>OZ010789.1:42843768-44049393 GCA_963932465.1 Maratus speciosus
GAAAGCATTTTAATAGAAATTTTTCCGACATATTTACACGTTCTAGGGGGCAGAGGTCACAAAAAATGTTTATACAAAATATCTATCTGTCCTTGTGCCGATGTGTCGCTATTGTACCAACGAAAATTGTATGAAGTATAGAATTGAACCAAAATTTCTTTTATGTTTTTGGCTATCGCAAGTAGTCCTCCCTTAATTTAGAAAAAAATACGTCGGAAAGGGACGCTGTAATAGCGATGTTCGTGCCGTTTTCAACATTGTACCATCGAAAGGCGTATGAAGTTATGCATAGAAATTAACCAAATATTTTGTGTATGTTTTTGGCCATGACAAGGAGGACCTCCATGAATTTTGAAATATTCTGCCAAAAAGGGCAATATAATAACGAATTTTGTGTAATTTTCTTGATTTTTCGTAGTTCTATTGTACACCGGCTTATCACGAACTTCGCATCCTGATAAGCAGGCTATTCGCGAACAGTTGCTATACAACAGAATAACGGAAAACTGTTTATTTTAATAACTATCATAATCGAAATTAACTCCCTGTTACTCCAATTAATTGACTGAAGCAGAAATTTAATATGAAAGTTAAAGTATTGAACTAATAAAAATGAAATATTGACATTTATAACAATATATTTAAAATCAAGATATATGAGATAGAATAATTTTTTGAGATAGGCGCATCCAACTAGTTTTTAAAAAATGATCTGAATATTTTAACGTATTTTAATAGTGTGAAAAATTGAAAGGAAATAAATGGTACAGACAATAGATAAAATAAATTAAAATTTATTTATAAATCACTTTTAAAAATGTTATAACTATATAGCTGTATAGTTTATTCATGTAAAATGGAGTTGATGCGATTGATATAATGGATTTTGTGACTTAGGTAAGAATTTAAATAAATACTCTTGTAAAGGAATGATTTTAGTAAAAGAACTCATTTGATGAATATGCTCTTGTTAAATTTAGTCGCAAGTTGCATTTTTTAAATTAAATCTTATTGTATGTTTCCTTTTAATTTTTGTTAATTGTGTATTTGCGTTTTATAATTTTTCTATATAAGTAACATAGAATTCAATATAATTATCTTATAACAAATCGGAAATTGGAAATTTTCGTTCATTATTCTACTATCTTTTTTTGTAGTTTCTAATAGATGTATAATTACAGCTTTTAATAATTTATTTTAGGATACATCTGAAAAACAATACTGTATACAGAGATACAAATTATGTGTGGATTTGATTTTTGAGATGCATAAAAGAAAATTTCAAATATTAAAAAATTATTATCCAAACATCATATTGATCACGCGCAAGAAAAGTCGCAAAAAATCAATTTGCGTTTTATTCCACTGATAGGTCTGCCATAGATGTGCCTTGCTACACAAAAAAAGTTTTATAAGTGTAGTTATATGGAAACTCACTTTAGTACGCTGTTTATCCATTCGCGACCACAGAAGAGGGTGTTTTGTGCTGGGAGGTAAATTTATCCAACCCTCCTAACCTGATTCTTTGTCTTCATTCTTAAGGGTTTTACACTTTTGTGCTCGTTTTTTACTCCTGCATGCAGAGTTAAGTGCTATGATATCATGTCACAGAAAATTCATGCAAATTTTCTTTTGCCTCTCCTGTGAAATCTACTTTTGTCGAGATGTGTCACTTTTCTTGAAGGGTGAGCGATATGAAAGATTTCTGTATTCTTGTACACGCAAAAAAATGTTTTAGAGTTAAAATTTGTTTTTTGGACTCTAAAGGTTAATCATTTTATCTAATAAATTTTATGGCATGAGATGAAAAATTGCATTCTTATACTGATGAGTTTGTCTTCTACACTGCAATAAAAAATGAAACAGAAAGTATTCTTGAAGAATAAAAGCTAATAATATCCTCTCAAAATAAACATTAAGGAAACATAAAATATTAAGCGACTTAAATATTTGAACTACAAATTTCTTTCAGATAGTAAAATTATGGTTCTAGTCTTCCAACTAATAAAAGTTATATTATTACTTTACAAACTTTTTTATGAGATAAATAAATGCACACTTGCTTTCGAAATCGAATGCAACTCATTTTTCCCCTTTGAGATTAGAAAATAGAAACTAAAGTTCAAAAAATCCGAAATATCTGAAAAAAGGTACATAGATTCCTTTTTGCGATGTATAAATTTATAAAAGATTAAAACGCTAAAATATCTAATTATTAGGCGAATTCATATAAGTTTTGGTCTTTTCAATGACAATGGGATTGGTTTTTATTGATTTTCATGTATAAATTGCACTGAGCGTATTTTATATTTGTATAACATGAAATAAAATATGAAATGTATTGAAAAAAAAAAAAAAAAAAAAAAAAAAAAAAAAAAAAAAAAAAAAAAAAACAAGTTAACTTTTTTTTTTTTTTTTTTTTTTTTTTTTTTTTAACTGAGGAATTTCTCAGTTTTTACTCATACTAGTTTCTAACATGAAATCGGAATATTTCGTTATGAACTGTCAAACGCATTTCTTGGGCTATGTAAAAAGTAAAAAGGATATTTTATAAATGGAATGTGTTTATGCATCCCAAAAGCACTCTTTAAATTAAAATAATAAAATTTTGAACGCGTTTCAAGCTAAACATATTAACAGCTCGTCATCAGCTAAAGTAAACACGTGACCGTTAGGGGACAAGGTCAAAAATGAACTGAAAGGTAGAGAGTAGGGCTTGCAAAGAATGCGACAGGTGGCACTAGCTGAAAGGAGTACATGCAGAAAACGAAAGTGTTGCCAATGATAGAAGAGAAATTCATAGGGAAAAATGGAAATAAAAAAAAATAAAATAAAAGAAGTAAAAAAATATATATATAAATATAGATAATAATAATAAAGAAAGGAATATAAAAGAATAAAACAAGAAAAAAAACCCAAAAAAACTTAAACAAATAAATAAAAAGAAAAGAAAAACAAGAGAAGAGGGAAAAGAACTACAAAAGCAATTTCCATGCTGCAGAGAGGAAAGGAGATGATGAGAGATCATTGACAAGATTACCAGGATTCTTAAAAATAAAATATGCTTCATGGAAATCCAAGTGAGAGGGAGAGGCAGAAGTAATTTTGGCCATGGAGAAATTGAAACAATGGCTGGAACAGCAACAGTGAAAAGCAATAGACGATTTAGAGATTTCTTAAATTGGAACATATCTCTGATGCTGCCTATTCTGAATTTTAAAGCTCTCCTTTTTTGACCAATCTAACCTAAATTACGAGAGCAAGAAATAAAATAAACAGCGAAACAGCACCGAAAAATGGCGATATGAATCAATTAAAATAATAAAACTTTGTAAAAAATCACCATAAAATAAAAACAATACACAGGACGCGTTTCGAGCTAAAAATATAACAGCTCGTCATCATCTACAGTAAACATGCGTCCGTAAGGGGACAAGGTCAAAAATTAACTGAAAGGTAGAGAATGTTGCAAAGACTGCGACAGATGGCGCTAGCTGAAAGGAGCACATACAGAAGAGGAAAGTCTTGCCAAAATGATAGAAGAGAAATTTACAGGGAAAAAATGGAAATAAAAGAAATAAACAAAATTAAAATAAAATAAAATAAATAAATTAAAAAAGATAAATAATAATAATAAAGAAAGAAATGTAAAAGAATAAAACAAAAAACAAAAAAAGAACCTAAAATATCCCTTTTTTTTTACAAAATAAAAAGAAAATAAACAAGAGAAGAGGGATAAAGAATTACAAAAGTAATTTCCACGCTGGAGATAGGAAAGGAGATGAAGAGAGGTCATTGGCAAAATTATCTGAATTTTTAGAATTAATATATCTTCATGAAAATCCAAGTGAGAGTGAGAGGCATGGGACGAAATAATTTTGCCCATGGATAAATTGAAACAATGGAATACCAACAGTGAGAAGCAATCGAAGATTTAGAGATTTCTTGATTTGCAATATACCTCTGATGCTCACCTAATCCGAATTTTAAAGCTCTCTTTGTTTGACCAATATAACCTAAATTGCAAGAGCAAGGAATAACATAAACACCCCACCATATCTCAGCAGCAATAGGATCTTTTAGAGAAGCGAATTTAATTTTATTTATAGGTTTGAAGATAACTTTAAAATTAAAATGAGAAAGGATTTTAACAATTTTAAAACAGAGAAGAGAATAAAAAGCAGAACTATGGCGTTAAAATTAGGAGGATTATTTGAATCAGAAGAAGCACGTTTAGGCTTATTAAATTTATACAGAACTTTCTGAATCAAAGAGAGATTATAACCAAGAGCAAGGGCAAGAGATTTCAGATAATTAATTTCATTATTCAGAGCAGAAGAAAAAAAATTTATAAAAAGACGCCACATTTTGTTGGGGACGATGATTTGAAAGAACATAAGGATCCTCAAAACCTTTTGGTTTTTTCTCGTTTTATTCTTTTATATTACTTTTTTTTTATTATCTATATTTATCTATATTTTAATTTACTTCTTTTACTTTATTTTAATTTTATTTTTTTATTTCCATTTTTCCCTATCAATTTCTCTTCTATCATTGGCAACACTTTCGTCTTCTGCATGTGTTCCTTTAAGCTAGCAACACCTGTCGCGTTTTTTTCAAGCTCTACTCTCTACCTTTCAGTTCATTTTTGACCTTGTCCCCTAACGGACACGCGTTTACTTTAGCTGATGACGATCTGTTAATATTTTTTGCTCTAAACGCGTCCTATGTATTGTTTTTATTTTATGGTGATTTTTTACAAAGCTTTATTATTTTAATGGTTAGATATTGCCAGTTTTCGGTGCTGTTTTGCTAATCTTTAAATGTTTCATTATCAGATTAGTTCTTGAAACATCAAACAAATCAGAGATAGTTTTAATATTGTTTCAATTTCGTCTTAATATTGTTTTAATTTCGTGAAGTAAATTTTGATGCATTTTTCGGCTTATTTAAATGACATTTTTTGCTGAGGATTTATTTATCGAGTTATGAAAAGATTTTGTCTCAATTCACAGTTTTAAATATATTTACAGTGTGAAACATTCATAAAATTCGTGTTATTTATGTTAAAATTTCTAGCTTATTGATTCAAAATCTAAAGTGTTTGTTTCTGGTCTCGGCAGCTTCTTCTAACCGTTGGCCAATGGGTACGATTTCTTTCTTAATTACAAGGCCACCTTGAATCGAAACCTTATGCATTGTTAGAATCATGGGGTGCCAATTGTAAAGGTTCACATACAGTCTTACTGTTTCATCAGCACATGTTTGGAACTCTTTTTCGCCAATGCGATGCCCACTTGTTATGACTTCCAATATTACTTACAACCTTTTAATCATTTCTGCTTCTACTCCAGACTTCTTTAATTCACTCCTTTCTGCCCTTATTTTCTACTTATGAGCCCCCGAAACTAGTTGGAGAAACTTTTTTCAGTAAATAAATATTGACAATTTCAAGCCGACCTGATATTTCTATCAAGAGGTATCGAGTTATATACGTATGTACGTACTTACATACGTACGTACATGCATACATACAGAATCTGTAAGGGCAAAAGCTCTCAACTTAAAAACCTTCAATAGGAGAGTAAGAATATAGTTTTTATCTCTTCAATTCGGTTGTCGCAAAAAATGGGATTTAAGTAGTCCCCCGAAAAAAAAATAAATATAAAAAATGACAACAATATGCGGAAGATTTTTTTTGAAGAAATTGGCACTTAAGACTATAACTATTGCTATTATAATTCAAACATGGTCCGGCAAAGCCCGGCACATATTTAAAAAGCTTTCGATATGCTTAAATTAGAACCGAAATGCTTTAAAAATAACCCTTTTGCACATTTAATGTTTTTTTATTACATTAAAAACAAAACTATTTAAATTAAGACATAGTTTAACAATAATCTATGACCTTTGTTAAAAGCGTAAGCCCTGTTTAATTCCCATTCAACATTTCATTGAGCCACAAAAATAATTTTATTTAAACATAACAACAATGCCAAAAAGCAACAAAAAATCACGTCTTCTCAGAAAGAAACTTCCTCTTCAACTGAGGCCGGGAGCCACCGGATATCACTCAGGTTCCTAAAATAGACATAGATCGACGCACCAATTAGTTAGGTATTAAAAAATATGATTTTTAAAATTGTTGACGAAATTTGAATTTTGGCATTTTTGGCCAGGTTTTGGGGTCAAATACTCCACTGTGCGCCGGCTGCTTAGGCCCATATGCAACAGTGGTATATGTGTTGAAAAACACTGTCTTGGTCACCACTGTTGTAGCTGTTGGTGATTTCGGCTGTTGCAACTCTTCGGTCACGATGAATAATGCGTAACAATATCCGATCTCCTCTGGAAGTAATGCACTGCGGGCGACAAGCCGTTCGCCGGGTACTTCTTATTTCACAATCCATACACCACTTTCGGTACGCGCTCACAATGACTGCACGTGTACAGTCCACAAAACATGTCGTTTCCGACATCGATGCTTCCAGTCGCCGAGCCATACCGATTTTATCTTTGTCGATGTCTGATAAATCTGTTGCTTTTCCATTAAGTCGCTAATTACTATGTTTTGAAATACAATGCATGGGCGCTTATATACTCCAATATCAACCGCGCACGCGCCATGGTTTTGTTTCTGGCCGAGGTCATTGTTATAGATGGATGGTGGTCATAATGTAATGGCTCTTCGGTGTATATCTTAATACATAAAACGAAACTTTTAAAATAAACATGATATCTGTCATATAAGCTGGAATCCTACATTCTTAATTAAAATGGAAATGGAATGTTGTATAAATTATAATTCAGATACTCTAAAAAGAAACTTTAAGATAATAGGCGTATGTTTTCCCATTTAATATTGTTCAAAAGACAGAACATCTTTTTGACATTAATTTGTAATATGTTAACTTTTCTGCAAGTTAAAGTAATTACAATGTTAGAAAAATTATACTTTTAATTTTCGAAACTCCTGTTTCCTTAATTGGAGTCAACAATGAATCACAGCTTGAATTGTCTTTTAAGCGATAAAACTTTCATTATCCATTTTCACACAACAAAAATCTTTACGCGCACGAGAATATAATTAATAAGATTCTGGAACGAAATCACTAGATTATTTTAAATTAGAGAGATACAGAAATTGTTTCAAAGAATTTAGTTTAAACTGTAATTGAACTAACATAGAAATGCGCAAATACATTTGCCATATTAAAGTCATAAGAAATTCAAAATTTTAAAGATTGATTGTTTCCTTGCTTATTAAATTTTAAATAATTCAATTTGCTTAAAAAATGGTTTGTTTTAAGTTTGAGAAAGTATTAGATTTTGAAAAAAAAATGTCATTATCGTTTGAAAAAGTTAAATCATGAAAGAAAATAACTTTGCTTCTAATACATGCTGGCGTTTAAATAAATGCAATTTAGAAATTTCGAAATTGTCTCAAATAATCTAGTTTAAAGTGTAATTGAAGTAACAAAGAAATGTGTATATACATTTGCGCATATTAAATTATTAAGAAATTCAAAATTTTAAACATAGATTACTTTCTTACTTATCAAATTTTAAATACTTCCATTCGCTGAAAATTTGGTTTGCTTTAAGCTTGAGAAAATTTAAGATTCTAAAAAAGAACGGAATTAACGTTTTAAAAAGTTAAATCTTGAAGGTTGATGGTTGTATCTCTAGTACATGTAGGTGTTAAAATATATATTAACGTTCTGACAGAGAATTCAAAGAATCGCTCAAATTTACAAATAAAATACATTTTCTATCTAAATAAATTCAATTAAATTGTAAAAAAATAAGCCTTGCGTTTGAATATTTTTATTTTCGTATTATTTTCGTTATTTATTTTTTTTATTTTCGTAAAAAAATTCAAGAAAAGGTAAAAAAATATCGTTAACTCGTGTATAAATGTTAAGATAGGTTTAATATTTAAAACACCTCAAACAAGTACACTCTTAAAAATTTTGTGATAGATTGAACAAATTGTTGGTGTTCCAGTAGCTGCAAGCGTAAGAGATGAAATCTTGACATATCGTTTGGAGCTGACGTTCAACCAGTGTTCCAAATGTCGGAGTGAGATTTGATCATCTTACTGTTGCAGCAAATGAGGCACCAAGAGTTGGTTCAATCTACTTCAAAAATTTTAATAGTGTATGTTTATTTTAACATCTTGAAAGAAATTTATAATATAATTTAATGTAGAAAAACATCATGAATGCGAAATATTAAAATACAATTCTTGCCTTATATTGATTTTGCTTTTTCTGTCGCTACAGTCTAGAAAATTTATATTTTAATCGATAACGTTTATGCTTATAACATAAATAAAATTTTTGTTTCAGGAATTCACATTAGAAAATATAAGTTTATGGAAATAATTGAAACGATATTTTCAGGGCTTTTTTGGGTTTAAACTACCCTTTGAAATAAAACAGATAAAGATCCATAGCGGATATTTGTTCAAGTTCAACTTTCAATTACTTTTAAAATAACGTTTTCTAAAAAGTCATTTCCTTTATTTCTTCCTGCATTGAATAACAGTCGTATTGCATTCTTACATGCTGAACGCAATATGAGCATTCAACTCTAAATATAATTGTTATTAGATGTGTTATTTACGAAATTTTCATTTTCATTGATATTATTTTTTCTTGCCGTATACCTCTTTGAAGTAATAAATAATTCCAGTTACAAAAAAATCTTTATCTAATGAATGTAATTTCATTAAAAATAATGTTTACTTATCTGTTAGTAAGTAAATATAATTTTTGTGTGATAAATAATTATTATGATAATAAAGGGTTTCAGCTACATACGCGTATAGTGAATAACAAGAAAATTGATTAGTTTTCCGTTTATGCACTAGTATAAAAATAGAAATTCAACTTCCAAATTAGTTTGTAAACACAAACTTCCGCACTTTCATTTAATTAATAAATTTTCTGTGAATCGTCAAACATTAATTTTATCCACCATTGTTATTAAGAATAAGCACGAAATTGTCCTTGCTGTAGGGAGATAAGAAGTTGTAATTAAGTCTTACTTTATTTAGTTTACACATTTCCTTATAGAATTCTTTTAACAGCATTATATTTATGTGATCATACAGAAACTTAGTACAATAAATAATGTATTTATCACTTTGAATAAAGAAATCAGGTCTTCTTTCTTATTTTTAATAAAGTTTATAACAGGTATTCATGAAATAATATGATTTTACTGTATGATGAACTTCGAACCTTTAACGACATTCAAATATTTGAAACGGGTTAATGTGCATTTTAGGCAAATATTTTTTTATTTTTTTTAAATAAAATATATAATTTTTTTTTTTTTTTTATCTTATGCAAATGCTATCTACTTTATTTTCAATGTATTTTCCATAAATGAACGACACTATTTTAAAGTACTCTACTGACGTAACTATTGTTCACAATAATGCAAAATTTGTTGAAGACATAACATAGGTATGGAAATTCGTTTGAGCGAGAAAAACATTTCAAAATTTCACCACCAGAGGTCGCTGTTAGCGAACTACACATTTAGGATAGTTTAAATTTTTTATTACAACGAGTAATAATAATGATGTAAATTGGGTATTAATTCAAATTCAAATCTAGCTTTTCAATTATAAATGTTTAATACCTATGTTTCCTTTTATTTTACGGACCTATCCCGATCCAGTGGAGTGTCTAACACTGACTTATAGGATAGATGGAAGAAATCATTGGTACGTTTTTTGATTAACACCCCATTTCCTCTGTTATTTATATTACATTTTTTATGAAGCCTATCATAATATTTTTTATGAAGTTCTACATAAAATTTGAAATAGGTAGGTTATATGCGTGCTATGAGAAAAATTATTATAAAGAAATAATTCTTTCTTCAGGATATATGTTATATCTTTCGCGTAAGATTATAACCTTAACATTTCTTTTGTCTTTGTCAAGTTAAATGTTCTACATTTTGAGATATATTTATTTCACATGTAAGTTTGAAAGCAAAAAAAAAAAATGTAGATAAATAAATAAAAATAAATAAATAAATATAAACCTATAAAAACAGATCTATGAGACATATATAGATATCTAGCAGACCGTTAACGGAAGATGAAATAAAAGTACTTGAACGGGGCCCTAAATACATTTTTCCAACTAAGCCTAATTTAAAATCTATCATTCCAGAACTTGAAAATATCGTACAGTCGACTCATAACGATCACAAAGAAGAAATTCGAAATGTTATGCACCATGAACTGAAGAAGTTAATTAAACAACCCAATTAGATGTATTACTAATCAAGACGCACCAAGGAATAGAACGCACTGTTTACAGAAAACCCATAGCCAGTCAATCCATTATCCCTTATAATGCTCAAGCACCTTTTTCATACAAAGTTTCTGCATTAAGATATTCTATTCACAGAGCTTTCACAGTTTGTACCCCTGAACAGTTGGATAATGAAATAAATAAAATATATGACATTGCAAGAAACAATGGATACAAAGAAAGCACCATAGAAAAATTAATTAAGAGCTTGAAGAATAAAAAGAAAAGAAATTTCAATCCACAAAATTCCATCTTATCAACTTTACAATATTTTCCTAGTTTCTTCGAACGTTTGAAACATAAACTCAATAAATTCAATATCACCCTAGTCGCAAAACCTTCTATGAAATTAAAAATATATAATATGCAAGAAAATAGATCCAATAGACTCAAACCAGTTGTCAGGGGTATACGAAATACCTTTCACCAAAGGAGATGGAAGAAAGCAGTTTTACATAGGTATGACAAGTAGAAAACGTAAAACCAGAATCAAAGAACATATAGGGTGACTGAGCCAGTAGTTGATCAAAATGAGGTCGCTGCTACGGGGTTTTTATTATATTTTCTTCCTTTTAAGTTTTAGAAGTAAACTTACATGATTGCTACAACCCTTAATGAATGTCCTATAATGGACAAAAATGAAATCTGCTGAAATTAAATAGCAACAAAATTATAAGTAAATAGTTTCTTTAATTGCCATTTACCCAGTATTTGATCAATCGAAGAAATCAGTCGAAAACTCAAAAATTAATCTTTAAAATATCATGCTTAAGCTGTGATTAACAAAAATTCATATAATACTATTATTTGAAATAAACAAGATGGAAGTGGATTATTTTAACTTATCGTAATCATCTCAACCTAATCAAAAACTAAAATTTTACATTTTCTATTTAAAAAAATCATAAAATTGCTTCTCTTACGCCAGGCAGCTGTCAACAATGTGGCAAAAGGTGCTCCAACATTCAAACAAAAATATTGAGTCTAGTGCCATGTGTAAAATTCATTTCCGCCTGAAATGGCACAATATTTCACACATTTGATCAACTACTGGAGGGGTATCATCTACTGGCGCAGTCACCCTAGCAGACATCAAATACAACAGAAGAACCACAGCTTTGGCCAGATTATGCAACGAAGAACCGTTACGGATCGATTTTTAAAATAGCAAGTTAATTTACACATCAAGATTTTATTTACCATCCATAATCCGAGAATCAATAGAGATATTTTTACGCAACAAGAGTATTTGCAATCATTCAGTGTCCCTAGATTTACCTAAAATTTGGAAAGAGATGCAATATAATTTTAGTACCAATAGTAAAAAGTAATCCACGCTCGCAAATAGCCAAGATAATTTTATATTTTGTTTTATGTTTTGCAACATGTTTCATTATGCATGTTGTCTCGTGACATTATTTACCATGTTATTGTTTTGTTAAATTATATGAAAACTAATGCGCGTTCACAAATAACTAATTTAATTTTAATTTATTTTATGCTTGCAATATTTCATTATGCATCATGTCTCGTGACATTATTTACTATGTTTATTATTTTAAAATTATGTGATAATATTTTCTATCATGTATTATTTCGAAAATGTCGCCGTTGGTGCGACGAAAAGATCGTCAATTTTAATAAATGACATTTTATCACTTTATAGCATTATTTTACTTAATCTAAATATAAACCATTAATGTATTAAATTAAGTATTTGACTTTTGTTTGTTTCAAACTCAGCATTACAAAACGAAAGCGAAATGTTTTAACAGGCTTCGTTTGTCATCCTGTTAACACTGTTTGGCACATGAACAGTTATTTTTACTTGGATTATATATTATTGATGTTTGATTTGAACACATATTTACCTTATGATTATTTCAATGTAATACAAGGTAGTTCTGAAAAACTTTTAAAGGTAGCAAATAAGAGAAAATTCATGTGCTTTATTAAAGATTTCGTGAGTTTATTATTAGGTCAACTGTTAAAGGCTAAAACCTATACTAAAGAAAAACACAAATGCATATGGTTATAATATTGTTAGAGAGATTTTAGATGAAAATACGCGAAAATAAATAAGGTAAGTAAAAACAATTATATAAATTGACGAGTCATAGCGAATCCTTGGTTCAAATA
Organism: Maratus speciosus; assembly: GCA_963932465.1. NCBI lineage: Eukaryota > Metazoa > Arthropoda > Arachnida > Araneae > Salticidae > Maratus > Maratus speciosus. The sequence goes on from OZ010789.1 coordinate 42,856,248, forward strand.
TTCGCATGGTAAAAGGCCTCGGTATCAGATCAGACTTGCAATGGATGAGAGTACTGATTTACTTATATTCTACAAATTTAAAATTAAATTCTTGTTTCTATGTACTTATTTAGGACTCTTACAACTTAAAGATTGCGGTTTATAGTATAATGTATTAAAAGTTTTTTAATGTCGTAAAGAAGTGGGTTGTGTTGATTTTTGACGGCCAATTATCTACTCGAGGGACATAAGCCCAAGGGGGTTTAGTGCCCTCCGTGAGGGTCTTTCTAAGGGAACCTGACCAGTTTTTACGCATGGAAATCCATGGTTCGAAGAAAACCACGAAAACTCCGAACGATTAGGCCGACGAGCACGATTGGGTTCGAACCCAGCACCTCCCATCTACCAGCTTCGACAGCAAAACCTCTCCGCCAATTGTAGGGCCCGTAAAGAGGTGTATTAACCTTTATTCTGATATATGTTTAATGTGTCTAATTACTATTATAAACACAATTTCTAAACTACGCGTTTAACGTTTAAGAAAATTGAAACTTTCCGTATTCATTTTCGATTTTATTTAAGAAAAATGTATTTGTGTTTTACCATTTCACATTTAAAAAAATCTCTACGATACATATAATTTTGGTCTAAAAAATATTCTAAGCGATAATATTTTTAGATTTACCTGTTTTAGTAATAGTACATTCTAAAGAATAATTAGTGCAAAATGCTTATTTCATTTTGAAGGTTTTAAATTTTACAATCCAACGATAAATACTCAAATAAATAACACTCTAAATATACAATAAAATTAGAAATGAAAATGTTGCTAAAGCTTTTGTATGAATTTTAAACAAAATAATAAAACTTCGCTTTGTCAGTTAAATGAATGCACTTGTGTGTTTCAGTTTTAAAACTATGTCATATCTCGACTTGCATTAAAATATATTATTTACTGAGATGCCATTTGTTTACTGAGAATTATTATAGAGATAAATAATTAACATATGACGTTTTCATAATTTATCGCATTTAAATAAATTTAGAAATTCGTAAATATCTGTTAAAGCTAAATTATAGTTTATAAAGAATTTTACTCATATGTTGCTAGATATTCCCTTCTACAAACAGATCCAGGCTTTTCACATTTACAGGAAACATGTGAACTTATTATGTAATATACAAATAAAGTAATATTATTGAAATCACTTATTTATATGTCATTATAACGAAGGATGGAAAACTATAGCCTTTTAAAAATTATCCCTAAAGTATGCCAAAAATATGTATAATTAATAAGTATACAACCAAATAGTTTAAATATGAACATCAATTGAAAATATAGAAATTCTATACTAGCTATTCGAGAAGCTAAAGGGATATAAGCTCTAATTAATCCATTTAATTTTTTTTTATTCGTACCAGACCATCTATTCTATAATGAACAACGTCATATTCAATAGCTTTAAAATTCTATACTAGCTATTCTAGAAACTAAAGGGATATAACCTCTAAATAATCCATTTAATTTTTTTTATACTCGTACCACACCATCTATTCTATAATGAAAAACGTCATATTCAATAGCTTTAAAAATATCTACAGTACTGTCTTTTTAACTAAAGATGTTATTATTTTACAATAGAAGTTTTAATAGAAATTTATAAGATATATATTTGTAAATAAACAATAGAAATTTATAAAATATATATTTGTAAATAAATAAATAGAAATGCTTAATTCATCTTTAAAAGTTAAAGTTAAACTTACACTATGTGCAGAATTACTTAAAAGATGACACAGTATTTATAAAAAATGTTAAATTATTTTAATACCTTAGAACTTTCAACTATAAAAAACATAGTCTTCTTCAGAGGCATATAAAAAATACAACAGTTATTGACGCCTAATTTTCAAAATCCACGTAGATGGTGACGCAAGGGGTGAAAATGGAAGTTAATTTATAAATCCGGAAACATTGGGAAAATAAAACACGGATATGGAGAAGTGGAAAATTACTGGTTTTATCATTCTTTAAGTAAACTGAGCCAAATTATGAGTATGTTGTAGGATAAATCGTCATTACGAACAGTATTTTCTTTAGTACAAATTTCTATTGATTCGCGGATAATTAAATCATGATAATTCTTTAAGGGATATATAATTTTTGCGTCTTCGAAATGAACTTGTACATTCTGCTTCTGGTTAAGTCTTGATAAGGCTGTTGTAGGAAGGTTGTACTTTAAATCTCTCAAATGTTCTTTAATACGAACTTTAAGTTTACGCGAAGTGATGCCTATGTATTCGAGATAAATATCTTCTGTTTTCAGTGGAATTACATATACCCCAGAAACTTCATCCCTCGGGATCGGGTCCACTTTGGCACTAATCAGATCTTTCAGTTTTGCAGGAGGAGTGGTGACCAAGTTTACGCCAAAGCGAAAAAGCGCATGTCTGAGTTTTTCAAAAAATCCTGGTATGTACTTCATTTTGCAATATCTCATATTACTCCGTGGAGTTTTTTGTATTTTCAAATGGTTGTTTTGCCAGTGGATTAGCTTATCAATAATGCGTATTGGGAAACCATTCTCAACTACAATGTTTCTAATGGTATTTAATTCATTATCAAGGAGATTAATAGAACAAACACTAAACGCTCGTCTTATATAAAAGTTGAACGGAGCAAGTTTGTAGTTAAAAGGTAATGTACTTTCAAAAGGAATGGTGCTGTTAGACTGTTTATTTACTTTCCTGTAGACTGTGCGTTCAAATGTTTGATAAATTTTTAATTAGCATTACGTCAAGAAATGGCAACTGGTTATTATTTTCTATTTCGATGGTAAATTTTATGTTAGGGTCCATATTTTAGAAGAAATCCAAAGAATTTTGCCAGTATGGTATCGTTATATGGACGACATTTTCATAGTATGGGATCACAGTTTATCTGAACTGTATACATTTCTTAACAGAATAAATAATATGGACCTAACATAAAATTTACCATCGAAATAGAAAATAATAACCAGCTGTCATTTCTTTATGTAATGCTAATTAAAAATTTATCAAACTTAACAATTGGACGCACAGTCTACAGGAAAGTGAATAAGTCTAACAGCACCATTCCTTTTACAAGTACATCACCTTTTAACTACAAACTTGCTCTGTTCAACTTTTATATAAGACGAGCGTTTAGTGTTTGCTCTATTAATCACCTTGATAACGAATTAAATACCATTAGAAACATTGCAGTTGAGAATGGTTTCCCAATACGCATAATTGATAGCTAATCAACTCGCAGAAGAACCAAATGAAAATACAAAAAACTCCACGGAGTAATATGAGATATTGCAAAATGAAGTACAGTCGTGGGAAAAAAAAGTAAACACCCCCTACTAACTCCTCAACAAATTATCGTAGACGGAAGTTACTGGTACCGAACGATTTGAAATAAAGTCTACTTTTAAATGACGTATATAAAATTTGCTTAGGGGTCATCTACATATTAAAACGAACCCAAACCTCATTTTTTCAATGGCAATACCCAATTTTAACGAGATATTTCAAAACTTCGGTTCAAAATATGCCTAGACACCAAATTTCAAGTCATTCGAATGATAAGTTTTTGAATTATAAACATTCAAAATTTAGTGCTTCTAATGTTAAATTACATTTTCATATTTTTATTTATATCTTCTGAAATTATGCTCCTAATGTGCTAATTTTTTGTTTCGAAATAAAACTAATGTGCCCAAACATAAATACGCTGAATTTGCAATTTTTATAATTTTATGATATGAATTATGAAATTAGTATTCGAAAAAAATATGAATTGCAACCTACATTTTTTTCATGGATTTAGATTTATTAAGTCCTGCTTTATGAAAATCCCAAATTTCACATTTTTCTTCCAAGTAGTTTTCAAATTATGCTTAAAAAACGGCAAAATGATGGTTTAAGGGGCCGTCTATGATTGAAGTGAGTAGATATTTTGAAATTTCTTCTGCTGCCTTGTTATCTAACAGACTTCATTGACTGTTTAAGGTGCCTTGATCAAGAAGGCGGCTCTCTCGGTTAGCAATCGAGAACCAAACTTCAATTTGGATACACCCCTTAAAATACGCTCGTTTTAAAATAATTAATTTTTCGAAAAATTATGGTACGAATTGCATAAAAATTTGTTTTTAGGCTATTTGAAGGGTGTAGAGTTCATTTATGCTGTCAAAATTGGGTATTGCCATTGAAAAAAATGAAGTTATGGTTCGTTTTAATATGTAGATGGCCCCCTAAGCAAATTTTATATACATCATTTAAAAGTAGACTTTATTTAAAATCGTTCGGTACCAATAACTTTCTTCTACGATAATTTGTTGCGGAGTTAGTAGGGGGTGATTACTTTTTTTTTTCCACGACTGTACATACCAGCCCTTTTTGAAAAACTCAGACATGCAATTTTTCGGTTTGGCGTAAACTTGGTCGCCACTCCTGAAAGATCTGATTAGTGCCAAAGTGGACCCAATCCCGAGGGATGAAGTTTCCGGGTTATATGTAATTCCACTGAAAAGAGAATGTATTTATCTCGAATACATGGGCATGGCTTCGCTTAAACTTAAAATTCGTATTAAAGAAAATTTGAGAGATTCAAAGTATAACGGACCTACAACAGCCCTATCAAGACTTAACCAGAAGCAGAATACATCATTGGATAGGTCTTTCAAAATAAAGACGATGTTTCATTGGCTATTTTACAGTTAGAAGCTCCTTTTAAATATTACACAATCTGGCAGTTGTATAGGTAAGATCTTTAGTTTTACTGCAACTCTAACCTTCATAGACATCTATAGGCTTCATAAAAACAGTGTTTATAGAAGGGAACTAACAATTAAACGCAACTTAAAAGTCAACAATATAAGTAAATAAAAGAATTAGGTAAGTAATGTAAAAAAATTGTTTCACATTGATGAGAAATAATTAATTAGTTCTCTTTTTACGCAGTCGGGTTTTTTGATTTTTTTTTAAATTTATCTTAATAATCTTATTCATTCCTAAACTATTAGCTGAATGATTTCGTTTTTTTTTTTTTTTTTTTTTTTTTTTTTTTTTTTGCCAAAAGTAAAAGTTAATATTCTGTCAAACCTGGGTATTGATAATTTTCCAGTTTTTGTTCAATTTCTCTATGGTGCCTTCCTAATATTGTAACTTTTTTCTATCTATTATAATAATTTTTTTCGAAATCCGGTTTGTGACGGATTTACACGTTTCAGGGGTCAGAGATCTAAAAAAAAAAAAAAAATGTTTATAGAAAATGTCTGTTTGTCTGTGTTACGTCATTATACCATAGAAAATTGTACGTTTTTATGCGTAGAATTTAACCAATTTTTTGCACGTGTTTGCCTATGACCAGCAGGTCCTGCTAGAATCTAGAAACATTTAGCCGAAAGGGGAGCTGCAATAGCGATTTTTGTGCCATTTTTAATATTGTACCATCGAAACGTGTATGACGTTATGCATAGATTTCAACCAAAATTTTGTGTATGTTTTAGCTATGGCCAGCATGTCATCTTTGAATTTGGAAATATTCTCCCGCAAAGGGACGCTGTAATAGCAATTTTCGTATATATTTTTTAACTTTTCTTAGCTCTACGGTGCATTGGCGGATAGTACAGAGACGGAAACTTCGCATTATGCTATACCTGTTATTCGCAAGCAGCTGATGTACAACAGAATAACGAAAACCTGTTGATTTTAATAAATATCAAGATCAAGATTAACTCGCTTTCACTCAGATTAAAACACTAAAACAGAAATTGAAAATGAAAATCAAAGTTGGTATAGTATGGACTAAAAATATTGAAGTATTCAAATTTGTAAATACTTTTTGAAACATTAAGATGTATGAGGCAGAAAAAAAGTTTTGGGATTTGCAAATCCCAACGGGTAAATTGTGATTAATATTTATGGAGAAATTCATTTTTTGCAATCCAATGGATTCATTCCTACAGATAATGTAATATATTGCACATTAACTTTAAGAACAAAGGACGGTTTTTATAGCAACTGCAATCGACGATGTACCTTTAGCTATGCACTTAACAGTAGAACATCAATTGGTGTCATTTGGACACCAAACTTAATTTAGCGTTATCCCTCTATCACATTTTTTTCACCTATATTCTTCAAAATTAGTGACTTTTAATCATTTTACGTAAGAAACTAACATTCGTAATTTTTATTGTGTGACTCTATTTTTTTAAGTTATAGCTAAATTCACCTAGAACGTCCGCTGGTGTTATTTTGACACTAAGCAGATATACAAAAATAGTTTAATTGTGTCTTTTTTTTTTTACGGTTTTTTGTGACCTTGATTTCGTTCTCTTTCTGTTGCGGAATATCTATTATACTTTGCACCCCTAATAAAGGGCAGAAATGATTTATTCCATTTCATGCGACTAATTATCTCCAGTTACTTTCTTTGTCTTTATTACAATATTTGAAAGCATGTGAAAGCATTTTATTCTTGAGAGATGTTTTATACTTTCATAAATTATTTTTGTTGGAATTATGTACAGCAAAAAATGTTTCATTCCCTATGAAATTAGAAACCTATTGAGACAATTAAACTAAAAAAACCGGATGTTTGTGACCCTTTCCTTATTTCTTTATTTGGGGTAAAATGAATCTCGGCCAGATGGTAAACGATTGTAGAATTCGTTGTTCTAAAACTAATGGAACCATAACTAATGGTCATAATGTGGTAGATGATTTTTTTACTGCACTGTATCTAGCAAAAAATAATATAAAAGTAAAGGAAGTGTAGTAGAAACTGTGACGTGAGCTCGAAGAGAAATTCCAGATCGCCTGAAAAATAAAAAAGATTATTTAGTATAAAAAAGATGCCTTTATTCCACGAGTATAGTATAAAAACACGAAACTACCCGTACAATACTTACTTTATATCAAGGAAAAAAAACTAAAGAAAATCATTATACTGAGCATATTTCATTCAAACGTTACAACTGCAAGTAAAGAAAAGAAAGCACCCGAAACTGCAATAGACTGCCAGGAACAGCATAAGATTTTACAATAACAGCAAATATGCTGTGGATATCTTAGATTAGATGGCTATAAATGTTCTGTAAAATCCGCATCAAGGAGATGGCCTGCAGATGCATTTTACAACATTGATGACATTGCAGTTATAAAGGCTTGACATATTTACAAATTTATGTCAGATTGTTAAGCCATTACATTTCAAGAAATGTTATACTGAATAGTTAGCAAATGAATTCCGTTAAAATTGTGCAAGCGTTAAAAAATGTGCCACTAATCAAAATTATATACCAGAATTAAACAAAACCATTTCTCTTAAACGCAGAAAATGTAAAACTAAAATGCGTAAAGAAAACGCCACAGACATAATATTATTTTCGTGCATGAAGATGGAATGTTTAAAATGTACCAAAATCATATCCTATTACTGGAAAATTTGTACATTAGTTATGTATATTATATGAAATATTTTACATAATATTATAATTATGCTTAAATATTATTTTGTAAAGAAAATTAACAGATATATTTCTCTTCTTTTAATATTTTTGTTTCTTTTTCTATAAGTGATAAATTTAATATCATTTAATGTATTTTTCTATAAAATAAATCATTGTTCTTTTGTGCAAAGGGCATAGCCTGATAAGCATTGGAAACATGCCTTTCAATCAAATTTCCTGTTTTTTTCCCATATGTGGCTACATATCTGACAATATATTTCCCCTATCATCACCCTATAAATATGGATATTTAATGAGACAAGAATGTTTTTTCGATTTTTTACAAAACGGATTTTCTCAAAATGTGCTGCGTGGAATTTTATGCCATTAACTGACAATATATAGATACCAAAGATGCATAACTGGTATGTTTTTTATAATTTTCTGTTCATAAAAACTGTGTGAAATAGCGAAAAATAAATTTAAAAAAAATAAAAATCATATCTTATGTTTATCCGAAAATTACCATTTTCTTGTAAAAAATTCTCCATATGTGCCCGTATGTTCTATATAAATTGCTGAAAGTTTGCGTTAGGTACTACATATAAATATTTACAAAAATGTATATTAAAATTATTGAAATTCACTTTAAGGCGTTATTTGGGGGCGGAGCTACTTAACTTCGACATCCTAAGAATTTTTGGAACAAAGTCAGCTGACAATATGTTAGCTGATATATCTTAGATTCCATGAAGCATATAAGCCATGTTTTTGAACTTCATGTTCATTTTGATATCGACAGTGTTGAGAATGTTACTCGTGTGTCATTAAAATTTAAAATACAGCAATTCTGTAAAAGTTTGTTCCAAAAATTCATCGGGTGTGTAAATTGAGTAGCTCCCCCTTAAATAACGCCTTATAATGAATTTCAATAATTTTAATATACATTTTTGTAAATATTTATATGTAGTACCCAACGCAAGCTTTCGGCATTTATATTGAATATACGGGCACATATGGCGAATTTTTTACAAGAAAATGGTAATTTTCGGATCACCATAAGATATGATTTTTATTTATTTAAATTTTTATTTCCCTATTTCACACGGTTTTTATAAACAGAAAATTATACAAAAATTACCAGTTATGCATATTTGGTATCTATATATCCTCGATTAATAGCATGAAATTCCGTGCAGCAGTTTTTGAGAAAATCCGTTTTTTTTAAATCGAGAAAACATTTTTATCTCATTAAATATCAATATTTATAGGGTCCTAATAGGGGAAATATACTCTCAGATATGTAGCCACATCTGAGAAAAAAATCAGGAAATTTGATTGAAAGGCATGTTTCCAATGCTTATCCGGGTATGCCCTTTAACAATATATTCATAATTAAAGTGCAATGACCCAATACAGTGTTAAATAGAATTTGTCGCATCGATTTTCCTTAATTTAATTAGTGGTGCCGAATTGACATAAGAGACTGTTTCAGGATGTCGAAATTGCCGGATGTTCTAGTGTTAAAACCCCTTTCAGTATATCATAAAATGAATAAATAAAGCTGATTCAAATATTTAGCATGGACCATGAGCGATTAACACCAACTCTAAAAAAATAAGCGTCAGGTTCCATAGATATAGCTGATAAATTAAGTACTCAGACTCATTTTTCAATTCCTACTATTAGTTCACACTTTCCCTATATATATATCTTGTTCAAATTTTCAATCGTTAATAAAATACTTATTATTCATCTTATGAAGTTCAAATAATTTTTTTTAACTTGTAGTGAATGACACTTGATGTTAATACAGTTAAAAAAAAAAATCATTAAATTTTAATTAAATTTTAATTAAATTTTAATTAATTAATTTTAGTTTTATATGGTATAAAAAACGGCGGCAATTGGTTACTGAACAGCAATTAATGCATCTTCATACCTATAAGGGGTGTTACCATAGGGGTACCCTGTTCTGTCGCCAAATACCACCAAGTTTATCGTCAAATTTGTCGACCAAAATGAGTCGCCAACTTGGCGATATCTCTAATGTTTCGCCAAATTCCTCATAGACTTCCATTGTTAACCAGTAGGGTTTTCTTGCTTATAGAAAATCAACGAATTGAGATATTTTAATGCAACAAAAACTAATATTAGCTTAAGGGATTATATTAAATATTTCTTTGATGACCTAAGTAGGAATTGAATTAAAAATTTTTTACATTACTTGTTTTATTTATTATTATATCAAATCATTCTTATATAATGAAACGGCAAACTAAAATTCCTTCAAACAATAAATCTCCTCAACAAGAAAGTTTTTAAGTTTCCTTATGGCTAAAAAGTACCGGGAGTAAAGTACATTTTAAAAGACATTGTAATGTAATCGTATTGGATCGAGACCTTAAAGTTTCAGAATATACTAGTTTAGAATTAAGATATATTTCACCAAAAATTAGCTCCATGCCACAATAAAAATTTCTTAGTACATTTATTGTGACGAGAATAATTCATGAACTTGATTTAAAAAATTCTTTAAACAAAAAATCCATTTAATATTTGGGGAAAAAAAACCTCTAGAGATGGGTTACCTATTCTTCTGTAAGGAAACGCAATAACAAATGCTATAAAAGTAACTAGTAAGTATAAAATTTCCACAAGCAACTGGCAAATATTCTCTTTTTTGTTATTTTTGCATTAAAATTTATACACACACACACACATATATGTACATAGATATGTAGATATATATGTAGATATAAAAAATTTAAAGTTCTTTCAATTGTCTAATGTACAATGCACACTATTACAGTTTTGCAAAAGTTGTGTTATTTCTGTTTTAGTCAGGTGAGTGCATTTAAGAACTGTTATAAGAAGAAGTTTTATTATGCGGTGGAAAAGTTTAGGGATAATTTAAACTTTAATTCATCAAATAAAAATTTTCACTTTGTTTTCAGTGTATCTAAAGCAGTTGTTCAAATTCATTCCTTTTGGAATGTGCTGTATACTAAAAAAATAATCGAACAACGGTCGTTACTCCTATAATATCAACTGTTCTGAGTGACTCCAAGAGTAATATATCACAAAGTGTAATATAAAATTCTAAAAACGCAGAAATAACTGAAGGAGAAATTCATCAAATAGTTTTGTATTAATTTGTATTTAATGTACCTTAAACAAAAGTTCAAATACATTCTTTACGGGATATGCAGTTAACACCCCCCCCCCCCCAAAAAAAAAATAAAATAACATAAAATAAAATAAAATACCTGAACGACGGTCATTACGCGTATAATAAAAGCTGCAGTGGAAACCGGAAAACAGTCACTCGATTGTAAATTATGTATTCAGTTATTTATTCAAAAATAAAACTATCTCGGGGATGCTTCTATATAGAAATTGTACCAAATTTGGGAATTTCCAATACGAAAGCTGAATTTTTACACAATCTTTGTATTTCCTTAATACGTTTTACCTTTAGATAAAATCGAAAAGTTCTAATTTCAAATAGTTTATAAATTATGAAAATTGAATGTTTTAACAGTAGAAAGTTAAATTAATTTTTAGCTGCTCCAAACAGATTTCAACCTTTTTAAGCACAATGTAAATCCACTTTGTTGAATGAGTTGTGATTTTGGAATCACATATTCGAAGATTTGCAAATTAGATCAAATTATGTTTAAAAAAAATAAAAGTTACAATTCATATATTTTTTCGTAAAGCAATTTCGAAGGTATATCTTTTTGAAAAATAAATATCAACTGAAACGCATTTTTTTTTAAAGCAGACATCGAATTTTAGATGATTCAAAAATTTAGTGAATTCAAAATTACGATTTATTCTTGCGAGTAGTGTTTGCATTAAAACAATACATGCATTGATATCTGAATTCCAATGATTTAAAATGAATATAACAATAAATGCTCCGAATGTTTAACCATCATACTTTTGTTATCTAATTGACTGAATGATACCATCTTTGTCATCCGTACAAGATATAGAACAAGTAAAAATGAAATTTAAAAAATAAAAAAACCCGACTGCGTAAAAAGCGAACTAATTAATTATTTATCATCACTGTGATACTATTTTTTATATTACTTACTTATTTTTTATTTCCTTGTATTGATGACTTTTAAGTTGTGTTTAATTGTTAGGTCCTATCTATAAACACTGTTTTGATGAGGCCTATAGATGTCTATGATAGTTAGAGTTCTAGTAAAGCTAGAGATCCTACCTACACAACTTCCAGGTTGTGTAATATTTAAACGGAGCTTCTGACTGTAAAATAGTCAATGAAACATCGTCTTTATTTCGAAAAACATATCCAATGATATGCCACTCAATATGGTACGAAAATTTATTTTTTCGTCTCTACCGCCATTTTGTATTTTATGGCCACCATTTTGAATTTATAAAAACAAAACCTATCCTATAACCATCGAACGGTTAAGACAAATCGATAGAGGCCTCATTCATTAAAATCCATCCAACCGTTGGGATGTTTCGAGGGTATAATATAAGTATAATATAGGTATAAAGAAATCAACATACAGAGATACGCGTGAAACACATAACCCTTCTTGACAGTCGGGTAATAAAAAGCCAGATATAATGTCGATAGTGGAGGTCGGTATTGTAATTTACAAAGATTGGAACATTTCTATATCACGAGAGTCCCGTAAACGTATTTGTTTAAACATGAATTGAAAGATAACTTAATTTACAATCGCATGGCTGATTAACGTTTTGATACTTTTAAAATAGATGTAATAACCATCAATAGGAATATTATTTTGTACCGTTCTTTAGAAGTATAATTTATTGTACAGGGAATGCGAATCTGGTAAATGCTAGGACTTACTCTCACAGAACTGTAGGTACTATTCGATTTAAAGATGCCCATTGTACTGCGTATTCATAATTGTTAGTTTATAACTCTGCCGATAAATTTTAAGTGCTATAATAACGCAGAAGATGAAAAAAAATGAGAAGTTACAGTCGATATATTTTTTCAAAAAGCAATTTCGAAGGTACATCTTTAAAAAAATATATATCAATTGAAGCGCATTTTTTAAAAAACAGATTTCGAGTTTTAGATTATTCAAAAATGTGAATTCAAAAATACAACTTATTCTTCCGTGTAGTATTTGTGTTAAAAAATGCATGCATTCATTCCAACGATAAAAACGGAATATAACAACAAATGACCCGATTGTTTAACCTTCATAATTTCTTTATCTAATTGACTGAATGAGATCCTGTTTGTCATCCGTGCAAGTTACAGAAAAATCCGAATATGATGTCAATAGTGGATATTGTTACTGCAATTTACAAAGATTTGAACATTTCTATATCAAGAGAGTCGCGTAAACGTATTTGTTTAAATATGAATTGAAGGATAATATGGAATCGCATGGCTGATTAATGTTTGCTAAGATTCTTTTAAGATTTGATGTAATGACCATCATTAGGAATATTATTTTGTACCGTATTTTATAAGTATACTTATTGTAGAGAATGCGAGTCTGATGAATGCTAGGACTTACTATCACAGAACCTCAGACACTATTCAATTTAAAGAAGCCATTGTACTTTGTATTCGTTATTGTAAGTTTGTAACTGTCCCGATAAATTTTAAATGCTAGAATAACGCAGAAGATGAAAAAAAATTGAACGGTCATAAATTTCTATAAATGAAGGTTTAAATTCCTGATCTAAATTCACCTAGAGTAAATATTTAAAATTTCTATAAAAAACCGAAATAAATGTACTAAAATTACTGTCAAGTGCACACGTATAACATAATTTTTGAAATGCATTAAAAATACCTTAAATATACCTTACAGACCATTAAAAATGCAAAACATTTTCAGACATCAAACGTCAGTGTCTTCAGTGGCTATTTAAAATTACCACTTGAAATAACCACTGAAAACAGCCGTGTGATGGCTTAAAACATTTGATGTTAATTGTTTTTAGTGCATTTTTAAGATATTTCTAATGTATTTTTAATAATTTTATATTAGACGTATGCACATCCAAGTAATTTTAATGCATTTATTTGTACCTATATATTTTGTGTTTTGTTGCTGTAGATTTATATTTTAAGATTATATTTTAATGTAATTCAGTAAAAATGTAGTTTTCTAATTAATTCCTTAATAATACAAGATAGATTTAAAAATGTATAATTCAAAACGTCAGATAACGTTAACTGTAATAACAAAAAGAAAAATATATATTGCTTCAAAAATCTAATATTTATAAAATGATCCTACTTTTCTACTTTACTTGAAACATCCAAATGATATAGATTTAAACTATATTCGTCTTCCGTAAACATTTAAATGAGTTTACGAAACAATTGCGGTCGGAATGATATCGAAAATAGATTTTAAAGCTTACATTCGTATAAATAAAACAAATATTTCGAGATAAACTATAAATTTTATTAAATATATTAGTATAAAAAACAATTTTAAATTCCTTTTGGATACTGTTCTCAGAAAGGGATGTATTTCTAAATCTATTTCGAATAAATAAGTAATTTTTTATACGTAGGGATAGATTATTTTTTCGTAATGGTGCTTGAGAAGTATCCGAAATAAATTTTGATGTTTGAACAAGTATCATTCCAGTATCTACCAACGATTTGCTTGTTTATGATGCAAGTCAATAAAGTATTTACAAAAATTCACTTAGATTGCGCTTGCTTTCTTTGTTATAAAAATAAATAGACGGTAGAAAGCGAAAAAAACACGATCTATTATTAATTCTTTAACCGAAAAATATTTCTTCACTCATGATATAAATTACATTTTAAACTTAACTGCAATGTGAAGTAAAGGCAAAACGTTATTTTTACCATTAAAAATATCTTTTAAAGCTTATACTTTTCAGTTTAATTTTATCACGATATGATAAGTATTGCTTTTAACATTGTCCAAAAATGAGAACATCTTTATAGTGTAAATACCCTTTGTTTTAAATAAATTGGATATATTTTGAAAACTTTATACTTATCTACCGACTTACAAATTGTTAAATAATACAATATTTATAAATAAATTACATTAAGATATACTGAACTGTATCGTTAGTCATTAATTTAAACTTATTATGAAATAATGATCCAAAGACCACAGTACGACTTGAGATGATAAAAGTAGATAAATGTTTTCAAAATCAATATACAAATATTAGAAATAAAACAAATGTTAGAAATAAGAGACAACAAACATTGATACAATTTGCATTTTCTTGACTATTGAAAAACAAATTTTAAATGTATTCCAACAACTCTAAAATCCCCGTTTTCTTATTAGAAGTAATACGTTTCCCAATGCGAAAAATTTTAAATGTATTAAGTATTCTTCAATTACTGGGCCCAGTGCCAAATGGCGTATATTAGTTATCACGATTTGGTAAAATGAATTGTTTAAGTTAAAATAATTTACTGGTATCTACATTCACATTAAAGCATATTGTTGCTGAAATATATTATACTACTGAACTAATTACGATTTATGTGCTGAACTAAATACGATGCCAAGCCGCTAGACATTCTTCCCAGAGTTTATTTCAAATGTTCAATCCCGAAACACATTAAAGAGTACATTTTATACAATAATATATCTGATAAAAATAAATGTCTTTTATAATAGCTTTCTTTAAATAATGTTGTTTTTATGTCTTCAAAATTAAGTAGATTTTTCGTAACTCATGTGATGACATACAACAGTTGTAGTGTTGAAGCCGCTGCTTGAGAGTAAAGTATTTTACCAGGGAATTCTATTGTTGTAGTAAAATAAATATCCGAAAGTGTCAAATTATTACTTATTTGATGTTAAAAATAAATTTGGACTTGATTTATATTTTAAAAAGTTATTTAGTTACATAGATTTATCCCTTTTTTTCATTTGACGATACAATATTTTAATATTAGGAGAGAAACAAAAAAATCTTTTGAACTGTATGAGTTATAGTTAAATGTTAAACCAGGCATGGTATTGACCGTGATAAAGTATCGTGTCACCCAGTAAGTAGGCATGGTATTGATCGTGGTAAAGTATCGTTTCACCAAGTACAGAGCTATAGCTGTAAAATGTTTAATTATTTTTTGCATGAAAATAATCTTAATTCTTTTTAAAAAGGGGTGTAGAGAGTTTAAAAGTTGAAATGATAATGGTTAGAGGAGTTATCCGGTGTATAAAGACATTGGTGATAATTATAGAGATTAAAGAAGTAATTTTGGAGTTAATAGAGTTCCTTCCTGGATATGATAATAGTTGCAAAGATAGAAATCGACCGTCATTTTAGAATTCGTCCGGTGTTAAAAAATGTGGAGCTCAACTGCGTGTAGCGCCCGTTGATCGGTGAAGAATTAATATTTTGTGGCAATCCGAAATTAAGCTGGTGAGATTGTGTAGTTCAGAGGGTGACCAGTGAGATAAACAGCAAAACACTTACTGTTGTTTTAAATATTGCTCCTTGAATTTCAATATTGTTAATAGTGTTGTATGAACTTGTAGTGAAAAGTTCATTTCATATTGGGTAAAAGTTTTTTTTTATTATTTCGTATTATCCTTCTGCTAATTCAGGTATATGAAGTTAAAATATTTGAATCTTGTGGTTTTTCTGCTCAGGGTTCAGTTTTAGGTAAATTTCGTATGAAATACTATCTATTACATTCTCCTCTGTGTTGGAATATCTGAAAGAACTTGTAGTGAAAAGTTCATTTCATATTGGGTAAAAGTTTTTTTTATTACTTCGTATTATACTTCTGCTAATTCAGGTATATGAAGTTAAAATATTTGAATCTTGTGGTTTTCTGCTCAGTGTTCAGTTTTAGCTAAATTTCGTATGAAATACTATCTATTACATTCTCCTCTGTGTTGGAATATCTGAAAAAGTTTTGCAGATCTACACCGATCATGATCCCTAGAACCCAAAACCACCCTCAGTAAAAAAGTTTATATATATATATATCACTTTTTTATGGACACTATTACTTCCGTAATTCTGCACAAATATCTTCCAAACTGATACATAGAATCAAGGGGCATAAAATCTCGGTCAAGTGCGTTACTGGGCAAAATCGGACCAAGCGGATGTAAATAGGGAAGAGTTTTGTGAAAATCGAAAAGAAAAACCCATAACTTCTTAATTTTTGTACATATCAAATCGGTTTAACGTTTTTATTACTTTTAAATATAGGGCCAAAAATTTATGTATCACAGATTTTTGATAAAGTTAAAAATGGGCTCAAGGGGCTCAAAAAATAATGTTTAGGGAGAAAAAATTCATACCTTCGTCAATTCGCAAGATATAAAATCCGCATGAATTTATTATATATCTTCTTCATATTATCTACAACATTTATATTGACAAGTTTTTGATAGGACCAATTCTTACAGCAAAAACAAATTAAAAATACATAGCGGTAAAAGAAAAAAATATATCGTAAAAATATATGTATTCAAATTGAAACTGCATATTTTTTGACTCATTTTTAAATTCATTTTTGCTCCCAGGCACATACAATTGGTAGATTCACTTATTCAGAAACTATATAATGTACTGTAATAATCGATTTTTTGATAGAGGTAGAATATATTAAAAAATATATAAATGTCAAAGTGGGCATTTTGAACCGAATCTCACAAAGCGATTGTGTTGGAAACGAAAAATATTGTCCTACTGAGAAAATGATTGTTTATAAATGAAGTTTTAATTAATTGAACGAAAAATAAAAACACAGGTCACTTATAGATCTCTTCAAAAATCACGTCAGCAAGTTTCATGTTTTTACTTTTAAAAATGAATCTGAAAATGTGCCAGTTACGATGTGCCATTGCGAGTTATGAAAAATTATTTTTTTTTAATACCGCCTTAACATGATTCTGATAAAACCAGCTCTTATATAAAAATGGAAACTCGTCAAAAGCATCCAGATAAAATTGTTAAAGTAGGTTTATCTCTAATAATGATTTTTTTGTTGTTGTTGTTTGTGAAATTAGTACTTAACTTCGAAATCTACCTCCACCTGTATGCCGGGCCGGCAGAGATATTTTTGTGGATAGAGAAGTCAAATATTTGGAGATTAAAATTGTTTAGTAAAGACGATACTGTAGTTTCAGGTTTGTGAATGATTAAGTGCACATTGTACAGTTGTTATGAATATATGGGGGATACATATACAGATATGTTTGGTTATAGTAGATTGTTTTAGTAAATGTGTAGAATTTTTCCTCCGACGAAAAGTTGCCGCCGATGCCTTTTGTAAATATCATTTCGAAAACGCTGAAGTAAATAATTTAGTTATTCACAATTGGCTTGGTTTTATATTATATACTTTTATGACTCAACGTAATAAACTAAAGTTTTATCATGGATTTACTTACCTCATCTGTATTACTCATACTATTTAAATATGGCTCAGAGAGGCAGCCAAACATCAATTGAAATTATTCTGTCATACATTGTTTTGAAACATGCAAGATGGAATCGTTTTATTTAGCATTTTTCTTCTGTTCTCCGACTGTTCTCTCTTCTGTACCAAGACAACAGGCCATTACGGAATTGATCTTCGAGGGGAAAGTTATTACTCTGTTTCAGATTATGGACACGGTATATGATACAAAAAATAAATTCGTCTGTCTTGATGAATTAATAAGAAAGTCTCAGGTTTAGATTAATAAGGCAGAGACGTTGTAACCTCTTTACTATAATATACACAGGAGGGAGTTGGGAGATAATACTTAGTGGTTTCTTTTACTTAAGAAGCACGGTCTTGTTTCAAGTCGTCCGAAGCCGTCATCTGAGCTTGGGTCGAAATTCATAGGTACTTTTAAGGTATTTAAAATTGCAAATAATAATTTGACTATAGATATTGTGGGAAAAGGTTAATCCTGAATTTGTATCATGTCAGGGTGTATACCTTTTAGAATGATGATGAGTTCGAATGTTTAGGGGTGAATCTTAGTTTCCCTGAAGACTTATGTAATTTGGTAATTCTCTTTTTAGTGTAAACCTAAAAATATTTAAAAAAAAAAAGATGTTGGTTCAAGAGCAAGCTTCATCTTCGATTAAATGAAATCCAAATAGAAATATCGATCTATGTGGATATTGCGGCTTAAGGACTCGTAGGACTTTTAAGAAATGTAAATGTAATCATCTAAATGTGAAAAGACACGGTGGTAGATCAGTGTCGTATAACACTTTGCTGAAAAAATTACAAAAAACTGATGATTATAGACGTTCCCCCACTTTCTAACACTGCAATCAATAAATTTACTTAGGGGGACGATATTAATAGATAAGGAGAACAATAAGGCATATTTTTGAGTTCCTAAAAAGAGGTGAGCGGTAAACAGAAAGCTACCTTTGCCTACCTCGATCCTTCATGAACTCTCCAAAAAAAGTGAATAAAGTCAAACACCCTCCAGATTAAACTACAACTCCCAGGTTCCATTAACAGTCGAGGCTAGAGCCCATTCATAGACCGTTTAGAAATGAGTTCAGATCGGCTTGATGTAGTAGCACAGTAAATGATTCAAGGCCAATCAATTGACAATAACCATCTCGTACAGTTCTTCTTAAGAAAATACTTTTATAGATGTTTCAGAATCTCCGACAACAACTCATAGAGGAAAAATATTCGCAATCTCAAGCTCAAGCAGAACAGTTTGTTAGCCCATTTTTGTGGAAATGGTTGGGAATTGGCAGAAATGAAAAAGTAAGAGTTGGGAAATTCTAATTACAGCGATTCGTCTAATTGTTGGCAAATGGTATGACAAAGTGTATATTTCTTACCGCAAGTCCGTGTGGAACGCCAATTACCTAACTTTGGGTCCAACAATTATGTGCTACTTAGGAGGTGCCCGTTATTTACACGTTTAATTGTATATAATTTTTTGGTAAGATTTTTTTTTATTTTACTGCAAACTATATTCCTCTTATTTATCTATATAAGACTTTTAAACATTTATCTTCATTTTTAAAAGTTTTTTTTTTTTTTTTTTTTTTTTTTTTTTTTTTTTTTTTTTTTTTTAATTTCTATCATTTGTCACAAATGTCGTCATTAAATAAAAAGAAGGTCTTTCGTTTAATGAATCATCATGTATTTTTCTACGTCAACGTATAAATAAACACGTTTAAATATATTTTCCTTTAAGGACTCGTTTAAATATATTTTGCTATCACCCTTGTGTTCCCTTTCCCATTTTGTAAAGTAGTGGTTTTAAAGATGAAATATAAAAACGTTGAAAAAAACATATTTTTTGTTACCTATTAGTAATACTTATTATATTTGAAAATGCATTTATTTTTCTTTGAATTAATGGTTTCAGCCATGTTTTCTTTTTTTTTTAACTATTTTTTAAATGTTCTTCTTCCGACATATGGTTATAATCTCATTTTATTAAGAAGTGAAAAAGAAGTTTCATTTTCTTTCATGTTTCTCTTTTATAAGATCGAAGATTTTGTTTTTGATTTTTAGATTCGCATACCTCGTAGTTCAAAGCTTTTTAGAGAAAGTAATATATATAATACATCACCTTTCATTGGTAAAAGCATTTTTTTAAATATTAAATACACAGCGAAAAGAAAATGTCTTTATAAAAACAAATGTTACTGCAGGATTTGCATTTAAAATATTTTTAAATATAATTGAAATTCACGAATATTATATGTTTTATCATTATGTTTAAGTGTATGCTTTTTTATACATTACATAACAAAACATGCACAATAAGCTAATGTTCCGTATTATATTAGTGAAGAGAATATTGTTAAATGATTGATAAATTCTGTTTTTAGAATATATTTAAACATTTATTTTATCATGATATAAATGATAGTCATATATTATAAAAGTACACCAATGACATTGATATAAAATGCACATAATCGACAAAAAAATAATAGATAACTTTGATATTACAAAGTATATATGCAATATAATGTTTAACATTTTTATGGCTTTATTTCCTTTAATTAATGAAATATATTTATTAAAAATTCTTTATATAAATTATATGTTAAGAAGATAAATATTGTGAAGAAAACACAAACACTTAACTTTGGTGGTTACAGCATTACTCTTTATCTGTTGGCAATGATAATTGCACTTGAACTTGCTTATGAATTCTTGCTACATCTTGAATGCGAAATTGAATTTAATAAAAAGCAAGTAATAAAAATCTTTGAAAGGGCGACAAGAGTAGCCACGCGCGAGCACCATGACACATAATTTTACTATACATAATACATTTAAAGTGTGTAATTTTAGCTAAATATCAATTTTAAACTTTTTTTTTGCTGAACGAGAGATGTGATTGCAACCATAATTACAAGGTTAATAATATTCTTGAAAATTTATTAATTTTAATTATCATCAGCTCTAACGCAACATTTTGTATAAAGAAAAAAATATGACTTCACTGGTAATGTATATTTTATAAATATATTTAAAAATCTAATAACCAGAATCCATTTTAATTTTCAAAGATTTAGTCTCATAACGTCAATTTTAAATTTCTGTGGGTGTTACTGAAAACTGCATTTGAATAACCTAAAATTTTATAGGTCTGAAAAAAAGAGAGGACTGGGATGGATGCCATCAATATAAGAAAAAAAAATATTTTTTTGAACAATATTACTATATACATGAATAACTTTCCCTTTTGCTTGAAATAAAAGTGTTTAACTAATGTGTTTCGTCTACACTAATTTATGGTGCAGAAACATGAGTACTAATAAAACGGTTGGTACACACATTGAAAACAACACAGTGAATTATTGAAATACGTACACGGAAAAAACTGTTTGGTTGTGATAGCCAAATTTATTTGGTTGCACCGTCTAGTTAATTCCAGTAGTTGTCTGGACTAATATTTTTTTGTGTCAAGTACAACTGTTAGTTTGATTGATCCAAATAATATAATTAGTTTATTTAGTTGAATGCGCCAAATGCTTTCCTGCACGCGCAATTACTACAGTAAGACGACCAGAGCAAGATAGATGCAAGAATTATTAGAGAGCGCTTTTCCACTAACCCGTTAATTCTCCGTCAACCTGAACCGCGAGTTAAGTGTTTAACTCTCGGTTACACTTCAAATCCAATTCACCGTTAACTCAACCTGCCGAAATGCAAGAATAAATCGAAACTAAAGTTAGGTTACCCTAGAGGTCTGCTCGGGCCGAAATTTCCATGCCCGGGCCCGGCCTGACTCATAGAGATAAAAATTTGCCCCGGTCCGGCCCGATAAAAAAATTAAAAGTTCTTCTGGACCGGTACAAAAAAATATTGGCCCGGACCGGTTCGGTAAAAAGCTTGAAATTTCGGCCCGGCCCGGAAAAAAAGTTAAAATCTCGGCCCGAGTGAATTTATACAAAACATTGATTTTTACGTCGGTTTGGTTAAAAATTTGTCTCGTACGAGGAGTTAGTTCTGACCAAAAATATTTATCTTAACTTTTTTTTTTTTTTTTTTTTTTTTTTTTTTTTTTTTATGTTATCATTGTAGAAGTGACGCAGTCTGCGATGTTTATTTTTTTAATCAATCTCTATTTCTTGTATGTAAATGTTTCAGTTATCATTAATATTGTTAATCCATATTCCATGTATTGAAGTGTTAAAAATCTGAAAATGCTATACAGTAAAATCTTCTAACACGGAATTACATAGAAAAGTAAGAAAATGCATTGTAGACAAGTTCCCTTCTTAGCAAGTTCTAAACGCATTATATATTATTTTCTTACGTATTAGTACATTAATTTTAAATGGATCAACACGTTTTCCAGTTTAAAACAGAGTTCCGTCATAGGCAGGTTTTTTTTCACACGTTTTACTATATTTTAATAAGCGTAGAAATCTACTATTCTTTAAAAATAATAAACTTTAATGTTTAAGTGTAGAATAATGGCGATTTAAAAATGTATGCATTTTTTTCAAAATTTTTTGGCGCAGGCCAAATTTTACTGACCTTTGAATAGACCAGGCCATGCTGAGACAATGATTTTCATACGGGCTGGGTCAAAACTAGGACTGAAAATTTTGGGCCGTGAAGACTAGGAATGAATCCAGTTCCAGCTCTGCGCAGAAAAAATAAGTTAGCCCGGAGACGGATTAATAGCGGAGACCAGGCCCGGCCCGAGTGCCGTGGATGAAAATCGGCCTGTACGCCGCCCAATCTCTTCAGAACATCAGAGGTTATTCGACTGCGCATGCGTATTCATTCCTCTCGCGAACGCAGCGAAGCTACGAACGAAGACGAAGCTTCCCTTGTGACCGGTTTACAAACATGGCGCATGGCGGTAACTTTAGAATAAGGTACGTTATTTATTCTTTTTTATCCATATTTTTGTTCTGTTTGCATTTTGTGTTTGTGCAGTGTGCTAGTCATTGAAATCATTATTAACATTGACTATTTCATTTAATTTATCACTGTCAGTCTGATTTAATATATCAATGTAACATAAAACTAAATTTGGAATCAAAACTTTATGGTTATTAATCTGTTGTTTATATCAGTGTTATCGTAAAATCGCCCTCAGATCCAAAAATATTTCAGGAACATTTCAGGTTCATAAGTATTTTGGAGTTGCATTTGCAAATTTTAATGATGATGACTTTATGTGTTTTAATAACTTATTTTATTAGCAATCCTGTATATTAATCTGTTATTATTTAAAAAATATAGGTAATAGGGTAGATGTGCCAGTAATGGAAACCCTTAAGAAATTTCTTTTAAAATTATTTTTTTATTAATAGTTATAATTATTATATTCCAGTTTTTTCAATATTATATTAACCTATCAACAATATTTAACCATTCTTATAGTTTCATTTACTAATATGAATCAAAATTTAATTTTAAATAACAGAAATAGATCAAAAGCCCAGTAATGGGCATCCTCTGTCCCATTAATGGACACCCCATAAAAAGTAATAAATATAACTGTTTTTATGACTGTATTTAGAACCAGAATTTAATGAATTACTAATGAAACAAAATAGTTATTTTCAAATAAATTTAACAATAAGGATACCAGTAATTAATAAGATATTTGTGATAATCATTTACAGTTTGTATCAGTTATTGTAATTATCAGAAGATAAGTGTTTTAATTATTTTAGATGGATAGTTTAATATACTAAATATCATACTAAATTCAATTACAGCTATCAAATTATTGAAACAGTGGGGATTTAAAAGCTAATTAAAAAAAAAAGTTTTGCAATATTAGTGTTTAGTTTTGTCTTACTATTTTTAACATTTGATCTTCCAGAGACTACTTGATATATCATTTATAATAATTAATATTGCAAATTATGAAAGAAATGATATTGGGAGTTAAAAATTTTAAATACTAAATAAAATAATTTCAAAATAAAATTATAGAACTGATGTTCGAGGCCACTGATCTGTAGATTTACTAGTTTCATGAATATTACTTATAACTTTCATGAATATTACATTTTTGTCAGTGGTGAATAAGGAAACATTTAAGACAGAAAATAGATTTTTAATATAGCTTCTGTAACTTAAAGTTTTTATTTAAACGGAAAGGGATTAAGCCCTATGAGCCCCTCTTTGACTGTGCTCTTAAAAAATATTTTCTGCTTCCTGGCTGGTTTGATTACCAGATTATAAAATATGCTAGGTACATATACATAAAAAAAAGAATAAAATATTGAAATTTTATTAATCACATAAAATATATAACTTAAAAGCAGCTATTTATAAAAGTTATGGTGTTATTTCATTTCTGTAAGTATAATTTAAAAATTAAATTTGATTATTTAGTTTTGCAGTTAAGTCAAAATATTTTATGCACATAAAAACATTACTGAAATTGCATTTTAGCAAAAACCTTAAAAATAAATGAAATTTTGTAAATGGACGTCAGTATATAAAATTATAAGTTTTCTATTGCTACTCAAACAAAAACATTCAAATTTTGCAAGAAAATAAATAATATATAAATTAATCAAATGAAGCCAGCTCCTAGCCTCTTCATTAAGATTTTCTCAGAAAAACAGCGAAACTTTGAATCATTATTTTCTGCTTCCTGATCGGTTTGATTAAGAGTGTCAACAATAACCTAGTTTTATAAAACATGCAAGGGGGAATTATAAAAAAAATAATTAAAGCTAAATATTTATTAGTTATTTTTTTATGAACCAAAAACATCAAGGGGTGTCCATTACTGGCACATCTAATTTATATATTTTTTTACAATTTTTCTGTTTTGTTTGAAAATTTTACTTGCAAATTTACATTATGTTATTTTGAAAGTAAAGGGGAAATAAAGAGGAATTAAATTAATAAAAAATAAATTTATATTGTATTTCAAATAATACTTGATAGTGGACCACTGTGCCCCAGTGGGTGTATCAGTGTACCCCCTTGGGCACTCTGGTCCAGTTATGAATGTATACAAATAATTTTTTTTTCTTAAATGTATTTGAAACTGTGTTCTAAAAAAATTAGAGGCATGTAAAAATGTTTAAGGAATGTTCAAGAATATTTTCAAATGGATTAGACTTTCCATTAAAGAGAAAAAAATTTAAACTTAAAAATGGTCCACTGTACCGCAGTCTCTCCTATACTTTATCAATGAATATTACATTCTATGCCTATGTTACATCATATTAATTGTATAGTTATATACATATAAACAGTCGGTGCGAAAAATGGATGACACTGACTCCGTGAATTTTAACAGATCCGACTCTGACTCTTTCGCTCAAAAATGGGCCTGACTCCGACTCCGCAGCCCTGTGTATAAATACTTCTGCCACTTCTTTTAATATGCAAGTCACTCTTAATATTTTTGGCATCATTGTTGGTGCAGTGAATATGACATGGGTAATACGTAAATATTGGAATTTGTGTTAAAATTAGCCCATGTAATTCTTTTGGAAGCTATTATTGACAAGATTTTGATTAGATTCTCATTCATGGCAGCATATGTGTTAATTTCTCATATGCATAGAATTTATCGTTTATTTACAGAGACACAAAAGAATTTGGCTAAAATTGCAAGAAAGTTAATATCAATTAAACTATTGAAGTTCAGAAAGTGTGTTTTCAGTTGTGTATGCATTATTAAACTTAACTATTTTTTAAATATTACTTGATGTGTATAAATTTTATAAATCATATACATGGTTGCACAAAAGTTTTCAAGTATAGTTCTGTTCATTAACGCAAATTGTTGATTAGAAATTTTAAACTGTGTTCTGCGTTTAACTGAACTAACTTTTAATATACTATGTAGAATACATTTAAAACCATACATAAGATATCAGGGTTCACTGTGAAGTTTTGTTATTGTATTCTGATTGTGTTGGAAATGGAAAGTATTTTAGAATTTATGCTGGTCGCATGATTTTTTGTTCTTGTTTTTATTAAACAGAAATTTATGAAGAAGTTCCTTTTATTAAATCAAATATAAATTTTGCCTGGATAGTCTCCTGATGTATTTTTGACTTAATACATATTACTACTACAGGGGTTGATCCAGACAAAATTTGGGGTCTGTTTAAGTCCCTTCACAAAAATAAATTTAATGAAATGGGCCCCTTCACAAAAATAAATTTAATGAAATGGGCCCCTTCACAAAAATGAATTTAATAAAATGGGACCTTTCACAAAATTCCTTTAAATAAAACAGGCTCCTGCATAAAATTACTTTTCATAAAAGCTGTTTTAAAATGTGTAATTTTGTAAATAAAACCAGTTCACCAAAAACAAAATATTTAGCAAGAGGATTTGAAGAAGTTTTTGTTAATGAATGCTTGGTTCGAATTTGAGTAACTGTATTTCAACTTTCGTTACAAAATGTTATTTTTCACAAAAATATAGTAAAATTCACAAAAATAACTTTTACTTTTCACAAAATGAGCCCCTAGAATAAAAATCTGCATTGACCCCTATACTATTCGGAATTATTAATATCCAAATCTATTAAATTTATCCTTTATGCATTCTTGAAAACAGACCAAGTCATGAAAAATACAATTAAAATTTATAAAAAAAAATACAAATAAGTGCGCCATTACTGCTTATAGGTGTGTCTGCATACAACATAGTATAATACATTAAAAAGTCCTTCAAAACCAAAATTGTTTCAACTGCACTAGAAGACGCAGGCAGACACAACAACTTTTAATTGTCCACTGAGGATTGCCGAGATAGTTCAGTTGAAAATGTTTTTGTGTGAAAGGACTTTTTAATACATTTTAAATGTTTATATTATGTTGTGCGCACATATAAACAGTACAGGTAAATTTATTTGTACTTTTTCTATAAATTTTAATTACTAAATAAGTGAATTTAGCACTATTTTTAATTTTAGCATTTAAAAGTTTTATTGAAAAATATAATTGTAACATGAATTGTGTGATTGTACTCTAAATTTTAATCTACCTTATTTCAGGTCAGTGAAGATTTTTATTGCCTAGCTAAATCTCCTGATATAATAAAGCGCTGTTTATATGTAGAGATCGTGTTTCCAGGAGGAATAGATGCCAAGTGCTACCATGATAGCACACTGGTTGTGAAAACTTAGGAGCCATTCTTCCAAAGATAGACTTATTAGGAGACAATAGTTATTCATGCTAGTTACTTACTGACACAATTAATCCAGCCAAATTCAGCAGAAGAAATTAGGTAAGTGCATCTTCTTTCTGTTAAAGAAAACTAAATTTTTTTTTGAAAGATAGTCTATTTGATAAGTTATTGTTGGATTTAAATATCATGGTTATTATCTATTTTCCCGTTGACCACTTTCTGTAAAAAAAAAAAAAAAAAAAAAAAAAAAAAACTCACTAAAAATCAGAGAGCCGGAGCGCTCCGGAGCTGTGTTTTCCCTGGAGCTGGAGCTCTAAATATTCTCCAGCTCCAGAGCTCCTTTAGTTTTTAATATTCTTTGAAATAATTTTTTTTTCAGTCTTTTAAATTTCCAGGCTTAAAATATTTTAATTACATCATTATTCAGTATTTTAATTATATCATTTTTAGGGTTTTTTTTTATATTACTATTAGAGGTGGAAAACTTCTCAAAACATGGTAATACTACTTTACTCCTACTTTCTACTTGAGCTAAGTGACAGCACTATTTGAAAACAAATATGGCCGCCTGTTGTTTACATGCGTAGTTGTACAATTTTGGTTGTCTGAAAAGTGTAGAAGAAATTTAAGATTTTTGTGTTTAAAATCCCACCAAACTTTCTATTTTAAAAGCAAAAGCTGTCATATTTTCTGAACAAGCATTTCAAGCTTGATGAGACGAAAAGTGCATTTTGTCAGATCTTTAATGAAGATAAAGGAAGAAAGAATTTATGAGCAAAAAATTAAATGTGTAAATTAAAGTCTGCAACTCAAAAGCGCGAAGTCGGAGCCGAGTTTGAGCCATTGTATTTTATCTGGGAGCGGAGCTGGAGCATAAAAAATTGTTCGGCTCCGGGTCACTGCTAAAAATACATAAATGTAATATAACATTCGTTACATATTCATGATTTTTAGTCAATAATATATTTGTAACATAACTTGATATAGCATTTACATTTTATGACACTGATAAACAGCAGCTATAACCAAAAATGAACATAAAAATTAGATAAAACCTTGAAAACATAAAAGAATATCTTTCACTAGAAAACTAAATTATCTTATTTACAAAATAAGTAAAAATGGAATGTATGCAGCGTGTGCTAGGGTAGTGCTGCATTTGAAATAAAATTTGATACCAAGCTTGCTTATACTTCAACCGTTTTTTATTTGTGTTTCATTTTTTACAATTGTGTATTTTGTGAATTTTTACTACTTTTTATTAATGCAGACTTTTTTTTTTTATGCCACCACTTTTTTTAAGTGATAAAATTCTTCTTCTTTCCGCCTTAATATGTTTTTAAATAAAGCTAATTTTACCATTTCAAAAAAGTGGTGCCAATCAAGAAGTCCGAATTAAAAAAAAAAAAAAAAGTAGCCCACATTCAACACTGTTAATAGTTTGCTAATTACTTTTCTGTTTATTCCTTAAACAGTGTTATCTTTGTGTGTTTTTTGCTGATATATTGCATTATATATACAGTAGACTCCCTCAAATCCGCAAAGGTTGGGTTGATTTTCGAATTTTGTGGATTTCTGGTCATTGCTTTATTTAAATTTTTTAAGCAGTCATTTGAATGCAATAAAAATTATAATGGATGATTGTAATATAGTAAAATATTGAAATAAGTAAAGTAATAAACTAAAAGGATAAAAAGTAAGATAATATAAAGACTGAATAAAATATTCAAAGTAAAGGTTAAGTAAATAATTATGTATATATTTAAATATGCATAAAAAAGATCAGGTACATTTTCCTGAATTGTTCAGTGAAACTTTCCTTATGAAAAGTACTCTCTATTAATTCACATCAAAATTATAATAATAATAACCAAAAAAGCTTTATTAATACATAAATATATTTAGTAAAAAGATTGTGATTACCAATGATCAGCAATGTCTTGATTTAAAAAAAAAATTCTCCTTTCATGGAAAAACACGAGTTCAGTCATATTATTAAGAATTAGGATCACCCAGGGTAATTCCTGGTCAAAAAGCATCAACATCTAATTATTATAAAAACTATTAAAGGTATTGTTCGCAATATTTTTGTGGAATAAGCCCCCTCTGATGGCTATATTATAACATGCTTACCTAAATATGTATGCACTTATAATTAAAATAATTATAATTCTTAAATGACCAAGAATTAGCCCAGAAATGGGGTAATTCTTGGTCACTTCTGGGGTAATTATTGGTCAGCATCCTTTTTCATGTAAATAAAGTAGTACAGTTAATTTTTTTATGACTGAGTAATAAAACAGGTAGAATCAATCTTCTAAAAGTTTTGTTCATCTCATACTTGTGGAATAATAAAGAATAGACTTTGTTCTGGGCATAAATACAAAGTTATTTGACGTGCATAAGACTCTTGTACATTTTACAAATCATTAATTAGCCAAAGAATTTTTATGCATTTTTACAACATTTATAAGCAGTATTTATTACTTCATTAGTATCTACTGTGAATGGATTTATTAATAAATTGCAATTTATTGGTCCATAAAAAATATAACTGAATGTTTGTTACCAATTTTATTTTGCTTAGGCCAACTGAAGTTTTCGGTTACCTTTTCAAGACATTTTCGATACAGACCTTTAATATAATACACAGCATAATAATTAGGTTCCTCTATTGCATTAAGTATATTTTTATGCACCAGTTAGGCATTTTGCAATGAGATAGTATTTCTACTTAAATTGTTTAGTCATAGAGTGGGTCTTATTCTCTGAGCACTTACTGTTTTCTTCTTTTAAAAGTGTTTAATATAGTAGAGGAAAATTTTATAATCTTTTTTAAAGACTGTAATATGTCATTAGTTGAAATACAATAATTAAAACCTCAAAAATGACTGATCTGTTGTGAAATGTGTAAAAATCAAGATCGATGTTTTGCAGAAATTTGAGTAGCAGTTTTCAATTTAATTTTTTTTAAATATTTAATTTCAACTAAATGAATAATTAAGGCATATATTTCAAGGCAAAGGATTCAAAGTATATTTGAGATTTTTTACAGTTTTATAAATTGTTATTTTTATAACAAAAGCGAAAATGATCAAGAATTATCTCAAAAACTCAGTCACCAGGAATTACCATGGGTGACTCTACTATATTCAGAACTACAATTAACTAAAATGTGGTGAACAGTGTGGTTGCAGTTAATTCTCAAAGATTTTGCAAAAATTAAAATTACTAAATATGACAATAAAAAGGAATTAAATAATGATAAAAACATTGACCAGGAATTACCCCAGTGACCAAGATTTACCCTGGATACATGGGGCAATATTTAACCAACTTCTGTAAATTATTTAAAATAGTATAAAAATTTTCAAAACTGTTTTTTAATAGCTAAAGTAGTTGGTAATTGAAGCAAAAAGAAAGAAAAGAAAAATATTTAAAATTTGAGTTGTGACAAACATCTTTGTAAAAATGTATCATAAGTAAGGCCAATGTTATTTTACAAAAATTTAACAAGCCATTTCAAAAAGATTTTTTTTTTCAAAATAAATAAATAATAAACTCATAATTAAGTAATAAATTCCAATGAAGATAGTTCAGAGTACCTCTATGATTTTTTTCATTTTGATAAAGTGTTTTTAAAACATAAAAAAGACTGTGACCAGGAATTACCCCGGGTGACCCTACATATTATAATACATACAGGATGAAATAAAACTAAAAAATTCTGTAATTTTGCCTGTACATCTGAAATGAAAGTTTCATTGTTTACATCTGTAAAAATGTGTGGATTTTAGGCATTTGAGGGAGTCTACTGTAGAGATCTGCACGGGCCGGGATCGGGCCGATTTTCATTCACGGCACTCGGGCCGGGCCGGGCCTAACTTAATTTTTCTGTACAGAGCCGGGCCTGGTTTCATTCCTAGTCTTCACGGCCCAAAATTTTCAGTCCTAGATTTGAGCCAGCCCGTGTGAAAATCATTGTCTCAGCGTGGCCTGGTCCATTTAAAGGTCAGTTAAATTAAGCCTGACCCAAAAGTTTTTGCAAAAAATGCATACATTTTTGAATCGCCATTATTCTACTCTTAAACAGTAAAATTTATTATTTTTAAAGAATAGTAGATTTCTACGCATATTAAAATATAACTAAACTAAAATACAGTAAAATGTGTGAAAAGGAACCTGCCTATGACGGAACCCTGTTTTAAACTGAAAAACGTGTTGATCCATGCAAAATTAATATACCGTATTTTATGGAAGAAACGCCGCGGTGTTTACGGGTTTAAAAGTTAATTTTTTTCCAAGTGCGGCGTTTACGATTTTTTTTAATACCAACTGAGTTTCCTTAATTTAAAAATTCCTAAAAATATTTAAAATCGGATTTAAATATTTTAAATAAAACTTCAGACATCTTAAGATATTAAAAATGAGGCATCCTACACTGCTCAGAAAACTTTGTTTAAAGTTAGGTCAATGTGACGCTGTCGACAAAATTAGCGTTCCGACGGATGCGGCATTTACAATGGGTGCGGAGATTACGATATTTTTAAGCTTATTCAGGCCAGTTTGAGGAGTGCGGCGTTTCTTCCATAAAATATGGTACTAATAAGTAAGCAAAGAATCTATAATACATTTACACTTGCTAAGAAGGGAACTTGTCTATAACGCATTTTTTTTCTTCTTTTCTATGCAATTCAAACATTTTACTGTATAGCTTTTTTCCGATTTTTAACACTTCTATACATGGAATATGGATTAACAATATTAATGATAACTGAAACAAATACATACAAGAAATAGAGATTCATTAAAAAAATAAATATCGCAGCCTGCTGCACTTCTATAAAAATAAAAATTATAAACATGAAAAAAAAAGTTAAGATAAATATTTTTGGTCAGAATTCCTCGTTCGAGACAAATTTTTGACCAATTCGACGTAAAAATCAATGTTTTGTAGAAGTTCACTCGGGCCGGGCCGGGCCAATATTATTTTTTCTACGGGCCGGGCCAGATTTTTTTTCTCTATGAGTCTGGCCGGGCCCGGGTCTGGAAATGTCGGCCCGTGCAGACCTCTAGTCTACTGTATATATATATATATATATATATATATATATATATATATATATATATATGTTTAATCTTAGTATTCTTCATAAATAATTTTTATTTACTACATTTTCGTTGCATCCTCTTCCCTCCCTTTTTTCTCCCCAATAACATTTGCTATGCCTACTTTTGTTGTTTTGGTTGATTTTCCTTAATTTTTAATCTTAAAACTCTGTTTTCTAAGAAGAAACTTTAATTTCATTTTAAATCTTTAAGCTTAGTATTAAAAAAAAAAATAATAATGTATTTTCGTTATGGTCTCCTCTTTTCCCCCTTCCTCTGTTTTAACGTTTGCTATGCATATTTCTGTTTTCAAATTATTAATTTTGATTGATTTAGTGTCAGGGTTGGCTTTTTACCGGTAAAAACTGGTTTTTACCAGTAAAAACCTAAAGATACAATAAACTCTACTAGTTATTAAATTTTATTTTAATACTATTGATAAAACTATTTTCATGTAATTGATGTGTTTATGTATTATATATATATAAAGAGATGGGAAGTAAAGAATTAGTTCTCCAAAACTGCTGATACAGCACTTTAATTATAGCGATTTTACCATATTTTCTATTCCTCATCTATAAATAGGAAAACAGATGTTTACTAGCTTTTTCACAAATCAGGTTTTCATCCCACTTGTACTCTTAGCATTTCAAGGAGTTTCTTTAAAACAAAAGATGCTTAAGCCAAAATTTGGTGGAAAGCATTAAATAACAAAGAAATAAAGGTACTTTTCGGTTAGCCGGGTGCCAGTGTTATATATTACATATTTATATACATACATATATGTAAATATACATATATATAGATATACACACATATATATGTAAATATATATGTATATATACATACATTTATATATACATATATATGTATATATAACACTGGCGCCCGGCTAACTGAAAATTACCGAAATAAATCCCAAATTCATATACCGGGTGATCCAAAAGTCAGGACGAACTTAATAATTCGAAAACGAATCAAGATACAAAGATACGGTTTGCACCAAACGCATGGAAAAGAAACCGGGTTTTGTGTGGTAATGAAAAAAAAATAGTTCTGCTCGCGACCAACAAATGGCGATGTCGGATTTCTGATGTAGGATTATGCAAAGCAACAGACGATATAAAAAGGAGCAACTGCAGCAGGTAAGGATAGTCGAAGCTTGTATGCATCGAAATGCTGTCCATTAGTTGAGAAAGCCCTCTTAGTTAAACTGTATTATAAGAATTCGGAAAGTGCCATTGCGGCATTGCGATCATATCGCTACATGAAGGATATGCGAGATAGGAAAGGACCAATAACGTCTTCTGCATTGAACAAAATGATGAAGAAATTTGAAGCTACAGGTTCTTTGGCGTCACATGAAAGAAGTGGGCGTTCCTCAACAGCCGCTGCTGTTGCCACAACAGTGGAGCAGACGGTGCAATCCATGTCGGCGGTTGCTGCACATGGGGAGTGCAGTGCTCGACAATTTTCGAGGTAGATAAGAGCGTCGTACGGAAATGTTTGGAGAGCACTGCAAATAACTTTACAACGGTATCCTTATAAGTTGCAACATAACCAAGAACTGAAACCTCCTGACTTCGACTCTCGCCGAGATTTTGTGAATTTGGTATTCAATAAGATGGGAAAGCAGCACGGCTGTCTTCACACTGTGCTCTGGGCAGATGAAGCGCATTTCGCACTCTCTGGCGCTGCTAACAGAACACCCACAATTGTTGAGTCTAAATCACTGAAAATCCACATGCATTTGTTGAGGTACCTTTGCAACAGCCTAAAGTGACAGTCTGGTGTAGCTTTACTGTTGATTGCATAATTGGTCCATTTTTTTCGAGGAAGTCACACAGACGGGTTTAAAAACAGTTTCTGTCACTGGTCAGCGATATGTAGCACTGTTACAGAACAACATTATTCCTGAACTGCAAGCGCGACAGGCACTCAAAACAGTCACCTTTATGCAAGATGGAGCAAAACCTCATATTGCTCTGTCTGTGCAACGCCTGCTACGCTCAACATTTGGGGAGGATCGCATTATCAGTTTCTACTTTAATCACGCATGTCCTCCGAGATCTCTCGATCTGACACCCTGTGACTTTTGGCTGCTGGGATTCTTGAAGTCAAGTACCGCGACCAACTGGCATCACTAGAAGCACTGAAAGATGTCATCCGCCAAAATGTGTCTGCCATAACGCAAGAAATGCTACCAAATGCTGTGAACGGTGTGGTTCCTTGACTCACAGCTGTACTTCTGAATGATGGCCAGCACATTGGACATTTACTGTAGTACTAATTAACTGTAACTAAGCTGACTTGTAAGTTGCCAACCTTTTTTCATTTGTAAATCATCTTTTGGTGCAATAAAACACTATAGCGTCATCTGTTGGTCACCAACAGAAGTATTTTTTTCGTTGCCACACAAAACCCGGCTTCCTTTCTATCCGTTTGGTGCAAACCGTATCTTTGTATCTTGAATTGTTTTCGAATTAAACATGTCCAGAAAACTTTAACCCTTGGGTAAATCAAAAATTGGTAAATAAATTTTAAAATTTAAGTGACCAAAACATCAAACTAAAAAGTTTTTTCATAGGTGGTAAAAACCCTGGTAAAAACATGTTTTTCCAAAGATGGTAAAAACCATGGTAAATACCGGTTAAAACCATCAGACGGTAAATACCGTCCAACCCTGTTTATTGTTAATTCTTATTCTTAAATCTAGGTTTTCTTAAAAATTTACATTTTTCTTTTTCTTGTTAACCCTAACATGAGCATAAATCGCTACCTGGTGAGAACAGGGTTTTTTTTCACGGCAATGAAAAGAATCAAACACGGTGGACTCCAGAAAGATACTTCAGCTGATCCAAACATTTTTAACTGGTTTGTTTAGAGTTCCCTTTTATCAGTACAATTTTATGATATTTTCTTGCAACCAATTTAATATTGCAAATTTCTGTCCGATAGACTGGCAAATGACACAATGTTTTTCTGTAAACAAAACTGAAGAATACACTTTTTCCCCCCTGCGATTGAGTGGTGAATTTTATGAATTTCTTTCTAGGACTGATTAATGAATTTCCAGGGCTTGAATTTCATGGTGGGATTTGCACCCAAAATTTTGAAATTCCGCTCAAAAGAATACAGTAGACTCCCCCAAATCCGCAACCCTAAACTCCACAAGCGTCTAAAATCCGCACATCATCGCAGATGTAAACAATGAAACTTTCAGTTCAGATGTAGGGACAAAATTATAGAGTTTTTCATTTTTACATCATTTTAATATGTAATTCTCAATAATATGACTGAAGTCATGTTTTATCACGAAGGAAGTATAAATTGATTTAAAAAAAAATCAAGATATTGCTGATATCACTGGTGATTGCAATCTTTTTACCAAATACAGTAGAGCACCGATTATCCGAACAAGTCGGGACCGACCCTAGTTCGGATAAGCAAAAGTTCGGATAAAAGGACAGACAATTTAAGGGATGTTCCTGACTATACTAAAGCCTTCACACTTTATCCAGGCTTAGGACTGGTAGTTCCAGTTAGTACTAGCATGTTTAAAAACTCGTTTTTTTTTTGTTTACTTTTTTATCATTTAAAATTTTCTTTTTATCATTTTTTGAACTCCAGAGATTATAATTTAAGCGAAAAAGCTTTCGATTGTTGCTTGCTTCAAAGAAGACGTTCTTTCCAATGATGCTGCCCTATCGCGAATTCTTCTTAAATACGTTAGTTCATTAGGATCAGAATTGTTCTGTTGGTCGAGCCATTTCATAGCTGTTTCCAAACATTCAAAGGCTTCGTTATGGGATGGACCTGGGTCCTTTTCACAGCATTCCTCTTCAATTTCTTTTTCATCTTAAATCTCATTATCATTACAAAATATTTTTGAGAGAAATGGGCTGTTCGGACAAATGGAATTTCGGTTAAAAAAAATTTTTTTGAGAGAAATAGGCTGTTCGGTTAATTAGAGTTCCGATAATCGGCACTCTACTGTATATTTATGTATTAATCAAACTTTTTGATTATTAAGTCTGGCTAAACCTGAAATAAAACTTCCTTATTTTAGGATTTTGATGTGAATTAGTAGTATACCTTTATGAGGCAAGTTTCATTCAATAATTCAAGAAAAAATTAACTCATCTTTATTATGCATATTTAATTATACATTATAATTTATTTGACCTTTACTTTTAATATTTTAATCATTTTTAAAATTGTCTAATTTTTATTATTTTACTTTATTACTTATTTATTTTAACATTTTACATTATGATATTTTCTTGCAACCAATTTAATATCACATAGTTGTAAGCATTCATAAACTCTCTATTGTATTACTACATTCAAATTACTGTTTAAAAAATGTAAGCAAAGCAATGGCCAGAAATCTGCAAAATTCTAAAATCTGCACAACCTCTGGTCCCAAACTGTGCGGGTTTGAGGAAGTCTACTGTCATGGACAGGAGATGCTCCAAAAGTTTCCACCATTTTCTGGAAAATTTTTTCTTTTTCAAATGATAATTTAATTAGAGATTGACCGAAGCAACAATTTTGCCAAATACCGAAACTTCGGTCGAAGTGTATACCGAATACTTAAAATTTTTTAATACATATTTTTGCATATAATAGCTTTTTTAATAAACATTAATTAAAAGTAAATTCTTAATAATTTAATTCAGTTACATTTGTATTCTTAAATGTAATTCCACGAAAAAAATTTTAATGACTTCTTTCCACTCACAAATTCATTAACCCATCACTTATTTTTTTATTGTTTTATCACTAGTCAATACCCAAATTAACCTATGAAAGTATTAAACTGTACAAGCTATTAATAAGGATAAGGATTGTCAGAAAAATAAAAGTTCTTTCAAATAAAAAGAAACAATGTTGTCATTAAGCTGATTTACTGATTGTCTAAGTCTAATTATAAACATATTGAATAGGAATATAAAAGGTATATCATATATCAATTTGTACGTTTAACTATTTTCTGTCACATTATTGATGCATATTTATATTTTGATTAATATTAACATTGTGTTGATAAAGATAACAAATTTGAGCGATTTTAATTTAATGGTTATAAAAGCTATAGGATAGGCATAGAAGTATACTTGTTTTATTTGTGTATTTTGTTTAATATAAACCTTAGATATACAGAGATGAACTCTGACATACTTATTTGAGTTGTATATTAAAGAAAATACATATTAAGTAAATTTAAATTAAGAAAAACTAATGTAGAAATAATTAAAATTAAATGATAAAGGAAATATGCCCATCTACCTTACTTTTCTTTTCTCTATCGTAGACAGTTGTTTTGATTTCACCCTTATGTAGACTATTTTAGGAAGGAAAAGTTTTTTAAAATTAAAAAAAACCTTTGACTTGTTTTTTGAGTGCAGCTGAACTCATGCACAATATTGAAACTCATCGTTTAGTCTATTCTACTTCTAAGTAAAAGAGAATTCTTCTACTTCTAAGAAAATACTTATCTGCAATTATTCAGCCGAATACTTAAAAGTGTTCGGCCAAAGCCGAATATTTGGTTTACATTCGACTATTCAGTATTCGGTCAATCCCTGAATTTAATCCCGCAACTGCATTTTGCATTTCATGATATTTTCGCACGACCACTCTATGCATTTTGCTGTTTTTAAGATCGTTGAAATTCCCGATTTTTCCTGTAACCGATCAATCAAGTTTGTAATCATTTTCCTGCAATCCATTGACAAGTTTTACGTTATTTTCTAGAGTTTGACCGATAACTGAATCAACTATTTAGTATACGGTGATTCGGCATGTAAACCGAACTTTTCGGCCGAATAATTGTAGATAAGTATTTTCTTAGAAATAGAAGAATTCTCTTTTACTTAGAATTAGAATCAGACCTGCCAACTGCTACGAAAAAATCGTAGTTTCTACAATTTGGAGCTAAAAACTACGATGCTACGAAAATCGGTCTAAAACTACGATTTTTTGCTAAAAACACACACGCCGAAAAAAATCAATTTCGTCAAACACTCGCAGAAAAAAAGTCAATTTCATCGTCAAAGGATCGTGAAAAAGCACGAATTTCGTGAAAGGTTCGCGGAAAAAGAGCAAATTTGTTCAAGGGATCGCGAAAAAAATCCGCAAATCTCGTCAAAGGATCGCAAAAAACCCCACAAATTTTGTCAAAGAAGCGCGAAAAAAATGCAAATTTCTTCAAAAGATCGCGGAAAAGACGTGAATTTCGTCAAAGGATCGCAAAAAAACGCAAATTGATCCAAAGGGTCGCAGAAAAAACGCAAATTTCGTCAAGGGATCTCGAACAAAATGCGAATTTCGTCAAAGGATCGTAAAAAAACGCGAATTTCTTAAAGAATCGAGGGGAAAAAATCCGAATTTCGCCAAAGGATCGCCAAAAGAAAAACTGGAATTTGTCAAAGGATCGTAGAAAAAAACCCATGTTTCTTCAAAGGATCGTGAAAAAACGCAAATTTGGTCAAAGGATCACTGAAAAACAAATTTCATCAACCAACCAACCAATCTGTAGATTAATTTGAATTTTGGGTGCTACGATTTCTCATTTTCCAAGGTTGGCAGGTATGTAGAATAGGTTAAACAAAGAGTTCCAATATTATGTGCATGAGTTCTGCTGCACTACAAAAAATTTTTTCCTTCCTAAAATAGTCTACATAGGGATGAAATCAAAACAACTGTCTACGATAGAGAGAAAAAAAGTAAGGAAGATGGGCATCTTTCCGTTATCATATAATTTTAATTATTTCTACCTTAGTTTTCTTAATTTAAATTTATTTAATGTGTATTTTCTTTAATATACAATTGAAATAAGTATAAATTATATCAGAGTTCATCTCTGCTTATCTAAGGTATATATTAAAGAAAAGACACATCAAATAAGTATAACCCTATGCCTATTCTATAGCCTTTTTTTAACCATTAAATTAAAATCGCTCAAATTTATTATCTTCATCACCATAATGTTAAAAAATTCATATAAATATGCATCAATAATTTGACTGAAAATAGTTAAATGTACAAATTGTTATGATACCTTTTGTATTTGAGAACACTCCAATACAATGTTTATTTTTAGACTTAGACAATCTGTAAATCAGCTTAATTGCAACAGTTTCCTTTTATTTGAATAAACTTTTGTTTTTCTGACACTACTTATCTTTAATAATACCCTGCAGAGGTTATTTTGGGTATTGAGTAGTGATAAAATAATAAAAAATAAGTGATAGGTTAATGAATTTGTGAGTGGAAATTGGAAATAATTCATTAAATTATTTTGTGTAATAAGATTTAAGGATAAAAGCATAACTGAATTAAATTATTAAGAATTTAATTTTAATTAAAGTTTATTTAAAAAGCTAATATATGGAAAAATGTATATTAAAATTTCGGTATACTCTTTGACCGAAGCTTCAGTAGTCAGTAAAATTGCTGCTTCGGTCAATCCCTATTATTTTCATTAACTGATTGGCGAATTTCAAAGTTTCTTTTATTGTCAGATTGAAAAAATTCAATGCTTTTTCCCTCCACACAACTGAAAATGAATTTCGTCATATTTTACAGGAACCGATTGGGGAATTTTACAACTTTTTTCCCTCGACAGATCAACAAAATTCACAATATTTATCAGCAACAAACCGACAAATTTTGCAGGGGGTTTTTTTTCCAACACATTACAATTTTTTTTCTTACCGTGACTAATTGGCAAATTTCATGGTTTCTTGCGACTGACTGACAAAATTATTGACTTTATTTTGCGACCAATTGACGGAATTAATGGGGTTTTTTTTCTGAGACTGATAGACGAATTTCACAATATTCTTCCCTCGACCAATTGAGGAAATTCACAAATAAATTCATTATTATTCTGAGTCACTGATTTAAACTGCTTAAATTATCATGTCTGTATTGATGGAATTCTCAAAATAGCATGTAAAATAATAGTGTGTCTTACAGATTTCTTTTCTTCCTCCACAAACAGCCCAATTCCCTTCCATTTATAAATGTTGGGAGGGAGACTCCCTTCCAAGAAAAAATTGAATTTCAAGCCCTGTTTTCCTTCTGACACATTACCAAAATATGGATGTACATAGAGACATTGAATAGGTACCCAGAACGCCATGCTCCGTGAATTCTTCTGCGGCCGTCCCTCTTGTCACTGAGACAAACGTTAAGCACAAAGCCACAAAGGTCATTCAATACCTTCAGGGCCCTAAGCCCAACCCTTCCCACTTTTCGATATGTTTAATTTAACTATTTTCTCTTTTAAATATGTTCCGTTTCAATTTATTTTTTCCTTTCTTCCTTCTAGACACTCTTCATACTGCACGTATGTAAGGATGTGTTCCTGATTTCCGCTAGAGTCTCAGCATACAGGACTTATGCAATTTTGGTGATCAACCAAATGGTGATGTAGCTGATGGTGATATCAATGCAACCATTGGAGAAAATCTAGATAGTGAAGATCTGCCTATTTGGAGGAATAAAAAAAAGGAGAGTAGAAGAACCAGAATGTTTCTTTTTTTTTTTTTTTTCATCTTTTGAAGAGCATGTATCTGACATGACAGAAGCTGAAAAACTTTAACTATATACTGACATTCTAAAATCCATTTCTGACATTAAATCGAGTAGGATTCAAAATGTTCTTTTGTATGAAGGTTGATTTTGTGCGATTTAATATATTGTAAATACTAACATAATTAACAAATATTTTAAAATGCTAACAACTAACATTAAATAATAAATTAATTTTTACATTATTATTTATGTATATTTTTTTTTCTGGTCGAGTTTCTTTAATGACGGCATCTTTTTTCTGCATTTGTGTATTATAATTTCCAAATTGTTATACTTCAGGTAGTCGTCAACTATTATTTTATGTAGAAAGATATATAGGGGATATAATTTAAACAGTGACTAATTTTGAAAAATATTTTATTAATTATTGATATCCTAATTGTTGAATTTATTTGAAAATAACTATTTTGTATCATTAGTACGTTTTTAGTAAATTCTGGTTTTAAATATAGCAGGGTTGGCAAAAACTCGGGTTTTTATGGGGGTTTTGTGAGTTTTAGTTATTTTCTGTATCTTTATATAATATATGTGCGTACTCATTAAAAATACATTTATTAAGTTGTATTTTTTTTTACATTTCATCTATTTATTACTATTTAATATTATTTCTAATATCAGTTAATAAATTTTTTCTATTCTAATATTAATTTATTTAGGATAAATTTATTAACTGATATTATAAAATAATATTAATACTATTAATATTAATTATTATTTACTATTATTAATTATTATTACTATTATAATTAACTAAATATCATGTTTACTCGCGTAATAGTCGCACCCCCGATTTGAAGCAGAAAAAAATCGTCAAAATATTTTTTTTGCATAAATTGGATGGATGAAAAAATGATGAAAATTAGATTCGCAATGTTTGGAAGAAAAAGTGTGGATCATTGTTAAATAAAACCAGCCTTGCTGGTACTCGATAGCTTCCGAGGATAGCTTTTTGATGATGTAAAGAAGGAACTTTCAGAAGGCAAAACAGATCTTCTGATAATTTCTGAAAGACTTACATTGATTCTGCACCCGTTGGTCGTATCGGTTAACAAAACGTTTAAAGACAGTATATGGCGATTGGATGGTCAATGGGAACAAAGAAAAACTCCCAGTGGAAAAGTAAGGGGTCCATCCCTGGAACTAATGTGTTGTTTGATATTTCAAAGCTTGATTGTAATGACAAGCGATATAATTTTAAAAAGTTTGAAGATGGTTATCTTGGAAGCGAATATGACATTTTATGGAATGGCAGAGATTTTTCAGGCACCGATTCACATTACAATCGTGATACTGATACATCCAGTGAAAGTGATTTATTATGAGAATTTTTTGTCAAAATTTTCACAAAGGTTATTTGTAAATTTTATGTCTATAAAAATATTACCATAAACAGAAAAATTATATTTAATAAACAACACATAATCTAGAAACATTTGGTAAGTTACTAATTTTATTATAATGTGGTTTTTTTTTTTTTTATACCAGCGATGTTTTAGCATTAGAGTGTACAATATTGTATAGTAGATTTCCACACATAATAGTCCCCTTTAGGCTTTCACAATGAAAAATTGGCAAAAAAAGTGTGACTATTACACAAGTAAACACAGTTACTATCAAGTGATAAAAGTGAGTTCTTATCTTATCACTTTTAAATACATTTTAGTTGTCATGATGAATAATTAATTTTAATTTTGTAGTAACTATAATAATTAAATTAGCTGGTTTCGCCCGCTATCATGCCCCTTCTTTTATTGGGACCTCTAATAATATGAGGTCTCAAAGCGAATAAACCTCGAATTGGGTCCCTGCTGCCTACAGCACCGCATAGCAGGGACACAAAGAAGTTATACTGAAACGCTGCAGGCTACAAACAGGTTATTGGACCTGAGCATTTTTTAGCTAATATAATGGATGCAACGTTTAGAGGGGAAAGGCTTAATTCAACGGAAGAGGAAGAAGCTGAAGCATGGTAATGCAGTATCATTCATTTATATCTGTGAAATAAACACCCTGTCATTTTTTATGCAAATAATTTTTTCCGAGGGGTGGGGTGGGGTTTGCTTGTAGAATGGGGTTCTTGTAACCTTACAGTGCAAAACTAATGCAAACAAACTATCATTTTGAAACTTGAAGATGTGTTTTAAATTTTTCGTTGGCTTCAATTAGGAGCTACGTGTGGCAGCTTGTTTCAAGGGAAGCAATTTCAGAAAAATTGCCATATTTTCATGATCATGACCCTAATACACCAATACCACCCTCAGTTCAAATGTTGATATCATTCAAATTTGTGAACAGATTTGGATATAACATGTATGCAGGACTTATCAAGATCTCAACAGAGTTGGTTGGCCATTTTA
Source organism: Maratus speciosus (assembly GCA_963932465.1). Taxonomy (NCBI): domain Eukaryota; kingdom Metazoa; phylum Arthropoda; class Arachnida; order Araneae; family Salticidae; genus Maratus; species Maratus speciosus. Next base: position 42,899,372 of record OZ010789.1, read on the forward strand.
CTTAAATAATGGCTAATAAATATTTTAAACTAGAAAGATAGCTCGTCAAAAATGACAGAAAATAAAATACAAAGATATATTCTACACATATGCAAGAATATGAGTTTTTCTCCCTTTTTCCGCAGTGATAGATGAAAACAACAGTTCATAACAGTTTTTCAACAACGAAATTCATTGTTGAAAAACTGTAAAACATTAGAAGACCACTAATCCGCACAGCTTGTTTCCAAGTGTTGTGCAGATTTGAGGCTTTTTGCAGATTACAGGTCATGTCTGTATTATAAAATTAAGTATATGACTTCTTTATGCTAAATAAATTTTATAAGTATTGAAAAACAAATGTGTGTGTATATGAAATGAAACAGCGAATAGGTTGCCAGAAAATATGTTGCTAATTTTCCTTCTTAGCCAAGGTCCCTGAAATGAAAAAGTACCGAGAATTTAAGTTTTGTATCCGACCATATAAAGCGAGGCACTTTTCCAATATGGCCTTGGCGTATTTTTTGAAAGTTTGTCATAATTTGGGCTTCAGAAGTGAGATTTTTTTGCCAAATGATATAAACAGCTATGAAAACAAATTTAATGAACTTATTTATATAATCTATAAATATTTTATTTATATCTATATTATTGTTGTTTCTTTTATATACAATTTACTTTAGTTTGTATACAAAAGTAGTTAAATGGCTTCTTTGTATAAATATAGGAAAATTACTTGTGTATATGAAACAGTGAATAATTTGCTAGAAAATATCTTGCGAAATTTCGTTTTCTCTGTCTCGCCAATGTCCCTATACTGGAAAAGTACCTAAAGCACATTAAAATCGGGCAGGTAGGAGCTCAGACAGTACAGCACCGTCTGTTGGCTGTTATGTTGTTAGTAGAATCAGGATGAAAATGTAAAGACGTACATTTTCGTATATTACACTTTAAATTCTCACCTATAGATTGACAAAAAAACCCCTTAAAAGTGTGATTTTTAAATTAAATTGTGGTGAGCTCGATAATAAAATATCAATGGTTTTAAATGGTAATTTCGACAAATTAGCTAGCTATTGTCAAGTTGGCTTCATATATGACAACTTATTTTTGTTGCCAAATTTGGTGATATTTCATCAAATTTGTCGATATTTCGCCAACTTAGTCAAAATTTGGTGCTACAGTGGTAACTTTGCATTAGTAATTTTCAACAATTGCTCATTACAATGAGGTGGTCCTACCGGAATTGTGAGGGACACCCAGAAATTTGGATTTTATATAAATAGATACAAAAAGGCGGACGAAAAAAAGTTTTGTACCCATTGTGGAGATCTTTCCTCAACACTTCGAAATGAATTTTGTAAAATATTTATTGTATTAATATTATTTTTACTAATTTATTTTATGTATTTAATTACTGTTTTTGAAAGCTTAATATGTATATACAAAAGTGTAGCTCTGTTTTTCCTAAGTTTTTAGATGACGGACAAAGTTGTCTTACGATGGAATTAAATTGGTTCCACTGAAATTGAGAATTTATGAGGGCGTCCAGAAGTTTGGACAAGTACAATAGCTTTGACAGGTTGTGTCAGGGCTCTAAGTGAAGGGCCGAGCTGAAGATTGTCTGGCATTATTGGGGGTTGTTTAAGTTTATTCAGGACCCTGCCTTCCCCTCATTCTAAGAAAGAATAAGTTTTATATATATGAGAAATGAAGTATCAGTCTCATTAGCATTTCAAGTAGTATGAGTATGCATTCATAGTAGCATTAGTATCATTATGAGTTAGAGTAGTAATGAAGTAAGCATCAATTCTTCGTGCAGAGCAGTTAGTCTCTTGCAGTGTGCAGCAGCTCAACAAAAATGACTAGAAGCAGTAATCAGAGATTTGGTCCAGGGTTTCTTGTGAACTGACTTGGTATAAAGTCAGGGATAATCAACGACAACTCAATTGAGAGTCATGGCCTATTTATGTTCTTCTTCAGCTTCATGCATAGTCTGCATGCAAGTAAAAATATATGAAATCTTAAAAGTGAAGATTTCTTATGTAGTAATTTGGAAACCATGCTCTTCTGAAAAATTAGCATAAAAAAGTATTTGAAACAAATATTTAAAAAAAGTTGTGATAACTAAATTTAAAAAAAGTTGTGATAGCTAAATTTAGAAAAAGTTGTGGCAACTAAATTTTTTAGTTGGTATAGCTCCAACCAAAGTTTGGTTGGACTGACCAAATCATTTTGTTGGCTTAATATAGTTGTTCCAACCAAATAAATTTGGTACCTGTAACCAAATCTATTTGGTTATTATAACTAAATTGATATTTATTTGGTTATAACAACCAAATGGATATGGTTGTTGTAATCAAATCCATTTGGTTACCACTACCAAAGAGATTTCCAGTTGGTTTTAACAACTAAATAGATTTAGTTGTTGTAACCAAATCTATTTGATTAGAACTACCAGATGGATTTCCATTTTGTTATAACAACCAAATAAATTTGGTTACAGGTACCAAATTTGTTTGGTTGGAACAACTACATTAAGCCAACAAAATGATTTGGTCAGTCCAACCCAAACTTTGGTTGGAGCTATACCAACTAAAAAATTTACTTGGCACAACTTTATTTTTGTTGTTCCAACAAAACAGTTTTTTCTGTGTATGTCAGGCATCACTAGAAGTGACAGAAAATGATTAACGTGAATATGAATTCCAGCGAAAATTTTTGACAACATCATGAGAATGAAACTGTTAAAATGGAAACAGGCTAAACACATAGCATGAAGGCAAAATGATATATGGAGTACAAACACAGTTTCAGAGTGTCTCACACATGTGAAATAACCAAATAGACGACTTCGAGTTAAATGGTGCCTATGAAAACAGAATATTGCTGCTGCTAATTGTATGACTAAAGAGAATATATGGAATAATATGAAGGAGTGAATTGAGAAGGTTGGTGATGATGATGATGATGATGCCGTTAACATGTGAGTAGCGGTCAATATATTTACAGGGAACGCCTATTGTAATCGATTAAAAATTGAAAATACAGGTAGCCTCAATCACATTAAATTTCGGGTTTTTCCTTTAAAAACTACATAGTAATGACAAAAATGATGATATTTTCTAGAGACTTAGTTTTATTATTTTTTAATATAAATATATCAAGGAGATAGGTGATTGTTCAGCTTACACATCGAAAAAGTATTGAATTAAGCGCTCATTACTTAACAATATCATTAACATTACGTATGTTTTCAATCACTGAAATAATGCATATTTTGAGCACCCATTTCACCAAAGACAAGTTTGTTAAAAATTGTATGAAAATATCAACTTTGTAATTACAGTCGCTGCTTAATTTGCCCAGGACCTCGGACCTCAGCTCCAGTACATCATTGATTTAAGTCAATATTTAAATCAATATTTAATTCAATATTTAATCAAAATTCCCCGGAACTCATAAGTATTGATCTCCAGAGCATAGTGTAACAGCGATTTCAAAAAACTAAAACATAAATTATGTTTTCCTTTTCCTTTTTCTCACATCTCCAATCTGTGTGTCCTTTCCTACCAAATCGCTAACATATGTGACGTAACGTGTCACACACATTACAACATACTCCAATCTAGCGCTCTCAAATATAGACTCAAGGATTTTTGTCTGAATGTCGAAGAGCGTTTCTGCCGAACAGCGACGACGAATGCCAAATATAACAACAACTATAACTCCCACATTTATTCAAGGTAGTGTTATCCTCACTCACTTTTTTTTTCATGTTTGTGAAATACTCTTATTGACCAACGGTTTAGCAACGAAACTCACCGGGACAGTCAGTGCTGGACGTTGTGTTTTGCTAATTGACATAAAGAAATCATTCTCAAATAGGATTTTCTGAAAACCCCCCAATACCGATTTTAACGTTTTTTCCCTGTTCATTGGTTAGATTTTGTTATACAGTAGAACCTCGATCCATCGTTTTTCAAGGGGTGCTTGAATAAAAACCATGAATGCGGGAAAACGACGAATGCGGGTTACTGTCAAAACACGAAAAAAAAATAGTTTAGGCATTACTAAGTGCAGTGGTACAGTATACTAATAAAAATTAATTTGTTACTTTCCAAATTGTAAAATAAATAAATCGAAGTTGTGGAAAATTGATATATTTTTTAAAAAATCAGTAATTTTATATTGGGTTTTTCTTTTACTTTTTAAATTAAACAACAAATTCTCAAGATGTACAGCATTTTTTCTGGTCATTTTCTTTAATTTCATGCGCATCCATAAAAGTTCGTACAGTTTCTAACACCGTAATTGCATCAGACGGACTTGGCACTGGTATAGGCTCAGCTTCATCGGCATGAACATCATCATCTGCTTCTTCACCATTATTTTCCTTTTTTGCATCATCACACATTCCTTATATGCTAAGGACACCATATGTCGCAACATCTTGATCAATGGAAATATAACCGCTAAATTTCACAGCCGATACATCCTCTGCTACACGCAGCTACTCTACCTCTATCGTCACCGTCATCATTATTTTCTTCCCCTTCTGTTGAGCCGCGGCCAAACTCAATCGCCTGCCCTATAAGGAACAGAGTTTGGCCGTGGTTGAGCATTCATCATCATTTTTTTGCGCAAAACTGCATTTCACGAAACAATTCTGGATGGCTTAAGGGGTTATTTCATGCCATACAGAAGGTTTATTTTTGGAGTGAGTTCTTTTGCTTGATCCATGAAACATAAAGATCTTTTCACTAGCCGTCTCCTGTAAAATTTCTTAAAACAGTTGATTACCCTAGCATGAATAGAGACATATGTACAATTAGCTGGGATAAAACTGACTTTTATATCAAAAACCGTTGTAACTTTTCGTAAAAACTCAAACAAATGTTACTTCACCCTTTCTTTTCATATAAATAAAAACATACATTTATTTTACTTAAATAGGTGTCATAAATAAAAATCAAAGTATGTTGACATGTTTCGGTTTAATAGTAAAAACCGTAATCATAACACACAAATTGTGTGTTATGATTACGGTTTTTACTATTAAACCGAAACATGTCAAAATACTTTGATTTTTTATTTGTGACACCTATTTAAGTAAAATAAATGTATGTTTTTATTTATCTGACTTTTATATTTTTCAAAGACGACGTATTTGGTGAATGAGCTGACCAATTGTCAATAAATAGAATGATATTCTTATTGAATTCTTATTGAATGATTCGTTAACATTATTTAAGTATAATTTATGCAGGGACCATAGAAATAAAACGATCAATGCGGGAAAATGATGGATGCGGGAACGATAGATCGGGGATTCACGGTATATAATTTTATATTGATAGTCAAATACATAAAATATTTTCTTTTGAGGAGGCATTTTGCTTTGAATGTATGAAATATAAATATGCGGTCAGAAAAGATGCAGGGATACACTATGGTTGTTATTTATGCAGAAAATTAGAGCTCCGATATATTTTTTTAAATGTATGATTGTAGTTTTTAAAAAAACCCTAGTTTCAGACTGAGGTGAAGCATCCTGTACTTTCGACTTAATAATAGGCTTACTACCCTTGTCCACAATGTTCATTTAACCCTTTAATTCCCGGCGTAAAATATGTTCTGGAAATTCCATAGTTCAGAGATTCTGAATTCATTCCAGAAAAATTTCAACAATAAATTTCGTTTTACATAAATACGGCATGCATGTTATTAAATAAAAGAAATATTGCTATTTTAAATTTGTGGTGTGATTTTGTAATATTCGAATTTAAAAATCCACTTAATTCGAAACACTGTTGGTAGCATATATGCTACCATGGGCATTAGAGGGTTAAAAATATTTCACAACCCTTTAAATTTTTGACCATTAGATTTTGACCACATATCTATCTATATATGCATATATATATATAGATATATTGTCAATTCATTCACAATATTACGTTTTTGATGATGGTCGGTAATGTTTAATTAAGGGTTATATATATATATATATATATATATATATATAGATTATGCTATTATATATTTTGTGATTATACTTTACAATATGTATATATATATATATATATATATATATATATTGTGTTATTATATTTTTTGTGATTATACTTTACAATATGTGACAGATAAAACCACCAACTTCATTTTCTATATACAATAATCCTAAATTCAGTCTGCATATACCCAATGCTGACAAAAGTCTATCAAATAAATACAAATGATACAAATTACAATTCGAAGACATTTAAAGAACTTTATATTAGATTATTCTCTATATGGCCATTAATGACCGAACACTTTCAATTTTATACATTTGTCGAATATTTAAAGATATATCGGTCGTATTTTTCTGGAACTTTCAGGATTATGAAGTATATGTTCTACTTCATATTTAGGCGGTTTGATCAGAAGGACAATTAGGGGGCCAACCAAAAATCAAAGAAAAATAATAATGTTTGGGATCATCCTGTAAAAAAAATCACGAAATGACCTATGGTTAAAGCTTACGAATATATGGATATTATACAATATAGGTATTTATTTGTGGAAGAATCTAACGTATATTCTTGGAGATATTTTTTAGTTATTATTTTTTTTTTTTTTAGTCCAAAAAATTTTGCTTACTTTTTTGTTTGTAACATGCCGGACTTTTAACCAAATTTAACCCCAATTCAGAAACTTTGACAAAATGTAATACAAATAGTATGGTTTAATTGGAAAGTAAATATGTTAAATATTTAATGATATATGTGCAGTTGAATAAAATAATGTTTATATGCGCATGCGCGCACGATATTGTTTTTTTTTTATGATTTGATAGTCAATTCTATGGAGGAACTCATAAAATAAACCAATCAAATATCGTGAAAATTCAGAAATATATCGGCAAAATACTGAGCTGATTTTTAGTTGTTCTCTGAAAACATATAAACGATAAGGGGCTTTCATTAAATTCTCGTTTTTAATTTTTACTTGTTTTAATTTTCATTTGGATCCTTTAATTTTTCTTGGAAAATAGCCAGACCGATCCTATTCCAAGAAAAAAATAAGTATCAAAATCTAAGCATTTCTTCTAAATCTACTAGTTGACATTAATTAAGTACAAACTCCTTTGCTGAAAGCCAGATAATTAAAAATGACAATTTGTGGAAAACCCCTCCATAGAGTTTATTATCAAATCGTATATTAAAAATATCGTGCGCGCATGTACAGATAAAAAATACTTCATTCAACTGCTCAAATAATTTCATCAAATAATTTTCATCAAATAATTGCTATTTCATCAAATAACATATTTACATTCTAATTACACCATGTTATTTCTACTACATTTTATCAATTTTTCTGAAATTGACATTAAATTTGATAAAAAAAAACCCTGAATGATGTAAACAAAAAACATGCAAAAGATTTTTGAACTTAAAAAATCGATATATCTTCATACATATATGTTCTATTGTTTCACAACTGAATACATATATTGTATAATACCCATATATTCATAATTTACATCGATATATCATTTCGTGCATTTTATGTAGCAGGAAGAACCCAAACATAATTATGTTTTCTTTGATTTCTTGTTGGCCCTCTAATTGTCCTTCTGATCAATTCGCCATATAATATGAAGTCGAACGTATTCTTCATAATCCTGAAGTTCCTAAAAAAAATCCGACAAACACATCTTTAAATATTTGACAAAATGTCTAAAATTGAAAGTGTCCGATTACCAATGGCCATATAGTCCATAGACACTGTTAAAAGTTTGTAGCATTCTGTCCAGTCATTTGACCGTTTTTTCCGAAAACGGTTACACAACCGTAATTTAACACTATTCTGACCATATTATTAGCCATTTTATGGTCAGAATACAGTTAATTTACGTTTATGAATCCGTGTTTTTCAAAACACGATCGAATGACTGGACAGAATGCTGCAAATATTTAACGGTGTATAATCATTCATGTATATATATATAATCATTCAAGTTGGAGACCGATAAAGATAAATAATCTAAATAGAGGTTTTGCTATTCTGCAGAGTTTGTAGATGATTCATATAAATTTTAGGAATTTCTCAATATGGATTTATGTCCTATGAAAAACATTAGATGAAAATAGTGAGAAAAAATTATTTTCTTCATTTTTCGAAGTTGAACGTTTTACTGATATCTAAATCTGGGTAAACACTTCCTCACTTTAGGCTAAACAGTATAATATTCTCACCAGAAAAACATCACGAATGAAAGTTTTTCAAAAGTTAATTTACAGGTTAGCTTGTTTTACTTTGAGTAAAACAACCCACAATCTTTCAACAGTCACGCAATTCGTTTAGAAAAAGAAAATAAAACTTTTACAGTTTTAAATAAAAAATAAAGTTTATTTTTACAATTTAAAAGTTATCTTCAAGATATTTTTCTCTAATTATTAAGCTGCAGGAACTTTTAAACATTGTATAAAAGATAGGCGAAAAATTCCTTTTGACATTTACTATGGTAATGTACACTACCGTATTCTAAATGCGAATTACAGGATAATGAACTAAGTAATATTTTAATATACATTTCTTTAAAAATGCTTGCTTTTGTAAATGCTAAATAGTGTATACATATACTTAAATCAAAATATTCATTTTCACAAATATATTTTACTATTAAGATCTGCATTTTAAATTCATTTCTGAAATATGTAAAAATTTAAAATATTTAAAAAAAATAAAACATAAAAACCTTCCGAAATTTATTTTTTAACCTAAATAATTTTTAAAACAATAATTTAAATAAGTATATACTATATAGAATATAAGAGAAACAATTAAAATAATTTTTGGAACCTCTTAAAATATAAATGATTAATTATCATGTAAATTGCTTTAAAATGTAAAAAGAAAAAGTTACACAAACATCTTTTTTAACACGTTAAGGGAGCAGTCAGAACATTTGCATTATTATTTATTTATTTATTTATTTATTTTTTGTAAATTTAAATTATACCTTTAATTCGTAACTTTATAAGTAAATTATGTATTATATATTAAATTTGCTGAATGAATTTGAGGAAAATTATTTTTCATAAAATTAAAATCATTGTAATTCGTTCTTTATGCATACTATTTAACCATGTACTTTTATTGCTCTTATAATCTTCCAGTAAATGCAATTAAGGAGTTAGTCGAAATATTTTGTTTATCATCTTTGACTACAATTAGGAATTTCAACTCAGTTAGCTGAATATACCGCATAAAGACATTTTTTCTTCAAAAAACTGTTCCATAATTTCCGAATATACTTCTCATTTTATTTAATGACAGGCTTTCTGCAAAGAAATAATGCAAAAATTAGATTTTGGAAATTCTTGTACATATTTCGAATACTAAAACTGTCTAATTTGGCGACATTTCAAACAACTAGATTTGAGAATTGAAATTAAGAATATGTAACAAAATTTTACAATAGTAATATCAATAGTTAAACGTTTGACACAGAACTTTATTCTATGACTATACGAATCTTAAATATGGGTCTTTAAAACACGGATATCAAATTTTGAGTGAGGTTATGCTATTAAAATGAATATATATATATATATATGAATGTAATGAATATATGAATATATGTAGTAAGCAAAAAGATGAGAGGTTGTATCCAAATTTAGTAGTACATGCAATATTGTGTACGCTATCTTGGCACTAATCAACAGATATTTGATACAACCCCTCATCTTTTTGTTTCTTTTTGGGAACAAAGTATTTCAAGCTTATTCTACCGACTATAATTTTCAGAATTTTCAAACTATGATTTTGGGACTTTCACAAAAGTTGCTCTATATAATTAGTTAATATATTATGCACATTATATTTTGATTGGATTTGCGCAATCGCAGTGAAACATTTTTTAGTAAACCTGCTCATTTTTCATCTAATTTTCATCATTTTTTAATTTTCATTGCAGGTTTCGTACACAATGTAGTTTGTCATATTTTCTGAAAAGAGCTTTTTTTTATATTAAGAACTCTGGAAATTATAAGCAAAAAAATTTGAGAAGTTTGGGACTATTTTTATAAAATATTTAATTTCGCTACGGGTATACATGCTGTCCTCATAAAAATGAACACAGTATATTACAAAAACACTTATTAATAATCTCGAGATATAACGCTTTTGCTACATTAGTTTTTACAGGGTCATCCAAAAGATATTCGTTCTTTTTCAATTTGATGACGGTCCCCTATGGAGTTTCCGGAAAAAAAATCTTCGCGGAAATATATGACCTATACTGTACTGTTTACAGACCTACAGTTTCAGGTTAATTCCTGATGTATTTTCTAGATATTTAACTAAACGTCTAAAATAGCAAGTGACCTGTCACCTTCGGCCATATAGTGTATTATTGTATTAGGAGTAAATATTTCAACCGAATGTTTAAATAATAAAAAAAAGAACGAATTTAACAACTGTTAAAGAATTTTAATTTAAGACGAAGATTAAAATATTAGAAAAAGCAAACCCTTCTAAGATTACAAGATAAAAATATGCTATTTTTAACATGCTTAAATTGAAACTTGCTTCATTTTCATTTCCACAGTTTCATTGTATTTTGTTTGCTAACCGAAGTTGCCTTCGTCCACAAACGATGCCGTTATTGTTGTAAATCGTGCATCAAGCTGCAACAAGCAATACATTGAATCCAGTCACTGGTCAAAGTTGTTTTGTGGTACAATCTCAGACATTCTATGCACTCATCCTCATTGAACTTCTTTTTTCCGTCATTTTTTTATCCCTCTTTTTCTGGAAGCATCATATCTTCAGTTTTTTTTTCTTTTTTTGTAGCGGCATCCTTCTTAAGTCTTTTTCATGTACATTTTGTGGATCAACAACATTAGTTGCACTGTGTTTCCTTTTTCATTTCGATGGCATTAAACTATTTGGAATAGGTGAAAGCTTCTCCAAAACATCGCATGTGTTATTGCAAAATTTACTTTAGTTAACAAAATTAAGTTATTGTGTTATTCATAAATAAAATAAAAAATATGTATAAATATTTAATTAATTTATTAATAAAGATAATTATATAAAATAAATTTAATAACAGCTGTATTATTAATTTATTGACGCAAATATTTATCTTCAAAAGTATAATTTGTTGCCAAATTTAGTTTCGATAATTATGTGTTTTTTCAAAACTATTTCAAAATTGATTCATTCGTATGTTTTGCACGTAATTTTCAATTAATGCAAATTTACCAATAAGCTGCGTAATCTCTCCTAGCACTGAAACTGTGGGGTAATGTACCATCTCTTTTAAGTTGCAGATGCGCAAACTCCCCTATTTTCGTAGGAAAGATTGCGTGGCCTTTTATTTAAACATGGCCACTTCAAAAATGAATTTTGGTGTTCGAATCCTTAGCCTAGGTTAGTATCTTATGAGAAATCGTTTAAGTTTAACACTAGAAAGCCCGCGAGCAATCATTTTGACTGCAACTAAATGTATATATCTAGGTTCGAACCAGATTTTTTTTTAAAAAACTAGATTAAAAGATACAAAGAAAAAAAACTAGTTAAATGGATAATTTAATAATATAAAATAAAAATTCTGGTGTGAAATATTTTCTAAAATTTCAGTAAAATTCTCCGTTTTTCTAGTGTTAAAATATTTTAAACTACTGACATTCTATAAAAATGTTGACGAACAGTTATGAAAATTCAAGCACTTACTTTGAAAAAACAAAACAAAATAGCAATGCTTTATCCAAGTTGCTCGGAACAATCAATGTGTACATTAATGTAGACACTGCACTAATGCGTCTGCAACTGGAGTCGCTGTGCGCGCACCGTACTCCTTCCTGTAGAATTTCTTCGCGCGCGATCTTTCCTTGCTTTACCTTAGTTAGAATTTTGTACCAATAATTTTTATTGTAGGTTATATTTTATATGATATAATATTAGTTTCACTAGATTTCGCCCAGTTGGAAATTTACATCTAATATAATATTAGTTTTCCTTTTTAAAACATACTTTTCTGGATTATTTTATTGTAATTTCGGTAAATCACAAAAAGCATACTAAGTATTTTTTTTTGTTGTTGTTGTTGTTAGAGATTTAAAAATATTAATTAGAATTTTTGTTGAGCTTGTTTGATTTTTAAAAGTTTCAGTCTAGCATCATAAACATTTTTGAAAATTTTTGTACCAAACGCACTTTATGAAATAATTAAGACTTAATATATCGAATGTTCGCAGTTTAATAAGATGAAATATAATATTGTCTACATGTACAATATAATGTTGTCTACACTGTAGAAAAAACAACGACATTTTTACAGCACAGAATACTGTTCAAATCGCGCTTGAATTCGATCACAGTCATATGTGCTAACCTTTCTTTGGTTTCTTGATTATATAAACATGAAAAAAAAAAAAAACAGTAGTTGCGTAAAATTAACAGAACAATTTGCTGGCAACTGTTTTGCTGGTCAGCTGTTTGTGCTGGCAAATCTACAGTGTTAGGTAGCTTTCTTTACAAAAAGCCACCTATTGCAGCCGTTCGCAGGAAAGCGATTTCAAAAAATTTTGGTATATTTTCATCGATCATGACCCCCAGACCCCGAAACCAACCTCCGTTCAAAATTGATATATATATATATGACCTATGTCACACTGTAACTCTCGTATTTATGAACCGATTTGGATGTAATTCGGTGTGTACATAGTACATATCAATGTCTCGACCGAGTTCGTTGGCCAGCTTCCCCAAAAATTTTTGTTTCAAAATGGCGGCCATTTAAAATTTTTAAAAAAATTTAAAATTTGAGATGTGGTACCAAAAAATTGAAAATGGAAAAATATTTTTTTCTTATGTATTTGACCTTTATACAAAGACTCCGTAGCAGTTTTTGTTTCGTCTATATCTTAAAAAATGGCTGAGTTATAGCATTTTGAATTTCAAGCGAAGCTGACATTTTGAAACGTCCTGAATTTTGTCACGCGATAAAAGGCGTATTTATGAACCGATTTGGATGTAACTTCGTTTATACATAGTACAGACCAATGTCTCAACCGAGTTCGTTGGCCAGCTTCATCCGCCATTTTGTTTAAAAATGGCGATCATTTAAATTTTTAAGAAAAATTTAAATTTGAAATGTGGTACCAAAAAACTGAAAATTGAAAAGATATTTTTTTCTTATGTATTTGACCTTGATAAAAAGATTCAGGAGAAGTTTTTGTTTTGTCTATATCTTAAAAAATGACTGAGTTATAGCATTTTGAATTTCTAGCGTGGCTGACATTTTGAAACGCCCTGATTTTTGCCACGTGATAACAGACGTATTTATGAACCAATTTGGATGTAATTTGGTCTGTACATAGTACATACAAATAACTCAACCGAGTTCGTTGGCCAGCTTCATCCGCTATCTTGTTTCAAAATGGCGGCCATTTAAAAAAAATTTAAAAAGTTTAAATTTAAAATGAGATACCAAAAAATTGGAAAATGAAAAAGATTTTTTTTGTATGTGTTTGACCTTAATACAAAGTTTTCGGAACAGGTTTTGTTTTGTCTATATCTAAAAAAATGGCTGAGTTATAACATTTTGAATTTTTATTGTGGCTGACATTTTAAAACGACCTGATTTTTGTCACGCGATAACAGGCGTATTTATGAACCGATTTGGATGTAATTTTGTCTGTACATAGTACATACCAATGTCTCGACCGAGTTCGTTGGCAAGCTTCATTCGCCATCTTGTTTCAAAAGGGTTGCCATTTTTTAAAAAAAATGTAATTTAAAATTTAAAATGAAGTATTAAAAAATTGAAAAATGAAAAAGATTTTCCTTATGTGTTTGGCCTTGATACAAATATTCTGGAGCAGTTTTTGTTTCTGAAAATTTGTTCTTTTGTTTATATCTTAAAAAGTGGTTGAATTATAGCACTTTGAATTTCTAGCATGGCTAACACTTTGAAACGATCTTGTATTTGTCACGCGATACCACACGTATTCGCCTATTTCGATGGAAGGAGGCATGTGGATAGTATACATCAATATCTCGACCAAGTTCGCTGGCCATCTTGTTTCAAAATGGCGGCCATTAAATTAAAAAAAATTATATTTCAAGTGAGGTGCAAAAAAATTAGAAATTGAAAAAGGTTTCTTTCTTAAGTATTTGACCTTGATATAAGGATTCAGGAGCTGTTTTTGTTTGTCTTTATCTTAAGAAATGGCTCAGATATAGCAGTTTCAATTTCTAACGTGGGTGACATTTTAAAAAATCTGATTTTTTGCCTGCGACAGCACTCGTATATATCAACCGATTCCAATGTGAGTGAGCATGTGCACAGCAATTACTAAGGTCTCGACCAAGTTCACTGGTTAGCCTCATCCACCATCTTGTCTTAAAATGGCAGGCACTTTAAGAAATCGCCGAATTTGGCAGCCAAATGTAAGTTACTTTAAATAAAAGCAGCTTGGATAAAGCTGACTAATTTCGCGAAATTCTCATTCATAATGATTTAGTATTGATAAATATTAGTATTGAATCTCCTACATTCGGTTTCCACTTAATTGAGCTTCGTGTGTTTGAATAATATTAGTTGGCTTTTTTAAAATAAGGAATATGAAAGCCACCTCTTCCTCCCGGCACTGGCCGGAAGGACTTTTTTTCTTTTTTTTTTACCGTGTAATTAAAAATAAATAAATGAAAGCATAATAAATTTGAAACACAATTTCAGATTTATAGTTAAATAATAATCTATTTCTTTTGTGTAGTTGTGTATGTGATTCACAGATATGTATATATGTTGCATAATATACAAAAAATAGTTCTATTATGATAGGGATATCATAGTTGAAAATTCCCGTTCGTGAATTTCCGTCACTCAGCGAAATGTGCTCGAGTACTTTTGTGCAGACCAGTATATCATCTATATAATTTATACACTTAAGTAGTAATACTTTAATAAGTAATATGCAAAAAATGAACAGCGTCATTTTTCAACGCACACCAATTATTACTCGTAGACAGACTGAATTATTTTATTTTTATTGGTAAATGAACAATAAATGCTATGCACTTTCCATTCTATAGCATCTTTCACTGCATATCGGTGATTTATATCATTTTTAATATGCACTAAACATCCTCTAGTCCGGCACGGTAATCGAAAAAAAAAAAATAGTATTTCTTGTTGAATTACACATGGTGTTTATAAAAACTGATGGAACTGGAGTGAGAAAAAACATTTATATGGATAATTTGCGAAACTGTTGAAATGAAAAATAAATTTTTATCATCAGAATTAAATGCTTTTCCCATTTCAGAAATATTGCTCTACTTGAAACGGAAATGGATATCAGTCATCAAATAATAAATAATGAATATGGATCATTAGATTCAAATATTTGTTTTATTTCTGCGAAAGATAAACAAAATAATTTTGATGAATTATCGTAGTACATACAAATTTTTATGGAACAAAACATGCAAAATGCGTGATTGACAGACATCGTGCCGGACATGTAGTATATCGTCATGTGTGTAGGGTCACCACATCTTACTTCACATCATATGAAATGACTTCCTAAAAAAAGAGAGAAGAGTACTGCAAAACAATGTGATAGTCGATATCTGTTTAAGATGGCTTCTACAAGTAGGCTTATTGTGTAGACCTACAGTGCACGTTTTCATTTTATAGTTATGTACATATGTTCATGTTGTACTTTACATGATTGTATTACATGATTATTGTATGTATGTCT
Organism: Maratus speciosus; assembly: GCA_963932465.1. NCBI lineage: Eukaryota > Metazoa > Arthropoda > Arachnida > Araneae > Salticidae > Maratus > Maratus speciosus. The sequence goes on from OZ010789.1 coordinate 42,915,121, forward strand.
GCATAATATTTATATATACCTTTATCTATTGAAGCTGTTTAACTGTCATTAACATGTTTTACCATCATTTTTTGTTTAATTCTAACTTCCACATTTTTCCCCGACATCCATCCTGTAATACGGATAATTTCGTAATCCGGCATGCTTTAAGTCCGAATGTGCCGGATTAGAGGATGTTTACTGTATTTGAAATAGCGCAGCATCATTAAATTATAATATCAACGATGTTTTTCTTGATAGAGAATATTGTGCCAGGATTCTTTAAAATGTCCCCGTAAAGAAACTATAAATACTACACACTTATTTTCAATATCGATTAACATAATGAACCTCAATAACATAGATGAATTACATAGAAATCCGAGTATATTTAACCAAGGCACAGCATAGTCTAAAAGACGGCCAAATAAACCAACTTCATAGAATCTACTCAACTATGGTGGAAAGCATAAAAAAGAATAAAAAAATTATAAATTAAATTACTAAAAAAATTAATCTTTCTTCTCATTTTCTCTGTTTAAAAAATAACCAGACAAATATTGAAATTTATTGCAAATATTCATTTTTTACGCTCTTTTAGATACCGAAATAAGGGAATAATTAAGTTTGGAAAACAATAAATATTATAATTGTATTAAAATTGTTATAAATAATTGTATTAAAATTTTCTACAATTAAAATATCTTAAAAAAAAGTCTTAATATAATACAATTTTACCCTTTATGTACTGAATCATGAATTTATAAAAAAATTATTTTCTAAAGTATTTTTCGTGAATTTTTGTAACTACATTAGAAGATTTACACAATCATTTTGCATATTAATCATAATTCATTTCATTAAAATGATTGCAGGATTTTGAAGGATTAATTAAATTTGAATTTATAGGGATTTTGTGGAATATTTATTATACCCCAATCCTTTATTTTAAATATTTTTTCTTAGTATTTTGTAGAATTAAGAAATGTACAAATAGATTGTTCTTACAATAAAAATATAGAAATATTTCCGAACTGAGAAATCCTCCCCCCCCCTCCCCCCCAACGCCAAAAAAACTGAAATGATGCAAAAGCCAAAGAAAACATCCTTTTAAAAATATTTGTGTTTTGTGTAACCGATAATGCTTTTGAACAAGATAAATTAATGCATCTATAACTGTTTCTAATCTGTATTAAATAATAATATCGATGTATCGATGTATTAAATGAATTTTATAGCAAGTTATTTTAATCGTACTTATACGTTACGTCAGTAGATAAATTTAATGTGGTTTAATATGATGTTTAATTAACACCACGAATATACATTATTTAATTTTCATGAGTGAATTAGAATAATGTTTCATTTTCTGTCTTTAATATTGTGTCAAATTTTTTTCTTGAAAAAGTGAACGATTACGAAAAGATTACGTACGATTACATAAAATTACAGTTTCAAAATGCTTCAAATAAAATACCTCTTTCATACTTTGACGTTTGTAATACAATGTGAAGAATTGCAGGATAACTTTTCTGTTCGATAAGTTAGTAAAACATTTTATATCCAGTAGATAAAATATTAAAAACCAAGTTCAAAAACTTTTGAAAGGGTTTTGAAAATGAAGATTAATGAAATAAAAATAAGTATTCTACCGTAAATTCAATCAATATGTTTTAAACAAAAAAGAGATGAAAACATTGTGATATTGTTTTTATATTCAGAATGAAACGTTTTCAATGTTTTAAACGGAACATATCTGATCATACCTCTTGATGTATAATTCCTGTGCAAAAACCGTAGCAAACTTTTCTAATTTATCAAATATAGTTTTACAACAAAAGTAAAAGTTCACTTTTTATTTCATGTTTTTATGCAATATTTTTTTGTGAATTTACTAACGGATGATTTTTTTTTCCTTTGTAGAAGATTGATTTATGCTTTCCGTGAGTTTTTAGAAAGGAGTATCGCAACATAAGTAACAATTTGTTAAATAAAAAAAATGAAATGAAATGGATGATTTTAATTGAAAAAAGAATAATTTAGAATACTTAAAGAAATTGCATAACTTTTCATGTAAAAATGCATTAATATTTTATATATGTCAGACGGCACCCATTATTATTATTATTATTATTATTATTATTATAGATTTTCATGAAGAAAATATGCGATTTTTAAACATGTTCTTATTAGCTATTTTTTTATTAACGAAAAGTTATATATAAAGTTATATGTTTAATATATAAAGAATTACTGTATTCTCTACAAAGACATATTTTATTACTTATTGCTGATATTTGTATATTATATATATATATATTATGATAGTTTATCAAATTATTAAAAATTGTGACGAAACTACTTTTTAGTGCATATCGAATGATGTATTGGTAAAATTTTGAAAAGGCTCTTTTTACTTTCTTCTATCTATACAAGAAGAAAGTATTGGATTCGTGAAAATCTTCGAATTCCAGTCTTCGACGGATTTACACGTTATAGGATTCAGAGATTCCAAAAAACATGTTCCTACAAAATGTCTGTCTGTGAGTCTGTCTTACTGACTGCATGTGTCAGAAATTGTGTGGGCGCTCCATCTCAAGGACTAATCCACGGAATTTAATAATAATGTATATTCAGTTAGTACCTGATAGAAAGTGATGCTGATTAGTTTTTTGGAGCAAATCGCTCATCAGGTGTCGCTGCTATGCTGCATCATTCACAATTACCGCAATAGCTCTATCTCAAGAACTAATGCACAAATTTCAACCAAATTTCAGATTTGGTTAGACTTTTACATGGACTGATGATTTTTACATTTTGGTGTGAATCGTCCAACAGGTGGAGCTGTTATGCTGCATTTTCACGATTTCCGCAATAGCGCTATCTCAAGACTTAATGCACGGATTTTCAGCAAATTTGAGATTCGGTTAATCCTTGATATGAATTGATGATATTTACGTTTTGGTGTAAATCGCCCAACAGGTGGCGCTGCTTTGCTACATTTCCCTGATTATCGCAATAGCTCTATCTCAAGAACTAATGCACGGATTTCTATCAAACTTCATATTAGGTTAGGCCTTGACATAAATTGATAATTTATGCATTTTGGTGTGAATAGTCGAACAGGTGCAGCTGCTATGCTGCATTTTTCAAGATTTCCAATAATTAAATCACGAACTTTTATCGAACTTCAGATCCAGTTAATCCTTGATGTGAATTGGAAATGCCTATCTTTTGGGCAAATCGCACAACAGGTTGCGCTGCTGTGCTACATTTTTCTGCAATAGCTCTATCTCAAAAACTAATGTACGAATTTTCATTTAACTTAGGATGTACTAGTTAGACGTTGACAAAAGTTGTTGCTGATTAGGTTTTAGTGTTAATCACGCAAAGTGTGACGTTATTATGATGTATTTTGAATGATTTATGCGATTTTAGGGGTAGTTATATCTCAAGAACTAATGCACGCAATTTCATTTTTGAAGTGAAAACTTCTTTAGGCGCGTTGCGCTTTTTTTAGATAGGGAAAAACCACTGATTTCGAGACACTGTAACGTAACCGACATGCTAGTATTTTGACACATAGACACTAGCGCGCCAAGTGGTGAATGACAGGAACTTTTCCCTCTTCAGCTCAATCCGCAAAAGAAGAAGGAATCTAAAACTCACTTTTTCTCCCGGCGTATTGCTAAAACAAATTACTATTTTGTTTTTCGTCAGTTAAAATGAATTATACCGTATTAGTGACTTACCTATTTCGTGTAACTAAAAACCGATAACGCTGTATTTTATCGTGTTGATGGTCTGGTCAATGACCAACACTATTGGCGGGAATTTCGATTACGGAAGATAAAATACGGGGCACAGATGTCAGATAACACTTGGGTACCTAATTGACAGCAAAATGGCGTTACTTTATTTTACAAGGTAACCCCGCTACTGTTGCTTATTTATTAATAAATTGTTCATTTACTTCTATTTTATTTTTTTAAATTGTACAATTGTTTTGTTCTGTAGTTATTAATGAAATTACCGTTTATTTATTGTTGTTTACTTTTTAAAACAATAGAAAATAATTTAAAAATATATGTTGTAAGTGGTATTCGAAAACGGACTTTCGCCAAATTCACGTTAAAAAATCGCGCCAAACCTGGTTCGTATATCACATCTCTGCCAAATTCTCGGTTTTTTGATTTTTCGACTTTTTATGAAAATTTCCGGATTTTTTAAAATTTTCCCTTTCATTGTATCGCAAACACTACCTTCATACTAAATTTCAAGATTCTAGGGACGTACCTCTGAGTTTTGATGATCGGTGAATCAGTGTCGAAAAGGCGAAAGTTTAAATTCATATATCTTCTGAAATAAAAAAAGATAGAAACGTGAAAATTCAGCCTTTAGTTCCATTTCCACATTACTGTAGATTTACGAAGTTTCAAGTTTCTGGGAATCACCAACACAAAGATATTGGGGTGTCAAAAGTACCCTGAGTTGCTTCCAGAAAGATGCTTACGGCTGTGCTTTCAAGACTTGGCAGGGGCACTGCCGTATCCCCAGATGCTTTCATTAGTGCTGCTACACAATTCAACGCATAAAACATTTTCTGACGATTAAAAAAACATACACGTAATTGTTGAAGATTTCTATTCTATTGGCACTCCCGGAGTGCCACTGTTTTTTTTTTTTTTTTACAATCTTCAGGATGGGCATAGATTGCCATTTAATTTTGTCCCTGTGATTGTCAATTTTGAAGTATTAACATTTATGAGATAGAAGAATGTTTTGGGATTGCCCCATCCGATTAGTTTTTATTTCAATACCTCATTATCTCTGTTATATACATATAGTATACAAAGTTACCGATATCATAAATTTATTTTGCAGAGAAAAAACGAAACTTCTGACACTTTCAGAATCTTTCCAAAGTTAAACTATTTTAGGAAATGGTTTTATATGTAATTCTTGTTTAAGGAAGTTTTTAATTCATTTAATATCTTTAATTAATACAGACGTTTACGCTCTGCTGATAAAATAATATTGGATCACGATTAATGCTTTAGAAATCATTAATAAATTAAATCGCTATTGTTGTCCCTTAAAACATTCTATAAGGGTCGTCTCAACAGCGACAGAGAGATTCTATTCTCCAAGCTTGTATACAGGAAACATGGTTTAATTTATGCTGGAGCTGCTCTGTTTTTAGTAATTATTTAAATATTGGACGGAATTCAACGGAGCTCATAAATACAGTGTTCTGGACCCCAGTGCAATAGTGCTTTTTTTCTATCATGAACGCTGCTCATTTTAAGGCCCTGTTTTGCACATTTACGAAACCCCTTTCATTTCTAAGTAGATGTAATTGCCATGTATTACTATTGTAATAGAAAACAAACAAGCAGCATTTCCTTTCATTCAATAACAGGATCTATTAGGGATTGGAAAATTAACATTTATTTATACGCACGGCTTTTGGCAATGCCGCTGTGGCGTTTTATTTCATTTGTTAAATGCGGCTAATTGCTATAGCATTTTCTTTTCCTTTTTTTTTTACATTTATTTTATCTCACGAGAAGAAGTGAAAATTTAGGAAATAAAAGTTGTCATCTGTTTTTAATTGAGTAGTTAAAAAGAATTTCTTTGAAAATGTTTTTGTTTTATGTGTTCTGTTGCTACGAAAGTTTTTAGAAGAATTTTCGTCAATTTTCTGAATTCGTATGGCGAAGATTAAAGTAGTCCAGAAAGTATAATTATATTAGAATCTTCTTTTGATAAAATAGAGAGCGGTGATCCATCTTCAAGGTAAACGTAATTTATATTTTGTACACATGTATATATTGTCAATTCAACACATTTTGAAATGTCCCATGTCTACTCTTTTCTACGCTTGTAAATAAATTCTGTGTTCTGGCAAAACAAATTTTATCTACAGAGTATTTAGAACCCAACATTGTGTTTGAAAACAAGCAAACAGCATCGAATCTTTACGATAATGGTTCAATTTTTTTATTTAATCTATTTTTCAGAGACTCGTCACAAAAGATTGTTAAGCAAAAGTAATCGATTATAGTTTAAGATATGCACCTTTTATAAGAAGTTAAAAGGCATTGTTCCCTCCTTTCAGCATATTAATATTAATTTCAGTAAATTGCACTCATTTTTTTTTCAAAAAATTCATAGCTGGCGATCTATTTCTTTTTTGCCTTAACTTTATTTCCGGATAGTGATCCGTACTATATTTAATTTCTGAATTCTGAAAATTAATTAACATTAAAACTATGCAAAGACTTCTATTTGAAAGGTGTGATAACTAAAAAGTGCAATAGTTGACTAAGTATATCTAAGTATATGCTGAGTTTTATGCTAAATCATATCATGCACCATATATGCTAATATATTTAAAGTTTTTATTTTGCTAAAGAAAAATAAATGCTTTAAATTTTAGAAACAATCTATGAAATTAGACAGATTGGAGTGACAGGGGTTGGAGGGGGCACGCTACGGTTGTTAGTATTGCAAAATATTAGGGCTCCGGTACTTTTTTGTTAGAAATTAAGCCCTGTCGGCAAGTGCACGTTACGAAACCATGTCGCTCTAATTATAATAACTGCGACAGATATTACCTTAATTCCACCGGAACCTAGCGTATATACTTTTTCCCCTTGGAATATTCCTCCACATGGAGAAAATCCCCACTCTCGGCCTTTATCCCCAGCTCATATAATTGTAATATAACTTGTAAGGGACTATTAACTCTGTTATAGGGGCTCTCTTATGGTTTTTTTAATGTGAACGTGGTCTAAAACATTACATGTACTCTGCCGACTCTATACTATAGGCACTCTAGTTTTCTGAGGTGCATTTGATTTTTGTTGGAGTCTTCAGTTCTGCGATTTAACTATAACAGTATGCAAATTTAGATGTCATTGTTCAGTCTGGAGAAGTATAAATATTCGAGAGAAAGTGCGATACAGTGGATTTGGATTTGGGTTGTATCCTGCTATCTCAGTAAGCTATGTTCGCCGAATCATAGATCGAATGTGAGGAAAGCGGATCAGTAAGAAGTTCTTTTTTTGGAGAAATTATGTCGTTTAATAAAGTTTCTTCACAGCCACGTGCTGAAACTAACCACGTTAAATTTCCAGTATCCTGTGAACATTTTCCGTGGGACGTTAGCCAATGCGTGCGTTCCTGAAAAGTGAATTTTATGTGAGTTTGTTTTGATTTAATATTCTTTCGAAGTTTTATATTTAAATAGGATATTTTTTATCACTGAGTGGAGGCTAAATTCATCAAGATCGTATCTGGCAATCTTTTCTCTGAAATTTAAAGTAAAGAAACATTAACCTTACATTCGCGTCAAGATCCTTAATTTACGTGGCGGCCATGCCTGACACTCCGTAAACTAAATGTCACCTACTACACCAGAAAACTTCCTCTATTGTCTTAATACATTAGTTGCGTCATACATTGCAAGACGATTTATGATTTGTGTAATTTTGCATATCCTCACTTACTCTCGCATCTGCCTTAATCTAAAAAATCTGAGTCTAACGCTCATATGATATTCGGCATGATCTAATATGATCCAGCCTTGTTAATTGTTCGTACCATTCGAAGCAGATTGGAAAAACCAACATTTTATACTAAGAATTTTTAAACAGCCAAAACAAAAAATAAACGAGGTATGAACATAAGTTTTAAAAAGTTCTCTACTACAGCTGAATTATTATTTAAAATTCAATGAATCTTTAAAAATATATATTAATTATTAACTCTTCGAATATTACAAATGCATTCAAAAGCTAAGGGGGCTCAGGGCTTGAAAACTTTTCCAAAAATCGATTTTATTTGATCCATTTTTATTATTTTTATTCAATTAATTCGGAAAACAGTGTAAATGTTAGCATGAAAACATTTGCATTTTTAACTGATTATAAGCATTAATGTAACAATCGTTTTCAAAGCCTCACCCATTTAATTGGACGACAACCAGTCTCCATTTTTCAACCAGTTTTACTACTTCTTTTATTTTTCTTTTCACTGTGTTCTTTGAAATCTATTTTTATTGCCAGAAGAATAAAAACATCTAATCTTTTGCCCAAGATGTGTGGGTTTTTTTCTGATCTTTCAGAGTCCCGTGTTCAACTTTAAATCGCGTTTTCTCGAGTTTTCGTTTTTGACGACTATCCGTAAGATTAAAAAAAAAAAAAAAAAAAAACTATAATATGGAAGAATGGGTTATTATCTATAGAATGAATTAATATATTTTAGATAGTTTAATATTTTGATTATTTTTAAGGAAAAATAATTTTTTTAGGGTTTTCTAAATTTTTAAAGTTGAGAGTTTCTTTTTATAAGGTTTCATATGAGTAATAGTTATATCCTTGAATCATTCTAAAGAGTAAAGTTTCCTGATCCTTTTAAAGCAAAAAATAGGTTCTTATGTCAAATGAACGTTAAGATATCTTACGTATGGTGATATGATACCTAAATGTTTTACGAAAATTGTTTATATGAATTTTGCTATATATATATATTTTTTTTTTATTTTATTACATTAAAGTACTCCATTTTATAATTTTATAATACTACATACATACATTAAAAATGTCATAAAGTTTAAATTAGTTACATTCAATACTTCGGTTTTTATACGGATTCAAAGCGAGAGCTCTGTTTACGTGTTTTTCAGTATCTTTTAAGCTATGATCCCCTTTAATGCAATAATTAATTTCAAAATACTTGTTGTGAAATATCGCACCTGCGAATCAGTTTATATCACGCGGCTTCTCGCATCAAACCGCTTGGATATACTTATTGACGTTACATTCAAAGTTCTTCAATGATAATGATGAATTACGTGACGCGATATATATTTTCGAAGTTTATTTTATTTTTTTTTTTTAATTACAATTTATTTAGGCATTCGTTAAAGAAAGTCAAAATTTTATTTATCATAAATAAATTATTTTTTTAAAAATATGTATGACTGAAAATAGTTTAATAAAATTTAAGGCAGAATAATAATAAAAAAATATTCTACCATATATAAATTAAGTATTTTCAAGAATATGTATGACTAAAAATGTAATGTAAAGTAAATATAGTACTTTTTTAATCTTATTGTTTTAGTTAAAATTTTAACACAAATTTTAATACGTTATTTATCAAAATCTCAAATCATAAATTTAATCATTTACTTAAAAAAAAAAAAAAAAAAAAAAAAAAAAAAAAAAAAAAAATATGTGTTTAGAACATGTATGAAGTAAATCTTTAAGATATGTTTTTTTTTATTCTTTAAGAAGCTTGAAAATTAAAAATATTCAGCAGCAAAAAACAGAACGAGCATATATAAAAAGAAATTTATTTAATTTCTTCGAAATATTTAATTAATATATATATCTATATATATATATGTGTGTGTGTGTGTGTGTGTGTGTTATAAGAATGAGAGTATGTGTGTGCATGTAAGTTTAGGTCTATCTACATACATATATTCAAAATACAATATTTTTCTTTTATATTTTAAAAAGTAATGATTTATATGTAGCATGATGTTAAATGAGGGACCGCAAAAAAGGAAAAATAAAATTATTATATCGCGATAGAATTTAAAGTCAGATTGACGAATTACGTTTTATCCTGATAAGCAAAACGGAATCTTGCAATATAATATATAAAATGGAAAATTTATCTGTCTGTAATGCTATACAAATCCACAGTTTAGAAACGAGAATTGTGAAATGTTACGTACATGTATATTAAAACACAGCCGAAGAAACTAAAGTAATCCGGAATCGGAATAACATATAGTTAAATTTGAATAAAAAACCTCAAATTTAGCAGAAATTTCCAATCAAATATAATGTTTTTTTTTTTGCTACAGCTGTTCCGATAATTAAAAATCCACAATACAACTCTTACCACAACAATTACTTTTCTATTGCAAAATTTCCAAGTGAAAGAATGAAATAAATGTTTTGACGAATTTAAAAAACGGAATATTACATCCTAACTTTTTTCTGCAAGTTTTCCACGTCAAAAATGAAAATAAAATAAATAGTTTGACGAATTAAAAACAAAAGTGGATGTTACGTCATATTTTTTCTGTTTTATGATTTCCATGTGAAAAATTATAATTATTTAATTTCTTTGACGAATAAAAAAGTGAATATTACGTAATATTGGAAATATAAAGGACGTGTGAATATATAACGTCATATAAGTGTGAAAAATAGTATTGAAGCATGATAAAAATTCGACTATGGAAATATTGGCGTATTTTAACGTTATTACTCCAATGATGAATAGAAATAAGTTCATTTATTGCTGTATTATTTTACGTCTGTTATATAAATTTATACATTTTTATATTGTATTTTCATTTGATTCGTATGTAGAACACTTCGACTTTTTTTATGTTGTATGTTAAATTTTGAAATTGGTTTTTCAAAACATACATTCTTAAAATTTCGTGCAACGCCGGGTACTTCAGCTTGTTCTGCAGGAAAATGTCCGTATTCTGTTCACGTGTTTTAAAAGTGTCAGAAACCGAAAGGAAATAAATAGTAAATGTATAAATACATGAAATTAAAATTTACGGAGAAATAAACCTTCATACACATTCGTTGAAACAGTATATGATAATTCTAACACTCTATTTTTCAACTGCATTAAAATAAGATGCAATTTGAATGTGTTTTTAAGAAAAGGAGACAGAAATTTATAGTTTGAAAATCATTTAGGTATTATAGAAAATTAATCTTGCTATTTTTCTTACCGTTTATCACGAATTTGAATCTAGGTAACGTGAAAACCTAGTATTATCTAATTATACAGTTAAGTTATCACTAAGTTATCACTAAGGTAAGTTATCACTAAATGGATTTGTGATAACTTACCTATTAAAATTTAAGTACTTTATTTCTCAAAAAAGTGCGAATATTTAAAAAAAATTCCTCATCCCTTATTAAAAAGAAAAAACTGATTGTTGTATGACTCCCTTATATACTTCTCTTAGTATTTAACTAATTTAAATCTGAAATAAACATCAATAACGCAATATATATTTGATTTGTTCCTATATATAAAAGTTATTTAAATACAATATAAAAAACGAAAATAAAAGTATACATATATATATATATATATATATATATATATATATATCATGCAAAAAATACTAGTACAGAATATATATTCTTATTTCTTTTTACAATTATAAGCATTTGGAATTTATAATGCTGTACGTACTTTTTGAATATGTGAAAATAAATGATGTTAATAAGCTTATGTGTGAATAAGCTTATTTTGAATAAAATATTCAAGAAATGTATGTTGTGTAAATCTTTTGCTCTGAATAAATAAAACAAAATTGTTTTTTTAAACTTATTTTCATTTAATCTGTCACTTACTTTTTCATTCGTTTATTCTTACGGAAAAAAATCCACAAAATTATTTATTCTAGAAAAGGCTAAAAAGTATGTAAAATATACCGTAAAAATTAGTTTTAGAATGATTTTCACAACATATTTCCTTTGTCTGAGAAATTAATAAGTTGTGTTTGTTGATTAACATTTTTCGTCAAACTGTAACTTGTTATAGAGATATATTTAATTACTTCCTTTTAATTGTTTTTAGCGCTGCAGTGTATTGAACACTTTTATACGAAAATAGACAGAATATATCACATCTGAAAAATTTGTTTAGAGATGTGATAATTTTGTTTATTATTTTAGATGTATGGAAAAAAATAATCATTGTTATATTTATTAACTAGCACCAAACAGCAACGAAATGTATAGAAAAAAGCAAAGATTTTGTTATTGAAGTATTATTCTCGAGTGGCAAGTTACCTGGGCACACTTGCAAACTTTCCAAATGCTTGCTGAACCAATGAACCAATGCAGGATCTTTGAAGTGTCTAGAAGAGTCGTATTGCTCTTGTTAACCTTCTATCAACGGTCGGTCGTTTTGTCTTTTTGGGTAGATCTTTAGAATGGTGTTGGAATCTGTACGCTACTCCACAACATTGAGTTGGTTCTTTAGAGAACATATTTGAGAGATCGTAAAATATATCGGTGAGTGGAAGGATGAGAAGGTATTTTGTAGAAAAATAAACTTTATTAAACTGAACAATACATCGTCAAATATTTCGCATAACGTCTCTGTGAGAATAAACTGCGGCTTCTGGGGAGCTGGAATTTCTTTTACTATGTCACGTGACTTGAAAAGCGTTCCGAAGGAGCACGGTGTGAGAGAAATTCGCCTCCACGCTATTGCTGAAATAAAAACTCCTCGAGAATTAGAGAGAAAAATAGCAGACTGCAACAGAGTATGCCCCCAGTGACGTAGTCACAATTACAAAAACGGTAGCAATGAATACAGATATATAAGAAAGGTCTTGATTAAAATTAAAGTACATATGATGCAAAACAAATAATAGAAATTATATATATGCATTATATGAAAAACAATATTTTTGAGAAAGAAATAATATGCACACTATGTACATAAAATGTTTAAACAATATAGTCCGTGACGAGATGTTTTGGAAAACGAACTTTACGATCAGATTTGGTGGTAGTCTTTTCGACAGGAGTTGTTTGAAAATGTATGGGTTCATTTTGTTTTTGAGGTTTGGAAGGTGAATTAGAATGTTGATTGATATGCAGGTTTAATGCGGCCAATAAATATAGTGCAGGGTTTCCAATTTAATTCGAAGTCAAACTTTTTCTTAGACCTGCCAATCACTCGATGGGGTCCTGTGTAAGGGAGTGATAAGGGAGGATTGACTTTATTTGACCTTAGAAATACGTGTGAACAGGTTTGTAATGAAGGATTGACATATATTTTAGGATTGCCGTGCATTGCAGTGGCAATAGGATTTAACTTTCTCATTTTTGCAGTTAACTCAGTCACATATGTAAGAGTAAGGGATTGATTTATAGTTCCAGTGTTAATGAGATCAGAGGGTAGTCTGATAGCTGTGCCCTAAACAAGTTGAGCACAGGTCGCTTGGATATCATTTTTAAGAGCAGTGCGTAAAACAAGCAAGACAATGGGGAGGATTTCAGACCATTGAATTTGATTGTGAGCTTTAAGCGATTTCTTAAGATGGCGATGCAATCTTTCAATACAACCGTTAGACTGCTGACGGTATGCTGTAGTTCTGATGCGTCTACAGCCTAATCTATTAGATAGCTCTTTGCAAAGAATAGACTCAAAATTTCTACCTTGATCAGTAGTGATGGTTGTAGGGGATCCAAATCTGGAGATCCAAGGAGGTGTATCAATGTACGAGCTGTTGTTTCTGCAGTCATATCAGATGTGGGTATAACTTCGGGCCGTCTCGTGAACCTATCAATAATGGCTATGCAGTACTGATTGCCATCGGAAGATGGTAAGGTCTGATAAAATCAGTTAATATGGGCAAAAGGAGCATCAGGTTCAGAGAATGTACAAATTGGTGATTTGGCGTGTTGAAAGATTTTAGCTTTTTGACACTTCGTACCGCTGCGAACCATATTTTTTATGTCCTTAGGCATGCCAGGCCATACAACTCTTTTGGAAATTAAATCTAATGAAGCTGAGACACCTGGATGAGAGACATAATGTAAGGTTGAAAAAACTTATTGTCGCATACTTTTAGGAACAAATGGTCGAGGAAGTTTTTTTGACATATAGCAACAAAAATGTACATCTTCGAGTGGAAAATAGCGTTTTTCTAATTTTATTGAAATGATGTCAAGTTCGATAAGTCGTTTTAGCACTTCATCATTGGTCTGAGCAGTGGTAAACTCTTTAAAATCAAACACATTAGGAGCGATTGAATCTATATCAATTCGAGATAATGCATCGGCCACAAATTTGTCAGGGCCTTTAGTATATCTAATATCAGTAGAAAACTGCGAAATATAGTATAAATGTCACAACTGACGCGGGCTACATTTATTAGGGTTTTGTTGAAATGCGAATGTAAGGAGTTTTAAGTCTGTATAAGTAATAAAATTTCGACCTTCTAGCATGTGTCTGAATTTTTTTATAGAGCGATAAATAGCAAATAATTCACGATCATAATTAGACTAATTTCTTTGATACTTATTTAATTTACAGGAATAAAATGGTATTGGTTCCCAGTGGTTTTCGGAGAGTTGCATTAAAGTTCCACCAATTGCGGTATTGCTAGCATCTACCCATAAACTTAACTGGACGCCAGAAATTGAATGTATTAATAACGTAGCTCGATCTATAGCTTCTTTTGAACCAGTGAAGGAAAGAATGGCTTCATCGTTCCATTGTTATTGCTCAGTTTTGTTAGCATTGTGACGGGGATGTTTTTTTCTTATTTTTGTGTCTTTCTAAGAATTTAACGAGTGAAGCGAAAATATCGGCAGGTTTGGGAATTCAACGTCAATAAAAATTAAAACGACCTAAGTAACGTCTTAGTTGAGTTAAGGTAGAGGGCTGGGAAAAATCTAGGATGCATTTTACGTGATCAGATAAGTATTCAATTCTTGCAGCTGAAACCTTGAACCATGAAAAATCGATAGTGGATTGACAAAATTTATATTTATCAACATAAATACAGAGTCCATTCTCTTTAAGTCAAGAAAACAACGATTCAAGATGTTCTAAATGTTGGATTTCATTATCTGATGCAATTAGCAAATCATCAAGAAATGAGTAAACAAATGGAAAGTCACGAATTACGTCATCAATAAATCGCTGAAAAGTTGACGAAGCGTTACAAAGGCCAAATTGCATGCGAGTGCTTTCGAAAAGTCCAAATGAAGTGCAAATCGCAGTTTTATGTACATCATCGGGATTTATGGGAATCTGATGCTAGGCTTCTAGAAGATCAATGTGACTGAAGATTTTTTTACCATGTAATTCAGCAGTGAAATATGCGATACAAGGAATAGGTTATTTCTCTTTAACAGTTTGTGCATTTTGAGCGCGATAATCACCAACAGGTCTCCAATCCACAGATCCTTTCTTCGGCACCAGGTACAAAGGCGAAGAGTAATTACTTTTAGAAGGTCTCATTTGACCGAGCTGTACATGTGCTGAAATTAAGGTTTGGCAATTTTTAAACGATCTGGAGCTAGCCGTCTAGGCTTTGTAGCGACTGGAAGGCCTCTTGGTGTTTATATAATGCACAGTATTATGCTTAACCGGTTGGTTAGGATCCGGTAATTTTATGATTTCAGGAAATTTGAATAATAATTTACCATATATAACTTTTACAAAAACATTTTCACAGAAAATATATTACAGACACTTAATATAACAGGAGCTTTTAAATTAGTGCATGAATCAAAAAACAACGATTCCGTAAATCAAGTTTTAAATTGAAATTATGCAAAAAACCATCTCCTAAAAAAGCACATGAAACATCACAAATATAAAATGAATAAGTAAAATTTCGGCGTAGGCCTAAGTTGTTATTAATACATTTACGGCCATATATATTAATTTTGGGCTTAATTTTATCATTTTTATTTGCGGCTACGAGGGAAGCATCCGATCCAGCGTGAACTGGAAAACACATACCTGAATTACTGTCTCTAACGAAAAGGCGACGAGAAGGTACTGGGGAGAATTCCGTCGCCAATTCCAGTAACCAATGAGGTTAAGGAAGGGCAACGAATAAAATTGCCATTAATTAAAAGATAGAGTGAGCAAGGACAACAAACTTTTTCCTTCCCGGAGAAAAGTCACTGTCGGATTCGATGTACAACTTCGCCAGGAAACCAGATTGCAAGAGTGCAGAGAATCTGATTTGGAAAGACGAAAAGGGACAGAATTAGATGAAAAAAACTGAAAAGTATGAAAAATAAAAGATTTTAAAGAAAGTAATTAATTCCGGTGTCAGATGTTTAGGCAGGAATAAATGCTTGTTGATTCCGCTTAATACTTCTTTAACTATATTTTGAGCATATTTTATAGCTAAATATTTCTCTTCATACACTTTTTTTCTTTAACTAACTATATTTTGTACAAGTTCTAAATATATATAGATATTGCTAAGCTAATGCATCGTATATAGGCTATCCTTTTTTATGTCTAAATGTGAATAAGCTTCTTTCGGATAATCGTAAATTTATAATAAGAATTTTTTCCACTTTGCGATACACCAGCTTTTTTTTTTTTTTTTTTTTTTTTGTCCTATTTAGTATAATATCTTTGAAAACGTAAGAAATAAAATTCATTTTTCAATATCTAAAACTCAAGTAAAATAACTAAGCTTTATTAAGCTTTGAATAATGGATTTATTTCCAATAATATATCATTTCGTGTGATAAATGTTTTAGTTAAAAATTTTTAAAGTGTTTATTTAAACTTTTTATTTGTGCACGCCATCGAAGACTTCTTTCTTTCGAATTTCTGTTTAACCAGATTCTCCAGTTTACTTTTTATTCTCTTAGTTCAAATTTATTTTCGTTCAAAATGCCGAAGATTAAATACCCGTGCACTTAAAAATATACTTTTTTAAAGAATGTAACACAAGAAGGTGTAAATTTACTATTGTATACATACACATTTTTTTCGAGTTTAAGTTGTGAACTTAAATTTTAAATTCATTCTTGCAGCGTAAAAATTATAAACTGGTTACCGTTTGTTGAAAGGTATGAGAAAATTATGTAATATAAAAAAATAATTGCAACTAACTTAAATATATATACATACATATGTTAAATTCTTAAATCTTCCTTCGCAATATTTCCTTGTTTTATGCTAAATTACCACCTTATTCACTAATCCTTCATTCTCTAATAATAACTATCACCAATTCTATTAAATTTCCCTTAAATTAATTATTATCTTGCCCGATTTACATTTATATAAAGCTTGTAGTTATTCCTAAATTATATCATGATTTCTGAGAATTCGAATGTTTTTTCGATGTTATCTAGAAAAAAATATTGTATATACAAAATTAATATTTACATTTTAAATTTAAAAATCCATCTCACTAATGCGTGAATTAAAGTCATTAAGTGTTGCGCACATGATAAAACTCAAAACAATGCATACAGAAAACAATTTTTGAACGAAATAGAATCATAACACACCTACTTCTAAAATAAAACCAAAATATATACGAAACGTTTTGTATAAAATATAATTTTAGCAAAAAATAAAATAAAATAAAATAAAAAATAAAAAATAAATAAATAAATAAATAAATAAATAAATAAATAAGTAAATAAATAAAATAAAATAAAATAAAATTTCCAAGTTTTTCAGGTGCTAAATAATAAATTACCAAAATATGTGAATATTTTTGGCTTTAGCATGTAGACTATAAATAAACGCATATTTGGTTAATTTTTTAAAGCTGTAGCTTACATTAAAAAGTAGGAAATCAACGTTTAAAAATGCACAAATAATACGTGAAAAGCAGCAAACAGCTGTTTCGAATCTACTAGCGAGATACTTCTTCAGTGCAAGATAGAGCAAGACACAGCGTGCTAGAAAAAGCAAGGCTGAGCAAAAAGACAGAGACGCGTCGGGATATACCTGATACGGGTAGCGAATGCTCTAAAACAACCAATGAGACAGAAGCAGATGAAACGACTGAGTGGACAAGTAGCGACATCTACCGGAGAGCGACAGAAAAAAGAAAACAAAAAATCGGAAATTAAATTAATGCTTTCCAAATACTTGGAAAGCATTTGTGCATTTTTAAAAGCTGATTTTCTGCCTATTAATATTCCTGCACAAAGGCTTTAATTTCTATTTTAATGTAGCTTGCATTGTTTAAAAGTAATAGTGCGCAGAATCTCCAAATTTACTAATATGAGAAAACAAACTTTAAAATTTCAAATCAAAAATATATGGACCTTAAGTTATACTCACAATCTATAAATGATTATAATTGAAAAAAAATATTTCAAATTTTTAAATGGCAATTTTTGCATATTAGTGAGAAATTTTAAATATTGCAGAATAAAACAAAAACTGAAAACTGATTTTTTGAAACTTTAAAGGTCCTGTGCCCCCTTAAAAATATTCCCAGCATATTGTCCACAAGATGAAAAAGCAATTACAATAATATAAAAAATATTGCTTACTTTTCTATTTTTTCCAATCAGTTATTAATTTTTAGTTTTCATCAGTTTTTCCTATTTTACCGACGTTTTCTTCTAAAAACGGAATTTGATGATAGACAATGTTACAAACATTCATGATTTCTCATGTTGTGGAAGTTATAGTACAATTCTACATAATTCACAAGTCTGCTTCGTCGTGAAAACTCGTCATTTCTGTTCATATTGAGTAGTGGGATAAAACAGAGTGATATTATGTTTTTATAAATCGTTTTCAATTTCAAAAGTTAACAAAATTAATTATATATTTAAAATGATATTATGGAATGAGTACTAACGCTGGGTATGTATGCAAATTTACTTGAAATTATGTTTGAAATTCTGGGCTCAAGAAGCAAATAATAATACAGTATACATTTAAATAAAAACAAAGTTTAAGGCACCAAATCACTTTATTTCTTGTTGCAAACTAGTTTCAGCAGCCATAGCGTACCATCATCAATGCAAACTATGATTGCTCAGTAAAAATAATTGCTGAAATATATGTAGGAGAAACGGATTCACTGATAAAGTTTATTAGCCAATAAAATTTAAACATTTATCATTGAATCCGCTTTTCCTAGATATATTTCAGCAATTTTCTTTTCTGAGCAATCATATTTGCATTGATGACTGTACGCTATGGCTACTGAAACTAGTCTGTAACAAGAAATAAAGTGTTTTGGTGCTTTAAAACGTTGTTTTTATTTATATTATACTGCGCCGATAAATTTTTTATTGTAACTAATACAGTATATTCCTTTACACCAATTTCTCATATTATGGTTTGAATTACGTTTCAAAATTTCAAATATTTCATAACATGTGTGCTTTTAGAGTATCAAAATATCTTTGTTATTACTCTCACACTATATACTTACACCTAATACAATTATGGCTTTGATCTTGAATTAGTTTTCGGAAGTGTTAAAGTATTTATTATAATTTAAATTTCTTAAATGTATTTCTTTGTTTAATCTCACATCAAAGTAACTTTAAGTTCCGTTTCCAGCTTATTGATTCGTTTTATGATTAATGAGTGTTTGCTGTACTTTTATTAAAACATTTGTGTGATTTATCAATTTCTATATTACTACTTCATAGAGCTCCATGAATTTCATGCTTCGAAATATTTTGTATGTTTGATTGATATTAATTACCGTTTAATTTAACACGTAAAGTTAAGTGGACTTTTAAATTAACAAATATAGTTTATGTAGAAATATTAAACGCATGATGTATTGCATATATTTAAATTGAAGCATATTTATGTATAAATAGCTTTACTGTTTTTGTTTAAAAGTGCTTTTATAATCGATCTATCAAAATTAAACTCCTTTGACATTACGTACAGCTCTTCTTGTTTATTTACGAATTCATTAAAGTTAAATTCTAAAATTTGTCCTCTTTAAAATGTTTGAATTCTACAGTTACATTCCAGTTAGTATACTCGTTCACCTTTTTATCGTACTATCATTTAATTGTTACATTTTAATGAAATCTAAATATGTTTTGAATACGTATTTTAAAAATTGAATGGAAAGGCTAAATAATTCATAGCTTTGTGTTAAAACATATTTAAACAAGGATTTTGTTTAACCCATTTGTGTCTGATTTATCACCCTCCAAATTTTCTGTAGCGACTAGATAAGTGTTTAAAATAAAAGAAAATTGCAAAAAACAATTACAAGTAAAAATGATTCTATAACAAAATAAAACGTCCCAATTTTAGAACGCTATGCGCGAGAGGGTACAGGTATTCCCAGCAAATAATTTCTTTTAATATTTTGATGCAAAAAGTGATCTGTTTCATGCAATTCAACTAAGTATATTTGCTACATATATTCTTTAGAATTTTATTCCACATACTACTTGTGTTTCGCTAATAACTATATAACGATGAATGTCGTCACACCTGGTTAAATATAATACTCTGCATTTCTTTGTTTTCCCAAGGTGTTTAACTAGACCAGACTGAGTTGTACGTAAGTTGAAATATTTCAAGCATATTTCTAGTCTGAATTGTAATAAATCCAAAGGCAGCGAGCTTGAGGAAGGGCACCAACGTTATATTTGTCACGTATTTTAGAATTTCACTTTCCATGCAAAATATAAATAAAAGCCACCACTACTTTTTAGAACGAATAGAACAAAGGTATCTATTGAGGCTTGATGTATTCCACATGTGCCTCCCATTCCATAACGTTATTGTATTCAGCTATTGCTATTATGTTCGGCCTATCTATTTTGATAATTCTTTTTTCTGAATTTGGGCATCACTTTGCTTTTACTAATGGATGAACACCGTGTCTATTTGAACCTATTGGAAAAACATTATTATCATTTGATCATAGTAATATATAATATCACTTACCATACTGATATTCAAAACTATTTATCGTTCTGATATCTTATTACTAATGCTATGTGTAAATATTTTAGTTTCACTGCCACAGCGAAAATAATTTTATTTCCAGTGGCGCGTTGGAGGCAATAAAGAAGTGGAAAACACTTCGAGAGAACAAAAATGTTATAAGATAATTGCAAAGGTCAGAATTAAAAATCAACATAAATAAAAGAAAAAACAGTCAGGAATCATCCCAGAAAGTGCCAAAACTAGTCAGAAAAGGTTTAGTGCATTCACTTGTGAAGGCTTTATAAGACGGGTACCTTTCTCAATGAAAAAGAAATACAGCAACACACATGCTAAGCATATTAGTTGTACTAGATATTTTCCCACATTTTCATTCATCAGAATTACTTATCTTGTTTATCGCTCAATTTTAATTTTACACTGAAAACAGAATTTTTGTGTTTTTCTTTACGTTGGTTTTATATACGACAAGCTTACTTAACAAATGTTTTAACATATTTACACCTCTTTTGAGTAATTATAATTTATAACTCCTTCCGGAAGAACATTTTGCCTGCTCAATTGCTAATTTTAATGAAACTAATAAACATAAATTCTCATAAGTAGGCGTATTTTTATCTTATACACGTTTTTAAAAAGATTTTATAGCGAAGTATATGGTTCATATATAAATAAAAAATCTCAAATAATTTTAAAATTATAATATTTAAGATCGCGGAATAATGGAACAAAACGCGGGGTCTTTCCTTCCTAGCATCCATTTTTGTGACTCATTGTAAACCGTCATTAATTTAACATAAGGGGGTCCGAGACACATTTTAAAATAATTTTTATTTATTAAGTTAAAATTCTGAATTTTTTAGTGATGGTTAACTTTATCATTTGTAAGCAAAATCACATGATAAAACTTTTCATAATTTTTTTTTTAATTTTAATTTAAAATTTATTAAAAATGTGGTGTAATTTAAAATCCTCATAACTCGAAATATTATTTATAGAATTTCAATTTTTTTTCATTTAAATAAACAGAAATATGTAAGGTTTAATTGTGATTCGGCATTTTTAAAAATATTAATTTATAAAAAAAAAATTAAATGTTTAACGAAAAAATTAAAAAAAAAGTGGTGCAACTTTTTAAAAAAATCGTATTTTCAAAAGTAAATATTTTTTTTTCAAATATGCTGAATCAAAATTAAAGTAAACCAATTGAAAAATATATGTTCCAAGTTTGAACACTTTATCTTCAATGGTTCTCGAGTTATAAGAATTTAAATATGAGAAATGATGAAAAAATCTATCATGAAGAAAACGCATTTTTACAAGAAGTCGTTTTCGAGAGAGCCATTGCTTGAAAACTAGATTTTGAAAACAAACCAAAATGAGAAAAATAATATTTTTTGTTCCCATTCAGATAGAAACATGATTTAAATGTCATTTTAAGCAAGAAAAAACGGAGAAATTTTTCCGAAATTTGAAGATTTTTGTGTCCCGGACCCCCTTAAGTTAAAAAAAATCAAGTATTTCGAGAATACATGGTTGAAAATAATGTATTTCGAAACATATACATGAAATATACAACACGGAGTTATTATTATTTTTTTTAAGCTCATGTTTGTTACCTTCCCATTTCATTCCGTTGAAATCAGTAACAATTATGAAATTAACAAATCGAAAGGGAGTTTGTTTTAAAAGAGTAATTTTGAGTAATTTTTTTGTAGTCTTGGCTTAAAGAATACAATATATATTATCATGCTGAATAATATCTTGACTTCAATAAATAAATGCATTTAAAATCTCAAACTGTTATTTACAACGTACGCCGACATTTCTGTTTATTCTATACAATATACAGGTTGTGTGACGAATGGTGGTTCAAATGTGCTGGGTTGGTAGAAATTTCCAAAAAAAAGACAATTTCAAATAGGAAAGTACGAGCGCAAACAAACGTATGATCTTGTAGAGGGCGATCTGTATCCACAATTTCTGCTCATGTGGAAAACTCACTGACAGGTTCAGCCGGTCTTCGTTCGACAAGGGTACTTTGCAGAAGTAACATGATTCATTATAAGTTAAATTAATATTCAAACATGTAGAGGAGAGTTCTACTAAACCGGGTAGGCGGGTAAAACCGGGTACCGCTGGTTTCTCCTTAATTTGAGCTTTTATCTGTCGGTCAACACCAGGAATTGCTTGTCGAAAGTCATTACGGCATTTGTAGCTGAACGAATCACTGTTGTGTGCGGTTATTTTTGTGTGAAGGAATGCGTTTGAATTTCTCTTAATTTTTTTTTTTTGTTTGTTTCTAGGCTTTACGCATATTTTAACGTTTGCCAGAATATTAAATATCGGTAAGTACTATATTTAATTATATGCTTTCTTGCAAGTCATTTGACAGTTTTACTGATCTTTTACTATAGGACTGAGAGTCGTGACGTCATGTTTAAAAATCTGTGTCACGTTGGGGGTAAAACCGGGTACTTAAGAGTGGGTCAAAACCTGGTATACCCATTTTTGTTCCTATACCCATGGAATGATTTTTTTAGGATAGTTAATACTTTAGCATGGAGTTTTAAATTGTAATTTAATGCTGTTAAGTACTGTTAACCCTTTGATGTCTCATTCATAGCACCTCTAAACTTATACTACAAACAAGAGGAGAGCAAGTGGTTACTTCCAATAGTGGGCGATCTGTAACAATTTACTAAGTTAGAAAATAATTCAAAGCTGCATTTTTTAAAGCAGTAGTTTTAAATACTGCAATTAGACGGTTTGAGAAAACAGGGATTTTCTTTACACCAACGATGCTTTTCCTGGATCTATTTGTTCCTTCGGAAATGACAGAGAAACCCATGAAAGTCAATAATAAAACACCTAAGTCCACGCAGCCATAGGTTGGCATAGCTGCAGCAATAAATATTTCTGAAATATCACAGATAATGAAGCTCATCTTTCCACATTTAAAAGTGTCGACATCACACATCCAGTAGTTGACAACAACCAGCCTCTTCTATTAAGATCTGATATTGTGTAGCCAGCAATCTGCATTTCCAATTTCAATTAACAATGTTTTACCCCTCCCCAGGAAGGCTTTAAGATTGGGAAAAGAGCTGGCAAAAGAAGTGGAAACTGTTATTTTAACTATTTCATCTTATAAATTAGAGCTCGAAACAGATATTAAAGAGAAAGAAGCCAAACAGTCTGCAAAACGAAAAAAAGAAGATTTTTAAAAAGAAAGTAAGAATCAACAGGAAAAGAAACCGAAAAAGGTTCATGAAGCAAGAGATATCCTCAGAAGATGAAGAAGATAATAAAACCTGAATTTTTGCAATGAGCTTTACTCCAATTCTAAATCCAAAGAAAGTTGGATACAATGTGTGAAAGGTCACGGATGGGCACACGAAGCATGTAGTATGAAGGAGAATATGATAATATTTTTTTGTGATTTTTTGCAGTTAAAATAACTCCTAAATTTCCAGCGTAAAATAAGTAGGCATATACAATGTAGATAATTTTCTACAGATTTATTTTTGACACATGGAAGAACACATGAGCAATTTCGTTTTGTTAAATAAAACAAAAATGTATTTTTTTACTATATTGAACAAGATTTTTCAAAAAAGAAAATGAGTTTTCCACGAGTTTTAAAGAGGTGCCCGGTTTACCCAACCAGTGGGGTAAAACCGGATTTTCGCATATGTCTGAGAAAAGCTATTTTTTTATATAACCAATTACATTTTTTACTGAAAAAAGTACCTTTTAATATAGTCAAAGATTCATTTAAAATGAAAAACGGTGTTCAGAGTTTGTTTTCCCTTTTGATTGCATTTAAGAACAACAAACATTTATGGCACCCGATTTTGTCCCACCTTCCCCTATCTAACTTACGCTGCGGAAGGAAACAGCTGTCGGAAATTGGGAAAATGTTTGCAGAACGCTGCTTCAACCAACGGAAGCCTCAGGATCAAATGTTTGCACGTGCTCATCAACGACTGTGCGAATCTGGATCTATTACCAGTACTGTTCGTTTTCGAAAGGCGCATCTAGCACATTGAGAAGATTCTATTATCAAAAGTGGTGTTACGATGAGATGAGTATTTTCCAATGTTCCAATTCGGCGTTCACTTATACGTTGTCACTAAGATTGGCAATCAGCTAAACAGACTCCACTAATTCCAACTTTCATAAAATCAAAGACGACCTGGCGCATGCGCAAAAGACCGGAGGGTTTTACTGTATGAAAACAAACAGTACCTGCAATGATAGAGGAGGCCAGCGATCGACAGGGACACTATAAATTAAGACAGCCATCTTACAGATTCAACATACATTTCTGAAGCTCTCTGGCCCACTTTCCCCTATCGCAGAATAATTAAATGCATATAATGATATTTTCTAGAATAAGTACAGTTGTCATTTAGTTTTAAATCTCTTTCGTTATGTTTTTTTTTTCTTTCTTTCAACGCGTATGCATGAAACTGTTTAGAGTGTATTTTTTATTTAAGATTTTATAAATTAGATTTAAATGTTATTAAGAAAGTATTTAAGGTGGAATTAAGCCAAATGGATAAGATATTTTACAGAAATAAAAGAAGGTATTAGATGGACAAATAAAAATAACGATATCTATTAGTATTTGTTCAGCGTTTATCAAAATATTTTATTTATAAAACCCTTCTCCCTCATTTGTTATGAAAAGTGGTAAGAGCAGATTCTACGAGTTTCTAGCAAACGTACCAAACACTTTGATCCTTAATCAGAAACACTGCAGTGTTGATCAAAAGGTTTGCACAAATAAAAATAACAGAAATTATGCACAATAATCTGTTATAGTATCAAATGCGTAAATCGTACTTAAATGTAGTATAATTTGTTTAACCTTAATCCAACACACTTAACCTTAACCACTTCACCGTTTGCACCGAGATAAGTCGGGGGTAAAAGCAGTGTTTCCCTCTATGTGTCATCGGTGAAGTGGAATACACTCCTTAAAAAAAAAATAGTATATATTATGAGTTTGCTAGGAAACGACCTAATCGACAACTATTTAAAAATATGAAATAGAAGAGTTTAAAAAGGAAAATTAGAACGTTTACAAAGTTGGGAATAAGCAAACTTTGCGTCATAGAAAATGACGATTTCTGGATAAGGAGTGAAAAGAGACCTGTAGCATTCCTTATAATGAGGAGATTAAAAAAAGACACACATTGAATGGTTTGTAACAGTGATTAAAATGTTTCAACAACATAACTTAGATGAATCGGTTACCTGGAGGACAATCGGTTGCTTAGAGGCAGGTCAAAATCTATCCGCTGTTGCAGTAGCATCGGAGTTTCAAAAAGTGCCATTTCCAGACCATAAAATTGATTTTTTTAAATAAAAAATGTTAGCCGAAGAACAGTTTAAGGACTTATGCATGTTGGTTTTAATGCTCGCAGTCCTATGGTTTCTGTTTCTTTAATAGCTGATAACCGTGCTGCCGCAGAAGGTTGGCACAAAGGCATGTCAGATGGGGACGTCATGAATGGGGCAACATAATCTTCACGGACGTACACTGTTAAAAATCTGCAGCTTTAGCTGTATAATCACTACACCGTTTTTATAGAATATCTGTATTCTGACCTATGAGAATGCTCCATAGTATAGTCAAGTAATCGCTTTCTATAAAAGCGGTGGAGTGACTATGCAGCGAACGCTACAGATTTTTAGCAGTGTACAATCTGAAAGTAGAAGGTTAACGATCAGTGTAGAACGTGGCACTTGGGATATTACTGCAGTCTGAGTCGTCTGGCTCGGTATATCTATCAATGGTCC
This sequence comes from Maratus speciosus, assembly GCA_963932465.1. NCBI lineage: Eukaryota > Metazoa > Arthropoda > Arachnida > Araneae > Salticidae > Maratus > Maratus speciosus. The sequence continues at coordinate 42,941,380 of OZ010789.1, forward strand.
CACCGATCTGTACATTATCATGAATGGAGGACTGACGGCTCTAATATATAGGGATAATACCCCCTGTCCTATTGTGGTCCTTTTCGCTGCCGAAATCGAAGATGAATTCAGTCTCGCGGACGATAACTCCAGATCACATCGTGTTTGACTATTGTACAATTTTATTTTCGACAAAGGAATCCTTCGATTGGATTGACCAAATTTTTTTCCATACTTGAAGCCCATAGCTCCTGTTTCAGGAGTGCTAGGAAGAAGGTTTACATGTCGCATATTACCTCCAGAAACAATTCATCAGTTGAAAGCTCTTTTCTGCAGGAGTGGGAGAGAATCCCCCATTTACTCTTTGATAATCTGATTGATTCAATGCCTTGTAAATGTGTGACATTACTTTCGGTCAGGGAAATCCATACTCCTTATTGAAACTCGTTTGTACTCGATAAATCATATTTTTTAATTGTTGGTATGTTATGCACGAATTGTTCAATTTTATTTATTTATTTATTTATTTATTTATTTATTACCGAAAAATAAATATTTAAGTATCTCTCGTTCTTTACTTTGTTTTCTTTTCTGACATATCACAGGTCATATAGATCATATAACAGCCAAGAAAACGTTTCCTCATTCTCATTTTATATGCAAAATCATAATATTCCCTAGTTGTTTTAAACTGTGTATATTCAGCCTTAATTTGATCGCACTTAATTTTAGTTGTCTTTAACCCTAAAGTGGCCGCGATTTAATTTATTTCGCGTGAAACTTTAAATATACAGGTGATCAGAATATGAGTATACATTTGAAAAATTAATAATTCACCAAATAATGAAGGTAGAGAGCTAAAAATATACATACATGCTTGGACTGACAAGGGGTTTTGTTGTAACCACACAAAATAAGTTGAAAAAATGACCGACAGATAGCGCTGTACTGCAGAATGTCCGTGACGCTGCCTGAGAATCGTGTATAAAAGGAGCTGTAATGAGAGAGGAAGTCCCGGTGTGGTGTGGATTTACCACTTCTACCGTTATCGGGCCTTTTGTCTTCCAGGAAATGCGTGATTCTGGTTTTGTAACTCTGAGCGTTACGGTTGAGAGGTTCGCAGATATGTTATAGAATCACATCATCCCTAGCCTACTTAGTAAACAACTGCTAGAAAGTACGATTTTTATGCAGGATGGCGCTCCATCCCATATTACTAGACGTGTGAAAGATCCCTTGCTTACGTCATTTGGTGATGATCACATACTGAACCGAAAATTTCCTCATGCGTTGTCTCCCAGGTCCCCATATCTCCATCCGTGTGATTTTTGGCTCTCAGGTTACATGAAGTCGCAAGTCTACCGCAATCGACGATATCAATACAGTTGCTAAAAGACAGCATCCAATGCCAATATCTCACTAAAACTACAGATATGCTGCACAACATTGTTGTGCACAACATTGTCCCTCGACTACAGCAATTGTTGAGAAATGACTGTAGACGTGTTGAACATTTATTCTGACGAACATCGTCTTAGCTGTGTTATAATTTTTATGCTAATTAATGCTTTTCTTATCACATGAAGCGCCATCTGTTAGACTTTTTTTTTATTTTTTTGTGTCATTACAATAAAACCTCATGCCATTCCAAGCATGTGTGTCAACTTTTGACTCTCTACCTACATTATTCCATGAATTAGTAATTTTTAAATGTAACTCACTCTCTGCTCACCCTGTACATTTATGAATTTCAGTACCATATTTTATAATGATATTACAAAATCATTACTTCACATATAATATACATGAAATAAGATTGAATGAAGATGACAAAGATAAGTGAAATGCATAAATGCCTTGTTCTTTTTTAATAATTTATTGGTAGAGTCCCTTATTTTTAACTAAAATGGATTTAAAAATTGTCATCTTCCTTACTCTACGTTTTTCACATTCTTTTTACCACAAATAGTTTTCACAATGTACAATTATTTCGTTTTGAACCTCTTGGAACATTATATTTGTATCTTTTCGTAGCCTGTTGCCACATTTTTACCAGTATGAAAACTTTTATAATCAATTCATTCTTCTGTACCATTTCAGATTCATATTGAACATTTTCCCGTTTTTCTAGGTTTTAGAAATAATGATAAACAAAATACAGAAATATTTTGCGCCTGATTGTATAACATCAAATTTCTCAACATAAATTATATGAATTACAGTATTATAAAAGTTAATGATTCAAACTTCAGACATATTATTCAAAATTTCTCAAAAGTCACAGAAAATGCATGCCAAATCGGATGAAATTTTATTAGAAAAGAATTAATAAATTGAACTTTAAACTTGGTATAGTAATTCAACATAATTTAATTACTGATAAATTACAAAGAATTAAATTCCGAAAATAAACTAATAATATAAATAAATCTTAGTTAAAAAGGGTGGTTCATCTGTTGGTTCTTTTTTTATTATGAAAGAAAACGCATTTTTTATGAGTGATAATCGAAATTCCTTATTGAACATGGAAGGCGGGTTTATGCCATTTATGTATGGAATACAATATCGCACACGTGGCCACCGCGGCTCCGCCTACGTGCCACCATTAGAACATCAAAATTTTTGATGGTTTTTCCAAGAATGAGTGGATCCATGGCCAAAATGTCTGCCCGGATGTTACATTTGAGGTCTTGGATTGTGCAGGCCACATTGTCGTACACTGTACTTTTCAGAAACTCCGAAAGAAAATAATCCAATGGGGTTAACCCTCTGTCTACCAGAAGGGTCCAATGGACCCGACATGTATATTCAAAATATCTATTCAAACCAGAAAATTTCTTCAAAACAAACTAAATGTATAAATCAGACAATAATAAGTTAAATAAACAAATTAATTAGTTTTAAGTAAAAATTCTGGTGTAGAATGTTTTTATAAAACTTGAGTAAAATTTCCGGTAGTTCTAGGGTTAAATAGCAAGATCTTGGCGGCCAATGCACATCAGAATTTCTTGAAATTACGCTATCTCGGAATTTCTCTTTAAATAAATTGACGGTGCGGCGCAAAGTGTGCATTAGGGTGTATCGATTTTTAACTTTTTTTTTGTTTCCAAATTCCAAGTTGATAAAAAGTTGCTACTAGACACCACAACTTACCACAAAAAATTTTGGATTTTTAAAAAAATGTTTAGGTCTCCCGCACAAGGCCTAAAGTTTAGAAATTTTACTTAAAAAGTAAATTTTTACAAAAATTTAAAAAAAACCTAAAACACTTTTTTTCTAAATTGCAAGTTAAAATTCCACTAACAATAAGCACAAAAAGCGACAGAAAGTGTATTTCAAAAACTTAGCACAACATTTTGGTCTCCCGCACAAGGCCTAAAAGTCATAAATTTCAGCCAATTTTTGAACATTTTACAGTGCTTTGATATTTGTGTTGTTGCTGGTTTAAAAATTAAACGTAACTAAAGCCTCGTTAGGCTTGATTGTATTTGTTGAAATAAGTGGAATAATAAATCACATTTCAATACGTCAAGCGTCAACTTGAAGCAATGGGGTGGGGGAAGGCCAGACTGTTGCGCCACGGTGACGCGACACCTATGAATCACCGCGCAGACTTGTCAGTAGTCGTCTGCCCGCGAGCGAGCATTACGGTTGTGTTTTAGTGCGATAGTCTTGTTGTAAGAATCAATTGAGTGAGTGTTGTTGTTGTTAATTATGAGTAAAAAACCGCATCTAACATAGACAAACTACCGAGAGGCCGGTTATCGGGCAACCTATTGATGTGAGTGAGTTTAATGTTCTGCCAACCAAGATGGATGTTTTGAAGTATTTTGAGTGGGTACGCATTGAAATGAAACAAGAGGGAATACATCAGCCTGCAAAGAAGGTAATTGCGTTAAGAGTTGCTTTAAAACTTGAGGAAATATGGAAAAGAGCTTCAATTCCTGTTTGTGGCACCAAAAACACAATATTTATGGTTTTAAAACTGCATGAGCAGCTTGAGAAAATTAAAAAGTGTTCAGGGCCTAAAAGGAAGTATCCTAACTCCTACAAAGATGCAGTAACTAGCTTTCAGTCAAAAACTGAAACTGCATTGTTTGATATTTGTACTTGCAAATGTGACCTCAGCAACTGTATTTGCTCTATTGACAAAAAAGTCCCGGCACTAGAACACGAGTTTTTGCTCGACCAACGTGGTCCTAGATTGATGTCGATTGCAGAGTGTGACAAAAACGAGACTAAAAAGCTCAAAAAGCGATTAGAAAGAAAATCTAGGTCACAAGCTTTAATGCAGGTAGTTGTAAAAAAGACTGAGGATGAAAACTTAAAATCTGTTGATAACATTGATTCTGGTGATAGTACAGATGATTCAATGTCTCACACATCATGTCAAGATAGTGATTTTGAAATAAATGTACTTGATACGAGTCAAAAAAGTGTTTCAAGTGTAGAAGTAAAACAAGAACTGCCACAACGCTTGTCTTTGTTTTCACGAGCTTGTGACCGCAGGAGCATATCTAGTAGAGCTGGAGCTCAGTTAGCTACTGCCCTTTTGCGAGACTTAAATGTCATTACTGCGGAGAACCAAGAAGCAGTAATCGACAAATCAAAAGTAGCACGTGAAAGACTTAAGTCTCGTAAAGAAGTAAGCTCAACTCGAACCTCCGATCTGTTGGCCATTTACTTTGATGGTCGTAAAGATGAAACCATGACAAAAGAAATTGTAGCTGGTAAAAGTGTCCGAAAATCTTTAATCGAAGAACACATATCTATTGTTGAAGAACCTGGATCCAAGTATTTCAGTCATGTAACTCCCATAAATGGAACAGGAAAGGAAATAGTTACATCACTTGTAAAGTATGGTGAAGAAAAAACTGTCGATCTTAAAAAACTAAAAGCTATTGGTTGTGATGGTACGGCAGCAAACACAGGCACTTCAAATGGAGTTATCACCTTATTTGAAAATAAAATACAACAGCCATTGTAGGCAGTTGTGTGTCTACTACATTTGAATGAATTACCATTTAGAAAAATTATGGTTCCTCTTGATGGGCCAACTTCTGGACCAAACACATTTAGCAGGCCTATTGGTAAACAACTTCTAAGCTGCCAAAATCTGGATGTTATCAATTTTGTTGCAATTGAAAGCGATATACCAGAAGTTCATCTTAAAGAATTGAGCACAGACGAAAAGTTTCTGTACGAAATATCCAAACCCGTATCAATAGGTACATGTACAGAAGAGTTGGCCAGATGAAACCCCGGAAACATCTCGCACGCCAGGTAGCTTACCCTGGCAAATCGAATCCTTCGTTTGTATGTAGCCATGTATGATCCGACCCCTGAGCTGAGAATGCTTGCAGAGTTCATAATGAAAGTCTACATACCACCATGGTTCTCAATTAAGTGCAATCCCAAAATCCCACAGGGTTCCATTAATTTTTTTAAAATGATTCATTTCAGAAATTACTTGGAAGACGAGCTAAAACATGTCGTCCATGCAACGTTACAGAGAAACGCATTTATAGCTCACCCAGAGTATGTTTTAATAGCTATGTTGTTTGATGAACGAAAACATATTAGAGTCTTGGCTTATAAGAGAATCCAGTAAGCTCGTGAAACAGAAAAGAAATGGGTAAGGATATTTAAACCCCCTCAGATCAATTTTAATGCTAAAGACTATATAGATATGATTGACTGGCAAATCTCTTCAGTAGAACACCCTCTTGTTACCGATATGAGCCTAGAAGAGTTACAGTTAATTGCGGAAACGGGAAAAAGTGGAAGGGTTGAATTTACAATTCCTTCTCACACTCAAGCTGTGGAACGAATTGTGAAAGAAGTCACAGAAGCTTCAAAGCGAGTGTGTGGGATGATCGAAAGAGATGGTTTCATTCGCGCCAGACTGGAAGACCGTAAAGAGCTACCTACGTTCGAGACCAAGAGCCAGTACAAAACCTCAGTGAAGGATTAAAATGTAAGTAAGTGTTTTTTGTACTACTTTGATTTTTAATGTTTTTAAATAACATCTTTATCTTACTGTCTTCATATAATATTTGAAATTCATTGGGGATCATTTCTATAATTTTGTAAAAATCTGTAGGCCTACGTAAATACTGTATATAACTTTCGTTTCAGGTTTTGAAGACAAGTGAAAGGACGAATATTTAAAACAAGTCAGTTAATTTGAAATAGAACAAGAAAACTGCGCTCATGTTCTATGAAAATACATCAGCAACATTTTGTACTTATATACTACATTTTATTCAACGTTATAATATTTTATACATTTGTAATAAACAATAGTAATCACAAATAACGATAGAGTTTATTTGAACACCTTTATCAAACAATTTACATCGTTAAACTATCTTTTTTAAGGTATACAACATTTATATATTATTTATGTAGTATGTATATATATATATATATATATATATTTATTTATTTATATTGTGTCATTTTATGCCTCCTGTAACAAAAATACACTTAAGTCTGGTGTTTTTTATGAAAAAAAAATGGTTCACTTACACTAAAAATTACGAAAATTTCGTCAAAATTAACAAACTTTAGGCCTTGTGCGGGAGACCTAAATGTTGTGCTAAGTTTTTGAAATACATTTTCTATCGTTTTTTGTGCTTATTGTTAGTGGAATTTTAACTTGCAATTTAGAAAAAAAGTGTTTTAGGTTTTTTTAACATTTTTTGTAAAAATTTACTTTTTAAGTAAAATTTCTAAACTTTAGGCCTTGTGCGGGAGACCTAAACATTTTTTTAAAAATCCAAAATTTTTTGTGGTAAGTTATGGTGTCTAGTAGCAACTTTTTATCAACTTGGAATTTGGAAACAAAAAAAAAGTTAAAAATCGATACACCCTAGTGTGCATAATGCATGGTATACTATTGCACCATTGTTGTGTTGTCAACGAGTCCATAATTCCAAATGGCATACATCTGACAATTCATTCATACATGACACATGACAGCTGACACATTGTGAGATATTCATAGTTCAAAAATGAACCAAGAGATGGACCGCCCTATATGAATGGTATTAATCTTCAAAAGCTTACCACGGCAACACCCTCTATTGAGAGAACTTAAGCTAAACGGAAATTATATAGTTTATTTTAGAAAAATATTTTTGCATGTTATGTTTGGTAGAATTTCATCGCAATGTAGGCGAAATTTCACTATCACGGAATTTATTATATTAAAATTTTCATGCGTATGAGGCTGAAAAGTTAACCCCTTAATTTTTAATACAGGTATTTATTTTTCTATTTATTAAAATAAAATAACAAGTGGATTTCGAATTTAAAATTATGTCACACCTTTTTAAAATAAAGGTAAAAAAAATTAATAATAGAACAAATTTTACATTTTTTTATTGTTTGACGTGTAACCAAGTTCCTTTAATTAGAATTTAAAAAGTATTTCATTAAAGTAACTACGATTTGAACATTTAACTCAGAGTTTTAAAAATCCCATGTGAATGCAATTTAAAACTCGGTAATGTATCTGGAATGTTTCGATTTATTAAATTAAATTCCTATGAATGGTATTTCAGATTTTATAAGCAATAGTTTTGTTATGACATGGTATGTTATCCAAAAATATTTCAATTAGATCACATAAACCTTATTATTATTTTTAATATGATGAATTATTTCTCTTTACAATTATTGACTTGTCTTTTTATGTTTTTGAAATCACTATTTGTATATGATCATATTTGAAATGAAATATATTTCATTCATAACTCAAAAAAAGTTAAAAAAGAGAGGAATCCAGGAATAAATGTCTCAAATTTCAATAAAACGTATTTTTCTCGAATCAACTTTTGTGAAATTATTTTATCTGCAATTTACATTAGCTCTTATCTTATTTTTGAAGAATTATTATGCATTTCTAAAATATTTATTTAGAATGGTATCAATACTTTATTTTCAAAACTTAAATATTTTACAGAATTATAATTTATTTAAAAATACATTTGTCAAATACTTAAAATATACGTAATATATTAATTATTTCTAAAATCATTTAAACAAACTTTCATCAGTACGTATTTTGTCGTTTGGTTTTTTAAAGCACCAATATCGATATATTATATATATGTTCAAGTAATTTATATTCAATGAAAGTTATTTCTTTTTGCTTTATAGATACCCCCTAATCCTTTTAATATTTTTATCATTCGATGGTATTTACATTTTATGTCCCAATTACGAAATTATTTCTTTTCTAACTGAAAAAATCAGTAAATAATCTAATAATATAACTAAATGGAAATATAAATAAATGGTATTCATCCTTTCAAACATAGCATAGAATCTATGACGCCACATGATGTCACATTGTGTTTTTGCAACTTTTGATAATAAAACGTGTTGTCCTAAATATTGTTTTTTTATCACAAAAGATATTAATAGTAGTTAATTGCAGTTTATTATAACATGAGTTATTTCGAAGCAATATATATATAAATATATATTTGTTTATTTATTCATATACGTATAATATATTTGAAATTTCTAGTTTTAAATGCTGGTATATTAGCTTTTCCGTATCAAAATATCTTTCCATTTTAAAATATTCTTTTTAGGGTTTCGTTCAGCTGACGAACCCCTATTCGTCTCGCTCTTCTGTTTGTCTGTCTGTCCGTCACAGAGCCCGTTATCAGAAACTATACATGTTGGAGACTTGAAATTTTGCATACTTATAGAGGAACACCACCATCATACGACAAATCATAAAATTTTGAAAAAGTTGTACATTTAACCCTTTGGGCTCTCACATGTGTATCTTAAACAATTCTTTCTAAGTGAGTCCCTAATTAGGTTGCAGGCGTGAAATTTTGCGTACTTATAGATTGACACCTCAGATCAAACGGCAAATCATAAAATTTTGAAGAAGTCGTACATTTAACCCTTTGGGATCCCACCCGCCAGGGGCACCTACTTATCTCGGGTGATATGTGCCCAATCCCTTCGACTAATATATGCACGGATATAAAACGGAGTTTCGTTCGGATCGAGGTTTGTTTTTAGACTAGAGTGCACCCCTGGTTGCGAAATGTGGAACTAACAGTTTTTTAAAAAGTATAAAGTGTTTTGAAAGGAATATTAAACGAAACCCCCTGTGCAATCTGTGATCACACTTCCCCACTTGTCTTCAAAAGCTTATATTTATCTTACAAAGACTCGTTTTAAGATCTTTCAAGCTTTTTCCAGCACTCTAGTAGATCTCTTTTCCATACGCTGTTAAAGCGTGTCGTCACGCACACAGATTGCGTGGCATCCCTGCCGCATTGTGGCATTTCATTGTCTGTGCAGTCTTGAACAAATATTAATAAACGAAAATGCACTCTCATAGACTCAGCTTTTCACTATTTTCTTACTTTACCTTTTGTGCAGTTAACATTGACCTGCAGTTCTTATGTTGTTATGGGGTTAATGCAGATATGATTACGATTCGTTTTAGTTTTAGTTTTTATTTTTTAACTTAATTTAACATAATAATGCCTTAGAATAACCTGTCAACCATCGATGTTCTGAAGTGAATTGTTTTATTTTTACCGAGGGAATTTTTACTTAAATAAATGTAAGATAATTTTACCTGAATAAGCGTGTTCAATTTAACTCATGCTTAGCATGCGACTATGTAAAACGTCTTTTTGACAAAAATCTTAACTCTACTGTTCGGACAATGACTTTTATAACATAACATAAATATTTCATTATTATTAAGAACTGATTTACGACATTTTTGGGACGTCTGTTAAGTTCTAGTAATCATCGATTCGATTAGTTTTTGAAGAGCACTGATCATACGAAAAAATCTGAGCTCCACACTCATGTATTGGGTTGATTTACCTCGGCTCGGAGGAATTTTCCCTGCATTGAGGTTATGTGGAACAACCAATAACAGCCCGAAGATGCGTTGAAATATATTCAATCGATGAAAAAAGAAAAAAAAATCCCTGCATCCCCGAAAAAAGAGCGCCAAACCACTTTCGGAATAATTAAAAAAAGAAAATGGTACAAAGCAGATACTTTTAATTGAATTTATATTGGTATTTAAGATTGAAAATACATTTAAAAGAAAAGAAATAATATCCTTTTCCGCCTTGAAACGTCTTTCAGAATTCATGCTAGTGCCTTATTTTTGATGCTATGCAGAAATTGGTCAAACACTACTCCTACACTTTGGCGACCGTTACTCCAGATTCAATATATTAGTCATTTCATTATTGGTACTCTGTCTTTAATTTGTTTTATTTTATTAACGTTCGCTTTTTCGGCTTTTCAATCACATGAGACTTTAGGCAACCCCCCTGCAGAATATTGTCTTGTTGTTTTCGCACATGCGTATCATTCGGCGACAAATAATTCATATCACACTTTTGACGTCTCTCATTGTGTTATAATTCACGAATCTGACCACATGCCTTCACTCAATTTATTCTCGCCATATACGATACGTAATTAGGGAAAATGTATGTGTAGTCTGTCAACACTAGATAATTTGGAGAAAATGTAATTTTGATCACTCCTCACTTGATCGATGTACTGATAACATAAAAATGTAGAAACTATGCTCTTCTCTCCATCCACCGGCCGCTTGCGGTCGGTGCGCTCTGTGACTTACTGAATTGGATCCTTTTGTTATAAACTGAAAATAAAACTTCTTCTTTATGTCTCCGCTCAGTTCACACGGCCTAACTCCAGTCCATACTACGGGACATGTACTATTTCTAATCTCTAGAACAGTTATACGGCAACAGAACATCTTCTCAGTAATAACAGTATATTTGTACATTTCCAAATAATACAAAACACTAAGAAGAATATTTAAAATAAAAGATTTGAGTGGGGTTATAAATATTGCAAAAATTCCTATAAATTTAAATTTAATTAATCCTTCTAAATCATTTAAGTCTTTTAAAAGTCTTTTAAAATTTATTAAATGATTATGGAAATCTTCTAATGTAGTTTAAGCAATTCACGAAAAATGCTTTAAAAGATTAAAGTTTCATGAATTTATAATTCAGTACATAAAGGGTTAAACCGAAATGTATTCAAATAAAAGGAATAATTGGAATATTATTTTGGAAATATAATTTAATAAACTATAATTGTACAATCATTTAAAAAGGAAATTATTATGGAATAATTATTATGAAGATTGAATAATTATGGAATAAATTTAGGATACATATACAGTATGCCCACTGATGTCCCTTGCCATATTCTTAACTTTGGAACGGATGTTGCTGTATTCATAAAAGTGGTGTCTAGGTATAGTAAAGTTGCCATGCGCTACTCAATGAAAACACCTACAGCGCCACCTGGAGGGAGACTGCGGAGTTAGCATTCCTATGTCGAAAACAGAAAGAAATATTAAAAAAATGAAATAAAATTGTACAGCATCATCGATTTAGTGCGAAAAGACGTCTTGTGGACATTAATGCAAGGAATAGAGCAGTTAAAACATCCATTTGTTTTTTCGTGATTTCCTACACTGGTACGTCACGAAACTTGAACGGAAGGAGAAAGGATTATCTTTCGGACAAATGTACATCCAAATGTGCATTACAACTGACGGTGAGAAGTTTGAACACCTAAAATAGAGGTACATTGTTATAACTAGTTGTTTTTTTTCCAAGATCGTTTCTTCACGTCACAGTGTAGGAAATCACGAAGAAACAAAATCGATTTAATCTTTCATTTTCCGTATTAATGTCCACAAAGTGTCTTTTTGTACTAAATCGATGATGCTCTGCCACTTTGTAAATCACTTTTCTCCTATCTCTTTTCGTTTTCGAGATAGGAATGCTAACTCAGCAGTTTTCCACCAGGTTGCGCCGTGGACGGTCTCATGTAGCGCATGGCTACTTTACTACACCTAGACACCATCTTTATGAATATAGCAGCAGTCGTTCCAAAGTTAAGTGGATGGCAATGTACTTTACTGGACATACTGTGTATGCACAATGTACATATGTGGTATACATCCCTGACATATAAGTTTTATTTAATATGAGACTTCACGTTATTGCTACCTAATTGGACAAACTGACTTTGATTCTTGTGCGTTTACGTCTTCACAAAATATTAAGTGCATGTTTACACATGGTGTTGTTATCGTTACATTATGAACACTATAATATTTCCAGCGAAAACATTTTTCTAAAAACTTAAATGAAACAGAATTGGCTGATTAATTAAATTACATGAAAATATATATCTCATAAAAAGTGTAAACAAATATGACGAAAATATATATTAAAAGTAAAATGGAATCTTTTCTGCATCATAATGGAATATTTGAAATATATGTAGATTAGGAAAATATTAAAGAATTTACATTATGTTTATTTTAAACTAGAAGACTAAAAGAAATGTAATCTTTAAAATCTAAAAAAGTAGAGAATTTACAAAATCATGAATAGAAAGTAAACTTTGAAAAATTCTTTCAAATGCATACTCATCCGCAAAAAAAATAATAATGTTTATCAAAGAAAATTGTATTAAAACTTTCAGTGAAAAAATGATATATTAAAAACTATATTTCCCGATTTAAAAAGGGCTGGCACTTCATAAAAATATATTATAAATCAGGTATTGACGGTAATGAAAGAACATCAAAGAAGTTTGTTTGGAGAAAAATTTTGTTTTTAGAATGCAAAAAATAGAAAATGAAAACCTGAGCACTGGAAAAAGATAAATGTGATGTATGATACATTTTTATTCTAGCTCTAAAGAATAAGATCATAATTTATATTTTCAAATTTAAGAAAAAATAAGAATGTATACACTCTTAGGTAATCTTATTACATAAGAAATATAAAAAGTTTGTTTAAATGAAAATTTCATGTCATTACATAATCTGTATTTGATGGAATATTATTTTTCTTTCAATTAGCGTCTGTGAAATATTTTTAATGGGGACGTTCTTCTTATAATTTTTTATTATATACAAAAGAAGGAAAAAAATAAACAAAATTCTTTCATTGAATATCTACTCATACAAGAATATATCCTTACTGAATCATCTATCAATGATGAACATCAACTGTTGGTAATAGGGCAGGGAAATTTGGAAGTCATGTTCCTTATACAATTTAGGCACAGATTAAGAAATGATTTTTTTCGATAGAACTACAGGAGCTACTTACTTGTATATCCAGACGTCCATGTAGCTACAGCATCTATTTACCAGAAAAATATTTGGACGTGTCATTCAGCAGCTATTACACGCTATGAGCAGAGTAATCCGATGGGATGATTATAACGACTTTCCCGTTATATATTCATTATTCCTCCTCTCCCCTCAAAAATCAACTTTTAACCTTACTGGTTCATTATAAATTGTCATTATTCTCCCCCCCCCCCCATTCAAATAAAATATTTAGTTTAAATTTGACATTTTATAGTTAATTTTATATGGCTTTAGTCATTCTCTCCCCCCCGCCTTCACACCACTGTAAGTTTCACTTTTACTTTTTAAAGTTCTTTTTAAATGCAGACATCATTTATCTCGGTTCCTTTTTCTGTCCTTCAAATTCACACGGATAGAAAAAGATCTTAATTGTTTCAATGAAAAAGCAATTTTTCATTGAAACAACGTAAAAGAATAAAATACAAGTGAATGTCTTTTCGCTTCGCAGCCGACGATATGTAATGCATATTTTCTCAGCCTCTGGGTTTGCATTAGTATTCAATTCTCACCCTTGTACTTTGTCGGATACAAACCATATGCCCCTTGCTGACTAATTTGCAGCTGTCGTTAAATCTGTAACGTGCATGTAAAATCACGTGTTTGCTCTTTCTTTAAGCCACTCTCACTTACCGCTGGAATGTTATTTATTGTAACCCTAAAGAGCCCAGCATTGCATAGTTTTCAACAGAATGTAAAACTTCTGGATTGTTTTGTCTACCCAATTTGTTTTTCGCCAAACATCTTACATATGGTTAAATAATATTCGCCAATCTGTAAGTATTTGTAACAAATTCTAACTCTTTGTTTGCTCCTGACCTCGAGCCATGTAGTCTGCAAATTAAGCCCCGCTGTGGGGCGTCCGCCGTAGGGCAGTTATTGAAACTCCCCCGTTCCACTTCATACTGTTCACGGCCCTCCATTAAAAGGTGTTTTATAATAAAGATGTAAGTCCTCTAAACTTTTGTGTTGGAGTTTTTTCTCTTACTCATATTGTGAACCTGGGCATACGAATTCACCGCCACAGTGATCGTAATGGGTCAAACGTCTGCCGAAAGTCAAAGCTTTATCTGAAAGGATGTGCGATCGGGAAATAGATTATGAAAATCATAAATTAGTGTGCTTGGACACATTATCAATAAAAATATTGTAACGCACTTAAGTGGAAAGATGAAAAACATGATATGTGTTACAGTGCCGATTTCCATCTTTGAAATCGCTGCCTGAACCACTGAACAGTTTGATTATGTGTCAACATCTTGATTCCATACATTTTATGGACCACGTTGGGAAATACAATGGCTGTTTCTAAACTAGAACTTCAGTTGGAACCAAACAAATAAAAGAAGATGGTTTTATTTCTACATTTAAATTGCAGGATCGGCGTACTATTTGACAGATGTACAGCCTGCAAACTTTACTCTAAATACCTAAAGACTCTAAATAACTTAAAATGTATATTATCGGCTAAGATAAAAGTGAGACACGGTTTAGGTTCAACCTCTTATCTGGTTTAACACTTGTAATTATAAGACAATTGCAGACAATGTTACACCATGTGAACCAATCAATATAGAATTTAAAATATACTATGGTGAAATTCACCCAAAATTGTGAAAAGTTTGAAATCGTTATACGCGTTTACAGAAATCCAACCGTCGCTTATAGAGGCCGCTTTAATACGACGACAGCGAGTGAAGTAACCCTGGTCATAAATAGGCAGCAGTTTAAAAACTTGAATGAATATATTGTAACACAAAGTCATGCAAACAAACTACAACATATCATTGAATTACATCGATCATATGACACTATATACCCTTTACTAGTGCTTCCTGATGGTGGTGATTCTGTCCTCTTTCACAGGGTCTTCGAGGTATACGGATAAAAAACTCAAGATTCTATGGCATACTTTCGGCATTAAGGTCGTCCAGATCTGTTCTCCAAATTTACGTGTAATCCTTGGTGGAAAGAAATTCCTGACTCGTTATTGCAAGAACAGACGTTCCACGATCATAGTTAGCGTTTTTCATCTGGAAGTTAAAGTGTTAATGGTATTGTAAATCATGGGTGACATATTTATGAAAGTTCACTGTATATTACGCGAAAGGCAAATACATGGCTTACCTCACACACACATTAACTTATGTCTAGAACAACATATATTGCCTGATAAAATAAATAGTGTTATCTATGCGGTGTAACCTGATCCCAATAAATATCCTACACTTTAATATTTTATAAAACAAATATTACCCATGAACTTTGCGGTAATTTAAACACAGGAGCAATATGTATGAAAGCAGGTAATTACAGAAAAAAGTTTCCATGACCTCGACTAACAAAACTCACACAAGAGAATACGGCTATCCATTTTATCTTCGAACTCTAAAGATGGTGGGTGCACAGGAGGAATCAATGGCGTCACTCTTTTAAACATGTTCTTTCACGAACGTTCAGTGCATATAGTAACGTAGAATACTTTAATTCTTTAAACTCTTTAAAGTACATTTCTAAATGTGTCAACAAAAAGCAGCGATCAAGCTACGTTCGGTCTAGAAGATAAGTAAGATGAAATTAAAATATATGAAAGTGGGCGATACATCAGCATTTCAGAAACCGTATTGAGAATTATGACATCTACCTTACAGCAGAGCGTCCCGAAAGTGTTTTCATCTAGTTATCTATTTAGGAAATGTCCAACATGTCTATTTTAACACAAATGACTGCAGTAGCACGGCGAATATGGTTAATAATCCCCCAAGGATGACAGACGCACCCTACCGTTTTTGGGAAAATGAGCATGTGCCCAAAGTCAATATAATACTTGATCGAGAATCCCGCGAGTCAGAAAGATTTGGTTCAACAAATACAACAGAAAAACAAACTGTGCATCTCTCAGATCAAGCGCAATCTTATGAGTGTTAAAATTAAATGTCAGTCTTGAAGTTTGTACAATCAGTTAATATTAAAACTCTGTATTGTGTTGAATATCATATCTAACGCTGGTTTTATGATGGTACATCTTTCTCCATTATATTTCGCGTACTTTAATTTATATTTGTTATAAATCAAAATTAATATGGTTGATATTTTTATACCAAATTACAAATATAAGATACCAAATTTGTTATTTTTCTTTATTTTAAAACATATTTGTTCTTTTTTCCCTAATTCATAATGCATTCTTCGCGAACAAATTTATGATTAAAATGTTATACCATATTCAAAGTAACAAAAAGTACTAGAAATTGAAAATATTTTCGTTAAAATCTGCAAATTAGGTATACTTTTTTGACGAAACATATATACATAAGGAAACTACTTATTCAACAATGTTTTTTATGAACAAATTCAAAATAACTCAATAAATATATAAAAGAATATCATTAACAAAGAATTTATTTGATACGTCACACACACTTTTGACAGATAAATATAGTGAACTTAAAATTCTTGCTAGTGTTTCTATTCATGCACTGTATAGGAATAATTTAAGGAGATAAACAAAATACAACTCAAAGAATTTCATTCTCGAAAACACCAAAGAAATTTAAAAAAGGGAAAGAAGTTCCTGGAGTAGATGCCATATATTAAAAAAAATCTTACAGTATTTTGATTACGAAATAGATGTTTCGGAAGTTTACCAAAAATCACAAAGAAAATATTTCATTGCAAATCCCCAGGTGCATGAAACAAATATATAAGAAAAAGAAATGCTTTATATTTTTCAAGATTTATGTATACACTCTCCATTTAAAAACAATTTCTAAAGATTTTTATTTTTTTTAATCGATATGTTGTGCGAAATCCTAAGAAGGCGGTAGTGGTGAGCAGTATTACTTCGAAGGCATAAAATCAATATTCATTTAGACTGAAGACTAAAAGGTTTTATTTGCTAATAACAAACAAATTATCTCTTGGCTAAATAATTGGTAGTTATATACAACACAACAATTTATAATGCTGAAATGATTAGATACAAATTCAAAACAAAGTTTATGAGAAGGTGTCAGCTTGTTGCATAACTCCCTTTTAGAAAGATACTGAATATATCTTCACTGCAATTAAGAGGTTAGCTGATCAATGTCCTTTGAGGTTTATTAATAATCAGTAGACGATTGTTCTTTCTAGAGATAAAGATCTCTGTACTTCTATGTCACCCTGTAACAATACCACACTTTCCTTATATCTGTTACCACCTTAGATGACGACTCTTAGCTATCTAGGCTGTTATGCCACTCGGGTCGGTTGCCCGTGAAACCTAGAGTTTACTCCGGAGAGATTTTACCTCCCCTTTTCAGGTCCAACCTGAAAGCAACTCTCCCTGGAGTCTAGAAATCTGAAAATCATACTCCTCTCCTATATATTCAAATTATCTTGTAATTTGTCAATAGTAAGTCTCTTAGCCACTTGCCGTCTTCTTCTGTCAAAAATCTTTGACTGCTGTTTACTGAGTGGTCGGCCAAGGGGGCGTCTTCATCTTTGCATACGGAGCCGGAGAGAGGAAATCTTCTCATGGGAAAATTTGTTTGCTATTTCTCACGCGGTGCATCAAAGACACCAACGGTGGTCCCATGCATTAGGGAACTATCGTAGACCGTCAAACGTAGTAGATCGATGATAATCGACTGGTTTGTTTTCTCTTACAGTTCAGATTAGCTATATTTTTGCTCTGCTTTGGAAACACATTAGATTTTCCCATATAGTGAATCTGTGCTACTGAGGATTTTCTGCAGGGAATATTACGAGACCGTCCAAGTCTTTGCAATATGAATAAATAAAGTGAAATGCGTGTGTTGTTCTGTCCAGCCGTAGTGTTTCGGAAAGATGTGAGAATACGTAAAATGCTTAAATTAAAAAAATGACAGTTTTATAGTTGATTATCACATACTTTAAAAATACATAAAGCTGACAATTCTTTAAAAAAGTCACATTCATAACATCATTTTAAAGTTTACCCAAAGTTATAGTGAACATCAGGAACATCAAACAACACAAAACAGTTAAAATTAATAGATACTTTAATCAAAACCTTTTAAAATTCATATTTCTTACAATAAAGTAATCAATAGTTCTTTGTGATTTAAAAAATTCAGAGTGTACTTTAAAATGTTAAATAAAAAAATACGTTACATTTTTGTGAATGCTGAAATAGAAGTCTACTTCTTACTTATATTAGAAATTCCAATAATTTTCACATTTGCAAGCCTTGGATGTAGACTGCAACTCTGTTATATAGTAGATAAAATTATTTTTCAATAAATACCATGACTCTTGATTTGTAAGTGGTGTTTTCAGAACTTGCTTCTGTAACAATTTAAAATTCACATTTTAACCGATAAAGGCAATAAAGTTATTTGTACATACATCGAAGAGCCAAAACATTATGACCAACCCTACATTTTGCAATGAACTCGCATTGTTGACGTAACGGGCCCGTAATCAGGTGGGAATGCTCTTTAACTACTGCTTGGGAGTATGAAGAATCATTTTTGAGCTTACTTCTGCCTGTGATGGGAAAGGTTGCTGATATAAGAGACTTTGATAGAAGGCAGAATTTAATGGCACAATGGCTCAGAATGCGTATCTCCGAAACTGTTCGACTCGTGGATTGTTTGCGACATACCGTCGTTAGTACTTATGCAAAGTTCATGAATGATGATGAAACCATGAGCAGACGTGATGGCATTGGACGTCGATGCGTTGTCAAAGAAAAAGTACGTCGGAGGCTCCCCCACTTGGTAAAAAAAAAATCGGTAACAGACATTGGCTCAGCTGACAGCCCAATACAATACAGGTCCAAGTAGAGTTATTTTGTGCACTCAGTTCAGCTGACACTGTTGGATATAAGGCTATGCCGCAAACACACCACACATGTGTCTCTGTTGACCAAGCATCATCGCCAACTACTCCTACACTAGGTCCAGGAACATCGTGTCTGAACCATGGATCATTGGGAGAAAACTTTTCAGATGAATCACGATTCATCCTTCAACTCATGGATGGTAATTTGAAATTACGCCTTCTTTCATGAGAACTGTTGCTCCCCCTTATACAGCAGGCCATACAAAGGCCGGTTGTAGCGATATTAAGTCTTGGAAAACATTCTAATGGGCATCTCTGGGACCTCTGGTTATGGTAGAACAGATCACGAAGGTCGCAGACTATCGGGACATCGTTGAGGACCTCTTGCACCCTTACAATGTTATCTCTCCTCCCAATTGGAAATGAAGTCTTCTAGCAAAACAACATTCCATGACACGGGGCTCGAATTGTGCTTGAGTGGTTCTAGGAACATAAACTGAATTCCAGTTAAGGTCCTGGCAGCCTAACTAAACGGATCTTAATATGACGGAGCAGATTTGTGGTGTCATGGAACGGCAGCTCAGAGTTAAAAAACAAGCATGCTACCAAGTCATATTCCGGATTTACGTGAATGTAATTTGAACATATACAAGGCCATGTACCAAGGACGTGTGACATCCATGCCAAGGCCGGTGCAGCTTTTTTGCAGACAGAAACTTATGCAATGCATTATTAGGAAGGTGGTCATAATGTTTTTGCTCTTCAGTGTATAAGACATTGTTGCCTTTTCGCGCTCGTTAACACGGTGCCTTTGGCATAAGTGCAGTTTTCATCTATTAGGGTTTGTATAGTATAGAGATACAAAGCTAAAGCAAATTATCATTGTATATCCTTCACTCAAATTACGAACTCTCTGAACAACACCATCTACCAAACTCCACTTTTTAGAACTTTTTCATCACTCTCTTTTAACCACTGCTGATAGTGTTGCGGGAAGGACAAATGTGTTTTCGGAAGTATGTATAGTTGTAATGGCGTAAGTGGCATTTTCTTAAGTAAAATATATCTATTAAAATCATTATAATGTATTTTAATGTGGTAAAATATGGTATATTTCTGTCTACTGAGAAATTATATCGTAATATTATGATTTAAATTGTCTTTCTATTAATATTGCAATACATTTAATTGTCCTTTATGAGTATTGTGACAAATAAAAAAAATATACATTGATGAATACTCTAATTAAATACCTCGATTCATTTCAACACTCTTAATTATTTAGGCACATCCTATTTATTCTAGGACATTATAGTGTGTCACATCATAGTTTAGTTTCAAAACACGCTACATGTAATTTCAATAGATTTTGTTCAAACACAATAACTGATAAAAAAAAAATACATGAAATTTCTTAGTTGTTTTACATGAAAAAAAATTCTTTTTTGTGTATTATAAGGATAAAACAGTCATAGTGATGAATCTCAAAAGCATATATGCATTTTTAACTATATTTATATTTGTATTTTTTTTACAGCATATGATTTAAATAATTATATATATTTTTTATAAATTTGCTTTAATTATTGTTCACTTGAGTAGCTTAAAGAGAGGAATAACTTTAGCTTTAAACGTAGTTATGTTTATATATATATTTTTATTATTATTATACAAAAAGATCATTTATAATCCTCACATTCCCTTTCATCAGTTTAATATTAATAATACTTGAGAACACATAAAAAAATTACAACTGTATAGTATACATATATATTTTAACTGTATATAGAATGTTCCTATATTTTAACATAGTGCATAGACTTTTGTATATACTTCATAACCTTGAAAACATTGGTTTAACCCTAATATTAATAGCATTCAGTAAAATGCTTTATTCACATAAAAACTGCAAGGTATTTTTGTTAATTAATTTGCTGATTTGTTAGGATTTATAAATCATTTTATAAAAATTTAAGTATATTTATCAATTTATCATTTTTTGTAAATAAATTCCAACTTAATATATTTTTCTTATTTAAATAATGATGATTTTAAGTACATTCTTGGTATATATACATGTTTATTTAATTATAAGAAAATACAGTGTTGGAGTCTGTTATAAAATTACCCTGTTGAAATATTAGTTTTTCTTCATTAGATCTTTAAGAACATGAACAAGAGTTTTTATTTCCTACATTTATCTTTTACAAAAATCATTGAATCTTAATCTCTTTGCCCCAGTTGGAACACTTTTTCTAATTTCTTTGACTAATTATCTTTTCCAAAAGAGAAAGTTCTGGTCATTAACGAAAAATAATATCGCATGGAAAAGGCCTTGCACTGAAGAAACCTTTACGACAAATATCATTTTTGAAGTCCCACGAGAGATAAAATCATCTTTTTATTTGAAAAACGAAAAAAAAAGTTAATTTTAACATTATTTTTAAATTTTATAAACTTTTGTTTCGAACTATTTATTTTAAGTTCATAAGAATTAATAAATGAATTATTCTGTTGCAATCTAGACTATCTATATTATAAGTAAAAAGCTTATCTGAAAACTGGGTTTTGAAAAACTTTTCTCAAATGACATAATGATTAATGTGCTTAACTTTTACCATCCATAAATACAGGATGATTAAAAAAAACGTTTACAAAATGCCATGGCAAATCAGGCATAGAACATGAATAAAACATCTCATAGGAACATAGGGTCGCAAACCACTTATTTAGTCATACATACAGGGTCATACATCCTAACTCAATTTGGGTTGACAGCAATAACTTTCAGAAAATTAAAGTATGTAATAATAAAATATTTAACTGATATTCTCAACTTTGTTGTAAATGTGATAACACCAAAGAAAGTGGTAGAAGATTGCATTATACGCGCTGGCAGTATGCACGTGACGCTCCATATTTTGGACTATGATTATTAGTTCATACCGTATCATCAATTGCTTAAACAACATGATCTTTTCGTGATGGTATCACATTTAACACAAAACAAGGTACACATCGTTGCATTTTCATTTCAACGATTTTATTTTTCTGTAAATTATTGCCGTCAACCCGCGTTCAGTTAGAATGAAACACACTATATGTCTGACTCAATAAGTGGTTTCCGATCCTATGTTCCTATGTGATTTTTTAACCTTGTTGTATGCCTGATTTGCCAAGTCATTTTGTATTTTTTAATCACCCTGCATACATATATATGTATATACTATATGTATGCATGTATTGTATATATATATTATCCGTGAGAGATTAGGAAGAAAATATTGATATTGATATTTGACCTTTCCCTTTACAATGACGATTGGAGTTTATTATGCTCAATTATGCTTTGTAGTTGTAGAAAGTATTTTGTTCCGTAAAACATGTTTAACCCAGCTTACATGTCACACTCCATGCATCTGATTGCATGTTTAACTATTTAGTCAGCGCCGTGCTTACGGGGGTTCGAACAGAACATTTCTGCCAAAATTTGGGGGCCGCAAAAATTTATGCTGGTTTCACATTTGTTTAGGATGAACACTGTCATTTACATACCATTAGTATTTCATCCTTCGAGCAGATAATTTGAGTAAAAAAAAACTACCCACCATAACCTAGTGGATTCAGTTTTTATTAAGATGCTCTACCTATGCATAAGGACTAGAGAGAACTACTGCTTACCCTAAAGAAATTGCAATTTACGAAGGAAAATCCTTCATGGTGTTTTTGAGAAAGAATATACCGAAAACATCATTTTTCCGAATTTAAATGTTTCCGACTCAGTAACTTTAATTTTCTTCCCTACAATTTGCAAATTTTTCTCTTTTTATTTACCATTTATGTAGGCTAAATTTGCTGTCTGAAGCTTGAACGTGAGGTGTTGGTGGTGTGGGAGACCGAGAGTACTTAGGCCCATCGAGACGGGATAAGAAGGAGGGGGCATTGGCAGCATTTTAAGAAGCATAGGTAAAGTCACGTGACATTTGTGGTTCTTTCTCCGGTCAATGTTTTTGTGCACGTTGGATTTATATGGCGGTGATCTCGTATAAAATTATTTATAAGAATACACGCGCCACCGCCAAACAAAATCGTATGCTCTAAAAACACACTAATTTGATATGTTTTAAAACAGATTACCCCGTTACGAAAGATAAAATTATACTATCTTGACGATTGGCGATTTCCTGTAATCGGGATTCCATTCATTTCCTCTTCACTGGGAATTTTTTGGTTCACAAGGTCGCATACTGTTGTCCCGACATCTGACGCCTGTTTTCGTGATTGATTGTGTAAGATTTATGACTCATTTGAAAATCCGCGTGTAATAAATAGTTAAGTAAAAATTATTGCTCCCTCTCGGACATTTATTATAACTTCTAGAAGAAGAGTTTTGTTTTAGTTGGTATGAGAAAATCATTTTAAATGCAAAGCTTTAAATGTATTGATTTAAATATAGCATAATGTTCACGATTAAATGCGTTTCGCACATAATAGTTTATTTTTAGCCACCGATATGCAATTCTTTTCTGTCAGCATTTAAAGTGTCGTCACTGTAAAATAACGGTGCGTTACATAAGCCAGTCGTAAAATGAAGGATAATTCTCATTGTACGGTTAAATACTGATAATCTCAACTGCAAGTTTTTTAACTTGTAAGCATTTCACATTTTCCATTTTTACGCCTTCGTATAGAAAAAAATTACTTTTAACTGCAATTTGTTTCACAACTTCATCTTAATTTATTTTTGAGATATTAATCTTTTTGTTTCCATTTCTGTAGAAAGTAAAGGGAAAATAGTTGGAAAATAGCAGATTACTATATCTTTTTGTTACCATTTTGTCATAAGAACTAAAAAAAAAATTGTAATTAAAATATGTGTTATTTTGAAAAAATATAAATGAATAATTTCTGATGGAGCTATTATAAACATGGAGCCATTATAAACTGTATTTAATTTTAAGCAACAACATTAATGTTACAAACGAATGAATGAATCCTTATTAATGTTATATACAAATGAAGGCATATGAATCATTACATAGCCAATTTTTTTTTTTTTTGAGTTTACGATATAGTTTTTACTGGATTTGAGTAATAATCAGCGATAGTGAGGTCATATGCATACTTTTCTATAGATACTAATACCGAAACGTAAATTCCGATGCAAATAACGCCATTTTATATAAAATTAAACTGCGTATTTTAAGCCTTAAAACTGAAATAAGTTTTGAAGAAGAGAATTTTACTCCAGTTACACTGAAATTCTTCCCACGTGGAAGTGCTCCACTTCTCATAATAACGCAATTGAAATCGCACACTGATAAAACGCAAAGTTTTACAAAAATGTAAGGTGTTTTTATAGAAGAGCAATGACCTTTAAGTTAAAATAATATTCGTTTGCAAGTTAGACTAAACGAATATAAGATGCATTTATTATTGTAGATTTATTATAAAATAATAAAACAGTTCCTTCTTAAACATTTTTATTCGTCGAAATTAGACGCGTTTCACCTCGTAATAATATTTTTTTTCCTCATCAAAGCAGTGTTGTCAGATGGGCTACTTTTTTTAAAAAATCAGATTCTTGATTGGCACCACTTTTTTGAAATGGTAAAATGTGCCTTATTTAATGACATATTAATTAAAGCAAAAACAAAGTGAATTTTACCGTTTCAAAAAAGTGGTGCCAATCAAAAAATCTGAATAAAAAAAAAGTAACCCACTGTCAACACTGCATCAGGGGCGACACTAAATTCTGAAATAGCAGATTTCCTGCTTTCTAAGTTTTCTTTCTATTTTAAAGTCATCGTGTAAAAAATTTTTTGAATTGAGAAATGGTGGAAAATTACGTTATTGATTTTTATTTAATCGGTCAACAGTACTGAAAAAAGGACTTTTACGAAATATGAAATAATTATGCATCCAAATAATGTATTTTTGAATAAAATTTTGAATTAAAAGCTTTAAAAAATAGACAAATATATATATATACATATATATTTGGACACTGCATACCGCAATCTAATATAACACGAGCCAGCAAATGGGAGTTTATTTGCTACACATAGTTTTTGATATTAAGAAGGCAAATCAAAAAAATAAGTTACACTAAGCCGCCGCGAGAACGCGCTGTGTGTCATGACATTGGATAATGCGGAGAAAGGGACAGTAACTGCTGAGATATCCGATAAGAAGTTTGGTGTGGTTTCCCGTCGTGTTGTGTGCGTAGAGCGGGCAAGGATCAATGACTCGTCAACTGAATATTCACTCTAAATCGGAGATGCGTACAAAGATCAGATTTCTATGGGCAAACGGATATTTATAGTCAAATTACTGCAGTATTGTGTGAGCGTGCAATTTCTCGGCCAGGTATTGCAAAGTGGTTTCAGCAATTTGACGCACGGATATGACAGTCGAATATCGCGAAGGCAGTCCCGCAACGTCCGGTACCGTAGCAAATGCTGATCGTGAGGATGCGTTCATCAGAACTCGCACTGGTTCGTTTTTTGAAAACCAATATTTTTTTTAGAAATAAATTCGTGGTAGGTTTCTGCAGCAATTGCAAGAAAAACGTACTTCATGGAATGTTTCTACGAAATTTATAAAGAAGGCTTATCTTTAAATAAAAGTGGTGTTCAAAAAACGGACACAGTGGGAGGCCTGGTTAATTAGAGAGATTCGGCGCATAAATCTCCAATAAACTGCCAGCATGCCGATCTTTTTGTACGGCAGTGTGTTCTTCATTGTTCATGGACACCTTGGGTTTCGCTGTCTCCGTTTGGTTACATATCGCTGGAGGAAATTTCTACGCATCCGGTATCGAACAGTTGGTTGACCATTCCGAGAAATGTTTACAGTCTCTTGAAGATTATGTGGAAAAAAATAGTGCAAAAAAGGTAACGTGACGTCTCCGTGTGCGTTTTACGCACGATAAAAATTTTTTACGATAAAAAATTATTTACGATAAAAAAATTTACGATAAAAAAACAAATTTGCAATTGAATTGTTTCGAAGAAAAGACATCATCGATCGATCAAAACAGTGGTATTTCTATATTATTAATATCTTATACATATATTATACATATATTATTAATGTATGTTTTTATATCTACCCTATATATATAAACTCCTAATGAAACGAATTTATGAAAGGTATATATGAAACGGCTGAAATGAAAGGAATTTATGAAACGATTATTTGAAACGTCTGATTAAACAACTGATTATGTTTCATGCCGATTTCCTCTAAAATATGGACTACTTTGCAATGAAATTAACCCCAAAAATCCGTATTGATCCGCAGATCTCAAAACTGGTATTCGAATTTTTAAATTCGAGTTAGTTTTCGAAATATTATTTTTTTTTTCTAATTTTAAATACATTTGTTACAAAAAATTAACGACATGCATATTTTTTATTTTTTTAATATATGAGACCGCATTTTTTTTTTAAAGTTGAGTTCTAGTTAGACAGTTTTCCCATACTCGAATTCGTGAATAAAACTTATGTGTATATTCGTACATAATTATTGTGTATTCGTACATGAATCATCGCAACCGTTTTCGCCAAAGAAGAATAAAGGGCTGCGGACGAAGATGGGCCGCTCGCCGCGGCGGTTGAGATATAGAAACGAATTTATGAAAGGTATATATGAAACTGCTGAAATGAAACGAATTTATGAAACGATTCTCTGAAACGTCTGATTAAACAACTGATTATGTTTCATGACGATTTCTCCTAAAATATGGAATATTTTGCTATGAAATTAACACCAAAAATAAGTATTGATCCGCAGATCTCAAAACTGGTATTCGAATTAGTTTTCGAAATATTAATTTTTTTCTAATGATGGCAACTCAAATTTTAATCATAACAGATATTTTTTTTCATATTTCAGAAAAGGTTATTATTTTCAACTAATTTGGCAACCAGTTTCCCCCCCCCCCCCCTAAATGTATGCTACTTTTATTCATAATTTAAATTACTTGAACAATCTTTCGCCAAATCGAAAGATTCTGATAGAGAAATTAATTCTGACGATACTTTTATGTTAGCGCGACGTAGGTGATAATTCGCTAAAAGTTTTTCCCGTCGCATTTTTTTATATTTCATTAATTTCATTTAAAATATAATCCTTTAATTCATTTTACTTAAAATACAGAACTTTCATTTAAAATTGGTGGCTTTTACTTCATTCTTAGTTTTTAAAACAAAACGAAAAGAAACAAAATTGGCACAGATGTTATCTACGCACCGACGTTCCTAATTGGCGTCAAAATGGCATTATTGTGATTGACATGGTAACCCGGTTATTGTTGTTTATTTAATAATAAATGTTTATTTACTTTTGTTTCTTTTTTGAAATTATATAAATTATTTTGTTCTATAGTTTTAATTTTTTTTTTTATATTTCTTTTGGAAAATAATAGAAAATAATTAAAAAATACGTTATTCTTAGTTATTCCGTCTATATTATATACTTAGTTATTCCGTCGATCAATACCGCCAAATTATACAAACTGACATAATTTTCACTTTAAATAACGAAATAAAAAATAAATTAGCATAACAGCAATAAATATACAAATAAAACGTCGAAATAAAAATCACTTGATGCCGTAAACACGTGTAACTTGCTTAAAGTCAAGTGAATGTGACATGTACGATCAACCATTATTGGCATTTAATCTTATAGTTTGGCGATAGATTTTTGGTCGACGGAATAACTAAGTCATACCAAAAATGCATATGTAACTGGTATTTGAAAACATCGTTTTCGCCAAATTTTCGTAAAAAAAAAAAAAAAAAAAAAAAGCCCCTCAAACCTGCGGTGCGTATAAGACTGGCCAAATATTACAATGCTAACTGGCAAGTAGAAAAAAAGCTATTGGCGAGATTTGCATCCGGCTAGCGTAACAGTACCAATAATTCTTTGTGACCATTGCAACTTTTATGTAGTTTTATTCGAAAAAGAATTTTGATTTTTTAATCAAAATGGAAAACTTATGGCCCCATATTGGCACTATTTTTTTCTAACGCCAATGTCATATACGGAACGGGCACTTAACTGGCGCCAAAGTATCGTTATTTTGCTTGAAATGGTAAACCGGATGTTGTTGTTTATGCTGTTGATGCGTTTCCCTAATTAGCGTCGGAAAAAAATCGCGCCAATATGACATCTCTGCCAAATTTTCATATGAAAGGTGAAGAATTCAGACCGTATTTGTTTATGTCAGTTGATGACTTGAACTATTATAATATAGATGAAATGATGGCGATAGAGTAATATTTGGCGACTTATCCTGTGTACCTGGCTAACATTAAAGTACCAAAATGGCACCTAGAGTATAAAAAGCGAAGTGGTCCGCCCAGAACTGTTCATGATAGTCACATGACTTAGACTATTGTTATAGAGATAGTTTTAAAATACCGGGAGACAAAGAATCTGTATACTTAATTCATTTTATTTTAGTTTCTTTTCAAATGCTTATCTGATCCTTTTTAATCAAAAACGAAAACAACAATTGGATGTCTTAACAGCAACTGATTTGCCCTTAAATTTTTGCAATCAAAGGAAATTGAATGGAAACCCGTTTACAGGGAGATCTGCACAGCTTTTTGCATTATAATTCAATCTTCTTTAATATTTTAAAAACCCATCAGATTAACGTGTTTTTAGATTCTGAGGTGTCTCAACGG
Source organism: Maratus speciosus (assembly GCA_963932465.1). Lineage (NCBI taxonomy): Eukaryota > Metazoa > Arthropoda > Arachnida > Araneae > Salticidae > Maratus > Maratus speciosus. The sequence goes on from OZ010789.1 coordinate 42,970,090, forward strand.
TGGTTGGCGAGCGTAGCTTGCAAGGGGCAGAGTCCCCTACTTAAATTATATTATCACTTCGCGGAAATTAAAATTAAATAAAAAAGAAAAGTGCCCAGTTAAACTGATGGCATTGAGCTCACAGACTATTCACACTAATTGTATATTATACTCTTATTTTAAAGAATAATGCCCCTAAAAAAAAATAAGTGAAGGGGAATTAGCCCCCGTTTCCCCCTTTATACTTAACCAGTGAACCTCCAAATCTAATCAGGGAAGCTCCTTATCATAATAAACCGGTATACCAAACTTGGAGCAAATCGAATAACCTTGCAAAAAAAAACATTTATCTAAATTAAGGGGGTGGACTAACCCCCCTTTATCCTTAACCAATTAATCGCCAAAACGAATCAGGGAAGCTCCTTAACATAATAAACCGGTCTACCAACTTCGGAGCAAATCGAATCATTCTGCAAGAAAAACCCATTTATCTAAATTAAGAGGGGCGGGATAACCTCCCTTTTCCCCCTTTACTCTTAACCAATGAACCCCAAAACTAATCAGGGAAGTTCCTTAACATAATAAACCGGTATACCAAATTCGGAGCAAATCGAATCATTCTGCATGAAAAACACATTTATCTGAATTAAGGGGGGGTGGACTGACCCCGTTTTCCCCCCTTTATCCATAACCAATGAACCCCCAAAACTAATCAGGGAAGTTCCTTAACATAATAAACCGATATACCAAATTCGGAGCAAATCGAATGATTCTGCATGAAAAACCCATTTATCTGAATTAAGGGGGGTGGACTAACCCCCCCTTTCCCCCTTTATCCTTAACCAATGAACCCCCAAATCTAATCAGGGAAGTTCCTTAACATAATAAACCGGTATACCAAATTCGGAGAAAATCGAATCGTTCTGCATAAAAAACACATTTATCTGAATTAAGGGGGGTGGACTAACCCCGTTTTTCCCCCTTTATCCTTAACCAATGAACCCCCAAAACTAATCAGCGAAGTTCCTTAACATAATAAACCGGTATACCAAATTCGGAGCAAATCGAATGATTCTGCATGAAAAACCCATTTATCTGAATTAAGGGGGGTGGACTAACCCTCCTTTTCCCCCTTTATCCTTAACCAATGAACCCCCAAAACTAATCAGGGGAGTTCCTTAACATAATAAACCGGTATACCAAATTCGGAGCAAATCGAATCATCCTGCATGAAAAACACTTTTATCTGAATTAAGGGGGTTGGACTAAACCCCGTTTTTCCCCCTTTATCCTTAACCAATGAACCCCCAAAACTAATCAGGGAAGTTCCTTAACATAATAAACCGGTATACCAAATTCGGAGCAAATCGAATGATTCTGCATGAAAAACCCATTTATCTGAATTGAGGGGGGTGGACTAACCCCCCTTTTCCCCCTTTATCCTTAACCAATGAACCCCCAAAACTAATCAGGGAAGTTCTTTAACATAATAAACCGGTATACCAAATTGGGAGCAAATCGAATCATTCTGCATGAAAAACACATTTATCTGAATTAAGGGGGGTGGACTAACCCCGTTTTTCCTCCTTTATCCTTAACCAATGAGCCCCCAAAACTAATCAGGTAAGTTCCTTAACATAATAAACCGGTATACCAAATTCGGAGCAGATCGAATCATTCTGCATGAAAAACCCATTTATCTGAATTAAGGGGTGTGGACTAACCCCGTTTTTCCCCCTTTATCCTTAACCAATGAACTCCAAAAACTAATCAGGGAAGCGCCTTATCACAGTGAACCTAGGAAAAAATTTTGAAGCAAATCGGATTTTTCTATCAAGAGTTATCGCGTTACGTACATACGTACGTACGTACATACATACATACATACATACATACATACATACATACAGAACGGGCGGGCACATTAGCTCTCAGGCTTTGATAGCCTGTGAGCTAAAAACTAATTTCTCCTGAAGTTGATGATGCACGATTTCATCCTCAGATAGATTAATAAGATATATAAATTTCAGATAGATGTATTATATTATAATAGTTACGAATTATGACACTAAAACCTTGGAATTCAAATGAACTGAAATTTATTCTAATTATTTCATGCGAAATGAAGGTAAACCAATATGGTTATTATGAATACTAATGTATACAGACAATATGATCTTTTTTAATAATTTTTATGACTTATTTTTTACAACTTATTGTGTTAAAAAGTGCGTACTAATTCAGTTTTGTGATATATTTTGTACAATTTGTACAGTTTTTAACAATTCATATTTCTTTAAAAAATTTCAGCATAAAAAGGCAGCAAAAATGTATTTCACCCAATGCCGCAAAAGTCCTAAGCACGGCGCTGTATTCTTTTATATATCTAAAGTTTTCTTAAGTCTGAAAGTTCTGATTTAGCTATAGTGTGTCTTTATATGTTATTGTTCCTGTTTCAATTTCATTAAAGTTTAACGGTTCATTTATGTTTGAACTTTCATTTAATGTTATAATATTAATTAATAATTAATTATAATTTTTAATTACATATATTTGTGTATGTGTGTGTGTAAATTAAACAAAACAACACTATTTATTTATTATATTCTGCAAAATGCTTTAAGTTTATCATATCAAAATGAATAATAACTTATATTATTATTAATGTTTAAATATCTATGTTTATCTATGTTTAAATATAATGTTTAAACGGTTAAGTGCGAGTATTACTGGTGCTCAAAGGGTACCGTACAATAAATATATGAATTATTAACTGCGTTATTAAATAAATCGTTGCTAAACGAAGAAAAGGACGTTCTAAAAAACTATACAACGTAGTGTTGGGTATAGCTGTATATAATAGAAAAGTATAAATTGTTATACCATAAAAGTTCAAAGAGATATGAAGACTAAATAATATCAAATATTGCTATTTTTGTATAACTCTTTTTTTTTAAACTAATTCTAATCTGTTTATATCGAACTTAATTCGGTAGCGACAATAAAAGTGGTTCATATTAAAAGTTCATATGACATTTCATAAAACTAATTTCCGTAAAAATACTTTTTGCAGTGTAGCTTACATAAAAACCTTGTTCAAAGTTTAAACATGGCATTGTGCTAAGCGCGCTTCGAAAGGAGGTCGAAATTCTGCAACGTTGCCTTGGTCCGTGCCTTGTTTTTACAGATAGGTTTTTAACAAACTTACAGGAGGCGTATTGAGAGATCCACCCAGTGAAAATTAGTCGCAAATCATTTATGCGATTAATTCTAATTAAATCGGTGTGTTTTTAATAATTTGACGTTTATTGCTTTTATAGTGTTACTGGGCATTGCATTACACAAATGTATCATTAAAAGTTGTTATCTAGCCGCCCCTGTCCTTATGTATGTCCAAACCGTCCGTCTCTTTAAGGGTTAATATATAGGCTAATTGCCGACGACTTTTTTTGAAAATCATTATCCGCAATTATTTTATACTTCTGCTACGATAGGACCTCCAACACTCCTCCACGCCTTTTCTGAATGCCCACAAATCGAAATTTGTTTGTAACGGAAAAATACGCTTTTCTAAAAAACGCTGTGACCTAGGGTAATCGCTTTAGTTTTCCTGTAAGGTTTAAATGAACGTCTTCTACCTCTAATTTTTTCATTATTTTAGTTTCAGTAGATTCGGAAGTAAAAAGGGGGAGGAGGCAATTTTTTGCACTACATTTTCGACGATTCTCTGAAAATATAATACCTAAAATTAAAAGAAATTTATTTTTGAGCTCAGCGTTACAATAGTTTTCACATGATACCCCGCACGATATACAAAGAAAATATTTTTTTTTTTTTCCAATTAACTTAATTAGTTCCTCTATATTTTTCCTACATATATTTGTGAATGTTAAAGTACGTGGGTCAATAGTCTTTATATCTTCACCCAATTTGAACTTTCCACGTTCCATAGTTTACGAGTAAAATGGCAGTGACAGACAGATACAGAAGAGATTTTATAATGGTTCCGTTTTTACTTTTTAAGTACGGAACACTAGAAATAATGCAAATTGGAATAAAGCATCATTTATAAACAATTTATTATTTTCTTTATTAAACGTTATAGCTTCTATTTTAGTGATTTCCCATTTTAAAATTATCCATTGAATCTACCAGTTTCTCAGAATAGTACAGTTGTGGAAAAAAAAGTAAACACCCCCTACTAACTCCTCAAAAAAATATCGTAGAAGAAAGTTACTGATACCGAACGATTGGAAATAAAGTCTACTTTTAAATGATGTATATAAAATTTGCTTAGGGGGCCATCTACATATTGAAAAGAATCCAAACTTCATTTTTTTCAATGGCAATAACCAATTTTAACAAGATAATTCAAATCTTCGATTCAAATTATGCCTAGACACCGAATTTCAAGTCATTTGAATGATAAGTTTTTGAATTATAAACATTCAAAATTTAGTGCTTCTAATGTTAAATTGCATTTTCATATTTTTGTTTATATCTCCAGAAATTATGCTCCTAATGTGCTAATTTTTTGTGTAGCAATAATACTAATATACCCAAACATAAATACGATGAATTTTCAATTTTTATAATTTTATGATATGAATTATGAATTATGAAATTAATATTCGAAAAAATTATGAATTGCAACCTATGATTTTTTTGATGGATTTAGATTTATTAAGTCCTGCTTTATGTAAATCCCAAATTTCACATTTTTATTCCAAGTAGTTTTCAAATTATGCTTAAAAAACGGTAAAATGATGGTTTAAGGGGCCGTCTATAATAGAAGTGAGTAGATAGTTAGAAATTTTTTCTGCTGTTCTGTAATCTAGCAGGCTTCATTGACTTCTTAAGGTGCCTTGATCAAGATGGGGGCTCTCTAGGTTAACAATCGATTTCCGAACTTCAATTTGGATACAGCCCTTAAAATACGCTCGTTTTAAAGTAATTAATTTTTCAAAAACGTATGGTACGAATTGCATAAAAATTCGTTTTCAGGCTAATTGAAGGGTGCAGAGTTCATTTATGCTGGCAGAATTGTGTACTGCTATTGAAAAAAACAAAGTTATGGTTCGTTATAATATGTAGATGGCCCCCTAAGAAAAAATTATCTATGTCGTTTAAAAGTAGACTTTATTTCCATCGTTCGGTACCAGTAAATTTCTTCTACGATAATTTGTTGAGGAGTTAGTGGGAGGTGTTTACTTTTTTTTTCCACGACTGTACATCCAATTTCCTGAATACCTGAAGTTCGGGAAATGTTGCTATTTTGGTAAATTTCACGGATTAAGATATCTGAAATATTTTAAATAGGGTACAATGACTGAGATTAAAACTTGTCAGTCAAAAATTTGAAAATTTGATTTGAAATCCACTCTTCCGTACTGTATGAGCCTAAAATATTATTGTGCTGAAATCTCTATTGATGACTCATTTCCCGTAAAATAACGTTAAGAAAGAAAATAATTGCACAATGTATTTTTATTCTACATAGAATTTTGTTCTACATGGTGAAAGGACAGAAAGGAAATTTGGGACATTGAAACCCAATTTGACCTATATGGGGCATTCTCACAATCTTTTGACTTTTTGGGGGAAAAAAACTGGCAAAATTAAATTTGCTAAAATAACATTTTAATCTGATAGACGAATGCCTTAATGATTCAAAATAAAGAAAAAATGGCCAGCAGCGAAAATGTTTTTATTTAACACAGGTTTAAGTTAAACTTGCAAGTTTAATTTTTCTTACAATTTTACCCCTATAACTTTTTATTTTCTTCTAAATTTTTACTTATAATGAATTTGCGTAGTACCCAAAGGACATTCAAATAAGAAATAATAACAATGTAGTACTTTTAATACAGAATTTTTGTATAACATTGTCATAAAGAGTGTTAAAGAAGGGACGTTAAGGTAAAAAAAGGGGATGGTATTTGAAAAAAAGGATGAAATGGTAAAAATAGGGACGGTAAGGATGGATCGATAGATAAAGAAAATTACCACCTATTTTTAGGAAAATCATGTTAGGACTAAGTGATAGCCACAATGTTCATTGATTTTTAGAAACAGTTGTTAACATTGGATTAAATTATTATTATTTTTTTTTAAATTTACCTCGGAAAGTACACGAATAATCCTTGGGGACGGTGAGGCTACCAATAAAGCCACGATGACTGGAATTTATACTCAAATGCTGATTTAAATTCTACAGTAAATTTCCTGCCAAATAATTTTAGACATTATTTATCTGCAGGAGAAAAAACTTGAAAAAAAATCTGTGGCTTCATCTGAAGTGATTTTCAATATAATTTTTGAAGAGGGATGGTAAAAAATCTAAAACCTAGGGACAGAGTTTAACAAAATAATAACAACCCTAAAAATGTATGCTGGCTAATTTTTAGCTAATTATTTATATAAAACAATAGTTCCAATTTCAGAAAAAAATTGCCTAGAATTATTTTTATTGAAAGAATTTTATACAGACAGCTCCAAACTTAAAAATCAGCATCAGGGACACGGGACGGTATAGGAGTTTTCCAGGTGTTTGGACCCCCAACACCGTCCAAAACTTATTTATCTCGTTAATATTGTTATGCAATCATGCAATGGGATGTTCCCCAGTATATGAAATAAAAAAAATACAAAAAAGTGTATTAAAATAAAAATTATTATTCAGGGACATGAAAGTCAAAAGTTTGTGAGAATGCCCCATATACTAGTTTACAGTAAGGTGAAAATCATTAAAAAATATACTTTAATAGATTTTTTACAATTAGAATATTTTTTAGACCGCTCTTAAAAAATACCAAACACCCTTTTTAAATTAAAAAAAATAATGCATTCAAATAAAGTTTTGAAATTTATTAGATCTACTCTCGTATTAACCGAATGTCGATAGTTGCTAAACAAAATGGCCAAAGATTGTGAGACATAAAACATGCTTACTGTTTTATTTTGATAATTTCATCGCTTTAGGCGTGTAGTTCAATTACATGACTGTTAAATCTGTGTTTTTTTTATTTCATGTTATTTTTTAGATTTAGTAATTGATGGAATTTTAATTCCTTTCTGCAATATTAGCGGGAAACAAATGCTAAAATATTTATAATATTTTAAGGGCAAGCGTATTAAACTTTGGTAATCGTGCTGCACAAAATAGAGATAGATTTAAACAAAATCCATGCATAAAAACAATAAACAATAAGTAAACTAAAATGCCAATTTCAAACAAATTATATTCGAAAGTGCATTTTTTCTTCCTATCCGACTGTGTAAAAATTGTTTGATTACACATACCTTAATTTAGTATTTTATTTATTTTATTGAATTTGTTTATATATTTATGGACGAATTTTTAATTTCACTATGGAAATCTAGCAAAAGACAAATGCTGAACTATTTTACTGTTTTAAGTGCAGTTGGGTTATGATAAGTACGTAATAGAACCTGCCTATGATGAAGATAAATTTAAAAATTCCATGCTTGAAAATCTATATTATAAAGGACAATCGTGTCCGTACGTAACGTTGGCGTCATTTTGATATTTGGAACCTGAAGATTGAATTTCGGTCTTTCAATTTTGTAAGCTTCTAAACAATGTACATTTTCAATTTTTGCATAGTCGTTTTTTCATACGTACTCTCAAATGCAATTTGTTTGGAAAATTTATCGCCATTTACTGATTTATTGTGTTATTTAAAATAACTCTCATGCACGATTTTTTTAAAACTCCATATCGTGTAGGATGCGATTAAGGAAGAATAAAAAAACATTTGCAGTTAAAACGATATAAATAGTTAAGCATTTTTCTCCGTCTAATTTGCCATAAGGAAATTAAGACTTAATCAATAAATACTGGTTTTATAAATAAATTTCCAGCATTTTAAAAATCTAATATCTCTATCACTTGTAGACAATTAGAAATCATTAACCAGCTAATCGATATTGTTATTGGGCATTCCAAAAGATTAATAAATATTTAAAAAAGAACGATTAGGGTTTCCAATTTAAAAAAAAGGGTACCTGCATTCTGTAACCCAGGAAGGATGTATTGGATTTTTTAGTTGTTTCAAAAACCATAAACGCTCACTAAATTAAGCTGCAGTTTTGAAATTATCTATATTTTAAGGTACAGTTTAAATTTGTATAGATTTTATTTTACATTATTTATTGATGTTTTAATTTCGTTATAGATTTTTAGTCGGATACATATCTTGAACTTTTTATATTGTTTTGAGTGCAAATGGGTTATTATTCTTGTGGACTGGAGGTAGGTTTAAAAATTATTGTTGTAAATAATCAATTTTTCTAAAAATACTTAAACATTTTATGTCAGGCTTGGTTATTTACATTTTAATGTAAGTTATACAAGTATTAACCTGAGGTCAACTACATATTAGTAAAGGTTTTACCTTATTTAAAATGTAACATCTATTTTATGTCATGTTTTGTATAAAGAACACATTTTAAAAATTGTATCTTTATAGCACGTTTGAGGAACACGGCATGTTGCAATGCAAAGCAGATTTCAAGAGGAACTCTGCCCGATAAAGTATGTTAGTGTTAGTGTTATTTATGATGTCCGATTACCTGCACGAGGGATATAGATCCAAAGGGTACCTCCGTGAGGGTCTTTCTAAGGCGACCTAACCCGTATTTACGTAAGGTTAACAAAGGTCCGAAGAAAACCATGCAAAACTCCGAACGATTAGGCCAGCAGGCGCGATTGGTTAGAATTCAGCACCTCTCGTCTACCAGCTTTGAGAGCAGAATCGCTCAGCCACTGGTGGGGATGCTGTTCAATAAAGATACTGTACATTGCTATATTTAGAGATAATTCTTGTAACGTGTACAAAACATAAGTTGCGTCGTCTCCTTGATGCAAAAATGGAAAAGGGATCAGTTTAGGATGTGCTATTTAACTGATGTTTTTAAAAGTACAATACTAGTTGAACTTTCCATTCAGTAATTTTTTTTACATAAGCATCTCAGTACCTGAGCTTTAGTTTAAATACATTGGTATAGATTTTTTCCTAATTGGTAAAAACTCAATTTATTTTTAACATACATAATACCAGAGCTTTTTGATTGAAAGGCGTGAAATATATTAATATCTGTAATACATGCTTGTGTTGCTAGATAAAATAAATATTTTTAAATGGAATTAACTAAAGATTTTGTGAACAATATTCTGTAAAAAAGAAATAAATAAGTAATGAAAGTAATATTATATAAAACTGAGATAAAATAATATTACTTGTAAAATTGCAAGTACATTTTAGAACTATTTCTTAATTTTCTACTAAAGAGTTCTCTACCATTAATTTTGGCACTTTCAACAATTTTTTTTTTGTATAAAAAATATTATATAAAAAGAAAAGAACATTTCATATTTCACTGGTTGATTATGAAATATGATTAGCTTGAAACATTATTCTAATAATAAATAACATCCAATGCACTGTTTTTTCGGAACACTCACAAAGGATACTCCCTTTTGAAATTTAAATGTTTAATCGTAAGGCAGATGACGGCTTGCTAGTTTTTTAGTAATTATCGTCACATACAAGCGTATTTCCAAATTCAGTTGTAATGTAATATTATTTTATTTGTATTTTTAATATGAAATGAATGTATATTTTGTAGAAATATACTTTATTATCATACAAATCTTACTAATCATGACTATTTTGTGATTTATACGCAAATCAAAATTAGGAATGATAGATATGATATATTTTAATGTTATATGTTATAAGCCTATTTATTAAATGAATGCTAAAAACTCATTATACACGTGAATAATTTTACAATATGTTTAACGTTAGTATGAGTTAACTTATATCACAGATAAGCATTCATTATAAATGTGTCGTCTAGTTGCAAAACCGGCCATCTCCAAAAAATAAAATTTTAGGACAAAGCTGATTTTTTGCCACACTTAGCCAAATAAATTTTGGAACCAAAATTCTACAGTTTTATAGTAATTAGCGCAGTATATTTGAAACCACGAAATAAGGTGTTATGGGCACTTGAATGGAGGGGTTATTTAAGTCTTTGTTTTGGATTTGGCCACCTTTGCAACTTACTTTGTAGTTGGCCGGTTTTGCAACAAGCCAGAAATTAATTTTTGCTAAATTTAATCGGACATTGCGTTTTTAGGGGTAGAAAATACACAAAAATGTTTTATTCAACTAAATGTTATTAAACAAAAAGACTTTAAGAAAGTTATTAACGTAAAGTGACTTTTACACAGTTACTGATTGTTAAAACTGACTAACAGTTAAAAGTGACTAGCTGATAAAACTGACTTAAATGTCACAAAACAAATGATTTAAATGACATGATGTTATTTTAAATAAATTTATTAAATTTTAAAAACTTAAACAAAAATCATACTATGTTCATGTACATGCAATTTCAAACTTTAGTGGTCTCATCGTTTTCGACAGTCTCACAAATTCCGTCATGATGGTCTATCCATGCGTCTTCTACTTCATCATCTCTGATTTATGCTTCTTGAGCAGCTGATGCCAATATATTTTTGTAAAAAAAAAAAATAAAAATAACCGCTTGTCAGCGTCCCAATTTTGCCCGACATGTTTTGGCAGTAAGTTTTGGAGATCCCGAAGTTTTAGAGGCTTCACCATGGTATCCGGGCTACGTCCTCAAGCTTGCAGTTCATAATGCTTTTCTTACTCTTGACAACAGACTTTCTGACTTCTACCCCAGATTTGCAGAAGCCCCCCCCCCCCCTTGCACCAGTACCTTATTTTTATATTTTGTTATGGATTTTTTTCGTAGGAGCATATTTGAAATGCAACTGTGCAGGTGGTTTGAAGAAAACATTGCTGGTCTTCTTCCAATCATGGTGTGTGTTATCTCTTCCCGGCATGGAAATAGTTCCATGTTCAGATAAAATTCCTTCATACTTTGCAGGCTGAACGAGGACTCGATTTCCTTCAATCTCCTTTCATTTCGAGCTAAAACAAGGTCTAGTGGGATAAAAGAATACTGAATCAACGTAGGCAAGTTATTAGAATAATAACATATTACGGCATCATGATGATTGATTAATCTAAATATGCTAACTATGATGCTATTATGTTATCAAATAATTATGTATTATAATATCACCAGGGTGGATAACCCATAGGGTCAACTTAGGTCATAGCCTAGGGACGTACGTTGGGTAGGGTTAAAGATTAAGAACTTTAATGTATTTAAATTTAATGAAATAAGGACGATTTAAAATTTTAACGAAAAGTGTTAAATAAGAAATGAATTTGTAACAATTACATATAAAACATTTTTTCTACTTTTCAGTACACCAACACAAAATCCTCTCAGATTTTAAGTGTGGCAAAAGCCCTCTCATTCGCAATCTACAATCCTCAAAATACTGAAATTTATAAAACAAAATTTAAATGGATTATTAATTAATTAAATAGACTAAAAAATTCTTAAATTTATCAAAGAAAATTCACTTACAGTTTTATGATGGGGAGAAGGGAAGTCGCAGGAAAGTATTTTGGCCTAGGGCGTCAAAAAATGATGAACTGCCCATGGTTATCAAAAGGTGTACATTACCTTTGAATTTTGGCTTTTCTCCTTTTCCACATCCTAGGTCCACTTTGCTGCTTCCTTGGTTGATTAGTAGGCACTTCCTCCACAAAATTTTCCATTGTCGGTGTAAACACGAAGCTAAATTATAAGGAAATTTGTATTCACAAAGGGAAATCAGTCACAGGCGAGAGAAAACACGATCACGTTAATCTAATGAAGAAGTGAGAGGTTATTGTGTGGTCGAGCAGAAGCGTTATCTAGCGTATATGGAGATGGCCGATTTTGAAACTCACCGGCCGAAGGATTTTGCCGGTTTTGCAGCACATCGTGATTTTCAAACGAATATAACACAGGAATTGACCGGTTTTGGCATGGTTTATCGTTTCCAGATGGTCGAAACCTTTATTTAGAATCGAAAAAACAGATTTTCCATTTTTGAGGAGTTGGCCGGTTTTGCAACTAGACGACACAAGTAAGAAAATGTACCTGAATATATGAAACCGATTGACATTAATTTTCTGGTACAAAAGTCATTTTTCACATCCGTTTTAAAACTTCAACCACGGAAAAAAGAAATCCTATAATATTACTATACAACTACTTTACTTGAATAAGAAACTATTTTTAGTTTTTATTTCGCTAACATATTGGCAATAAAAGGTAAAGCTCGAACTTTTAGGATGACTTTATTATATATATTTTTTTTCTTTGATGAATATATCCCTAATAATATACGTAAAATAGACCCCAAATTTAGTGAAATTCAACAACTTAAGGCCATTCACGAAAAATTGAGAAAAACTTTGTTTTGGCGAGAAGATGAAGTTCCGAAGAGTTCCCTAAAACTAAAGTTGTTTTACTCTGTTTTGGAGGGGCAAAAGGCCGGAATTTTAACTCTGGGAGGAGGGATTTGAAAATTCTTTAAGTAGGTAAAGTGAAGTACTGTTTCTTATGTATTTTTTTTTTTTTAAGCTTGAATCAAATAACACTAAACACATGCTATCCTTTTTTTTATATATAAAATTACAGCAGGTTGTATGAATACAAAGTTAAAAATTATACTTTATGCAGGTAAAAATAGTTTTTCACAGTAACAATCGATGACCATTCTCGAAAATTTGAGAAGAACTTCGTTTTGGCACTACATATGGAGTTCCGATGAGTCCCCAAAAACTAATGTTGCTTTACTCTGTTTTGGAGGGGCAAAAAAGCGGAAGTTTAACTTAGGGAGGGGGAATTCAAAATCCTTTAAGTAGGTCCGGTGGAGTACTATGTCTTATGTATTTTCTAATTATAAATAGAATGACACTAATCACAAGTCGATACGAACATTTTTACAAAATTACCGCAGGTTTTATGAATACGAAGTTGACAATTATACTTTATGCAGATAAAATATTTTTTTACAATAAAAATCGATGACCATTCAAGAAAATTTGGGAAGAACTTCGTTTTTGGTACTAAAAATGGAGATCGAATGAGTCCCGAAAATTAAAGTTGTTTTACAGAGTTTGGGGTTGCAGTCAAAGGGGTTGCGGTCAATTCTAACGCGTGGGGAAATATTATACTTTATTTATTTAGGTTAAGTTGGGTATCATTTATTCTGATTTATTAAATTTTGAATTGAATGACATCATTTGAATGTCGATACTGTCATTCTTTACAAAGTTAGGTAGGATTGATTATTATAACGTCATGAATGATTTTATGAATACACGTATTTTGACAGATTTAACGAGCTTGAAGAAGACTCAGATGATTCTGATTTTAATTATTGATATTTTGAAGGTATTTTATAAATTTAAGATTATTGTATATGATATTAAGTACATGTTTCGATCGTAAAATAAATGTGACAACGCTGTGTTCAATAGTAGAGTATTTTTTTGGACTTTATATTAATAAAATCTGCTGTAACTTTGTAATGAATAATCGTATCGACTTGCGGTTGGTGTCATTCGATTCGGAATTAAAACATGCATAACAAGTGATATGTACTTGGTTTAATTAGAAAAAAGTTGCATTTCTCCCCCCGAGTGAAATATTCTCGCTTTTGCCTTTCCAAAACAGTTTGAAACAGGAGTTTCGGGTACTCGTCAGATGATCCTTTTTAGTGCCAAAAAATCCCAAAATTCCCAAATTTTCGTGATTGGCCATCAGTTGTTACTGTGAAAACCTATTTTACCTCCATAAAGTATAAGTTTTCATTTTGTATTCCTAAAACATGACGTTAACGTAAAATTTAAAAAAACATAAGAAAAGATATCTTATATGACCTGCTTAAAAATTTTTAGTTTCTCCCCCTCCCTGGGTTAAAACTTCCCCCCTTTTTTCCCACCCCAAAAACGTAGTAATGCAACTTTATTTTTTGGGCTCTAATCGGATATTTATATTTAGTGCAAAACAATTCTTACCAAATTTTGGTGAGTTGTCATCATGTGTTCAAAAAGAAAACCAATTTTACGTGTACTAAAATATTTCCAAGTAATTACTGAAGTTCCAGGCAATCTATACTAATAAAAGAACGCATCGCTCTCTCTGTCTGTCTGTGTGTGAGCGCGTGCGCGTGTATGTATGTGTGTGTGTCTGCGATGGCTAATGAAATCTACGGCACGTATGAAACTCGAATTTTTCGTGAAGATAGGACAAGGCCTCTTCTAATGTACCTGAGTTTCAGATTTTTTAAAATTTATTTATTAGCTGAGTAATTAATTAACAATCTCAACTCACTCTCATCAAAGTTATTTATTTGATCTCCGAACGAGGAAGTACGTGCACAGGCGCACAAACTCATTAACGCATCAGAAGCTAGTAAATACGAAGCTAGATAATGTGCACGGTCCATAGAATGCGTTTTAGAATGAAACTCTGAAATATTTTATTATAAGTTTATTATTAAAACAGATTAAAATGCATCTAAATTAACCATTTTTATATTGCAGGAGGAATTTTGAGAATTTACTGCATTATCCCAACAGGCATAGCAAACTATCGGCTTTTAAATAGCAAGTCCTCATATATAAATAAGACACTTTTAAAAAATAATATTAAAATACTTATAACTGTACCACACAAAAATGGTGATAAATTGTTGATAGTATGAAAAATACTTTCGGTGATTTTTTTCCTTGATTTTTTCAGCAAATAAATATTAATTTTATCCATCAACTAATGTGAGATATTAATTTCGCTGACGTATTTTTCTTATATATTTGTTTTTATATTTTGCTTTTTTTACATTTTAGAAAATTTATAACGTGAATAATAAAATGAGCTATAGTTTTTGCAAAATATCTGCATAAAAGTAGAGGAAACGTTCTTAATCATGCATCATCGGGTCTACTGAACGTTAGTACAACCATTAAATTTAATAGATGCATTTAGAAATATTTTTAGAGTGTACTTATACATGTGTTTGGTTGTCCATTTATCCACATTATATATATTTTATAAATGGATACGTTTGAATACATCTATGTTTTTGCAACAAATAATTTTTTTTATTTATAAAATTCGTCCATTTTGCCGCATTTTGAAAAACATATTTATTTTCTATTTTATCTTACATATTTTTGAATAGATGTTTTTTCTTATAGATTATTCTATTTCACATTGCGGTTTTTAAAAAGGTTTTTCGATATACGTTTGGTTATCTTCTAACTTTCTAGTGCTGAATACCTTTTTTAAATTTTCTTTAATGCTTCTCCTATAAAAAGTTTAATCAAATTGAATTCATGATTTTCCGTTTAATATATATATCTCGTATTTGAAAGCTTTTCAGATAAAAGTAATGCATCATGATTTCTATCTTTCATGTGTCAAAATGTTTTTTTAAACATTTTAGATGTAGAGAAAATTAAATTATTTCACGAAAAAATTCGTCTTCTGCTTCTCTATAGTTAAGATATTAACTTCGAATTTCTCAAAAATGATCAGTTGATTAAAAGAACTTTAGATGTTGTATGCTGTCGTTTTTTTCCTATTTGGAGAATGAACAAAAATATTTGTTTTTCAAAAAGAAAATAAATGTTTTATATATATCATTTAAATTTTCATGTTGCATCCAAATAAGCATAGCCACTTGATATATATATATATATATATTACTTTTTTTTTATATTTTTTAACTTTTTAAGTGGAATCATTTCTTTCAACGCAAAGCGTGGAACTTATATAATAAATAATTACAAAATTGTTAATATTCGTAAATAGTTCTACAAATTACTGTCAGTAATTCCAATGCAAAATTTATCGTTACAGTAAAGAAGAAAAACAATTGATAAAAGTATTACAAATTAATTCAAGTTTCTCTTTTAATTTTAATAAATTTACTTAAATGAGTAAAAAAATATATGCCTACATATTACAAAAATTGACCCCGTAACAATATAGAGTACATTGAGAACAACATATAAAAATGTGAGACAATGCAAACATGATTCACGATAATAACTGCCTAATTCTATCAGATGTAATTCTATAATACATAGAGAACTGATTGAAATGAAAGAAAAATACAAAAAGAAAAAGTAATGTTCTGAAAAGGTAAGTTTTTCCTTCACTATACACATTTCACATCCGTCTTTGTGTAGGGAATTGATAATATATCACATAATTCAAAACAGAGACGATTATAAAAAAATAATCTTTTTAATTTATATTGCTGCAAATGCTGCAAATTGATAAATTCAAGATTACCTAATTTGGAAAGTTTTCATCGTAAAAAAATTGTACTTGTAAAATATCATTTTTAAACAGAGGGCAATATTTTCTACATGATTTAGGGACAGAAGTAATACTTAAATGCTATTTTTAATATTTATAAAGCCCCTACTAAAACAAATGCCATAACTAAAAAATATACGTATTCGTATATAATTTGTAATTGGATTTATGTTTCTATCATTAGCACTTTACGAGAAAATCGTCATTACGTTTATTTTATAACACCCGGTATTTATACAGGGTGTCCGGTCTCAACGGTGTCCAATGGCTAATTCCTAAACTCATAGATATGTAGTTCCAATTAGAAAAATGCTTAAATCAGATAAAGAAATATTTTAAAAGCGATTTGGGTCAATAAAAACATTTCTTAAAAAATTAAGAAATTTTAATTTTTATACGGTCCCCCGGTCCTATAAGTTATATTTAGTAAAATTTTCTTATTACACTGACAACTAAGAAAAAAAAAGTTCCATTCATATAACACTAAAATTGTGCGAGTTATGAAACTTTAAAAATGCATGACTTATGCCACTTTTCTGCTCTGAAAACAACTGAGTTTGAGATGGCTTTGAGGGGTCATATTCCAAGTGCTTAAACTATTCGAAGATCTCATTTCATGTTTATTTGCGCTTTGAAAAAAATCGTACAAGTATTACGATTAAGTTAACATTTATTAAGTTTCAGATTGGCGGAAATAACATATGTTTTATTTTGTCAGGATTTGAGACTGTTTCTTTTATGCTTTCTTTTAATGAAATTATGTTATTTTTATAAGTTTTTATGTTACTTCAACTATCTGTATGTTTTTCCAGTTCAAAATTTGTATTTGAACTTTAACCCACTTTCAAATATCCGAACGAGATTACATTTTACATACAAGCGCAAATCCGGTAACAATCTAATATTATTATGGTTTTCGGTGGTCACTATTTATACTTATTTTATAGGATAACACAAAAAATTTCGGATAGATTACCGCCAAGAAGGTTAAGAAAAAGTTTTAGATTAGATAATACAAGACGGAGATTGTTGGGTTTTTAACTTTTATGTATTTTTTAGCACTGAATCCGAAAATCGCGTTAATTTTTAACCATTATGTCAGGATATTTCGCAAATCATAAATTGTCGAATTTAAAGAATAACAAAAATCGGATACTATAAAGTAGAGGAGATGGTTGTATTTTTTAACTTTTGATAATTGATTTTTACGTACTTTTTAGCACTAAATCTGAAAATGACTTTCATTTTTAACCATCACGTTAGAATATTTTTGCAAATGTGTAAGTTAAATATAGCGAAAATCTCATACTATAAAACATATGTAAAACTTTTTTTATTTTATTTTATTCAATATTTTATTCGATATTTTTGCTTATCTTGGGATTCTTACAGCTGGGTGGTGTAATGAGATAGGAGATTAAATTTTAACTTTGAACTTTTTAACTTTGAAATTTACAATTTGCAAAAAAAAATCTTGATGTGGTGGCTAAAAATGAAGGTCAATTACGGATTCAGCGGTACAGAATACATAGGAATCAATTATCAAAATCTAAAAAACATGAAATAACCCAACTTTTGCAGGCTAATGTAATCTAATAATATTTTAAAATACGTATCATTTTGTAAAGAATGGAGGCTGTTAATTTAGCATTATTTTATTTAGCAAAAATTCTGTCTTTTTCTTTCTTAAATGTGTATTACAAATTGTATATTTTGCATTAATATGTCAGAATGACTAAAGATTTCAAATTTATATTGCAATGTTAATTTTACTCTCAGCAATTTTTTAATATATCTGACGAAATGATATTTCGACTAAATTTGTGAATGACCCCCAATTTGCAGCAAAAAATATGCTCCAACTTTAAACAGGTATTACTCGGTCAATTTTAATCGTAGAACAACGGGACTTTATTTGTATTACTTGCCAGTGTAAAAGGAAAATTTTAGTAAATATAACTTATAGAAACGGGGGACCGTATAAAAATTTAAATTTCGTAATTTTTTAAGAAATGTTTTTATTGACTAAAATCACTTTTAAAATATTTTTTTACCTGATTTAAAACATTTTTGTAATTGGAACCATATGTCTATGACTAACGGTTTGGGAATTAGCTATTGGACACTGTTGAGACCGGACACCCTGTATATATGTTCCTATATTAAATAAATGATAAATATGATAAAAAAATAAACATTTATGGAATCATGCACATTATAATATATTTGTGTAAGATTCATGAGACGTCTAAAAGGTAAGAAGGGAGACCGGGGCTAATTGGTTACAGGGGTAAGTAGCCGCAGTCCTCACAAATTGCCAATTTGTGGATAGATTGTGCAATAAGTCACAGAGTACTTTTCTTCTAACTTTTTACAATCTTCATTGTAGTTTTGCCCCGTTACCTACATGCAGTGTCATTTATTACGATTTTTCTGTTTTTTGCACTCATAAGTAATTTTTTGTTGCTTCATTCTTTTTCTAATTTCAATTACTTATCTTAATAATTGCGATTTAACTTGTGCATTTTTTCTTAGTGTATGATTAACTGTACCTACCCCATATGTGATTTACTTGGATTATTTATGCTTAGATGGTTACGTGTCCCTTTTGTGCAGAAATTTATTATGGGGCTGGTAGGCGCGCTAGACACGGGGCAAGTTGGCTTAGTGTCTGGTGTGCTGGGAGCTTGAAAAACAGCAAACACCGAGAAAAGTGGTTGCAGTGCAAGATTTTGGGCACACGAGGCTTACCCAAACGGAGACACTCGATTTTTTATTTGTGACAACTGTAACTCTGGTGATAATATCGAATACGATAGAAGTTACTCAATGTTAATGTTTTATTCATTATTTTTATATATGTATAATTCAGAATTTACATTGTAAGGAGATAATGCATTTGTTTAAACTCAGTGGTGATAATGCAATTGATTTCTTTTAACTGCGTGTCTTAATTGAGTATAATTTGAATTTTTATAAAGAGTGGGCCAACTTACCACATAGGCATAGGCAACTTGCCCCGTGACGGGGTAGGTTGGCGCACAATTTTCCTTTTACTTTAGGCTTCTGCTAAAATATAAACTACAAAAGCTACAAACTCAAAACTCCGGGTATTTATAGCCCAATGCCTGTTCTTTAAAAGTACAATTAAAGTTTCATCAAAAACTTAAACAAAAAATTAATAAAAATCAATAACTAAAAACTGCGCCTAATAGCCCCTGTCTCCCCTACTGTCGTTTATACATTCTCTAAAGTTTATACATTCTCTAAACAAGATATCGCTCATCTGCAGGAAAAGTGACAAATCTTGACAATTGTAAATTTCACATGAGGGGCAAAAAAAATTGTATGTTTTTACTATAACATGAAAATATACCTCTTAGCTCTGCATGCAGGAGTAAAAACGTGCATAAAAGCTTAAAATCCTTAAGAATGAAGACATATGATGAGGTTTGGAGGGATGGTTAATTTTACTTCACCACACAATCCGTCCCTCTTTTGTGGACACTAATGGACATATAGTGTAATAAACTGATTTTCCGTGTAAGTGCACTTATGAAACTCTTTGTGTAGCAAGACGCTCCTATGGCAGCCTATTCGTGCAATAAAATGCAAAAAGAATTTTTGGGAGATGTGTCACTTTTCTAGCGGGTGAGCGATATAACATTTTCAATTCCCACAAAAGAGAACGTAAAAATAAAAATAAAAATAAATAAGTTAAGCAGTTTTAAATAAAACTTCTGGTGTAAAATATTTATTAAAAACTTGATTAAAATTTCTGGTCTTTCTAGTGTTAAGGGTCGATTTTGAGTAGAAAAGAAAATGACACCGAATTCCTCATGAAGCTTCGGTAAGCAGTCACATCCATCTTTGTATCTTTAAATAACTGTTGCTTACTACACTATACACTTTAGAAATTTGGCTTTGAATTTGAGTTTCTCGTATATTCTGCGTAATCAAGAGAATAATAACTGTTCTTTCCAAGTGGCTTGCGTTTTGTTTTTATAACATTTTCCACAATTTAATACCATTCATTCGTATTGTTTTCTTCTGTAACACTTGCGTTCACTTTTGCTGTTGGTTCCAGCTACTCGTCGCGCATGCCCTTTCTTGGAATTGCAGAATACTTGCACAATGAATTCTGAACGAAACTTACTTCTGAATGTCCCATGCAAGCATAAGTGTTGAAACTTCTCATGTCTAATTTTCTTGCAATACTTACATTCATCAAAATTCCTTTCAACAGAAGATTTTTGCAAGAAATATAGCCCAAAAATAATGTTGCTATGGAAATATATTCTACTTCATTGACCTATTCTATACACTGATTATAACACAAAGTTTATTATGTGGTAAATATTTTCCATTTACGTCGCAAAAATTTTTTTTTTAATAAAGACCGCATATAAACATAACATGAAATGATTACATAAAATATATTACAAAAGAAACTTAACATGAAGAAAATTTATTTAGCAGTTTTTATTCTTTATTTTGCAAATATAAATCCTTCCTGTGGTAATCGATTATTCCTGAATATTCTCTGCAATTTCAATTGACGATATAATGTTCACTTTACAAGAACATAAAAAATGAAATTTTTTTCAGAATTTAATTCACATGCTAGTTTATTTTTATTTGTACATAACAGCTCACAAATATTCTTTTGTCACGCCTTTCTTTTTCATAGCAATACATGAAATAAATACTTGAAATAAATATATTATATATAGAAGCACTTAAAAGTCTGCTGCAACATTATGTTAGCTATTATTTTGTTTAATATTCCTGTATTTTTCTTGGTTTTCACGAATATTTTCTAGCAAATCACAGTTAATTTGCTAAAATTCTGTAAGAGATTGAATATAGTTAAATAAAATAAATGATTGATTTTTGTATTTCATTACTCTTTTTATTTAAATCAACTATTATCTTTGTCAAAATACTTTTGAGCGCTACTGTATAATTTACATTAAATTATCTTTCATACCGAAAAAAGTAAAATATAATCTATCTTTATTATTTCTCAAATAATTTTCCGAAATTTTCCTATGTTTTCTTGTTTTTAATTTTATTTATGTAGGAAATAAGATACCGAAGAATTTTACTTGCAATACAAGTAAATTACAATAGAAGAAATAACATCAATCCATTTTATTATTCCGGCTGTTAGGACACCTTTGTTTTTTTTGAGAGTAGTCGTGAGAATTTTTCTGCTTATATCTCAATATAAAATCATTGTTCTTTAAAATATAACTCTTTTTACATAAGCATCTATTCCATTTATTCCCTACAAGTTTCCACTGGATTTATGTTAGTTTTTTGTGAACCATACTTTCTCTGTGACTTTCTGTAATCAACCTACAAAAATGTTCTTGATTTTTACTATGATATTGAGAATAATTATTTGTATTATGTGGCTGAAAAATATACTCTTAAATGTAATTAGAGATGCTTATGACAACACGTCTTCGCCAAAAATATAGTGATATGACTTGGAATGTGTTTTATTTTTTTAAAAAGGTTACTGGACTTTTACCGTTTTCTGAAAATTCGCCTTCAACCGCTAAATGAAATTGTACATTTTGTAATAGAGATTTTGGGTCATTCATAATGGATAAATGCTGTACAAAAGATTAGTGATAAGTATTTTTCATTCTGTAATCTTTCTTTATAAAAAGTGATTTTTTTTAAAACCAGTACTATTGTTACACAGTGCGTGTCAAAATTTAAGCACAACATAAAATTTCTAAGTAAAATTTTATTATTGACTGAAAGTTACTTTCCTTTTCTCATGACCTACAAATTGTACTTTTAAAAAGATATTTAACAGATTTAAAACTTTAAAATTTATCTCAAATTATCGAATTTTTCAAAAGAACATATATGAGTGTGCAAGCACAGTTGTCCTTTAGTCTGTAGAAGAACAAGAATAAAAAAACATAATATTTGATTATTGTTCCATTCTGCTGAATTACTTTAAATATACGGTCTTCCATCGATAAAATGAGGTTATCTATTCTTTCTAGTTCAATTTTAAACCACGTGTTCTCAATGTCATCTTTCAAATCTTTAAATGACGAATACTGTATCCATTTGTATAAACTGCATGAGTGAGAATACCTCACATATTTTCTATAGGGTTTAAATCAGGTCTGATTTCCAGCCATTTGAAAAGAGATACTTTCTTCTACTTAAGCCATGTTGGAGTTGAGTTCGAGGTATGGATAGAAGCTTGTTGAAATAACCATTTTTCTCCAACTTAGGCAACAGGGAGCAGATGACTAGAAAGTGTCTCTTGATAGTTTTCAGAGTTTTAAAGACCACTGAATAATGCTAGAGATGTATGACCACCGAAAGAAATAGACCTCCATATTATTACCCAAGCACCACCATGTTGTCGGTTAAATATACTCCCAGGTACTTTGCTGAGATCATACCAATAGTACTTAAACCCATCAGACCATTTAAATTCGATTTTTTTCATCACTGTATATGACACTCAGCCGTTTATCCCCAAATAACATATGCTTTTTGGACCACTGTAATCTAGCTTCTTTATGGTGTCGTTCAAGACATGGTAACCGATTTTACGATTGTTAATGTATTACGATTACAAAACTCTTCTAT
Source organism: Maratus speciosus (assembly GCA_963932465.1). Taxonomy (NCBI): domain Eukaryota; kingdom Metazoa; phylum Arthropoda; class Arachnida; order Araneae; family Salticidae; genus Maratus; species Maratus speciosus. The sequence continues at coordinate 42,992,995 of OZ010789.1, forward strand.
GAACAGTTTTTTTTTTCAATATTTGTCTTCCAACGCATGTTTTATTTGCGAAAGAGAATAATTGAAAGTTGAAGCCATATTTTAGATAAAAAACCATGTTTTAGATAATGGGTAGGTATGGATGAATGCCCCATCTTGTTGGAAACACAGTCCAGTCCTGCTGGCAAATCCATAATTGGCAGTAAATTTGTACATAAAATATCCTGATAATCCTCTGATTTCATTTTTCTGTCCATAAATTCTAGAAATGTTTGACCGTTGAAAGAAATCCCTCCTGAGGTCAGTACCGATCCTCCGCATTGTTGCCTGCTGAAAAGATCTTGGGTTCTTTTCTTAGGTCATGCCAGTAAAATTTATGACCATCAGGGCCGTCTAAATTGCATTTAGTTTCATCACGGAAGGTGACAGAGATCCGTTTTTCACCATATGACATATGCTTTTTAGCCCAATTTAGACGTGCATCTTTATGCCTCTGCTTTAAGCAAAGTTTTGCTTTCAATATCCTGTAAACAATATTTGTTGAAGCTTTAATTCTTCTGTGTAAATTACTTTTTGAAATTCTGAAAATTGATGCAATTTCACACACAGACAAATTATCAACTGAATCCATTTTTAATAACGTTCTATCATCACGTAATTTGGATTTGCTAGCAGGATTGGACTGTGTTTTCCAACAAGATGGGGAATCCATTCATGTCTCCACATCATCGAAAACATGGTTTAGGCAAAATAATATCACACTATTAGACTGACTAGCACTTAGTCCAGATCTGAATCCCATGGAGAACATATGGTTGATTTTATATCGTAAAATATATGAAAATGGAAAGCAATATACATGTGTAAATGACTTAAAAATTGCAATTAACAAAACGTGGTATGAAATACCTCCTGCTGTAATGCAATGCTTAGTTAATTATATGGAACAACGTGTATTTGATGTTATAAAGTGTCGTGAAAATACAATTAAATATTAAAAGTAAGTTTTTAGTTACTTTGATAAATGTAAAACCAAAAAAAATTACAGGTGTCTATACTTTTGGGACAGCACATTTTTATATAATTTAATGTATATTTTATAATTTCAAACCTTTGATCATAATTTATATGTGTATATCAGCAAAACTGCTTTTATTTATTAACTATCTCACGAATTTTAATTGTACCTTATTCCTTTTTATGTTAATGCAAATTTTATAGATTGTCTAAACTTTTGGGACGCGGTGTAGTAGTACATAAATGAAAAACTCAATTTATTTATTATAAGTCATACCTATTTGAATCATAGCGATACAAAGCATTAATAAATCTCTATGTGTCATTTAATTAATATACTTATCAATTCCATTGCTAAATATTTTCGCAAAGTAATGGAAAATGTGCACAAGGATTTACTTCTTTAATCTGCATGATTAGTGAAATCCATGGTAGTATGTTCACAGTTATATAACTGGAAAAACACTCATAAGAATGAATATATATATATTTTTTAGATAGATATGAAAATTGCGAGGTGAAATATTTCAATCTTTTAAATGCATGACCTATATTATTTCAAAAAAAATATTAATTACAAACATTTTCCGAACATTTATTTTACTAAATTAATGTTAATAACATTAATTAGACCAAATAGCTATAATAATAATATTAATTATACCAAACAACAATAATAATACCATTAATTATACCAAACAATATCTTTGTTAGAAAATTTCATTGATTGAAATATTAAAATAAAATGTACCGTTTTGCTGTAATTTTGAATTATCTAAAAAAATATTGTATAGGAAACAGTTTTTTTTTTAATTCCCTTTAAAAACGAAATTTGGAACAAACTATATCAACCATGAATAAAGCATAAAACAATTATTAAAGTTTTATTTTAAGTATTATACAGGAAATTGCATCTAAAAAGGCAACATGAAAAGTGCACCGTTAACAATGAAATATCACGAAACACAACGAAATATAATTTCAATTTTATTCGCGTTTCGAAAATAAAAATTAACAAAATATATTTCTTTTTAATATTATATTTAATCTTTATTTAAAACTACAAATTCGTTTCTTAAATGTTTAAGGTTATTTTTAAATTTCCCTTTTTTATATATAACGTAAACTACAAAGCTTTAAATGAAGGAAATTATTGTATATTTACGTCAAAACAATTTTTCCTCCAAAATGCATTAGAAAACTGTTTTACTTTGAAATACCTTTTGATAAAGTTTGTGACATTAGTTTTTTTTTTCCATTCAGATAGTTGAACTGCGATATTTTAAATAGAAAACAAATAAAAATCTTAATTGAAACATTATTCTTAAAACTTATTTATAGGCTAAATATTAATTAAAGAAAAATACTTGTTCTGTACAAAATTTATCTGAAAAAATATAAGAAACATTTTTATGCGATTCATTTAAGTAAAAATATCTGCAACACAGCAAATCTTTGTAACTTATTCAATGTAATCTTGTTTCATAATTCTTGGAAGTTTTCCTTTTTATTTAAACACTTTATTTAAAATAGATTATAAGATTATTTTTTACTAAGGAAATGCAGGTTTTGTTTCATACGTTGAAGAAAGTTTCAAATATACTGCAGATTTTCAGAAAAGTAGTATTAAACGAATATTTAAGAGTTTTGAAAAAAAGAAGCAAAATAGGTACTATTTAAAAGTAAATATGCAAATTTTGTATGTGGTAAGAAATTCTTTTTCTGTTTTTAAAGTGTTATTTATTAAATGATCAAAATATCATTTAATAATACAACAGTTATTATAAGTGCTAAATAAAAAAAATAACATTAGAAATATGACATTGCTAGTAGGCATATTTCTTCTACTGGTAGGTGTATTTTCCTTCTATAAATCAAATCAATTTTAATAGGGCGTTTTTATATACAAAAGAAACGCGCTTTAATATTTATCCTCTTGGTGATCGCCGGGAATTTTACAAAATTTTCAAAACTAGTTATGAATTATCATTATCTTACCAAAATAATCCTTCAATTAAGTTAAAAAATATAAGCTGTTGGAATTTTGTTACATTTAGAAAATATTCTTCAACATTTAAAAATCCGTACTTCCAGGTCCGAATTTTACAAAGTTATGATTCTTTGTAAATTCCGCTCTTTCAAGCACTAAAAATTGACAGGCGATTTTTTAGTGTCTAAAACTCAAACTATTAAACATGCTGAATACAGCAAAAAAAAAATTATCAAATGCCGTCTGTAGACATATGTTCTATGTCTACTATTTCAGTGGAAATTCGCTAATAAAAAATGGAAATTTGCAGAAAACTCTTATCGTATAGCTATTTTTAGAAACAAACTTAATTTTAGGTCACTATATTGCCAGTATATTTTACAATTTTCAAGATAATCGACAGCATTTTTTATATGAGCTGCCCTAACTATTGGGTAAATATATTATGCCATATTTTCTTTTATCCTTGTCGCATACACATTTATTTTTTTATTCAAGTAAATGTTCTTTCATTTTTTATTGAGATTTTTATATTATATTTGCATAATATCTTTGCGACACTACATTGTCGATTTTCCAGAAATTAACGCAACATTTTAATGAAGTCTTTCTCACCATAAACAAAAATGTTTGCAGAAATTTCTAGAATATTTATGAAGAAATTTTTTATAACCACTAATATACGCGTTTTTATTGCACAAATAAACAATAATGTTATACATGGCCCACATAGTATGAGATATAAATACAGTTCATTTTGAACATTTTATTTTACTGAGAGATCGGAAATTTATTATTATTTTCGATTTTTTTACTCCCAAGTTACATTCGACATTAAACCTTCGCTGAAAAAAATATTGAGGTCAATTTCTTTATATTTTGCGGAGATCCAGAAGTTATTCCTGATGATATGGGACAAAACGTCTAACATCTAATGTATCCGGTGTCTTTTTGGCCATACATTATATATATATAGAAGACCAGAAGTGTTTGGCGGATAGCAATTCTGATGCCACGTTACAAGTCGAGAGTTCTACGCCCGGCTGGGTAAGGTTCCCTCAAACGTTCGGGGTGTATAAAGTGAGTATCAAGCTTGCTTGGAAACTATAACAACGGGTCTCACGTTAGGCTCACCACCTGACCTTTACATACGCTGCATAGCACCTTTGAGTACATTGCCATGTAAAGAGGTTTGGGCACTGTATTTCCTCATCCTTCTTGGGATTTTATAGCCACAAATTGAGTTATTATTATATATATATATGTGTATGTGTGTGTGTGTGCTTATATATCACTCATCTGCAAGAAAAGTGACACATCTCGCAAAAATTCATTTTGCGTTTTATTCCACTAAGAGGTCTATCATCGTTGCGTCTTGCTACACAAAAACTTTCATAAGTGTAGTTATACTAAAAATAAGTGTATTATGATGTATGCCCATTTGTGACCTTAGACGATGGTTGGATTGTGTGGGGAGTTAAATTACCCAACCTCCAAACTTCATCCTACGTTTTCATTCTTAAGGGTTTTATGCTTTTATGCACGTTTTTATTCCTGCATGCAGAGCTAAGTGATATGATTTCATATTACACTAAAATCTTTCAAATTTTCTTTTGCTTCTCTTGTAAAAGCTTTTATGTAGAGATAAGTCACTTTTGTTGCGGTTGAGCAATATGTATATTTTAATTATGTTGGTACAATTGTCGTTTTTATATAATTATTTGCTGCAGTGTTTCTAATGATAAGTCCTTATTCCTTATTCTTTATTCTTTGTGTGATTTTTAACGATCTAAAATTACAGATAATGTTTAGCGAATGTTATATATTACTCTACTTACATAAACGTGCATTGATGCAATACATTTGCAACATACATAATACTAGAAGAAAGATAAACACACCATGCACCATAGCGGATCATATAATGCTTTACAATTCCCATTCATAAGGAAAATAAATATGTACTGTGTATCGTACTTGTTGAACAGTTTCAACATAAATACACATCATTTTGAGTCAGATAATAATATTCATATCCCATTTCTATACATACAGATGATGCCCATAACAACTGGAAGCAGAGTTTCGTCTTTTACGGGGTTGTTTGTCCATATGCTTAGTTTTAATGCTATAATTTACTAATTTCAAAAGTTAAAAGGTGTAAATTAAAACTTTAAAATCAGTAAAAATACGTTTATTTCGATTGTTGGCATGTTTTGACTCACCCCAAGTCATTTTCAAAACAAATAAGTAAAACTATTCAAAATTTACACGGTATATAAAACACTATCATTCAGTTTTCCACGTATTCTTTCGTACTCTGAAAGTTATTGTTTTTTACTTGGATGTTTATTTTATTTTTATTTTTATAACCATTGAGTTAACGTGCAGAGTATGAAAGAATTCGTGGAAAACTGAATGATGGCGTTTAATAGACCGTAAAAATTTGGAATAGTTTTATTTGTTTTGAAAATGACTCGGGGTGAGTCGAAACATGTCAATAGTTGAAATAAACGTATTTTTACTGGTTTTAAAGTTTTAATTTACACCTTTTAGCATTTGAAATTACATATTATTAAAAGGAGTTAATTTGCTACATATTCGCTATAACGTCTTGTTAAATTGTTATAACTTGAACCCTCTATATATCAATTATAAAATTTTAATTATAATTTTATAGTTTTTAATAGTTAAGTTTCAATTATAAAATCACTTTCTAAATAATTTAAAATTATTGACTGGAATTGTAAATTCAATCGTAAAATGTAAGCAGTAAAGACAAATGCCCCACAAGACTAAAAAGACAAATGTCCCTCAATTTACAAAAAAAAAAAAAGTATCTAATAACGATAATATAATAATAACATCTTTCGAGTTACACACGATTTCAAAAAGTGTTTTATTATATACTCTGTAAAAAAATATGTAGCTTTATATCAATTTTTCTAGAAAGCTGGAATTCCAGAACTTTTATGTAACGGCAAAAATAAACAGTTATACAATAAACTGATAAACTTTTGCATCGTATATCAAATAATCTGTAATGTTACTAAGAATTGTTTAGGAAACTTCGATGCCTAGAACATTTTTTGTTACTATAACCCCGATTACAGCTAAAATTTTCGTACGATTATTGTGATTTTAGAACAGTCTTTTGTAAAGCTGCAGATTTTTGCAGCTTTGCAAAAACTAGTTTTGTAGATTTGAATTTTTTTGTACAGTGTACAGATAAAATTTTAGTAAGCACACAGATTTCTGTAATTTTACATCTGTAGAATTAGAGATTTTTTAGAATGTATAGAAACCTCAATACATTTTTAGTTACAGTAGTTGCGAATTTGAAAATCGATAGTATCCGATAAACAGATATTTGGTTTTTAAAAACTGATTAAGGCATTGTAAAAGCCAAAGCTACTCTGGAAACGTTTCTGAAATTTACGCGCAGCAAAAGAAATTTTCTTTTCATACATTCTTTCTGAAGTCTTTGAAAATTAATTGTATTTGAGGTTTTTACAGATGAAGGACCGCGTCTGAGGTACACGTTCTTAGGAAGATTTCGTATGAAATACTACGTAATACATTCTCCCCTATGTTGGAATTGCTGAATAAATTTTGCAGATCTACACTGATCATGACCCCTAGAACCCAAAACCACCCTCAGTAAAAAACTTTATCTATCTATCTATCTATCTATATATATATATAACTTTTTTACGGACACGATAATTTACGTAATTCTTCTCAAACCTCTTCCAAACTGATACATAAAATAAAGGGGCATAAAATCTCGGTCAAGTTCGGTAATGCGTAAAATCGGACGAAGTGGATGGAAATAGGGAGGGGTTTTGTGAACAGTGAAAAAAACCCATAACTTCTTAATTTTTGTACATATCATGTTTAAATTTTTTATTGCTTCTAAACATAGGGCTAAAAATTTATTTTTCACAGATTTTTAATAAAATTAAAAATGGGCTCAAGGGCTGCAAAAAATAGGGTTTTTGTTACAAAAAATTCATAACTTCGTCAATTCTCAAGATATCAAATCCAATTAAATTTACTATACATTTTCTTAATATTATCTACAACTTTTATATTGACAAGTTTTTGATAGGACCATTTCGATAAAAAAAAATTTAAATGAAAATAAAAAGGGTTGGGATTAAATAAGAAGAAAGAAATATAAATAACTTCGTCAATTCACAAAATATAAAATCCGCATGAATTTATTATATATGTTCTTAATATTATCTACAATATTTATATTGACAAGTTTTTGATAGGACTAATTCTTACAGCAAAAGCAAATTAAAAGTTCATAGCGGTTAAAAAAACAAAAAAAACATCTTATTCAGGGTGTATTCAAATCCAAACTGCTTATTTTCTGGCTCATTTGTAAATTCAGTTTTGTTCCCAAACGCATCCAATTGGTAGATTCTCTTATTCAGAAACTATATAATGTACTGTCATGGTCGATTTTTTGATAGAGGCAGAATATATTTCAAAAAATGATGTCAAAGTGATGTCAAAATACCATATTATATTTCTCTTTATATTTAAATTATATTTTCGCAGATTAAACACCATCTGGGCTTTCTACTATGCATATATATTGGCGCATCATGTTAATATATATTACAGTATTTGGATGTATCCAAACTGCAAGATAATTGTAGTTGTCTCTAGCCAATTGATCAACCATCTCTTGATTGCCTGGAATCTTCCCTTGAGGTGTATTGCTTCATGCATACAGTTAGAACTAGACTGATAGCACTCAATACTACGATTAACATTGCATTGACCTATGTAAGACACATCTGTTTTGATACCAATAAATGGTTTATCCTTTTGAGCCCTGATGGGTGATTTTCTTCCCACTTAATTTTAATCTCTAAATGTCACATTGGCACTGGAATATACAAGCAAATTTATTCGAAAATAGAGCAATGCATTTTTTCGTGTATATTGCCTGTCGAAGATTTTGTTTAAAAAATACTAGTGTCAAAGTGACATTTGGTCATTTTGAAGAAATTCACCTCCAGAGCTCAAAGGGTTATACTTGAACGGAATAGTTTATAATATAGACCAATATTTATTCTATAAATGTTAATTCATTTCTCAAAAGATTATTTATTTAAGATATGAATATTTAAACACGGATAAAATGCTCATCTTTTATTTTATTTCCTTATGCCAGTTGAGATTTTCTTTTTTTTGAGTATTAAAGAAGTTAATTAAAAATTTCAACAACGATGATTAAAAGAGTGTTTTCATTTCTCATTTCCTTCTTTTAATGAAAGACGTTAATTGGATTCCTGGAAAGACATGTTGCTGTTTATATATTAAAGTCGTAAGAATAATTGCAGTAATTTTTAAAGCAGTAGAATTTGTTAATTAAATTCCACATACCAACTACACCCACCCACTTTGACATTTTTCATTGCACTCATCCGAAATTTAGGTAAAGTTTTTATTAAAAAATTGACATTTTTAAATAGGTATAAGTAGTCAATTTTCTTTTTTCTTTTATATGTACATATAAGATAATTTATAAAACTGCGCACATTTTACATTCTTTATTTAAATAAATATTTCTGGGAAATCGGAATTCTTGATATTACACTGATAACAAAAATAATGTGTTAAGCGATGGAAACTAAAAATTAATTGTGTCGTTACTTAATAGAAGCGAACTTCATTTATTTATATGTAATGCTATAAATGTAATTCGAAAGAAATTTTAAAATAAATAACAATCGCTTTATGCAAGATTCAGAATTAGACCTTGTATACGTAAAGAATATAGACATTTGTACCTATGTCCACTGCCTTTATTTTGAATATAAATTGAATGAAAGTTTTACAATTCATCTGGATATGCGACAGCTTCATTGTTTACTCTTATAGTCATTTTGTAATTCAGAGGAATGACTTTTTGAGATTTTAAATGTAGAAAGCTATTTTAAAAGAACAAAATTAAATTCTGCACTCGAGTAGATTTATTATTTTAAAAAGGTAGGGAAAATACTTTTTTTCTAATAACAACAGCTATTTTTACTGGTTATAAGAAGTGCTAAATGCGATGTCGATTATATCACTGATTCGTGTGAAATTTTTAATATATCCCATTTTACGTCAAATCGCTTAATGCTGTTCCCGGGGCCATGTAATTGCATTGTGCCAGGCCTATGACCCTAGATAAAACTGCAAAATAACACATGATTTTTTTTTCATAAAATGTATAAAGCTTACATGGTATAAATTTGGAAAATGTTAGGAATATAAATAGTCTCGCTTTACCAGGTTAATGTGGAAGATCTGAAATTTTATCTATTTTATATATCAATCAATCAGCCATTTAACGCAAGACAATAGAAACAAGTAATAAAAAAAATTAAGTCAATTCCTACTTAGATCATCGCAGAAAAAAATTATATAATCCCTTAAGTTAATATTAGTTTTTGTTGCATTAAAATATCTGAATTTCTTGATTTTCTATAAGAAGTAAATCCTATTGGTTTATAAGTCTATGGTAGTCTATGGGAATTTGATAAAATATTAGAGATATCGCCAAGTTGGTGTCACTTTTGGCGATATATCGCCAAGTTGACGATAAACTTCGCGGTATTTGGCGAAAGTACAGGGTCCCTCCTATGGTAACACCATTATAGGTATGGAGATGCATTAAATGCTTTTTAATAACCAATGGCCACCATTCTTTCTCGCATAGAAAATACAATTAATTAATTAAATTTAATTAATTAATTAATATTTGAAAAAAATTGTATTAATATCAAGTGACATCCACTACAAGTTAAAAAAATTACTTGAACTTATTTGATTGGATGAATAATAAGTATTTTATTAACGATCAAAAATTTGAACAAGATTTGAAAAATAGCTCAAGAATATGAACGAGTTGCTACTAATAGATATAATGGATTAAAAATAATAGAGTCGTTCATTCAACAAAAATTTTATATTTACCGAAAAATATCCTAAACGTGATATTTTCTTCTCTCCATTATTTAGAACATGCTGAAACTTTTTTTCTATTGAGTAAATTATAATAAAAATGCTCCTTTTGAATGCATTTTAAAATGTAAATAATTGATAAATTTTGAATTCAAATTGTATGAAAGTCAACTAAAGGCCACGCATTTCAACGTTTAAAGTGGCTAAATAGATAAATTATATGTATTTTTAATCCGTTTTCCGACTAGGAAAATTGCTGCGAGATATAAATTAATTATCAATCTAAATGATAAATAATTTATCACATGGGTAAATGATGAATTATTTATCACATGGACTTTCAAATATATATTGCTTGAATTATAAATAGTCAAATCATGGGCACCGCTTAGTCTTTTCTATATTTAATTGCTGAAAATTAACATGAAGCAATGTTCTTTCATACTATTTTTCACAAAACTTCTTTCAATTGCCTTATCACCAGCTAAAACTCAATCCAACTCTCTAGGGAAAGTTTAAAAAAAGATTTAATATTAATTAAGCTCATGCTGTTGTTATTTAGTCTGAAGAATCGTCAATCAAACATGACACCATAAAATGAGTAACTATTTAAGCATTCGCCTCTAAAGTGAGTTTGTTTTCACAAGACTGGGAACAAAATGCAAATTTTACAGCACATAAAAATATTTCAACCATAGCTTCTTAGGATAGTATTAGAAGTAGTTATGAAAATTGGTGCATATAGATTCTAAAATCTTGTTTTTTTTCAAATATTTTTTGTACTGCCCCAAGCCCAGAAGAACCAAGCCTCTGGCCTACGAACTTCGAAACGTGAGGTGCTCTTCAATTTCCTGGACGGTTGTACCTTAGGTCGTGATCCGATTCGCAAGTATCCTCAGCGGAGGCCATGCGGTTTCAAACATAACATAACAACATAATAAACAAAATCTAAATAAAGTTAAGTATCCACAGCCCGCCAATCACCTGAGTGGTGGTCCAGCATCTATGACATTACATACAAACATAACAATTATATCACAGCCTCTGGAACGCAACAGTGCCCGCGCGGACAAATATAAAAAATAACAAACAACAATTTTAACAAATCAAAGATTTTATTTGTACCAAACCTTATCGTAACATGTAGACGCATGAGACAATTCCGTTCTTACGAATATGCACCATTCTTGCCGCCACTGTGTGAGCTACTGGTCTCTAAGATTGTTTTCGAGCGTGGTCGGTGACAATGATATGTTCTGGCAAATCGGTCTGATCTCGGGAGAAACAGATTGCAGCAGGATATCGTTAACTATAACTCTCACCCCCTTCCGGCAATAGCCATTTAGACTCAGTTTGTGACTCGATAGTTTTCAGAAGTTACGTGGGAGCAATTTATTGCTCGTAGGTTACCAAAGAGCGCACACATACAAACTATGTCCGTTTTCGCCAATCCCACAGAAACGCTTTAGGTCTCTGACAAAGAACAGAGCGTAGTTGTGTAAAAGAAATATTGCGCAATATAATTTTATTTTTATTTTTTTAAGTAATATTTAAAGAGAGACAAATTACAAATGATATTATGAAAAAACGTTCTAAATATCTAATCACTTATGACACAATGTATTTCAAGATGTGCAATTATTCAAAGAATTCATTTCCATTATTTCCTTTGGTAACAGGCAAAATTACTAGTTTCTTGAATACTGGTTGCAGATATATTTCACGCATTCGTTGGAGTTATTTCTTTTAATGTATAAAGGCATTACTGTTATCCTCGTATAAACAGGGCTTAATTTGCCCCGGAGCCCACCGGAGCCCGGCTCCGGTACTTCTCTGTTTTTGGTAAATATTTAAATATTGTCATTCAAATATTGCCATTCTGTCGATAATTACAGAAAGAGACGCCATGTACCACTGAAATCCTACTTACCAGATGGACGTCATTTATGATTAGAAGAAGCACCCACCTACCACGTGCTGTTTTCAGACAATTTTAAAAGTTCTATATTTGGTTGTTTTGATCTTTTTTTATTTCTACTAAACATAAGCGAATAAATTAAAACTAAGGTAAGTTGTTATGTTTTCATACGCATATCTAAATTCATCTATTTATTGCGCATATTTTTCAAACAGATTGGATTAATTTCGTTTTTGTTCTTAGTATTGAGGTTATCTGTTTTAGAAAATGGCGCAGCTGCCTAAATTGGACGAGATATGCGATCATAAATTTGAATAGTAAGTAATTTATTTCAAGGGCTGTACGCTTTGTACACTATTTTTTTTAAATATTTTATAATGAATTACTATCTCCATGCAAGTTTTTTTTTAATATCCATTTCTTTATTAGGCCTATATAAACATAAAAAAAATTACATGTTTATGCAATAAATTTTGTTTGCAATTTCTTTTTCTTGTATGCATTTGTGTTTTTTTTTTTAATTCTTTATTCCTACGGCGTATTTAATTTACAGTGTTGAATTCAAACAATTTCCTCTTGGAGGATTTGCAGGTACGTGAGCATGGGGGAGGGGGAGGGCAGACTTTTTACATTTCTGAAGGGTAGAATTATACTTTTTTAGACATTAAAACGCATAAAATAGCAAAACTTTAAGGGGGGAGTTGTTATTTCAAGGTTCCGGGGGGGGGGGGGGCAACCCTTGAATTTAACACTGTTTCAATATATAATTTTTTGCGTTTCATTAATCGTAGCGTTTTGTTTTTTTTTCAATAGAGATTTTTTTAAAAACAACTTTTAAATATAATTGAAAAATATTGAAAACAACACAGCGTGTCTGGAAGAAAAACACCCGTGATAGCAAAAGCTGTTAAATATCTAAGAAACTATAAGGAGATAGTAAGTTGTGAAGAAATTGACCTGAAAGAAGGTCGCAGCTACAGATCTCCCCAAAAAGCCAAAGAATCATTAGAAATGTTATCTCCCTTGCTAAATTCATTTATATCAAAGTACAGAGGGAGCCAAAAAACAGTAGTGTTAACATCTTTGACATATAAAGTAAACCTTGAAATGAAAATAAAAACGACAAAAGGGAAGCTCTCACAGCACAAAAGCAATTGAGACATCAAGTTTTAAAAAATATACGTAATGCAATTGGAAAGAAAATTATGGAAGGGAAGAAATACAAACATAATGTAAAAAAAACTTCTGTTCCAAAAAATGTCTAATGGTTCAGAATCTAAAAAGAAAAATCTAGACAGTGATGATTGGTTTTGCCTAATTTGTAAGAAAAATAAAATAGCATAAAGGATTCAGTGTTCAGATCAGAACACGGTTCCATGTTGCGTGCGCTGGAATAAAAAATTAAGAAGCGAAATTTATGAGTGAGCTTTGCATTACTTCTTACAAGCTATTCAAGTAACTGGCAATTAGTTCCATAACTTCTATTCTTAATTGCTGATGGCTTGATTTATATTTTGAATACATTTTGATTAAAAACAATTACGCTTGCTTTTTAATATTTGATTTCATTATATTTCATTGCTGTTATTTTGTTTGACTGGCTGATTAATCGAGAACTTTGCTTTTAATAAAATAGTTATTTTCCATAGTTATTAAATTGTTTGGTCCAATTTTGGAGACTGGGGGTCCAACTTAGGCGACCAGTTGCCGAATTTGGACCACTTTTGACAATTATTTCAAATTAAAATAAAACTTAAGATTTTCAAAAAGAAATTGATCTACAGATTCATTTAGTTAGTAGCTGAATAGATTAACCCCGTATAGTGATGTTTTGTAATTATTTCAAAAATTTAGTGAGTTACACCTGAAAATATGTGAAGTGGTCCAAATTCGGCTACTCTCCCCTATTATAAAAACTTTTATAATATATTGGATGTGTTTCTTTTTGCTTACCTCATGAATTTCATTTAATTTACGTAAAGTCATGTAAGATCTAACAGCTTTTTTGAAGCTGTACATGAAAATGTTCTACGGAATTTCAATGCCTTTCTAAACTTTGAAAGAATCTTTTGATAAATTATGCTATTAAAAGGGAGTCATATTTAAATGAAACTGACTGCAAAGTAAAACTGCGTTGTTTCTAAATTTTTGGGCCACTTACGAGGGCAGTTTGATATCTACATGACTTTAAAAAAGATGGCGGTCTGATTGCACTCTTATTATTATTTTTTGAATTTATTATTATCTGTGGCAACATTCGTGCAATTTGAAGGCGATATTTTAAATACATTGTGTTCTATTGGATTCAAAAGCAAACGATTGGCGTGCTTGTCTTGATTATGGAGAAAAAAGAATTTCGTCTTTTGATAAAACACTATTTTTTGCGCGGAAAATAATTACCGAAACTGAAGGAAAAGTTGAAAAAATATTATGGGGACTCTGCTCTATGACATGGTATGTTTCACAAGTGGTTTATGGAATTTCGCTGTGTCCGTACGAGCACAACAGATGCAGAACGTTCTGTACGTCCAATTGAGATCATGACTGAAGGAATTGTCAACAGAATCCATGATACGTTTTTAGGTAGATTTCGTATGAAATACTACCTAATACATTCTCCCCTATGTTGGAATTGCTGAATAAATTTTGCAGATCTACACTGATCATGACCCCTAGAACCCAAAACTACCCTCAGTAAAAAACTTTTTCTGTCTATGTATCTGCCTATCTATCAATATATATATATATATATATATATATATATATATATATATATATATCACTTTTTTACGGACACGATAATTTCCGTAATTCTTCTCAAATCTCTTCGAAACTCATACATAAAATAAGGGGCATAAAATCTCGGTCAAGTTCGTTAATGGGCAAAATCGGACGAAGGGGATTGAAATAGGGAGGGGTTTTGTGAAAACTAAAAAAAAACCCCATAACTTCTTAATTTTTATAGATATCAAATCAGTTTAAAATTTTTATTACTTCTAAACATAGGGCCAAAAATTTATGTATCACAGATTTTTGATAAAATTACAAATGGGCTCAAGGTTTTAAAAAATAGGGTTTTTGGTAGAAAAAAAAATTCATAACTTCGTCAATTCTCAAGATATCAAATCCAATTAAATTTACTATAAATTTTCTTAATATTATCTACAACTTTTATATTGACAAGTTTTTGATAGGACCACTTCGTATCCAAAAAAAAAAAAAAAAATGAAAATGAAAATAAAAACGGTTGGGATTGAATAAGAAAAAAATATTCATAACTTCGTCAATTCACAAGATATAAAATCCGCATGAATTTATTATATATGTTCTTAATGTTATCTACAACATTTATATTAACTAGTTTTTGATAGGACTAATTCTTACAGTAAAAACAAATTAAAAGTTTATAGCGGTTAAAAGAAAAAAACATCGTATTCAGGGTGTATTTAAATCCAAACTGCTTATTTTCTGACTCACTTGTAAATTCAGTTTTGTTCCCAAACGCATCCAATTGGTAGAATCTTTTATTCAGAAACTATATAATGTACTGTCATGGTCGATCTTTTGATAGAGGCAGAATATATTTCAAAAAATGATGTCAAAGTGGGCATTTTGAACCTTGAATTTCTCAAAGCGACTGTGTTATAAACGAAAAATATTGTCCTACTTAGAAAATAATTGTTTATACATGAAGTTTTAATTAATTGAATGAAAAATAAAAACACAGGTCGTTTATAAATCTCTTCAAAAATCACGTCAGTAAGTTTCATATTGTTTCATATGAGTTGTTGAGCATGGAAAATATATTTTTGAATATCGACTTAAAATGATTCTGATAAAATCATCTCTTATATAAAAATTAAATACAAACTCGTCAAAAGAGGCCAGATAAAATTGTTAAACTGGGTTTATCTCTAATCATAATTTAGTTTTTGTTGAAGAAATTAGCATTTAACTTCGAAATCTACCTGCGCATGTAGACTGAGCCGACAGGGATTTTTAATACTATATTATATTTTCCTTTTAAATTATATTTTCGCAGATTAAACAACATCAGGGCTTTCTACTGTGCATATATATTGGTGCATCATGTTAATATATATTATAGTATTTGGATGTATCCAAACTGCAAGATAATTGTAGTTGTCTCTAGCCAATTGATCAACCATCTCTCGATTGCCTGGAATCTTCCCTTGAGGTGTATTGATTACGTGCATACTGTTAAAACGCGCCTGATAGCGCTCAATACTACGATTAACATTACACTGCCCTATGTAAGACACATCTGTTTTGATACCAATAAATGGTTTATCCCTTTGAGCTCTGATGGGTGATTTTCTTCCCACTTAATTTTAATCTCTAAATGTCACATTGGCACTGGAATATTCAAGCAAATTTATTTGAAAATAGACTAATGCATTTTTTCGTGTATATTGCATGTCGAAGCTTTTGTTTAAAAAATACTAGTGGCAAACTAACTTTAGGTATTTGGAAGAAATGCACCTCCAGAGCTCAAAGGGTTATACTTGAACGGAATATTTTATAATATAGACTAATATTTATTCTATAAATATTAATTCATTTCTCAAAAGATTATTTATTTAAGATATGAATATTTAAACACGGATAAACTACTCATCTTTTATTTTATTTTCTTATGCCAGTTGAGATTTTCTTTTTTTGAGTATTAAAGAAGTTAATTAAAAATTTCAACAACGATGATTAAAAGAGTGTTTTCATTTCTCATTTCCTTCTTTTAATGAAATACGTTAATTGGATTCCTGGAAAGACATGTTGCTGTTTATATATTAAAGTCGTAAGAATAATTGCAGTAATTTTTAAAGCAGTAGAATTTGTTAATTAAATTCCACATACCAACTACTCCCACCCACTTTGACATTTTACATTTCACTCATCCGAAATTTAGGTAAAGTTTTTTTTTTAAATTGACATTTTTAAATAGGTATAAGTAGTGAATTTTCTTTTTTCTTTTATATGTACATATAAGATAATTTATAAAACTGCGCACATTTTACATTCTTTATTTAAATAAATATTTCTGGGAAATCGGAATTCTTGATATCAGACTGATAAGAAAAACAATGTGTTAAGTGATGAAAACTAAAAATTAATTGTATCGTTACTTAATAGAAGCGAACTTCATTTATTTATATGTAATAGTATAAATGTAATTCGAAAGAAATTTTAAAATAAATAACAATCACTTTATGCAAGATTCAGAATTAGACCTTGTATTCGTAAAGAATATAGACATTTGTACCTATGTCCACTGCTTTTATTTTGAATATAAATTGGATGTATGTTTTACAATTCATCTGGATATGCGACAGCTTCATTATTTACTCTTATAGTCATTTTGTAATTCAGAGGAATGACTTTTTGAGATTTTAAATGTAGAAAGCTATTTTAAAAGAACAAAATTAAATTCTGCACTCAAGTAGATTTATTATTTTAATAAGGTAGGGAAAATACTTTTTTTTGTAATAACAACAGCTATTTTTACTTGTTATAAGAAGTGCTAAATGCGATATCGATTATATCACTGATTCGTGTGAAATTTTTAATATATCCCATTTTGCATCAAATCGCTTAATGCTGTTCCCGGGGCCATGTAATTGCATTGTGCCTAGGTCTATGATCCTAGATAAAACTGCAAAATAACACATGAATTTTTTTTCATAAAATGTATAAAGCTTACATGGTATAAATTTGGAAAATGTTTAAATAGTCTCGCTTTACCAGGTTAAGGTGGAAGATCTGAAATTTTATCTATTTTATATATCAATCAATCAGCCATTTAACGCAAGACAATAGAAACAAGTAATAAAAAAAATAAGTCAATTCCTATTTAGGTCATCAAAGAAAAATTTAATATAATCCCTTAAGCTAATATTAATTTTTGTTGCATTAAAATATCTGAATTTGTTGATTTTCTATAAGCAAGTAAATCATATTGGTTTATAAGTCTATGGAAGCCTGGAAGTTATGGAAGTCTATTGGAATTAGGTAAAATATTAGAGATATCGCCATGTTGGTGTCGCTTTTGGCGATATATCGCCATGTTGGCGATAAACTTGGCGGTATTCGGTGAAAGAACAGGGTCCCTCCTATGGTAACCCCCTTATAGGTATGGAGATGCATTAAATGCTTTTCAGTAACCAATGGCCACAATTTTTTCTCTCATATAAAATAAAATAAATTAATTAAATTTAATTAATGAATTAATGTTTGAAAAAATTGTATTAACATCAAGTGACATCCACTACAAGTTAAGAAAATTATTTGAACTTGATTGGATGAATAATAAGTATTTTATTAACGATAAAAAATTTGAACAAGATTTGAAAAATAGTTCAAGAATATGAACTAATTGCTACTAATAGATATAATGGATTAAAAATAATATAGTCTTCCATTCAACAAAAATTTTATATTTACCGAAAAATATCCCAAACGTGATATTTTCTTCTCACCATTATTTAGAACATGCTGAAACTTTTTTTCTATTGAGTAAATTATAATAAAAATGATCCTTTTGAATGCATTTTAAAATGTAAATAATTGATAAATTTTGAATACAAATTGTATGAAAGTCAATTAAAGGCCACGCATTTCAACGTTTAAAATGGCTAAATAGATAAATTATATGTATTTTTAATCCGTTTTCCGACTAGTTGGTAAATTGTTGCGAGATATAAATTAATTATCAATCTAAATGATAAATAATTTATCACATGGGTAAATGATGAATTATTTATCACATGGATTTTCAAATATATATTGCTTGAATTAAAAATACTCAAATCATGGGCACCGCTTAGTCTTTTGTATATTTAATTGCTGAAAATTAACATGAAGCAATGTTCTTTCATACTATTTTTCACCAAGCTTCTTTCAATTGCCTTATCACCAGCTAAAACTCAATCCGACTCTCTAGGGAAAGTTTAAAAAAAGATTTAATCTTAATTAGGCTCAAGCTGTTGTTATTTAGTCTGAAGCATCGTCAATCAAACATGACACCATAAAATGAGTAACTATTTAAGCATTCGCCTCTAAAGTGAGTTTGTTTTCACAAGACTGGGAACAAAATGCAAATTTTACAGCACATAAAAATATTTCAACCATAGCTTCTTAGGATAGTATTAGAAGTAGTTATGAAAATTGGTGCATATAGATTCTAAAATCTTGTTTTATTTTAAATAATTTTTGCGAACTAACATGCCTTACTCCAATATGCCCCACTGCCAAAGACTCTGCGGTGTCCATAGATTCACAGATGTCAGAGGAAATTAACCAGCATGATGCTGCTTTGACTAATCAAACGCACCGGTTAGTGTCATGTCGCCATGATAACAACTGCCAGACTAGGGAGCGCACAGCCAGCAGCTGCCATTATCCCTGCGCCCCAAACACCATTGGAGATCATGGTCGCTGCGATGGAACATATGTTCTCAAGCATTAATCTCGTGGTTCTGGGATCACATCCCCCAGTTCCCCAGGGGCCTCGGGTTCACCGGACATTCATAAGACAGCCGGACCCTTGACCTTGATACAGAGTTTCCCGGGAATGCTATAACATTACTGGTGTCTTCCGGATGTGAGTGGCTATAGAGACGAACACGAGCTCTGCTGTTTTTACTCTAAGCCCCAAGCCCAGAAGAAACAAGCCTCTGGCCTACGAACTTCGAAACGTGAGGTACTCTTTAATCTCCTGGACGGTTGTACCTTAGGTCGTGATCCGATTCGCAAGTCTCCTCAGCGGAGGCCCTGCGGTTTCAAACATAACATAACAACATAATAAACAAAATCTAAATAAAGTTAAGTATCCACAGCCCGCCAATCACCTGAGTGGTGGTTCAGCATCTGTGACATTACATAAAAACATAACAATTATATCACAGCCTCTGGAACGCAACAGTGCCCACGCGGACAAATATAAAAATTAACAAAGAACAATTTTGACAAATCAAAGATTTTACTGTGTACCAAACCTTATCGTAACATGTAGATGCATGAGACAACTCCGTTCTTACGAATCTGCACCATTCTTGCCGCCACTGTGTGAGCTACCGGTCTCTAAGATTGTTTTCGAGCGTGGTCGGTGACAATGATATGTTCTGGCAAATCGGTCTGATCTCGGGAGAAACAGATTGCAGTAGGATATCGTTAACTATAAGTCTCACCCCCTTTCCGGCAGTAGCCATTTAGACTCAGATTGTGAATCGATAGTTTTCAGAAGTTACATGGGAGCAATTTATTGCTCGTTGGTATCCAAAGTGCGCACACGTACAAACAATGTCCGATTTCGCCAATCCCACAGAAACGATTTGGGTCTCTGCCAAAGAACAGAGCGTGGTTGTGTAAAAGAAATATTACGCAATATAATTTTATTTTTATTTTTTTAAGTAATATTTAATAAGAGACAAATTACAAATGATATTATAAAAAACGTTCTAAATATCTATTCACTTATGACACAATGTATTCAAAGAATTCATTTCCATTATTTCCTTTGGTAACAGGCAAAATTACTAGTTTCTTGGATACTGGTTGCAGATATGTTTCACGCATTCGTTCGAGTTATTTCTTTGAATGTATAAAGGCATTACTGTTATCCTCGTATAAATATCCCTATTTGATTTTTGCAGTTCATTTTTTAACCGCATTCCTGATTTGCCTCGACACACTATTATATTCTGCATCGTAAAAGAGAACAATCATTTATTGTCTGTTTGTTGCAGACATAATATAAGATTGAGACAAAAATGCTTTTCTGGAAAGAAAAATAGTTTCAATGTATCGAACTTTTTTTTCTTTCTTTTAAAATTTCCTTTTCTGCGCCCGTCTGTACCCTGTCCCACGTCGTTCGAAAATCAAATAGTACATTTTATCAAGCCTTCTTTTTTAAATTCGAAAACAAGCTTCGAATTTATTTTTCCATCACAAACCTTAACCTAATTCCTGAGATTTGATGTCTCTGCTGTAAATGTGTTATGCTAGATCTCCCCCTGGATAAAAAAGCCATCTGCGTTGCCCCGCCCCCGGTATTGGACCTTCCACACTTGATTTAAAATTCTCTTCTACGGTATCGGATAGCAGGTTTCCTGTGTTTTCGTCCAGGGGAGAGTAGCCATATTTGGAGCGCCGCTTTAAATGGACCGTTGCCATTCTGTCGATAATTACAGAAAGAGACGCCATCTACCACTGAAATCCTACTTACTAGAAGGACGTCATTTATGATTAGAAGAAGCACCCACCTACCACGTGCTGTTTTCAGACAATTTTAAAAGATCTAAATTTGGCTGTTTTGATCTTTTTTTCCCCCTACTAAACATAAGCGAATAAATTAAAACTATGGTAAGTTGTTATGTTTTCATACGCATATCTAAATTCATCTATTTATTGCGCATATTTTTCACACAGATTTGATTGATTTCGTTTTTGTTCTTGGTATTGAGGTTATCTCTTTTAGAAAATGGCGCAGCTGCCTAAATTGGGCCATTTTAAGTTGCCAAAATTGGACCAGATATTTGATCATAAATTTGAATAGTAAGTAATTTATTTCAAGGGCTGTACGCTTTGTACACTATTTTTTTTTTAATATTTTATAATGAATTACTATCTCCATGCAAGTTTTTTTTTTATATCGCGATCAATTTCTTTATTAGGCCTATATAAACAAAAAAAAAATTTACCTGTTTATGCAATAAATTTTGTTTCCAATTTCTTTTTTCTTGTACGCATTTGTGTTTTTTTTTTAATTCTTTATTCATACGGCGTATTTAATTTACAGTGTTGAATTCAAACAATTTCCTCTTGGAGGATATTTGCAGGCACGTGAGCATGGGGGAGGGGGGGGGCAGACTTTTTACACTTCTGAAGTGTAGAATTATACTTTTTTAGCCATTAAAACGCATAAAATCGCAAACCTTTAAGGGGGGAGTGGTTATTTCAAGGCTCCGGGGGGGGGGGGGGCAACCCTTCAATTTAACACTGTTTCAATATATAATGTTTTGCGTAACATTAATCGTAGCGTTTTTTTTCAATAGAGCTTTTTTAAAAAACAACTTTTAAATATAATTGAAAAATATTGAAAACAACACAGACAAACTGTCTGGAAGAAAAACACCTGTGATAGCGAAAGCTGTTAAAGATCTAGGAAACGATAACGAGATCTTAGGTTGTGAAGAAATTGACCTGAAAGTAGGTCGCAGCTACAGATCTCCCCAAAAAGCCAAACAATCATTAGAAATTTTATCTCCCTTGCTAAATTCAGTTAAATCAAAGTACAGAGGGAGCCAAAAAACAGTTGTGTTAACATCTTTGACATATAAAGTAAACCTTGAAATGAAAAAAAAAACGACAAGAGGGAAGCTCTCACAGCACAAAAGCAATTGAAACATCAAGTTTTAAAAAATAGACGTAATGCAATTGGAAAGAAAATGATGGTAGGGAAGAAATACAAACATAATGTAAAGAAAACTTCTGTTCCAAAAATGTCTAATGGTTCAGAATCTAAAAAGAAAAATCTAGACAGTGATGATTGGTTTTGCCTAATTTGTAAGAAAAATAAAATAGCAGAAAGGATTCAGTGTTCAGATTGCCGAACGCGGTTCCATGTTACGTGCGCTGGAATAAAAAATTAAGAAACGAAATTTATGAGTGAGCTGTGCATTACTTCTTACAAGATATCCAAGTAACTGGCAATTAGTTCTATAACTTCTATTCTTAATTACTGATAACTTGATTTATATTTTGTATACATTTCGATTAAAAACAATTACTCTTATTTTTTAATATTTGATTTCATTATATTTCATTGCTGTTATTTTGTTTGACTGGCTGCTTAATCGCAAACTTTGCTTTTAATAAAATAGTTATATTCCATAGTTATTAAATTGTTTGGTCCAATTTAGGAGACTGGGGGTCCAACTTAGGCGACCAGTTGCCGAACTTGGACCACTTTTGACAAATTTTTCAAATTAAAATAAAACTTAAGATTTTCAAAAAGAAATTGATTTAAAGATTCATTTAGTTAGTAGCTGAATAGATTAACCCGGTGTAGTGATGTTTTGTAAGTATTTCAAAAATTTAGTGAGTTACACCTGAAAATATGTGAAGTGTACCAAATGCCGCTACTCTCCCCTATTATAAAAACTTTTATAATATATGGGATGTGTTTCTTTTTGCTTACCTCATGAATTTCATTTAATTATTTACGTAAAGTCATGTAAGATCTACCTGCTTTTTTGAAGCTGTACATGAAAATGTTCTACGGAATTTCAATGTCTTTCTAAACTTTGAAAGAATCTTTCGGTAAATTATGCTAATAAAAGGGAGTCATATTTAAATGAAACTGACTGCAAAGTAAAACTGCTTTGTTTCTAAATTTTTGGGCCACTTACGAGGGCAGTTTTATATCTCCGTGACTTTAAAAAAGTTGGCGGTATGATTGCACTCTTATTATTATTTTTTCAATTTATTATTATCTGCGGCAACATTCGTGCAATTTGAAGGCGATATTTTAAATACATTGTGTTCTGTTGGATTCAAAACAAACGGTTGGCGTGTTTGTTTTGATTATGGAGAAAAAAGAATTTCGTCTTTTGATGAAACACTATTTTTTGCGCGGAAAACAATTCCGAAACTGAAGAAAAAGTTGAAAAAATGTTATGGGGACTCTGCTCAATGACATGGTATGGTTCACAAGTGGTTTACGGAATTTCGCTGTGTCCGTAGGAGCACAACAGATACAGAACGTTCTGGACGTCCAATTGAGATCACGACTGAAGGAATAGTCAACAAAATCCATGATATCATGTGAAAAGACCACCGTGTGAAAGCACGTGATATAGCTAAGAAGGTAAACATTTCAAATGAACATGTATTCAATATCTTGCATGAAAATTTGGGCATGAAAAAGTTATCAACAAGATGGGTGCCGCGATTGCTGACAGTGGATCAAAAGCGGACTCGTGTAACCATTTCAAAGCAATGTT
Source organism: Maratus speciosus (assembly GCA_963932465.1). NCBI lineage: Eukaryota > Metazoa > Arthropoda > Arachnida > Araneae > Salticidae > Maratus > Maratus speciosus. Next base: position 43,016,891 of record OZ010789.1, read on the forward strand.
TGGACACGTTCGAGTGCAATTCAAGCGAATTTTTGGGGCATTATGTTACAGTTGATGAAACATAGATACATTACTACAAACCAGAAATGGAATAACAGTCTAAACAGTGGACTTCTTCTAATGAACGTCCTCCAAAAAAGGCAAAAACAGTTCCATCGGCCGGAAAGATTATGGCCACAGTTTTCTGGGATTCAAAGGGCGTAGTTCTCATTAACTGTCTGGAAAAAGGAAAAACTATCACCGGACAGTATTATGCTGATTTATTACACCGTTTTAATGCAAAATTGAAAAAACAATCGGCCTCGTTTGTCCAAGAAAAAAGTGCTTTTTCATCAAGACAATGCGCCAGCGGACTCTTCTGCAATTGCAGCCACTAAATTAGTTGAATTATGATACAAATTGCTCCCTCATGCACCCTACTCTCTTGACTTGCCTCCCAGTGACTTTTTTCTTTTTCCAAACTTAAAAAAGCGGCTTGGTGAAAAGAGATTTTCTTCAAATTATGAGATCATTAATGCCACAAATGCTTATTTTGAAGAGTTTGAGAAATCTTATTTTTTGGAAGGATTGAAAACGTTACAACTTCGCTGGAAAAATTGTATAATTATGAAAGGAGACTATGTCGAAAAACAAAATGAAGTTTGGTATGTATAATATGGTTTTTTTCATTTCAAAGTCACGGACTTATCAAACTGCCCTCGTATTTAACATAGAAAAAATACCACTAAATGTCCAATCTGCTAATTTTCAGTTAACATATTAGCTCATTATTGTGCAATTTGGTAGCATTAAATCATCATACTAGTTCTGTGTGTAGTAAATTTCTATTCTATATTATTCCCCGTTGTCTATGTAGTTTTCTAAACTCCTTATTTAGCAGAGCAGATTTGACGTAAATTACCATGAGATCTATGATAATTTCTACATTTTTCAAATGGAATGCGATGCAGATTTCTTTATTCTACAGGGCGTGACTAAGAGGTAAGTTTTTCTAGATCAATAGTAGCATCCTAATATGTGCAACAGGATATACGACATACACACACACACACACACACACATACATTCATATATATATTTATTTATTTATACAGAGAGAGAATCTCGGAAAATTTGGGGCAATAATCTTGTTCTAGTAAAATAATTTTTCCATTGAATTGTGGAAGTATGTTTTAATAGTAAATTTGTTTGTAACGTCTTAGTATAATATGTGCATCCGAAATTGCCAGTATTATACATGAATTAACTATAAGATAATGAATTATATATGTCGTATATAAAATTTGTCTAAACTTTTTGCGCTAAAATGTGTATTTTTTAGTGTTAATATTCGACAAAATGAGACATTTTTCTGCAAATATTTCAACATACATGAATGTCTTAAGCTCCAAATACAAAAATTTAAAAATACAACTTATTTAGACAAGTAGTTTTAGAATTTAACCTTTAAACACTCCCAGCATTGCAATGATTAACCCATTTGTGCCTGGCGTCCTAATTTTGGGACGCTTTCTTAAAAAAATTCCCATTACAAATGGAATTATAATATCCTTTCAAAACTTTGTAAAATATGTCCTTAGTATTTGTTTTCAATATTTATCCATAAATGACAGCGCATTTTTAAGAATAAAAAGGTGAAATAAATGTTTGTTGTAGCGAAAAGTTGGATTTTCTTGAAATAAAATGGCGCGTAAGAAAAAGTAAGATGTTTCTTTTATTTTTTTATCAATCATTTTATAAGTGGTATTATTTATAAGACGAAACATTATTTTAGAATACATATTTTTGCATTTTTTCTTTCAGATTTCTATTTTTTCTTCGAATTTGAACCTTTATATATCGTCCCAACTTTGGGACGCTAGGCACGAATGGGTGGGGGTTTTCTCCGTTACTGTCTATGCATTAAATGTATGTATATGCCATTTATTTTGTTACAAAATGTTTACATATCATTTAGATTATTATTTGGATATAAAATTATTATTCGGATTATTATTTGGCTATTCTTTGTTATTAATATAGGGGGGGGGGGGTTGGCTCGGTTCAAGAACAAGACACCCACCCCTCCCCACCCTTAGCTATTGGCTTGGTAAAAATTTATATCATACCGTTATGTTTTGTACTAGTTTAGTATTTGACATCCAGATGTTACTAAAATACAGTAGAACCTCGATCATCTGACGTAATTTGGACCGAACCGACAGTAGATAATCGAAATTTCCGGATTATCGAGAATTTATCAATAATCATCTAGTTTAATATGTAACATCGTCATCGAACTGCCATTAGGACTATTTAAACTGCTTAATAAATATCTAAATTTAACTTATACATGAATATAATTTTATCTGTTTAGAACAGGGACGTGTACACTAGGGTGGAACTTAAGTATAGAGTTAAAAAAAAAAAAAACTTTTTTATTTTAATGTGTAATAGTGAAAACTTTTTTCCTTTTTGGATGTCTAAACTTTTGCCTGAAAAAGTTTTTTTAAATTAAGTTGTTTTCCGGTTACTGAAGGAGGTCAAAGCTTTGAAATTTCAGTATAAAGTAAATGAAAGTAAACAACGTACTCTCTTAAAAAAAAATCAGCGATTTTAACTCCGACTGAGTACATTTTCACTCCTTTTCAGTATTGAAAATGCACTTATCCTATAGGAGTGAATTTCATCCATCTTGCGGAGTGGTTTTTTTCATTCCTTTTTGATAAACTGTTTTCGCTCTTTTTTTCGACTAAATTAATAGGCAAAACGAGTGACTGACTGCACTCATTATTCACAAGTCATTTTTAACCCCCCCCCCCTTTTTTTAATAGGAAAAATAAATTATTTTCCTCTTATTTTCAGATTTTTTTTTGTTTGTTTTTTAACATATATAACTCCCCAGTTTGCAAAATGTATTACTTTTAAAACTCCATTTTGTTTTATTTTAATCTAGATGCTGAAGAAATTTTGTTTTTCATTTCCGAAAGATAAATTAAATAATAATAATAATAAAAGACATGTTCGCGCCATAACAAGACAAGATTTTCTACCTTGTCAATATCCTGAAGTGCGCTTTTTTTACTTTATCTTTCTCATTATGATTTTTTTCTTTTTAATATTTTCACATTGTATATATAATTTTAACGTTATTAGTTTTAATTCGGAAATGTCGATTTCTTTAATTATTTCTGATATTATTATATCTTATTAATATATTTTGCTTATGACACAGATAAATAATTATGGAATATAGAATTCATGTGTTACATAACTGCAGTTTAGTTAAACTTATGAATATGAACAGAGCGAAGTATAACACAAAAATAAAAATTCACAAAATCATAATTTAAAAAAAAAGGTCAAGCTAGTTGTGTCATAAAATAAATTGATAATATTTTTTACTAATCTATTATTTTCTGATACTTTTTTTAAATTATCTTTTACATTTCGTACTATTTACATAATACTGTGGTAATTAAAAAAATAATATTTAAAGTGTAGATGTGTACAACTATCTAAATGAACACAATTTATTAAATACTTGTACTTACTGAAACATTAAATATATATATATATATATATATATAGATCATATATTATAAGTTAATAATAATTTAATAATCTTTATAATCATGGGTTGTGTTCCGCAAATATTTCTGAGTGTCATGAGCAAATTAGTATATTAATAATCAATAATATAAGCACAAAATGTTATATGTTTAATAATGTAAATACCAATTAGCGTAATTTTACACAATTTGAATACGAGAAAACTAGATATCTAAGTGCATTTTATTGATTATAAAAATTATGGAACAGATGCATTAAAAAAAATAAAAGTAAAAAAACTTATTTAAGAAGTTCATGTTTCCGGTTTAAAAGTATTAACGTTAAATAACGCAAAATATCATATATACAATGTGAAAATACAACAAGGAATGGTGAAGGAATTACAAGAACGATGAAGTAAAACTACGTACTTTACCTTAGAATTTTCAGTATTAGTAAAATCCTAGAATCGCCGGTAGCCATCTTGGTTTTAGCTGGGAAACAAAAACGAAATTTATCCAATTCTTTGTGATGATTGCTCCACCCCCCCCCTGCTTTCGTGGGCATAATCCATCTATCTTATTGTTATTCTATGCCATTTTTAAATCAATCAAATTATAATTGTAATATTGTTTTATCATGTAGGTAACGCTAAGCTTTGACGCTTGAAACAAACAAGTGACTCCCTTTTGAAGACGGTTCTCCCTCTGCAAAACTATATATCGCGTTACAGGATTTCAACCAATAGTCAATCTTCTTAAACCGCTCTTTTAGAGATATTTCCTGTTCCGATCAGAAATGAGCAGTCCTGGGGATGCTACTCTTAAAAGGATGATTTGATAAGCCAGTTTTTTTGTGGAAAATGTCTCTTTTTGATAAAACAGATACTCAGAAAGAACAAAAACACGCGTAAAACTTTTCATTCTTTTGTTGAGTTAATAATTCGTTCTTTTGAATTAAGAGTGTAGCTGTTAGCTCATATCTACTTTTATTTAGCAAATACTATCCAGAAGTCAAAACGAGGAGGTGCTTAAATATCGGCTTCCACCCTCCTTACCTCCCTTTGTCATGAATTAATTAAATTGGATATCCAACTTACGGTCTTTTTAGGCAAACTTTGTCGGTACATTGTAAGAATTCAACTTTCTCAAGATTAAGCCGTCGTTTGCTTAATATTTAAAGACGGTTGACGCAGCTCGCGGGGCAATTTTGACACACGTTTCCACTGTTTGAGTATGACAAGGAAAATCTAAAATTCAGGTGTATCCCCTGTTTGTACTTTTTTTAAGTTCTTTACTTTTTTTACTTTAGTACTTTTTTTAAGACTTTAACCGTCAAGATAGGATCAATGTTTTTATAGTCTATAATTTCAATATGTTCGCATTTTTTCAAGTCGCTTTCCTACTGGTCCGAAAATCCTTTTGTACCCGTAGTTTTTCAGCAAGATGTTGAAATAAGTATCTAAGAAAAAGTCATTAAAGTTCATTTGATTGTAATAATCAAATTATCCATTATAAAGTTTTTAGAGTATTGCTTCCGATGTTTTAACAACTCCAGATTTGCATCCTGCATTAAAGGCGTTTCTGTTTCACCTAATAACTCTCAAACTTGAAATGTCTGTATTATTATTTTGAAAATACACCAAAATTGCAGTGGCTATATTAATATAAGAAGATGATGTCAATGAAATATGAACAATATATTTTTATCCTGGTTTTTGAACTGAGGCCAGATGTTCGTCTTTAATGATTCTTTACACTTTTTTCCCTCTGCTTCAGTTATCACAGCGTTATCCTTTCTGCCATAAAAATACTAACCTTCTAAAATTAGCTCATTTCGTCTTTCCTGTTCTTTCAAATTCTTCTTTTTCTTTTCTCTTTGTCGTCTTCAAGTCCTTTCAGTTACCTTTTCTATATTATCATCAGAAATACCCATATCTTCAAAGGTGCCATTTGCAATAATATTTGCAGTTCTGTCTAATACTCCGGTTCTTTCACCGTGTTGATTATCAAATTCAGGTTTAGAAAAACAATCGATTGAACTATTTCCTTCCGGACTATTTTTTACACTTGACCGTCATTCAATCAAAACATCATTTTTTTTGTTTTAAAATAACTTGTTTCCTTGATATTTCCTGTTCCAGTCTTGCTACACATTTTTTGTAGTTTTTATATATATTGATCCTATTGTCATCACCCCATCTCTCTTTGGTCTTTGAGAAAGTGACGTTCTTGTTCTGATACACGATAATATTTAGTTCTTTTACACAAAGAAATGTTTTTTACATGATTACCTAACATTTTTCAATTTTATATTGGATGTGGGATTATTCTTTCTGATCTTAATATTTTTCTTCAAATTTTGACATTTCTCGCACTAGTCTCTAATCATTTTTTATGATTTGCGTATCAGAAACCGTTGGAATTGAAGGTCTCAGCAATACACTTTTAATTGTACCATCAACAGCTTTAGATATTTTATAAATAGTGTGTACTAGATTCCAGCTGTCAGATTTTAAGTTAAATTGAACCCAAAAATAATGCTTCATCACTTCTTCATATGTTCGTCAAAGATGGCAGCTTAATGTTAATTGTTTTGGTTCACGAAATACAGGACACTTCAACAATTATCTAGATTTGGGTACGTTAACAGACTTTGTCACTTTTGACACCGAATGTTTATCGAAAAATAATTAAAGAAACTGTTAACACCCGTTAAATCGGACTAACTTTTTATGTGTCGCAGCCAAATAAATCAGAGACAATGAAAGCCGACGCCCACGACGCTGGCTTCTGCAAAAGTCAAATAAAGTGGGGCTAAATTTTTTAAGGCACTCAAACTAAATTATTCTCTTTATTACAGGGCATTAACACTTAATTAATTTAATTTTGCAAAATATAAATTTAACAATAAGCTTAAAAAACTTTTCATGCAATTATTGGCTTTTTTTTCGTTTTTTATGGAAAATCAGGCACTTTGAGGAACCGGAAAATATCATTTTAAAATTAAAAGAAAAATATTTTCTTTTTATGGAGTTAAAAAGGAAAAAAATAATCACTATTAGAATATAAAATTTGAAACTTCGTTTTTTAGTTCCACCCTAGTGTACACAGGGGGTAGGGACAAGAGTACAATTATACCGGGATCGAATCTTGCGGGAGCTCATGCTAATTTCAATGGAAATCGAAGAAAGGGGAACCAAAATGCTTATATCTACTCGTGGTTTGGAAAGGAACACTTGCATACACAAGGAATGTGAAAGTAAAAAAAGAAAAAATACGTCGGAAAAAAATTCAGGATATCTACATCGGTTTACAGAGAGTTCCGGTTACACGAGGGTCAGAAAATCGAAGTTCTACTGTGCCATATATACTCGTGTGTAAAACGAAGAATTTTTGACAATTTTCTGCAAGTAAATTGGGGGGTGGGGGTTAGACTTATACGCGAGTCAATTACAAAAGCCGAAAAGAAGAAGAAGAAGAAAAAAAAAAAAACTTTGAATACTGCAAAAGTCTGCTTTTTTATGTGTATAAATAATAAAATAATATATAAAATATACAAATAATAATAATTTATTATAAAAAAAAAATTCAATGATTTGTTTTTGTTTACTTACTAAATTTTCGCATTAGTAAGTGAACTCTTTGGTTTGATTTTGTGCGAAATTGAAGTAAAAAGTTAGGGGATCGACTTACGCGAGTTTTAGATTTTTTGCAGAATTTGCGTTCACAAGTTAATGGGTCGGCGTAAATGCAAGTATATACGGTATATATACTCCAATTGTAGTTATTGATTATTATAAATTGTTACTATATAAATTTTTACTACGTCAATAGCTAATGGTGAGGAGGAAGTGGGTCTTGTTCTTGAGCCGACCCCAGCCCTCGACGCCCCCCCCCCACCCTTATAGCAATAATAAAGAAATTTTTATAGTCAAATAATAACCCGAATGATATATAAACATTTTGAAACATATTAAATGTCATAAAACATAGATATAATGCTTAGAGAGTAACGGAAAAAAACCTACCCTTTCGTGCCTAGCGTCCCAAAATTGGGACATTTATATTTTTATACGTTAAATTAAAAAAAAAAAATCAAAGAGAATTTTTTTATTATTTTTTACGTTTATTTTACATCATTTACTATAATTAAACACAATATTGAGTTGAAAAAAAATTCAGGCACTAATGGGTTAAGAGTAAGTGTAATATTAAGTGCCCCAAACATTAAATGTACACAAATTCTGAAGTACACATTATTACGTGGTTTGTACCCATATACGATTCTTGATAAAAGGAAATATTTATAAACAAATACGAATAAGAAAGAGTTGTGCTGTGGATTAAGTACAAAGCAATTGGAGATTAAAGAATACTTTATTTTAGCCTGCAACACCAGGATCCGTGTAGAATGCCAAAGAGCAGCCCACGGAAAAGCGTCTGCCGACCACTGGTGAGGGAACAACAGTTTTTTACATTGCCAGTCCAACAATCAATAGCAGAGCGATGTCAATACATTATCTCGAAACTATTGAGTATTGACGGAACTAGATATACATAAGTATAGCCGATAAGCTATGATAGGGACTAAACTCAGTCTGAAGTTTGATGAAAATTCAAGCATTATTTCTTAAGATAGAGCTATTGTGATAATCGTGAATAATGCAGCATAGCAGCATCACCTGTTGATCTATTTACAGCAAACTGTAATCAGAACCAAATTGAATCAAGTATTAACTAGGTCTGAAGTTTTTGTGAAAACCCGTGCATTAGTTCTTGAGATAGAGCTATTGTAGAAAACGTGAATAATGCAGCATAACAGCGCTACCTGTTAGACGATATACGCCAAAAGCTAATAAGCACCATATTATATCTACGTCTAACGGGATCTGCAGGTTTGTAAAATTCCGTACATTTATTCTTCAGGTAGAGCGCGCACAAAAATTTTGTCACATACAGACAGACTCACAGACAGACTCACAGACAGACATTTCCTAAAAACCATCAAATTGTGTCCAGAACATTCTAACATGTGTAAATTCATCAAAAACTGAAAGCGAAAATTTTCAGAAAATCAATACCTGCTTTTTGTAATGGTAGAAGAAAGTAAAAAAGTCCTTCCGGCCATTGCCGGGAGGAAGAGGTAGCTTTCAAATTCCTTATTTTAAAAAAGCCAACTTATATTATTCAAACACACGAAGCTCAATTTAGTGGAAACCGAATATAGGAGATTCAATACTAATTTTTATCAATGTTAAATCATTATGAATGAGAATTTCGCAAAATTAGTCAGCTTTATCCAAGCTGCTTTTATTTAAAGTAACTTATAGTTGGCTGCCAAATTCGGCAATTTCTTAAAGTGCCTGCCATTTTAAGACAACATGGTGGATGAGGCTAACCAGTGAACTTGGTCGAGACCTTAGTAATTGCTGTGCACGAGCTCACTCACATCGGAATCGGTTGATATATACGAGTGCTGTCGCAGGCAAAAAATCAGATTTTTCAAAATGTCACCCACATTAGAAATTGAAACTGCTATATCTGAGCCATTTTTTAAGATAAAGACAAACAAAAAATGCTCCTGAATCCTTATATCAAGGTCAAATACTTAAGAAAGAAACCTTTTTCAATTTCTAATTTTTTGCACCTCACTTGAAATATAATATTTTTTAATTTAATGGCCGCCATTTTGAATCAAGATGGCTGATGAAGCTGGCCAGCGAACTTGGTCGAGATATTGGTGTATACTATCCACATGCCTTCTTCAATCGAAATAGGCGAATATTTGTGCTATCGCGTGACAAATACAAGATCGTTTCAAAGTGTTAGCCATGCTAGAAATTCAAAGTGCAATAATTCAACCATTTTTTTAAGATGTAAACAAAAGAACAAATTTTCAGAAACAAAAACTGCTCCAGAATCTTTGTATCAAGGCCAAACACATAAAAAAAATCTTTTTCATTTTCCAATTTTTAATACCTCATTTTAATTTCAAATTACATGTTTTTAAAAATGGCAACCCTTCCCTTTTGAAACAAGATGGCGAATGAAACTGGCCAACGAACTCGGTCGAGACATTGGTATGTACTATGTACAGACCAAGTTACATCCAAATCGGTTCATAAATACGCCTGTTATCGCGTGACAAAAATCAGGTCGTTTTAAAATGTCAGCCACAATAGAAATTCAAAATGCTATAACTCAGCCATTTTTTTAGATATAGACAAGACAAAACCTGTTCCGGAATCTTTGTATTAAGGTCAAACACATACGAAAAAAATCTTTTTCATTTTCCAATTTTTTGGTATCTCATTTTAAATTTAAAATTTTTAAAATTATTTTAAATGGCCGCCATTTTGAAACAAGATGGCGGATGAAGCTGGCCAACGAACTCGGTCGAGATATTTGTATGTACTATGCACACACCAAGGTACATCCAAATCGGTTCATAAATACGTCTGTTATCACGTGACAATAATCAGGACGTTTCAAAATGTCAGACACGCTAGAAATTCAAAAGTCCTTCCGGCCAGTGCCGGGAGGAAGAGGTAGCTTTCATAATCCTTATTTAAAAAAAGCCAACTTATATCATGCAAACACACGAAGCTCAATTTAGTGGAAACCGAATATAGGAAATTCAATACTATTTTTTATCAATATAATGAATGAGAATTTCGCGAAATTAGTCAGCTTTATCCAAGCTGCTTTTCTTTGAAGTAACTTATATTTGGCTGCCAAATTCGGCAATTTCTTAAAGTGCCTGTCATTTTAAGACAACATGGTGGATGAGGCTAAGCAGTGAACTTGGTCGAGACCTTAGTAATTGCTGTGCACATGCTCACTCACATCGGAATCGGTTAATATATAGGAGTGCTGTCGCATGCAAAAAATCAGATTTTTCAAAATGTCACCCACAATAGAAATTGAAACTGCTATATCTGAGCCATTTTTTAAGGTAAAGACAAACAAAAAATGCTCCTGAATCCTTATATCAAGATCAAATACTTAAGAAAGAAACCTTTTTCAATTTCTAATTTTTTTGCACCTCACTTTAAATATATATATTATTTTAATTTAATGGCCGCCATTTTGAAACAAGATGGCTGATGAATCTGGCCAGCGAACTTGGTCGAGGTGTTGATGTATACTATCCACATGCCTTCTTACATCGAAATAGGCGAATACGTGTGTTATCGCGTGACAAATACAAGATCGTTTCAAAATGTTAGCCATGCTAGAAATTCAAAGTGCTATAAATCAACCCTTTTTTAAGATATCAACAAAAGAACAAATTTTCAGAAACAAAAACTGCTCCGGAATCTTTGTATCAAGGCCAAACACATATAAAAAAATCTTTTTCATTTTCCAATTTTTTAATACCTCATTTTGAATTTTAAATTTAATTTTTTTAAATGGCAACCTTTTTGAAACAAGATGGCGAATGAATCTGGCCAACGAACTCGGTCGAGACATTGGTATGTACTATGTACAGACCAAGTTACATCCAAATAAGTTCATAAATACGCCTGTTATCGCGTGACAAAAATCAGGTCGTTTTAAAATGTCAGCCACAAGAGAAATTCAAAATGCTATTACTCAGCCATTTTTTTTTAGATATAGACGAAAGAAAAACTGTTCCGGAATCTTTGTATTAAGGTCAAACACATACAAAAAAAATCTTTCTCATTTTCCAATTTTTTGGTATCTCATTTAATTTTTTTTATTTTTTTAAATGGCCGCCAATTTGAAACAAGATGGCGGATGAAGCTGGCCAACGAACTCGGTCGAGATATTTGTATGTACTATGTACACACCAAGGTACATCCAAGTCGGTTCATAAATACGCCTGTTATTACGTGAGAAAAATCAGGACGTTTCAAAATGTCGGCCACGCTAGAAATTCAAAATGCTATAACTCAGCCATTTCTTAAGATATAGACGAAACAAAAACTGCTCCCGAATCTTTTTATCAAGGTCAAACACATAAGAAGAAAATATTTTTTCAATTTTCAATTTTTGGTACCACATTTCAAATTTAAATTTTTCTTAAAAATTTAAATGGCCGCCATTTTTAAACAAGATGGCGGGTGAAGCTGGCCAACGAACCCGGTTGAGACATTGGTATGTACTATGTATAAACGAAGTTACATCCAAATCGGTTCATAAATACGCCTTTTATCGCGTGACAAAATTCAGGACATTTCAAAATATCAGCCACGCTAGAAATTCAAAATGCTATAACTCAGCCATTTTTTAAGATATAGACGAAACAAAAACTGCTCCGAAATCTTTGTATAAAGGTCAAATACATAAGAAAAAAATATTTTTCCATTTTCAATTTTTTGGTACCACATTTCAAATTTAAAATTTTTAAAAAAAAATTTAAATGGCCGCCATTTTGAAACAAAATGGCGGATGAAGCTGGCCAACGAACTCGGCCGATATATTGGTATGTACTATGTACACACCGAATTACATCCAAATCTGTTCATAAATACGCCTTTTATCGCGTGACAAAATTCAGGACGTTTCAAAATGTCAGCCACGCTAGAAATTCAAAATGCTATAACTCAGCCATTTTTTAAGATATAGACGAAACAAAAACTGCTCCGGAATCTTTGTATAAAGGTTAAATAAATAAGAAAAAAATATTTTTCCATTTTTAATTTTTTGGTACCACATTTCAAGTTTTAAATTTTTTTTAAAATTTTAAATGGCCGCCATTTTGAAACAAAATGGCGGATGAAACTGGCCAACGAACTCGGTCGAGACATTGGTATGTACTATGTACACACCGAATTACATCGAAATCGGTTCATAATTACGGGAGTTACAGTGTGGCATAGGTCAGATATATATACATACATATATATATATATCAATTTTGAACGGAGGGTGGTTTCGGGGTCTGGGGGTCATGATCGATGAAAATATACCAAAATTTTTTGAAATCGCTTTCCTCCGAACGGCTGCAATAGGTAGCTTTTTTGTAAAGAAAGCTACCTAAAATGCTATAACTCAGCCATTTTTTAAGATATTGACGAAACAAAAACTGCTCCCGAATCTTTCTATCAAGGTCAAACACATAAGAAAAATTTTTTTTTTCAATTTTCAATTTTTTGGTACCACATTTCAAATTTAAATTTTTCTTAAAATTTTAAATGGCCGCCATTTTTAAACAAAATGGCGGATGAAGCTGGCCATCGAACTCGGTCGAGACATTGGTATGTCCTATGTATAAACGAAGTTACATCCAAATCGGTTCATAAATACGCCTTTTATCGCGTGACAAAATTCAGGACGTTTCAAAATGTCAGTCACGCTAGAAATTCAAAATGCTATAACTCAGCCATTTTTTAAGATATAGACGAAAGAAAAACTGCTCCGTAGTCTTTGTATAAAGGTCAAATACATAAGAAAAAAATATTTTTCCATTTTCAATTTTTTGGTACCACATTTCAAATTTTAAATTAAAAAAAAAATTTAAATGGCCGCCATTTTGAAACAAAATAGCAGATGAAGCTGACCAACGAACTCGGTCGAGACATTGGTATGTACTATATACACACCGAATTACATCCAAATCGGTTCATAAATACGAGAGTTACAGTGTGACATAAGTCAGATATATATATATATATATATATATATATATATATATATATATATATGGATATATATATATATATATATATATATATATATATATATATATATATATATATATATATATATATATATATATATATATATCAATTTTCAATGGAGGGTGGTTTCGGGGTCTGGGGGTCATGATCGATGAAAATATACCAAAATTTTTTGAAATCGCTCTCCTCCGAACGGCTGCAATAGGTAGCATTTTGTAATGAAAGCTACCTAATATATCTCATGAACCATTTTATACGCTCACTCAATCGCAAACAAGCTAGGAAACATTCAATTATGAATAAATAACAACTCAAATCGCAAAATTTTAACACAAAATAGAAAAACGGTACTGTTTCAATCATAATTAATAGCAAATAATAACAATGTTTCATTCGTTTTCCTCTAACTATTATTTACAACTATATAAAGAACATGTATTCAGAGATAACTAAATGTGATTTATACCGCTAACGGCTTTTATGCCAAGCTAACAGTGTTAAATAGCTTTTGAAATAGATTCTGTTAACGGAATCTGGAAATAGTTTGCCGATACTACTTTATTATTATGCTATTCGTAGAAGGATTTAAATATTCGCAATTTAAGGGAATTATTATTTAAATTTTGCATATTGTGCTACGCTGACAAGTTCAATTTGAAAATCGTATAAAAGTAATTTTAAAATAAGTGTCTTTAAATTAATCTATATTTAAATATTTATATTTAAATATAGATTAATAATATTATTATTTATATTTAAATATCTATATTTAAAATATTAATTTTGTATAAAGTTTTGCGTAAAGTATAAACTTTGTACGAACTGCAGAAATCGCATCAAAAGAGTATTTTACACCTTTAGAATGTGGAATCGTACATAGTCAAATTTAATTGAAAAAATTTATTTACTAATAAAATCATAAAACGAAACGCAATTTTTCCCCTTGATTCAACATAAAATATGTAATGAGAACTTTAAAAAGGGAACAGTTTTACTTAAAAGAGGAATAAATAAATGAAAAAGATGTTACAAAATTAAAATATGCATTTTATTTAAAACTTCTTAGTACTTTCAAGCTTCCCAAGCTTATCATCAGAGAATTTTTTAATAACTAATTCTTGTTTAGCTATACAAATATGCCACTTTGTTTTGAAAATGCGAGAGCCAATAATTTCTAGAGTTGACAGTAGAAGTAGCAGTAGCAGTTTCTTGGATTGAATTTAATTAGAGGAAATATATATTATTATTAATTGCAGCTCCATTCATTTTTATGACATCCCTCACATACGTCACTTTTCATGATTTGAAGAAAATATTTAACTGCCGTACTTTTCGTAAATAAATCCTGAAAACTTGAGCAAAATGACGTATTAAGATTTAAAGTAAAGCAGGTCATAATTTCACAGCGAACCCTACCGGAGAAATATACACATTTTCATTGAGATCTAACGTCCATGTTCAAAAACATATATAAGAAGAATGGTTATATTCTATACATAACTTCGAGCACTTTCAAATGATACAATAATAAAAATGACTCAAAATCGCTATTACTGCGCCCCCTTCTTGCGGCATATCTCCAAATTCGACTGGGACATGCTAACCGTAGCCAAAACATAAAAATGAAAATTGGTTCTATTCTATGCGTATCTTGATATAGTTTAAGATGATCCAATAATGAAAATGCCTCAAAAATTGCTATTACAGCGTCCGTTTACTGCGGGATAATTTCAAGTTTAAGTGGCATGTCATAGTCACATATATGTATATGAAATTTGGTTCAATTATATGAAAAACATTTTACATCTTTGAAGGATATAAACTGGATACACACAGATACACATACGCGTACACATGGACACTCGGACGGACAGACAGACATTTTGTAAAAACATAATATTCTGAAGTCAATTGTTTTCTAAAACGTATAGATTAGTCGAAACTGTTAGTCGAAAGAATTTCGATTATGATATTTTCTTTTTTAGAAATATGAAAGAATTTAAGCGTTTTTTAATAACTAGAAATTACTTAACAATTAGTACTATAATAAATTAAAGATTATATGTTTCTTAATTATAACTATATTTTGTATTATCTAAGTTATTGAGAAAATACTTAGTAAAAATTTTCCACTATAACAACAAAACCACTTTTATATGAATACTGTGTACAAAACATTTTATTATTTTAGTACAAGAAATTTTCTTAAATCGATAAACCTCTTATCTTTAGAAACCAAACAATGAGTAAACTTTTCTTCTGTCAAAAGAACACTTCACAGTATTCCGTCGAGACAAATGTAGCCAAGGAAACGCACAGGTCTTGTTT
Source organism: Maratus speciosus (assembly GCA_963932465.1). NCBI lineage: Eukaryota > Metazoa > Arthropoda > Arachnida > Araneae > Salticidae > Maratus > Maratus speciosus. The sequence goes on from OZ010789.1 coordinate 43,032,399, forward strand.
TATGATAGTAATATAAACTTTTACAAATTTTCAAATGACTTTCATTATTTAATTGTAGGTATAAACAAAATACAATATTTTCGGAAACATAAATTTTTTTAGACAAATTTAGTTAATTTTTATATTTAAACTAATGTATTATATGATGCAAAAAGTCTGAAATATAATATTTAAAATTTTTCTGATTAAAAAACAATGTAATTTTAATGTACTTTTTTATAAATTTAGTTGAATATTATTTAAATACAAGCAAATAGAAAGTTTATTGTTCTGTTTTGTATAAATAATGTAAATGAAATATATAACGAATGCACATTTTTTATTGATGAAAATTAAATAAAAAAGTTATTTTTGTAATATACACAGGGTGTCCACTCTCAACAATGTCCTATGGTAATTCATAAACCGTTATCCATAGACATATCGTTCAAAAAAAATAATAATAATAATAATAATAATAATGAGGTAAATAAGTATTTTAAGTGCAAGGTGGTTCAATAAAAACATTTCTTAAAAAATAAAATACGAAATTTAAATATTTATACGGTCCCCCGGTCTTATAAAATATATTTAGTAAAATTTTCCTGTTACACTGACAAGTAAGACAAAAAGAAAAGTCGATTTATTTTGCGATTAAAAGTTACCGAGTAATAGCTGTTTAAAGTTTTTTGCTGCAAAATAGGGGTCATTCATAAATTTAGAAGAAATATAAATAATCCTCAGATGTAATACAAAAATAGTTGAGAGTAAAATTAACATTGCAATATAAATTTGAAATCGGTAATCATTCTGACATATTAATACAAAATATACAATTTGTACTAAACATATAAAAGGAAAGAAATAACAGAATTTTTGTTAAATAAAACGATGAAAGCAACATTCTTATTTCTTTACAAAATGGTACCGATTTTTAAATGTTATTACAATACACTAACCTGAAAATGTGGGTTGTGTCATGTTTTTTAACTTTTGGTAATTTTATGTATTTTCTAGCTCAGAGTCCTAAATTAACATTCATTTTTTACCATCATGTAAAGATTTTTTGAAAATCATAAATTTTAAAGTTAAAAATATATAAAATAGTGAAAATCTGATACTATAAAATAGATGTTACTGCTGTGCTTTTAACTTTTGATAATTGATTTTTATGCATTTATGACCTTTGACACAGAAAATGAACTTCATTTTTAAACATCACGTCAGTTTCATTGCAAATCGGAAATATTAAAGCTAAAAAAAATCAAAGTAACCCCACCCCCCCTCATCGGACACATGAACTGTTTAGCTGTAAGAATGCTAGTATAAACCTGAAAATTGAATACATTATTGAATTATGCGAAATTAAATTAAATAATTTTTTTTTTTTTTTACATCTGTTTTATAGTGTCATATTTTCGTTTTAATTTAAGTTTCATATTTACGATTTGCCAAAAATTCTAACGTGATTTTTGAAAATGAAGGTCACTTTCAGATTCAGTGCTGAAAAATACATAACAATCAATTATCAAAAGTTAAAATACGCAACGATCTCCACTATTTTATGATGTGAAATTTTTGATATTTTTTAACTTATAAATTTACGATTTGTGAAAATTCCTGAAATGATGTGTGTGAAATGATTAATGTAATTTTTGGATTCAGTTCTAAAAAAACACATAAAAATGAATTATAAAAGTTAAAAAACGCAATCGTGGCAGTATTCTGTTATATAATCTAAAACTGTTTCTAAAAATTCTTGACAATTATATATCCTAAGTTTTCATGTTATCCTGTAAAATTAGTATAAATGGAAACCACCGAAATTAACAATAATATTAGATTGTCATCAGATTTACGTCAAAATTAAACCTCGATCGGCCATTTGAAAGTGAGTTAAAGTTCGAGTATAAATTTTGTACTGGAAATACAACCATGCGATCGTTGCAAGTTAAATAAAAACGTATAAAAAGAACGTATTTTTTGTTAAAAGAAATCATGCAAAGAGACAGCCAGAAATTCTTTGAAAATAAAACGTATGTTAAAACTCAATTATTTTACCTAATATGAAACTTAATTAATAAAAGTTAACTCAATCGTATAATTTTTACGATTTCTTTTAAAGCACCTTCATTCAAAGTGCAGATACACCTGAAATAAGTTCTTCGAATGATGTACGTACTTGGTGTACGACCCCTAATCACAGTGACGAACTCATCTGTTTTCAGACGCAGAAATCTGGTATAAGTTATGCATTTCAAAGTTTCATAACTAGGTCAATGTTAGTGTTAGATGAACGGGGCTTTTTTTTTTGTCTTTCATTTTAGTGTAACAGGAAATTTTTACTAAATATTACTTATAAGACCGGGTGAACGTATAAAAAATTAAATTTCGTAATTTTTTAAGAAATGTCTTTATTAATCCAAATTGCTTTTAAAATACTTCTTTACCTCATTTAAAACATTTTTGTGATTGGAACTATATATCTAACTAACGGTATAGGAATTAGCCATTAGACTTCGTTGAGAGTGGACACCCAGTATAATGCTTTTTAACAAGTAATATTTGTCTAAATTATTACTGAAAATTTATAAAATATCTTTCTATGGCACTTCGCGTACGTAAAATTTTACTAGTTTAAGAAAGTTTTCTGGAATTCATAAAACTGTTATCTTAGAAAACCAAACACTGAGTAAACGTTTGTTCTGTCAAAATATCGTTCTACAGTACTCTCCAAAGACAAAAATTGTCCTGAAATTATTTTCCAAATATGAATTATAACAGAGGTTTGATTTACTTTAGCATAAATGCATGTAGAAATTTTGTTGCTATTGTATTTACAAATTTATCATTTTGATACATGTATTATTTGTTAATATAAGTGAATATATAATATTTTAAATATCTGTGATTAAAATGAAGATTTTTGATCTATTGTATGAATATAAGTGATTGTAAGCGAAAATAAATCAAATACAATAAAATTAAAGCTTTTTTTTAACTGTAACATTCTGCAAAACTAATTTGAATGAAATATATGAAGAATGCATTTTTTCATCCATGAAAACTTTTTTCGCGACTTGTTAACGAGAAAGCAATGTCTTTCCTCTAGAGAGGAAACTGTCAATAAAAGGTTAGTAAAAAGCTAATTTATATAGATGCTGGTTTTGTTTTAAGTATAAAACACTTAAAAATTTTCAGCTCTTGGCAATTCTCTAAGACGTAATAAAATTTTCAACACTTTTGGAGACGTAGAATATTGGAACTGGGAATATATTCATACAATATAGAAAATATACTGTAGTACCTCTTTTGAAATAAAGTGTTTAATAATTCCAAACCATTTAGAGAGAAAATATATTCACTGGAGATGAAAAATATACAGAAGCAGATCCCTTATTTCCATATAATGATGAAATATCCCTCAAACAATTTATAATTAGTTTTCAGCTTTTATAACGAGGGAATTATATTAGGTATAATAATATAAATTAGAGATGAATAATATACAGAAGTAGATTACTTGTTTATACATTGTAAGGTTAGTTGGCGTAACTGGACCCACGAGGTAACAGGGCCATAGGATATTTTATAAAAAAACCTGTTGATGTTTTTTAAGTTTTAGCTTTTGTGAACAATGCACCTTAACCTCTGCTTCCTAAAACAACGTGTGTCAACTCAATCATAACTCTCATTTTGCTGTGATAGGTTGTCAAAAATGTACGTTTCTTTTTTTTTAAACAACGTCAATTTGGTTGAACTTCCTCGGCTTTTTATTAAAATACTGTAAGTACTTTTATTAAACAATCTTTTTTTTAAAGATTAGGCATATAACTACATTAATATTATTAGGTATCCATATATATTTATTTCATGTTTCAAATGTAAGTCTGGTGTCCCAGTTACCCCATAAATTTGTCAAGAAATGGGTTACTGGGACATGTATCCGGGGTAACTGGGCCATGCTGGATATAATTACCCCAATAGTTATAAATATTTTTTTTTAGATTCTCTTACTATGGGAAATAGATTTCTCCATTGTTTTTTGTTCACAATAGAGAAAATTATAGAATACCTGATTAAAATTACATAATAAAATTTTAAAAAAGTATATTTGGTGGTATCAAACCAAATTTCTTGACCCCTTGAGAGGCGGTGATGCCCGTTATGGCATCACATAATTTTAATCCCTAATTGCCACAATGGCACCGGAATTTTATAATGAAAATTTCATCTTTATTAAGTACACGAAATTATACTTTTACTGGTTTACAAATAGATTCTCTTGTAAGTACTAGTGTCATTAAATTATTTTAAAATTTTACGAATGGTACCTTGCCTTTGAAAGAGAGGTAGCCAGACTTACGATACAGAATTGATACAGAACTTACGGTACAGAAATTGTACAATACACAAGAGTCGTATTCTATAGGGAAAGTTTTATTGTTCCTACCACTATTTTGAAAATAATATCTTCATCGCAACCTTTCTTTAAAATATGTTAAATAAAATGCTCATGAAGGAAACTTATTACGGGTTCTGGTAAGAACAATAAAATTTTCCCTATGTAATGTGACCCATGGATACAGATAAAGTTTTTAAGTACTTACGTAGCCGTTGGTTCATAGATTTACCTTGCTATTTTTTTCCTTAAATTACCCATGTGGCTTTTATACTTATTACCTATACTAAAGTATATAAGTACTTACTTATTTTTTATGTTTTTGGTATAAATAAATCTAATATTTTCACTTTTAGTGCTTTTTTAGACACATTGATAGCAATGGTTTCCCTAACAACGCTCTTTATTTGATATATAATTTACATGATATGCCTGGTTTAATTTTTTTTAAGTTGTTTACACTTTTTCAAACAGGACCTGATATCCCGTATGAAAAAAAAATAAACACGTGTGGAACATAGACCCTCCTGGTCTACATACCCCATTTTTATGGGGCAACTGGGCCCATGAGGAAAGAAAGATGAAATATGCATATTTTTATATATTTAAATATTAAAATGTAATTTTGAGCATTTCGAATTTCTGTCTGATAGAGGAAACCTAGCTGAACACATTTACAGAAGTTCAGACTTTAATTCAAATTAACATTAACTTTTTGAAGCTGAATTGTCGGAAGCTCCAGAGTCACATAGTGAAATCATGCTATAGTTGCCCCAATAAACCTTAATGATTAAATAACGATAAAATAGTTTCAGATGTAATTAGTTTTCAGTTTTGATCATCAGGTGAATAGCAGTAGAGAGTAACCAGTTTTACAATGGCGACACATAACTGCTGTGCATTTCGTATAAAGTAATTTAATCTCAAACGAGACAAGTTTACATATAGATCTTGATACATTAATAATAAGGTAAATGAGTGAGAGGTAGAGGGCAACTGTTAGAAGACTATAAGCAACAGTTATGGTTAATGTGATAATTTATATTTAAATTCTGTTACTATTTTAAATAAAACTGAAATAATTAAAATTATAATTACCGCTGATTAAAAAAGATGTTAGACTGTATCAGTAATGTGATGTAATTTAAGTAAGGTTGTTTTCAAATAGAATCTGGCTACTTTCTGACACATTTTTTATTAATTTTTATCCTGAACTGTATCACATTTTCAGATGTCTTTATTAAGGTATTACGTAATGAACTGTCTTTTTTGGTTTTAGTAAACAAGAAGAATATCTATAAAATATTGCACAATTTGAATTTTTTAATCAAATTTCTGGATGAAAACGGGCAGCAAAGGGATCAAACTACCTATACATCAATCGCTTATAAAACTCAAGATATAATTCATATATCAAAAAATGAAAAATAAAATACTGTTTAATTCCGAATCGCATTAATAATCATTCCCGTACTATGATTTTATATTTGAAAACGAGTTTGAAATTCGACGTTTTTTGTTGATGAGAGCGAAAGAAATTTTTAGAACCACCTTAGTGTGAATTCAAAAGAATAAACTATTTTTTCGTTCTTTGTTGTAAAATATTTAAGCTGAAAATATTTGAGTTTTAATTACAAAAATATTATAACTTTAGCACAAGTATATTTTTAGATTGCATATAAGTTGCGTCTTAGGAAAACAAACACTGACTAAAATATTCTTTTGCTAAAGCAAAGTTCCATAATACTCTCCGGAGACAAAAATTGCCACGAAAACTTTTATCAAATTTTAATTCTTACAAAGCTTTGTTTTACTCTAACTATAAAAGCTTTTACAAATTTTCAGCTGGCATCCAAACCTTTGGGGAATAAATAACCAAGCTTTTGGCTAACATGGATAACATAAATTTTTAGATTTATTGAAAGGTATAGTTTACGACTTTATATATTATGTTCATGCGTAGTAAAATTATATTTCTAGAGATTTTTTTTAAAAATGATTTTTAGAAGATAAGGCAGTTAATAAAATAAAAATTATTTAATTTGAAAAATGTCAACTGAATTAAATTAACACACGATTTGTCAAGACGAATCAGAAAAGGAAAGACGTATAGCATAAACACGATTTTATTTTGAAAGATAAAAACTATTGTACTGAATTTCAAATTACTTTTCATAAAAATAATAAATTGGGAATGTTAATATTTTTCAGAGAAAATGAAGAAACTTACGTGCATTAAATAATTTCAACTATAAGGTCTATAATGGTTGAATGTTAACAGTATGCTAGATATTCAATGAGTACAGTAACAATTTCCGAAGAGTAATCTTTACTTTTTTAATCATATAATTTTTAATATACTTTTTTAAAAATAATAGGCAAAAATTATACTTCGAAAATTCAGCTACCACACGGTTTGGAAAAATAACGATTTTTTGGAGATTAATTTATATTAAAATATATTAATTTATGTTTGAAAAATTTACATTATATTTGAAAGAAATGATATTAAGATATGTACCAATATTAATTTAAATTTCATTACATTTATTTAAAAAAAAAGATTTATAAACTAATAGCAAACTTAAAACTTTGGAGAAAGTTTTAGTATTAAGATAAATTTAATAAATATAAATATAAATATATTTTAAAAATGTACTGTTAATTACAGAATTAAAATTAATGCAGTTTTTAATATGCCATATAATGTGGAGATATATTGTTTAATTATTTATTTTATTCTGCATTGTGGGAATTATTGTGACGATGAACTGTAGTATTCATTTATAATGAGTTAAAACATAACAAATATACACTTTACATTATGCTCAAACCTTTTATATGCAGACAACATATTGGAAGGAAGAACATATTAACACATATTTATATGATTCTAATTAATTTTTCAATTAATTAAAAATATATATAAATAAAAAATATATACGTGTTTACCGATGCTGGGATTATTTGTGTCTCATGTTTCGCTGCAGGATTGCGTGCTCATGAAGACTATATCATTTTGTGCTGCAGTTGCAGCCTTGCTAACATATGTGTGTGAGAGATGCTAAGCTGAGTATAGTCCTTGTAGCTTGAATGGTAGAGAATTTGGAGCGCTAGTTCAAGGATTCCTTGTTCTATTCCCGGCTTGGATATTTTTTCCTTTGTGTTTACCGATGCTGAGTTTATTTGTGTCTCCTGTTTTGCGGCAGATTTTGGCGCATGGAGACTACTCCATCTTGTGCTGCAGTTGCAGCCTTGCCAAAATATGTGAGTTAAAGATGCTAAGCTGGGTTTCTTCCTCGTAGCTAAAACGGTAGAGCACTTGGAGCGCTATTCTAAGGGTTACGGGTTCGATTCCCGCCTTGGGCTTTTTTCACTCTGTTGGTTGTACGCTTAGTTAGCAATGTAATAAATCACGTATTAAAATATTCAATCATTTCGAGAGTAATTTCACTGCTGTATATAAATTGAAAAAAATATTGAAATTATATATGTGTTTACCGATACTGGATTTATTTGAGTCTCATCTTTCGCTGCAGGATTGTCTGCTCATGAAGACTATTCTCTCTTGTGCTGCAGTTGCAGCTTTGCTAACATATGTGAGTGAGACATGATAAGCTTGGTATCGTCCCCGTAGCTTAAATGGTAGTGCACTTGGAGCGCTATCCCAAGGGTCCCGGGTTCGACTTTTTTATTCTGTTGGTTCTTAGTTAGTAATGTGATAAATCACGTATTAAAATATTCAACACAATTTTATTTAAATAAAAGATAAATATAAACTTTTATAATAGTAGTAAATATATATATATATATATACATACAAATATATATATATATATATATATATATATATATATATATATATATATATATATATATATAAGTGTATATTTGATATCCATATTTGTGATTTGATCCAAGTTATCCCAACTATATGAATTTGAATCAATTACAAAATGCATTTTTAAAGAATATTTTTTTTTAATTCCTGTATTGTTCAATACTTTTTTAATTAACTGCTTTCCGATAATTCTCAATACGTCCAGTGCTAATGCTAGACTGTCATGATTATCTAAAAGAAAAATAAATGATACTTTCTTTTGGACATTTAAATGTAAATTATTCGAAAATTCAGTTAATTTTATTAAAATTACAATTTTCGTAATATCATTAAAATGATTTATTATTGAATCAAAGATTTTAAATGAAAACGCCCTTATTCATATATAAAAGCAAATAATCTCGATTTTCATATTTAGTAAATGTCACATGTTTATATCTCATATTATTTGCGACATGATGTAAATCAGTCTTCATAGCTTTGTACTTTTAATTATGGTTATCGCACAGATAGCTATAAAGTATTTTTAAACATATGTTAATGTAATTACAAATGATACATCATAATCTTTTTCTTTAACATTTAAATGTAAATAGATAATACTTATTTAAATATGTAATGCTTTTAATATACACTTGCATTAAATTATTCTATTCAAACATTATGGAAGCTCTTAAAAATTTATATACATAAATATTTATATTGAACATCTAAATACCTAATGTAATGTAATTTGTTTATTACCATTTTTGCTATATTTTTACATACTATTATATATTGTTATTACTATTTGGTTTATATATATATACATTAATATATGCATTTTATATTATATTAAATTTAATGCATATTTTGTTATTACTATTTTGTTACATTTGTATATAGAAATATATTTTTAGTCTTATAATGTTTCTATATAGATTCCTTTATGAAATATTATTTGCATTGTTCAAACTTAACTGTTTTTCAATCATTTAATGATTTAATCAGCAAACTACTATGTCGTATTTTGCTCCTTAACCGTTTTAATTTTCAATCATTGTCAGTATTAGTTTTAAATAATTACCTAAGCATCGTTTAAAAAAAATAATAAATAAAACAAGTATTATAATTGCAAAGAAAAAGTATTCTGAATCTGCTTTTTTTAAAATAAGTTAAAAGAATTTACATGCGACATAAAAAAAAAACTTAAATAAATCAAGAAATGTATTTTATAATTAATTATAAAAGCTATAAATGTAAAAATTTATTTGCAGACATTAAGATATGAATCAAATCTTGAACCTGATAACCGTTATTCGCTTTGCTTACATTAAAACTGATGACGTTAAAATATGCCTATAGATATCTTAATAAAGAATAAGAAACTTTGATATACAGGGTGTCTACATGAAACTTCCTCGATTTCAAAAGTTAATTGTACGGAAACTATGAGTGCTAGAGATTTGTGGTTTGCGATATGTTGACTAACAAGACAACAAGTTTAGTTTACTTCTCATATTTCCTGTACAATTAACATTTGAAATCATTATTTACTAATTACGTTTGATTTACGTACTTACTATTACTTATTATTACGTATTATTACGTAATAATTAATTAATAATAATTAATTATAAAATCTATAAATGTAAACATTTATTTGCAGACATTAAAATGTGAAACAAATCTTGAACGTGATAACCGTTATTCGTCTTTGCTTACATTAAAACTGATGACGTTAAAATATGCCTATAGATTTCTTAATAAAGAATAAGAATCTTTGATATACAGATGTTTACACGAAACTTCCCCGATTTCAAATGTTAATTGTACGGAAACTATGAGTGCTAGAGATTTGCGGTTTGCGATATCATGACCAGCAAGAAAACAAGTTTAGTTTACTTCTCATATTTTCTGTACAATTAACATTCGAAATCATGGTGGTTTCAAGTGAAAACACTGTATATTTGTTTTATATTTTATATAAAAATGTTTTTAAATAATATTACTCTGGAAAAGTAATTTCTAAGTTTCTTTCACAATGTTAACCATCAAGAGAAGCACTAACACGGAAACTCGATTCAGGAGCACATGGGTATGCCATAAACGTATGTATTTAGCCATTAATATCTTACGTTATAATTATCCGATTAAAAAGATTATTTTTTCAAGCCAACCTTAGACAGCGTAAAAAAAGATGTTTATGGAATGATTATAAACACATGATCATTCTTAATATAAAAGAAATAAAAAATATGGTGTTTCATTCAATCTATCGTATATTAACCCATTAACCGCTGGTATTGCGTTGACCGAACGGTCAAAATAAATGCGTATAAAAAATCAGCTAGCAGATGAATTTTATATTAACATTAATTTTTAAGTAGGGAATATTATAGTTAATAATTGAATTGAAAAATATTTTCCTTCATCAGTTTTTTTTTTTTTTTTTTTTTTTTTTTTTTTACATTTAATAACGAGTTCCAAACTTGAAGAATTTTTTTAACAGCAACTTTTACGTTGTCGTTTTCACAGAAGAAACATAGTTAGAAAAACGTAAGCTTTAGAGGTAACCTATTTTTAGACAAGGTCAAATTAGATAAAACCATTCTACGAATCAGTTCTTTTTGTTTTAGTTAGGGAGGAAGATAAAACAGGTGTTGCGTTGGCGCAACGTCAGCGTGAAACAGGTAGCTTCCAAACAGGTAGCATCAAGGAAGATAAAACAGGTGTTGCGTTTGCGCAACGTCAGCGGGAAAGAGGTAGCTTCCAAACAGGTAGCATCAGGTCCAAACTTCCAAAAATATATACGTTTTGCATAAATGCTGCAGTTCGATTTAATTATATAAGCATTCTCAAAACTCGGAAAATGATCACTTTTCATGGAGTGGTCAACTGATCATTTTCCGAGTTTTGGGAATGCTTATATAATTAGATCGAACTGCAGTATTTATACAAGACGTATTTTTTTGGAAGCTTAGTACACGAGAACGGCTGATTTAGTCAGTAACGAGGCTACATCTCTACCAATGGAATACTTAGTTTTGTTCTAACTATTATTTTTTTTTTGGTAACTTGATGTAATGTTTTTCTGCTTATTGAATTTTAACACCTAGTATGACTTTTACGCTAGGAATTAACTGATGAGGGGTTCAGAATGAATCCGAAACGTCCTTTTAACTTATTTTTAGCGTTTGTATCTTTTAATGTAATGTAATGTAATGTCTTTAATTTTGAAAATTATTTAAAAGTGTGAATGAATTAAGACGTAGTCTTTTTTTTATATCATAGTATATAGAATCTGTACAAATATATGTATCATACACAGCTGCAGAAAAGATTAGGAGTACTTTCCCGGCTATAGGGATATTGTTGAAATCTAGTTTTCAAATGTGTCATACATTTTCTGAAATACTTAGTTAGATATTTTTTTTTACCTCAGTAAACGACGAAGCTTTGCTAAAGTATTCAGGAAATATTCGAAAGTGTTTCATAATGTATGCTTGATGCATGATTTGTTTTTTTTGTTTATTGATGCTTTAGTTCTTCTTGAAAAACCACCAGAACGAGGCTATACCAACAAAAAAAGAAGTATCAAAATCTAAGTATTTAAACTAAATCTACTGTGAAACCTGCCTGTACGACCACCTCCATTAAGCGACCACCTTTCTGAACGACCTTTTTTCATGAACGAAATTTATTCCCATCGGCTCAATACTAATTTCACCTCCATTCAGAGACCATCCTAGTCGAACTCCCTCCATGAGAAACCAATTTCTTTTAAGAAAATGAAACAAATTTCGTTTTTTCTTAGTCGTTTGAAGAAGGTTTTATTATGAAAATAATTCCGGAGAGCGCATTATTCAGGAAACTTCTAAACTAAGTTTAGAGGGGTTTTCGGTATCTTTTTAAGTGTTTAAACAACTTTGTGCCTTTTAAGGCAATGAATTTAACTCTGATAACGAATTAAGAATAGCGGTCAATAAACTCCTCTGCTTTGTTCTGTCAACAAATTCTCAAAGAAATAGATAAAATAATGAAATCGTCATTATTTGTTCCCGTCTAAAAAAATGCATTTATTTACTGAGCCTCAAAATAAATGTTATAAAAGATAAAACCGTAAAATCAAAACAAACGTCAATGCATTCATTTTTTTAAACTCTGCAGTAATTAACTTATATAATTAACTTTTATTTTGATACTTAAATTTTCCTATTTTTTCCTAATGTGAAAAATAAATTTTAGTAACATTACCTATTACTCTTTTCAACAATTAAATTCTATATTTAAACATGACCTCCATTAAGAGACCACCTCTCGGAGCGACCAATTTTTATTGATACGAAACGCGGTCGCTTTGGGGAGGTTTTACTGTACTAGTTGAGATTCATTAAATACAAACTCCTTTGCTGAAAGCCTGTTAATAAAGTGAAAATTTGTGGAAAATCCCTTATCAATTAGCCGCTTTTAAAAGAGCAACTAAAAATCAGCTCACTCTATCACGGATAGCTTTCTAAATGTTCACAATATTTGACTGGGTTTTTTTAAGAGTTTCATAGAGTTGACTAGCTGACCCTGCATGATATAAACAAAAATCATGCAAGAATTTTTTTAACTTAAAAAAATCGATATATGGGGCATTCTCACAATCTTTTGACTTTTGGGAAAAAAATCTGACAAATTTAAACTTGCTAAAATAACATTTTAATCTGATAGACGAATGCCTTAATGATTCAAAATAAAGAAAAAATGATCAGCAGCGAATTTTGTTTTTATTTAACTGAGGTTTAAGTTAAACTTGCGACTTTAGATTTTCCTTACAATTTTACCCTTATAAGTTTTTATTTTCTTCTAATTTTTTACTTATAATGAATTTGCATAGTACCCACAGGACATTCAAATAAGAAATAATAACAATGTAGTCCTTTTAATACAGAATTTTTTGCATAACATTGTCTTAAAGTGGTGTTAAGGAAGGGACGGTAAGGGAAAAAAGGGGATGGTATTGGAAAAAAGGGACGAAATGGTAAAAATAGGGACGGTAAGGATGGAACAGTAAGGAAAATTACCACCTATTATTAGGAAAATCATGTTAAGACTAAGTGATAGCCACAATGTTCATTGATGTTTAGAAACAGTTGTTAACATTGAATTAAATTATTATTTTTTTTATTTAATATACCTCGAAAAGTGCAGGAATAAACCTTGGGGACGGTGAGACTAACAATAAAGCCACGATGCTTGAAATTGATATTAAAATGCTGATTTAAATTCTACAGTAAATTTCCTGCCAAAGAATTTTAGACATTATTTCTCTAACATACTTCTGAATGAGAAAAAACTTGAAAAAAAGCCTGTGGGTGCACCTAAAATGATTTTCTGTATAATTTTAGAAGAGGAATGGTAAGAAATCTAAAACCCAGGGACAGAGTTTAAAAAATAATAACAACCCTAAAAATGTATACAATTTAATTTTTACCTACATGTTTATATAAAACAACAGATCCAGTTTCAGAAAAAAATTACGTCGAATAATTTTTATTGAAATAATTTTATCCAGATAGCTCCAAACTTAAAAATCAGCGTCAGGGACACGGGACGGTATACAAGTTTTCCAGGCGTTTGGACCACCAACATCGTCCAAAACTTATTTAACTCGTTAATATTGTTGTGCAGTGCAATCATGCAATGAGATGTTCCCCAGTATATGAAATAAAAAAAACACACACACAAAAAAGTTTATTAAAATAAAAATTATTATTCAGGGACATGAAAGTCAAAAGATTGTGAGAATGCCCCATATCTCCATGAATGTACGAGATATTCTTACACAAATGAATGCTCATATTGTACAATATCCACATTAGGGTGGAGTGAAAAAAACGAAAATCGAAAAATCAAAATATAATACCGCGCAAAAGTTGTGTATGGTCCTCAGTAATAAAACTGCACAGTTTTTTTGGAATTCAAATTTAATCTTCTGGTGCCCCCGGGAATCCAAATTTTCGCCAGACTCGTCAAAAACGCCATGTAGAAGTTATAAATAAAAATAAATATAAAGCTGGAAAATAAAAATGTTATATAGGTAAAAGTTGTGTATGGTACGTAGTAATGTGTCTGCACAGTTTTTTGAAATCAAGTTTTGTCTTCCGGTTCCATCCGGTCCCTCCATTTTTTGCGAAATTCGTCAAAAATTCCTTGTACAACTTATAAATCAAAATAACCATAAAGTTGGAAAATAAAAACTGTCACACCGCGGGAAATTAGCGCATGGTACGTAGTAATATGCCTGCATACTTTTTTCGAAACCACATAATATCGTCTAGGGACCAGGTCATTCGAAATTTTGAAAAAAAATACGTACATTTCCTTTTATCTGTTGTGCATGTATAATAGAATTCATCACACAAGAAGCAAAAATGCAATGAAAATATTTTTTCTGTTTACACAAACAATTAATGTTCAAGAATGAAAAATAAACATTTAAATGTATTAAAAGTGTTAAAGATTTTTAAAGTTCAATTAAATCAGTTCCTGCTCTTCAGAACAAAAATCTAAATATTCGAAACGTTTCAGTTTGGTGTTTATTGTTGGTGCTGTTGGAACTTTTCAATCTTAAAATCTGACTTGGCCTCAAAATATGGCATAATGAATTTTATAAATTCATCCGTGTTGCTTGCACCACAAAATGTTGCGCTGCTTCAGTGACCACTCTGATTCACATTTCTACACTTTGAGTGTGTAATGGAAATTAATCAAATGAAATGAAAGTTCGTTGACACGTTTGTCAACGTACATCTTTAAATCATCGTATGAAAGATTAGTCAAAATAGGTGGTTATATAACTTCTACCTTATCCCATGAAATCACATCATTATAATCTGCTCCGCTAAAATTTATTACAGGAACATGGAACTGCCTGATTTCTCCACTAGTGTTCTCACTTCGCGCTTTAAGGATTTTACGAAATCCTACCTCACGGATGTGTTTCTGATCATCAGTTACCATTCCATTCCGGATCGGCAAAAATGACATTGCGCTGGATTACTGGGTCAATTACAACTTTAACTGCCAGGGGCATATTACTGTAAAAATGAACAAATTCCCAATGATGGCTTGCACTTAATTGCAAACCATACACGTGCGTACACCTTGACTATAAGCTCCGTCAATATCTTCCGATTTATCATTGTATCGGGAATTCCCACATAGAGTCTCAAAAATCCTTTGGTGGAGGTAACCAATCTGCTGTGTGAAAGTCTACCAGGAAATCTATTTGCACGGTCTTCCGAACAACTTCCTTTCTTAATACATAGAATCATTTCCTTCAGGTATTTTTGATCGCTACTGAGATCGTCAATAACTGTTTTGAGGTTATAATTAATGTCGATAGTCTGTAATGTCACGATGGGAAGATATTCATACTTGCCCAACATTTTTCCAATCAGCCCACTATAACTGTTTTATCCCCTGCTGCATGCGTCTAGCACGAACTGATTTAATTGAACTTTAAAATTTTTGAACATGTTTAACATATTTAAATGTTTGTTTTCATTCTTGAACATTAAAATTTGTGTACTTTTCACAGATAAAATGTTTCTATTACAGTCTTGCTTCTTGTGTGATGCATTCTATTATATACATGTACAGCAGATAAAAAGGAATTTACGGCATTTTTTTTCGAAATTTCGAATTACCGGGGGCCTGGAAGATATTACGTGATTTCGAGAAAAATGTGCAGGCATATTACTAATTACCATAAGCAACTTTTCTGCGGTATAATATTTTTATTTTCCAACTTTATGTTTATTTCAATTTGTAAGTTGTACAAGGTGTTTTTGACGAATTTCGAAAAGATTGGGGAGACCGGGGGCACCTGAAGATAAAACTTGATTTCGAAAAAACTGTGCAGGGATATTACTACGTACCATACACAACGTTTCCGCGGTATGACATTTTTATTTTGTTTTATTTTAGCTTTATTTCGATTTATAACTTGTACAAGTCATTTTTGACGTGTTTGGCGAAAATTGGTGGGCACCGAGGCACCGGAAGATAAAACTTGGTTTAAAAAAAACAAAAAAAAAAACAGTGTAGTTTTATTACTGAGAACCATACCCAAATTTTGCGGGGTATTACATTTTAATTTTCCGATTTTCGGTTTTTTCACTAATCCAAATATTCGTAAGCTATAGCGATAGATCATTTCGTGCATTTTATTTTACAGGGTGATCCTAAACATTTTTGGTTTTATTTATTTGTTGTTGTCCCCCTTATTGTCCTTCTGATCAAATCCCCCTTTGATAAGTCGGAAGCCAAGCATATTCTTTATAATTCTGAAGTTCCAGAAATTACGACATGTATATCTTTAAATATTCGAAAAGATGATAAAAATTGAAAGTTTCCGGTGATTACAGTCTATATAGTGTATATAGTATCCATATACCTTTAACTTTATCATGAGTATTTTCAAATTTAAAATTTAAAATTGTAAATCTAATTAGCTGCTGAATTAGTTTGTAAGCACGTCAAGTTTGTAAGTGTCATGCTTTCCATAGAGCAATATTTCTGAAATCCCTTTCTCTGAACCAATCATTCACCTAATCCAAGCGAAAGTAAAGCATTTTTTTTGTTGTTATAGAGATACGAGTTATTATTAAGTTCTTGACTCACGTACGTTGCATTGCAAATTTTCTTTTCAACCACATTATATATATTAGTGGTAAAACATTGTACACACATTGGGTACAATAAATAATGATTAAAATTCTTATTACATATACTCATTTTACTAAAATAATTTGATAATTTTTATGAAGACCTTCGAATCATGAAAACCATTCAATATTTTAAAATTGTTCTATATCTGCAGCAAACATTTTCTTTGTTTTTCAAAACAATCGTTTCAAAATTTGTGTAAATTTTTTAAGGAAATCGGGTAATCTTTATATTCAAAATATATACTAATTATTAACATTATTGTGTTAAATAGATCAATCTTTATTTGGATTTATGTGTATGAAGGAATGTAGTCATCTTAAAGTAGATTTGGATGTTTCGCAACTTTTAATTACCATTTTCAATGACATATTATTTTAAAAATATTACTATGTTGAAAATAGATTTGTAAAATACATTTTTTTTTCATTTTTACTTCACTGATTTTGCTTATATTTCCTGACAGTAGAACATAACTGCATTGGATAGCAATATTGATTTCTAATTTAGTACTCATGCTCCACGTTACTTTCAATTTTGAATGTATTTCTTTCATTACAGAAATAAATGCGGAAAAGAATTTCTTCACTAAATTAGGTTTTTACATCGTCTGATTCAAAAAACTGTACGGATATATTTATTTTTTCAGATATCCCTGAAATCGCTTTGAAAGGATTTGAAGTAAATATAAACAAATGTCTTATACAATTTAAACTTGGCCAGATACCATTCGAAGTACTTGCAAAATGGCAATTTTAAAGTATCATACATATACCAATACCTACGTACAGTAGAGCGCCGATTATCGAACTCCAATTAACCGAACTTCCAATCATCCGAACAGCCTATTTCTCTCAAAACAATTTTTTTAATCGAACTTCCAATTATCCGAACATCTCGTTTTTCTCAAAAAAATTTTTAACCGATCTGCCAATTATTCTAACAGCCTATTCCTCAGAATTTTTTTTAAACCAAACTTCCAATTGTCCAAACATCTTGTTTCTCCAATTTTCACCCTTCAGATTTAGTATGTGAAATCGAATCCCTGACTAGTGTATCATTGGGAGCAGTAACAACAGAAAAAAAATTGAATAAAATGAAAACGAATGATCTGAAAATGACCCAAGTGCATCACATGACGAAGTATTTGAATGTTTGAAACATAGTAAATGACTCGAACGGCAAGAGAACGATGATCTCATTCCACTAACGCATTTACAGACGTGTGAAAATTATTACAATAATTGTGAAATTTACAATAAAATCTTGTTATATTAAAGAAATAATACATTATTTAAAAAATACCGATAAATTTAATATTTAGTGTGCATTCCCTTATTTTTTATTAAGGATTCAATACGTCTTGGCATACTTTGTATGAGTTTTTGGCAATTAATTAGTATTTCGTTGTCATGGTGCCAAATTTGGATGTGTCTTTCTATCAGACCACTTTTGTTTGTCATGTTGCATTTCTTTAATTTTTTCTTTACAATGGCCCCAAGATTCTCTATGGTGTTCATATCTGGACTGTTTCCAGGCCATGGAAGTGATTTTATATTTTTTCCATCCAAATATGTGGTCACAGATGAAGCTTTATGGCACGGAGCTCCATCATGCATGAATATGAAATCTCCATTTGGAAACCAGTCTTTTAATTGTGGAATTCAAGCACTTTTTTATACTGATGCTGGTCCATCATGCCTTCTACAATGTATAAACGTCCAGTATACTGAGCAGACATCACGCTCCAAACCATTACTTTAGTAGGATGTTTAACCTTTTGTGCTATGCAATTAGGGGAAATACTTCACTGGTACTTCTCCTGACATATTGACTACTTCCTTCTGATATCGCAAATATTGATTCATCGGAAAAACATACCTAAAAGATAAAACATACTTTAAGGTATGTAATTTGTAGAGAAATATTCTTATAAAAGAATTTTCATCAAATATATAAACAGTTCTGCATCTTTAGTCAGTATGCAAGAAACATGATTTCAGGAAAAGAAATGAACAACTTAAATTCAACTGATTAATTAAAGGAAAATTAATATTTCTCACCTTGCTCCAGTCATTTCCGAATTGTTCTTGTACAACATTTGCCCAAGCAAGTCTCTTCTTTGCCATAGCAGATGTGATTTTAGCCTTTTTTCGAGGACGATGAGCACTGAGTCCAGCTGAGATGAGCTTTCTACGGATAGAAGAATCACATACATTTACGCCATACGCTTGTAAATATATTTTTTGTTCATAACTAGTTGCTCTTCTGTTAGCTTTAGCAATTTGAATTAATTTCCTTTCTGTTTTTGCAGTAAATTTACTTTTCCTTCCGCATTTCCCTACTGTAGAATTTTCAAATTCACATTTGGAGTCCAAAGATTTTTTTATTCTACACACAGATGCTTGAGAAATTTTTGCTTTTTTAGCGATTTCGTGCTGTGTATAGTGATCTTCTTGGATGAGACACTTTACCACAGCTAGTTTTCTAGGAGAAATATCACTTGCTTTACCCATAATCACGCAATAATCCTTTGACAAGCGAAAAAAAGATACCAATTAGTATAAACTGATCAAAACAGCGAAAAAATTTGTTTTCAGAATAACATAATACTGATGCCAACTCAAGAAAAGAAAGAAAATACTAGCACAGCAAGCAGACTTTTTAAAAATTTTATTTTAAATTCGTTTGTTAATCAAACAAATTCTTTATGCAATGCAAACAATTTGATTACTTTGAATCAAATATTTTTCTTTTTAAAATATGGCAACATTTAACAAAATTATATACCCAAAATTACTCTAAAGGAGTGAAAAATTGACAGGATCAACAAAACAAATCACCTTTCATGAAACATTGCAAGTATATACAATATTAATCAAGAAAATCTGAAAAAATCACAATTATTCTAATAATTTTCACACGTCTGTAGTAATAATTCGAGATAAGCCGAATTGAAAAGAATGTCTTCTTTGAAGCAAACAAAAATCGAAAGCTTTTTTGCTTAAATTATAATCTCTGGAGTTTAGGAGATGATAAAAGAAGAAAAATAAAATTTTAAATGATTAAAAAGTAAACAAAAAAGGACAAATTTATAAAGGAAAAAAAAAGGGAAAAAAACATTTTAAAACAAGCCAGTACTAAGTGGTGCTGGAAGTCCTAAGACTGGATAAAGCGTTTTAGTTTAGTCAGGAACGTCCATTAAATTGTCTGTCGATTTATCTAAACTTTTGCTTATCCGAACAAAGGTAGGTGCCGAATTTTTCGGATAATCGGCTCTCTATTTATCTCTATATCGGCGTATTTACTTATAAAACACAATTTTGAGAAATTTTTTTCTGCTTTTCATTCATATATAGGTTCTTGGAATTTGCGTTCATATTTTGTGGTACTTACAGTGGTATAAAAGGTGATACTCAAAATCGCAAGATTTAAAAGTCCTGCATTTGTTAAAACATGAAATCACTTCTGACGTTCCCTAATAACATTTATTTCAGAATACAGTTAAAATTAATGTGTCTAAATTTTAAATCTAATTTGAATATCCGATTTCAGGTATATTTTGAAATTAAATAATAGTAAAATATATTAATTAATTAATAGTAAAATGTATTTAGTTGTATAATCATAACAAACTATTTATATTGAACGCTTTAACATTATATTATTTAACTAAACTAACTACAGTAAATTCAGAAAAGTTTTTAGTGAAAACACGCCATTTATATTTAACACAAACTTTAAATTTTAACAAGAAGAGATAAATGGCATGATATGCACATATACATATATATTTAAAATTAACGATATTTCTAAACGTTTGTATTATTAAAATGTTTAAATGATTTTGAAACTAAATAATAAAAGCAGCTTTATCAGTCAGCTTTATTTAGCTACGTTTGATTTATTTTGAAAGACCAAATGTAGTTCGAACATATTAAATATATTTCTTTAGCAACATATAACACAAGCGGATTTATTATAATTTCATTATGATTTTATATTAAGTAAAATATTTTATTAGCTTAATAGATATACCTTAAATGAAATATTCGTCAATATACATGAAGTGTAAAATAATCTTTTATAAATATTCTTTATCGTATGATAATATTATTTTATATTTGCCTATTAAATGAAACCTTGGTATTTTATATGGGATTTAATAAGATATGTTTGGTAAGTATCAATATGTATCAAGAAAATCTCAAAATAAACAATCAGCAATATATTTTTTATTTCAAAATTAATCAAAACTTACCGCATGAATGGCGCTACAGCAGCACATATCAAATGCAATAAAACATACATCACCATTTCAAAATGCCAAAAGAACGTAACTCCAAAAGGAAAGTGTATATCTACAAATTTTTTTTTAACTATAAAATACTTAATAAACAAGAAAGACAAGCCAAAAACAAAAACAGTTTATTCTTCTTCAGTGGGAGGACAGACAAAAAAGGACAGTGGGGGTGGAGTTAGTTTTTTGTCTGTCCCCCCACTGAAAAAGAACAGACTGTTTTAGTTTTTTGCCTGTCTTCCTTGTTTATTAAGTATTTTATAGTTAAAAATTTTTTGTAGATATACACCTTCCTTTTGGAGTTATGGTGTTTTGGCATTTGGAAATGGATATATATATATATATATATATATATATATTAATTATATACATTTGTTTCATTATTGCAACATTTGAAGATTTTTGTAGTTGAAGTGAAGTAACTGGCTGTCACGATATCAGTAGTGGGTCACATCCAGCAGTAATAGAGTAGTATAAGTTGTCAGAACAGGTAAAATTCGATCCTGTTGTACTTTATAAAGAAAACTGGAATCTTGTCGTATTAAAGACTACGACATTGACGTTATATGATGATTTGTTAGTTTTATCAGTCGGCGAGTGAAGGCCATGGAATACATTTTTCCGTTAAAGTTTCCCCAGAAATAATTTAGACAAGTGAGACATTAAATTAAAGGTAATTTAATCAGAATTAACGATAAAGAATATTTAAGAATACGGATTTAGTGAATATAAAGTAGTAATTTAGAATAAGATAAGGAAATCGCGGAATTAGATCTAATAATGTAACAAAATCTCTCCCTCAAAAAATGAATGAACTAGTAGGTACCGATGACCTGCGAGTTCATTGAGAGAAAGCAGATACTCCTTTTACATTTTTTGTTTCTTTGTTATACAATCATCCTTATAATGATACCGTCACTTGGTCAAAAATCGCGTTTCTCAAAGCTTGAATTTCATTTTAAAAGAGAAAAAAAAAGTATAATTAAAATAAAATAAAAAAAAATCGCGTCTAAATGGAAACTACTGTAATAATTACATGTCCAATAAAAAAAAAACTATTATGATAATATTTGGTTAATATTCAAATTTAGCATAAGTTTTGGATAAGATAAGGAAATCGCGGAATTATATCTAATAATGTAACATATATATCCATATGTGATAGGCTTCCCAAAAGTCAAGATCATAAATTGATGAGCATTTCGGAAAAATTCAAACAGCTTAGTAAACGATTTGTCCAGCATGCCAAATTTTTCAAAGATATGGTTTGAATTTCTTTAATTATTTTTCCCTCCCCCCCCTTTTCTCCTTTTGTTTGGACTCTCCCTGAGTATCGGCAATTTTGATTGGTCTCTCTGTGTGCGCGTGAAATCGACTCCGCAGTTTGTTGTCAAGAGTGAATTTCATTTCGCTGTTGACGGTCGAGATGTGAGGTACGCCTCTCTGGCTCTCTGTCACCCCCCACCCCCCTTTTAATCCACAGTTTTCATTTTATTTTATTTTTAAGCACTGATAATGAAGCCTTAGAGGCTTCGAAATGGGTATATACGTATTAACTTATTTATATTTGTGTCTTATAACGTTGGTTATCTCTTTTTGATATATTGACACAAAGTACAATCCCCTCTTTCATATATTGTGTATTTACATAATTTTAATATTTATTTTTTCTCTAATCAGCTATGTCTAGTATTCGACAAACCTAATGGATTATTTTTCCAAACTTAAATCTTCATATTTAATTTCAACTTATGAAAAGTAATTTATTAAAATGTATTCTAATGTAGTCTTCTAGAGTTTTTATTTAAACCAAAGGATTGAAATATAAGATCAATAAGTATACTAAATGTGTAAATACCATGATATTTTATGCCAAAAACGTAACATTAAAAAATCTTTGATTTTCGCTATTCTAAAAAATAAATGTGTTCACTTAAAATAAACCCGACATCTGTAAATGTTTAAATGTGATTTTATACAATCGTGGTACTAGCGTTATCTAGAACATGTTTTAAAGCTGTATGTTTATCAATCTATTTCGAGTAAATAAACGATTTCTGGTACATAGCTATAACTTTATTTCTTTAAAATGATTCTTTAGAAAACACCACAATACATTTTTATTTTCTAAGAAACCTCATTGCAGAACAAAATCTAAGAAAGATTTTCTTTAATGTGATTTAAATCAATAATTTTTTTATAAAAACTCGCTTATGTTATCGTATTTATTGGTTGTGATTTAGAAATAAACATAGATAATAATAAGAAAAAACAACAACAATGGTGCATCCATTATCTATTCCCTCAATGACAAATACATGGCTTCAAAATTAACGTAAAATATATTTTCAACTAAACGATCATTTCTAGTGTATGGCAAATGTTGTGTAATAGCAATTATTTTTAAAAACACATAATGTTAAGTCTAACATTTAAGTCTTAAATTATATTAAAATTATATTTTAACTTACCTATAATCTACAATATAGGTATTCTATACGTTATTTTATACATAAAATATATTATAATACTTAAAGATAATAATATAATATTGTTATACGATTTAAAATTTACTTTAATATGTTTTATATATACGAGCAATTATGTTACAATATTTTTTCTAAATGGTGTTATAACAATATTTCTAAAAATATTAAATTTATTTTTAAAATATTATCTACGACAAATATATTGCTCATTTTCTTTGAAATAGTCGAATATAAAAAGGTAAACAGTTTCTTTATTTCTTTACAAATCTTTATTTTAATGAATTGTGAATCAGTTTAGTACATTTATAATTTGAATATTTTTGTGTACGCTGTTTGTAAACGATACATCAAAAAAATATGTGCTACAGTTCTTCCAGTGTTCAAGTTTACTCTATCTGTTTATCCATTATTGTCATTTTTGAACAAAGAAACGTTTAAAAAATATCGCATGAACCACTGATAATTATCTAGCCCCCGAGTGATTTTGCATTTGACCAATGGCTAAATATAAGAAGGCCATATAAGAAGGAACTCTTTATAAGGCAAAAACTTTCTCTCTATATTTTTTAAGATAGTACCTTTATTATACATATTTTATAACACACAATATAAATATGAAACTCTAATATTATTGGCATGCAAAACTATTTGAAACTTTCAAATATCAGCAACTTACTTATTTGGATTGACATAAAAGACATGACGTATATATTACTTTGTTAAATAAACCTGAATCAAAACATAAAAAGTATGAACTGTTTGCTTAAATATAAGTCTTCGAATTTCATAAAGTTAATTAAAAATATAATTTCGCTGTACATTTAATTACAATTTAAAGTGAATTTTCCAACGTCTAAAAGTATTATGCTACTAAAATAATATACCTTTTTCATTTAATGCATTGAAACATGAATGAGAATATATCTTTCCTATACTTTTCTTTTAAAAAATATTCCATTGAATCTCTTTTCACCAGTTAGAACACTTGATCTAATTCCCGTGACTTATGATACAAAAGAATTGTTCATTAAACAAAGAATTATATCCCTTATAAAATGTCGTTTTCTGATCAAAAGACGAACTTAAAAAAGAAATATTCTTTTACAAATCCTTTGCGAGAAATGATAAAAGTTTAGTTTAAATTGGTTAATACATTTTTTAAACTTCTATATGGAACTATATTACGTTTAAATTCATTAAAAAAATTCCTTTCAATAAAATATCGCTATCTTTAGTAAAAAATGTCTTTTTGTAATTTATTTCTGAAAAAAAAATGTTTTCTAAGCTAGGATAAGGTTTTAAGTCAATGAGATTTCTTTTTCATATTCTACGGAGAAAAACAATGTAACAAAATTTATATAGAAATGGAAAAATGATTAATTAGAAAAAAGTATGAAACAAATCATATTATTTATCAGTCTAACTCTGTGTTCAAATGACTCAGCAATGTGTCACAAAAAATGTTTGAAGGCTTTTTATTTGTTAAATTTTGAAAATACTAGGCAATATAAAACCAAATTATTTCCAAATTGGTTAGGATTGAACATTATTTGGTGAAATAGTCTTGCAATTATTTTTAAAAGTGTGCCCTTTTTAAACAATTATACAGTCCTCATCCCTTGTGTAATAGTTAGAAAAAATAAACTGCTGTATTGTTGCCTGTTGTATTTATGTGTCCTTATCAATTTTACACAAAGAATTAATTTACTATGCCTTATGAACATGTTTCGTTTAGCTTTCATTTTACGGTATATGGAGAACATTAAACACTCTTCACAGTACTTTCTGCCTCTTGCTTTACAGTAGAAATTGTTCTTTTCAGAAAGAACTGGGTATTCGACTTGCTTTGAATGAACTGGTATTGACTCCCACAAAGTCACCTGACTTCCGGTTTAAAACAAAGGATAATCTTTGAAAATTTCCTTTCTCTAAAATCCGTCGCTTTCCCCATTTTAAATAAGAAATCGGAACTGAATAATCGTCTTTATACTTGTGCAAATTTTACATTCAGACTTTAGAGACAGACGTTTTTTAACAAGTCTAAGAAAAGCAGTAATTTTGGGGTAATCTGTATTTAGTAGCATTTTATATATCTTTATTATTTTTCAGTTTAACTTTATTTTGATTAATTATTTCTAATTAATTATTCATGTTTTTCATATTTTGTTATTTTATTTTAGTGATTTTTTTAATATTTTCAAGCGGACTGCTCTATTCCCAAGAGGATAATTGATTACTATACCAATAAGTCTTTATTTCGCTCTATTCAAAAGAACAAAATGTTATTCAGTCTGATTCTCAAAGAAGTATTTCTTACGCACTGTAATATATCTTATTTACATTCTGTGAGCTGTTTCAATGTTTTTAATAAAATAAAAATATTGTGTAATTACATAATATGAACAGATAATATAAGAACATAGAAAATATATCGAATGTTTCAGATGTTCCTTTGTAAAATAGTCTAATTATAGTATCTACACTCATGTCCAAAATTAAGGTCACAATCATAAAATCTGTAAAAACTGATGAACTATACATTGCGTTGCCTCGAAATTTGACACAGAGATATATTATAATGAGAGAAAGAATATAGCAACATAACAATATGAAAAATATTTTAATTTTCAATTAAGAAACATGGTATATCAAAAAGTGCTAAATCATGAATCAGAGATGAAGCATTTATCTCGGGAAAAGTCTGTCTAATATAGAGTGTGACCGCAGTGCTCTGCTATACAAGCCTAACAACGAGCTCTCATACTTTTTCATTTGGTATAAATAAATGTTTGTGGCAACAAAGCTCATTCTTCCAAAAGCGCAGCTTTTAACTCCTGGCGGATCCTGTGATGAGGGTTACGTTGTGCAATCGCTCTTCCTAGACCATCCCAAACATGTTCAATAGGATTGAGGTCCGGAGACCTCGAGGGCCAATTCATACGGCAAATATCATCATCTTAAATAAAATCATCAACAATGTGAGCTCTGTGTGGATTCGGATTATCGTCCATAAACAGAACCCCGGAACAATCTCCCATAAGCTCAATGATCTCATCTCTAGCGCCCGACGTCCAATCTTGTGTGTTCCTTTCACTGCATCCAACAGGAGGCCTGGTTGTTGTGGAGACGAATACATCAGCCTTGGACACAACAATAATGGGAGCGTGGTCTTTTTAGTGATGAGTCGAAATTTACCACGCAGAGTAATTCTCGTTGAATCTTCATCCGGGGAGAGCACGGAGCTCGCTATCATCCCTCCTACGTAAAAGAAATCGACAGATTTGGTGGCAAAGGAAACTTTGTCTGGGGCAGCATAATGTTGGGCAATCGTACATCACTGCACGTCTTCGATGCGGGTACTATCAATGCACATCGTTATAGGGATGAGTTGCTTAAAGTCTATTTGAGGTTATTACGGGCTTTTGTAGGCCCAAACTCAATGTTTATGGACGATAATACGAAGTCACATAGAGCTCACATTGTTGATGATTTTCTTGAAGAAGATAATATTCGCCATATGAATTGGCCCTCGAGGTCTCCGGACCTTAATCCTATTGAACATGTTTGGGATGGTCTAGGATGAGCCATTGCACAGCGTAACACCCTTTCCAGGATTCATGAGGACTTAAAAGCAATGCTTTTGGAATAATGGGCTTTGTTGCCACAAACATTTATTTACACCCTCATAAACAGTATGAGAGCTCGTTGTGAGGCTTGTACAGCAGTGCACGGTGGTCACACTTCATAATAGACAGACTTTTCTCGAGATAAATGCTTTATCTTTGATTCATGATTTAACACTTTTTGATTTACCCTGTTTCTTAATTCACAATTAAAATCTTTTGCACATTGTTATGTTGCTATATTATTTCTCGCATTGTAATACATATCTGTGCCGAATTTCGTGGCAAGAGAGTGAATATTTCATCCGTTTCAACAGATTTTAGGTTTGTGACCTTAATTTTGAATATGAGTGTATAAAACTATCACAATAAATGAGATTTTAAAAAAAAGAGAAAAATCCAAAGCATCCTCTAGATATGTTATCATGCAAAAAATAAATATAGATTGAAAAATATTAATATCTTAAAAATAATACTTTAGATACTTTAGAAACTTTAGATACTTTAGAAAAATACTTTAGAACAAGACAGATAAACTATTAAAAATAGCCACAGCCTAAATAATACTTGATTTTTTTTATTTTTTTTATTTTTTTTTTTTTTTTTTGCTTTTACAAAAAAAGTAGCGCTATTGTGAGCAATTTCTTTTTTGTTTTGTTTTTCCATTACTTATATAGAATAAAATACACAACTTGTTTACAGTGGAAGCAATTTTTAAAAGTCGTGAAAAATCTTTCCATAAGTAAAAAAATTTAAGTAGTATATGCTTTTGAAAGGAATATATTTCTTTTTTTAAAAAAGGAAAGGAGATTTTTCTATTGGTATTTTGTTTCTTTAATGTCGCTGAATTCTTTAACAGTGCGAAATTATCCCTTTATCTTGGCCATTTTAATAAATTTTAACTTTATAACGGATTGAAAAGAGAAAAATATTTACAGAATGTATGTCAAATGTGTATAGTGTCTCATTCAAAACATTATATCATATGGGAACTAGATAAACGCTGGATACTAAAAAAAAATAGTTTTAATGCTAAGAATTATAGAAAAATAATTTTTTTAACAACTTTCGTTCGTTTCAATCTCGCCAAGCGCATAAATAGGAGTAAGAAATTTGAAAAAAATATCGCATAACAATAAATATATAATCTTTTTAAAACCTGTGTAAACTCCCTGTTTTGCATGTACTATTACATATAAGTCGCTTATTCTCGTGCGACAGTCAATGATTCATTTACGTATAATGTCTATTAATTGATTATTGTTTCACTGTGTTCTAACATATATATTTTTTAAATATTTAAGCCATAAGTTCTGTATTCATAATAATTTATTAACAATCACGTCCTAGACAGAAACGCAGCTTAAGACCAGATGATAATTAAATTTTTTACTAAAAAAACTTAAACAAACCTAATTTTTATTAATTATGCCTTAAAAACGGAAGCTTGTGTCAAACATTAAAATCTTTGCTTGAATTGCCCCACCAGTGGCTGAGAGGTTCTGCTCTCGAAGCTGGTAGACGGGAGGTGCTGGGTTCGAACTCAATCGCGCCCGTCGTCCTAATCGTTTCGGAGTTTTCGTGGTTTTCTTCGAAACCGTGGATTCCCATGCGTAAATACGGGTTAGGTTCCCTTAGAAAGACCCCACGAAGGGCACTCCCCCTCCAGGGCCTATATCCCACGTGTAGATAATTGGACGTCATAAACACAAACCAAACTTTGCTTGAATTATTTATTAGGACAGGTTGAGGTGATTCACACAATCTTTTGAAATTTATAATGAACGTTGCAAAAGACAGCTTTCTAAATTTACGATTCTGAAGAACACGAAAAGCAACTGCATAGGAAATCACAAATAATTTTATTCATAAAGATTTTACTCAGAAATGAATTTTTTCTTCAAGCGAAGTATACCTCTAAAGAAGTGTAGCAGAAGCAGCAAGAAATTGTACAAAGAATGTGCAACACCAATTGCGGTAATATGGTGTGCTTTTGTGTGAATAAAGAAATAGGATATACTTTAAAATACTACTGAGTCTTTCTATATTGCCACAATAATTTTTTTAACTAGTTTTCTTAAGTATGAATGTAGTGTACATTACTGTATATCTATTTTTTAGTAAATTTATTTTTAACGAAAGCTTTTTTAAGGATGTTTTTTCAAGAAAAGGAAAACAGAACAAAATTTATTCATTTTTCGATGGAAAAAGTAGGTTCATATTAAATTTTCAGTTGTTTTCCGGAATAGATATATTATACATTTTTATATTTTCCTCGTTTTCATTTACGTCTTTTCAGTAATTATCTTCCATAATAACTTTTATATTTCTCTTTTACACTACTATATAATTATCACTTTTTTACAGAATGACAGATTTTGAATAAGATCCTTATACAGACACACAAAACTGTGACTCAATATCATTTATATCTATGTCAATTTATTGCTTATAGAAAATATGTAACATATTAAATTAACCCGGATATTTTGTACTTTACACAAAAGAAAAAACAAAGCACCCTATGTTTTACACAGGACACGGAACAGCCTGCTTTTCATACATTACCGGTAACATACATATATATGATTAAGTTTTCGTACAGTTTTTTCAGTTATTTCAAAGTCAATATGTAAAAAGAAATGACTATTCACAGCAAAGTATTTATGTTTACGCAAATATATATTAACATCTTGCTCTCTGTAACGTGCGCTGTACGTCATACTAGTTTGGTTATTTCCGACAAAGTTGTTGTATTTATGTCGGCCAATTATCTGCACGTGGGATATGGGCCCTAAGGGGGCGACTGCCTTCCGTGGAGGTCTTTCTAAGGGAACCTAACCCGTATTAACGCTTGGAGAACCAAGGTTCGAAGAAAACCACGAAAACTCCGAACGATTAGGCCGACGGGCGCGATTGGGATCGAACCCAGCACCTCCCGTCTACCAGCTTCGAGAGCAGAACCTCTCGGCCACTGGTGGGGCCAATATTTCCGACAATGACGTAAGCAGTGTACGGCATGCTATTTGAAGAAAATGAACTTTCTATCCCAGCACTTCTAGTGTAAGTCGAAGAAGCAAGTTATTTTACTGACAAAAGAAAAACAGGTTTTAACCTATCAATAGTTACAAGTTTTTTCTGACAATGAATGAGAAGTATAAAGTCTTTTTCCAGTCTCTTTACAACCTGGAACGGTTCATCATAAGTAGGTTGTAGGGCCATCTTGAAAGGACCTCTCCGGAGAAAAACGTGGTTGGAATTATTTAATTCTTTTGAAACGTAGACTCTTTTGCTGCCCATGCCTGAATGGTTCAACATGCCTTAAAGCATACACACTTTTCTGTAACTTAGATATGTAATTTGGCGTGTTTAACAAGGCTGTATCTTCATATAACTGTCCCGGAAAGTCGTAAGGTGGTTCCATATGTTAAATCATTTGTAGACCCACCAAGATCATACATACTGTAGTTCGGCTGACGCGCCTTAGAAACCATATGCAATGGACTGGCGAATTACTTTTAGAGGGTCTACAAATACCTTTCTTTAGCATATAATCAAATTCCTGTTTAGCTATTCGGAGTTGTGCTGAATGTAACCGACGAGCTCTACCATAACAGAGGTTGCAACAGTACGGATAAAATGTACATTATGTTTTACAGTTCGATTCTCCTTATATTTTGTTAGTAGCCCGATATATTTAGAACCACCAAGAATAGCCTAAACAACTGGGATATCACACAGACTTGCTTGACATGTAATGTCACCTGGTCTTATCAACAACATTTTCTTTAATCAACCAATAAACAAAAATGCTGCAAAAAATCGGCACCAATAATCGTTTAGTTACCTCAGCTACGATAAACATCCATTGCAATTTACGTTTCAGTTCAATATACAAAGTCTACAGCTTAGTAACGTAAGTACAGATTTTAGTACCATTAGCAGCATATAATGTGAAATCGCTCTTACTAGTATCCATAACCGAAAATGACTTAGGAGAATATGAAACATCACTATCGGTGTCTATCAAAAAGCTGAATTGCGTAATATTATGACTAACATAAAGTTTGCGACTCAAGCCCATACTTGCAGTAGCCGCCGCGAGCGATGATCGTTTTTTGATTGGTAAGCACAAGAATAAACACACTTTCGCGCCTTTTCCGTAAATCGAAAATGATATCAACACAGCCACCCGTCTTTACTTGCTCTGTCATTTGAATTAAATACATTCCGTTGGTATGTTTTCCTCGGTGAAGGGGGTCAAGAGCCTGAACTAACCAGAATTGAAAGTTCCTCAACCTACAATTTTAGCTGATTAATCTGCGCCTGTTCAGAATCGCACGAATTCTGAGAATTAACACTAATCTGCGTGTGCATTCATAAATCTTATCTGCCATTTCCGCCAATTTATTTAAAGCCTCAGAACTGACCGACAAAATCTTTTGAACTTACATCGGTAACCTGCGAAGCCATATATTTTTCCAAAAATCATCGTCAATATGACTCTCATTTAATTCTCTCATTTTACGCAACAACATTGAGGGGGACATATCACCCAGTTCTAAATCTTCAAGCAATGTATTTACTTTCCGATGCTGCGAAACTTCACATTCCGATAATAACCGTGTTTTATGAGCATCCGACAAGTGAACAAAGAATATCTGAAGCAAAACGTAATACTTTGGTATCAAAAGAAGCAACCAGATGATCAAATTTAGTTTGTTCGACGGATATTGCCATTATTAGGCCAGAAATAAGGAACCTTTACCGACACTCTACCACATCCTGTATTTATATTTTCATCCGCATTCGACACAGTTGGAATATCGTCAGACATTCTTTACAGTGACAAAAAATAAGTAAAATATCAACAGAAATGTCAAAATTCAGAACAAAACCAACTTTTTACTCAAAATATGAAACAATTAAAATAATGAACAGCCTCAGAGGATAAATGCAAGCGGGAGATTAACATTCGAATATTTCATACCCGCACGTGCAAATAACAGCTTTGCAAAGGAAAACTATATGTAGAGATTATTTTAAAAAACCTCCATTCATGTTAAGAGGGTCACCAGGTTTTGGAAGGCAAAGAAGAAGGATGCGCTCGACATAATGGATAAATATAATTTTATTAAAACTTTAACAAAAAAATATTTAGATAATAGAAAACACATATTGTCTCCGACAACATTCGAATGTACAAAAAATTCCAGTGTCGATCAAAAAACAACGGAGAAAAGTTGTTTCAGTTCTTCTCAATTGTCGTCTGCCGATGAAACCGATTAAATAAAAAGATTGTTTTTCGCATTGCCACACTTTCATCTCAATGGGTAAGCTTTCCTACGAAATTAAAAATCCCATTTGAAGCTATTCCCCATATTAAACAAACTCAATTGCAATACCTATCTCAGCTGCATCCATATTTAAATCGCAGTAGTTTAGTTTGAATATCTGCAAAAGTCACGGTGCTATAGCAAGTCAAAAACCGTGAATTAGCTTACTTTTCCAGAAACTGGAAACAACAAAACCATGGTAAAGTAAGAGACCTATTAATCTATGATTTTAACATGTAGGTCAGGCATTTATACTTATCCTTCCGCTTATCTTTTTTAAATGCAAAGAAATACTTTTTGCATACAACACAATTTTGAACCATTGAAGTAGAAATTAAAAAAGAATTTGTACATATTGAAATGTAGAAAAATGTTAATAAATATTGAATGAAGCATATTGTGATTTATAATAGAATCATCTATTGAATGGGTTTGAGAATGGACTAAGGAATTTATTGAAAAAAATGTTTGCTACAGGAACATCCCGATATATCCCGGTTGTGTAGATATTTAAATGATCAAGTACTAATGAAAGTTGCAACATTTTAATAGTACAAAACATGGACAACTTTTTCGGAAGATTTATCCAAGTCATTTAGAATATCATTTCGTTTGAATATACCTAATCACTATATTTGAGTGCATCAATATAATTAATAGTTGATTTTGTGAAACAAAATTATATGAGGCTATTTAAACTATAGTTTTAAAGTGTTTGCCGTGAGACACAATACAAACATGTTCCCTTCGCAATATAATACTTCAAACCGTTTCTAGTTCATAGTGTGTGAAGTTTTCGACAGCATCCGCTTTTCTATCAAACAAATGTAGTTTATTTAGTCGATGCTTGAAGTCAACCACAAAAGTAAAAATCTCGTACTGTTAGATTCACTGACTGGGTTGGACATTCAGTTGGACAGTGTGGACCAACAGAGGAAATTTTGAATTAATTGAATGTTATATCTTGCTGCGCCGCGCCGTTGTGTTGAAATCAAACACAACTGTATTCATTTAACATTTTATCTATTGGCGGTATTTATAAGTGCCATTATTATAACTTGTTATAAAATTCATTTAATACATCGATTAGTTGTAATACAGTTTTGAATGAGTTATATATACATTACTTTATCTTGTTCCAAAAGCATTATTGGTTACGGGGGGGGGAGGGGTGGCCTGAGCCAAAGCACCGCGACCAGCGGTCTATTGTGCTATCAGCATTATTGGTTACACAAAACAAAAGTATTTTTAAAAGGATGATTTATTTTTCCTTTGCATCTTTTCAGCTTTCTTGGCATTGGGAGGGGCGGAGGGGGGGATTTTCCAATTCTGAAATATTTCGATATTTCTATTGTAAGAACATTATATTTGTATATTTCTTAATTCTACAAAATGCTAAGAAATATATTTAAAATAAAAGATTTGAGTGGGGTTATAAATATGGCACAGAATGCCTATAAATCCAAATTTAATTAATCCTTCTAATCACTTGTATCATTCTAAAATTTATTAAATGATTATGTAAATCTTCTCATGTAGTTTAAACAACTCACGAAAAATGCTTTAGCAGATAAAATTTCCATTAATTCATAATCCAGTACATAAAGGGTTAATGGTACTGTAATCCCCCTAAAACCTTTGAGAGTAAGGTTTAGAATAAGGTACCTCTTGTGTGTCAGTGTTCCTGGAAAAAATAGGATCAATTAATGTGTTTTTCTAGATTCCACACGACACAGATATAGAAAATGGGAGTTATTGATGCTCTTCATGAACGAAAAAGTAATTCGTATTTTTAATGGTGTATTCGTAATAATGTATTCGTAATGATCATTACAGAAGTTTATAGCTTCGTCTTCCGTGAACAACCAATCATCTGTCAGCAGAATACCGATTGACAACATTTGGTATTAGAAGCCAATTTCAAAACCATACTATGTTAAAATCCGATAGGTGCCTGTATTACCTGTATACAATCTGGATGCCACTTATTTTCACAAACTATTTTCCAAATTGTAGTGCATGGAAAAATGTTAATTGGACTTGCTTCTCGGGCACTCGCATATGGATGCGTAGCAAAACTAGCTGAAATATCTATAATTTCACTGTCACGATACTGCGATTGCTCGTTGGTTCTGTCCGGGATGTAAAGATCCGATCTCTTCCAAACGTCCGAATAATCTATAAATAAACATTAAATTAGATTGAATGAATTGTGAATCGACATCAGAATACTAATGCTTTTCAAAAGGTGTTTTTGTTGCACCCAGCATATCTCATAACCATTTCAAAACGTTCTTCAATATGTAGTTAAAATGTCAGCGCAAACTGGTAATAACTTACAAATTTAAAGAAACAGAAGCAAAATCCAACATCATACATTTGTTGCACAAGATAATCAGGTTAAGGTGATTTCAGTAATGTGAATGTTTAGTGGTCTCCAGCTCTAGAATAATTTGAAAATCGTTTAACCATAGCCGACGATTTTTAAATGTATCCAGAGGCTGATAAGGAATTTATTTCAGGCAGTTTTGCCGTTGATGCTAGTATTAATTTTGACAGCGAGAATAATTTTTAATATAATTAAAAAGTTTAAAAAAATCTTAATTTATACCTTTTTATGTTTTTTTCATAAGTTTTTTCCTTAAAATTAGATTTTCCATGATTATTTAAAAAAAAAACTGTATTGATACGAGGAAAACAATAAAGTGGTAAATGTGATACTGTAAAAAAAAAAGTAAAACTAGTTCTTAACATTTTTATCAATTATGGAACCAGATTTCCTCGCCCCTATATCTCACTCTGCAGTATAACTGATCGCCCTTTATCAGGTTTATACACAATTATATATATATATATATATATATATATATATATATATATCTTTCGTGTCAAAGATATTTATGAATCTATTTCATGACAAATTGCAAACTTATATCTTATACCGTCTCCTAAAACAACTTTAGTATTCCAAGCATTTATATATCCGAGAGTACTAAAAATAAGCATTTTTTATGTGTGTTTGTCTTTTATAAGTAAGGCCAAAAGAAATTCTTGTAATAGATATTTTTTAGATACTGGGAAGTATAAAAAGTAAATTTTGAATTTCGTAGAAAAGACTCGAACGTGGCGATAAATGTATACGTAATTTTATTTACTACCTTCCTATAAACATTTTTCTTATTTACATTATTTATCAATCTCTTTTAGGTAGCTTTCATTACAAAAAGCTACCTATTGCAGGCGTTCGGAGGAAAGCGCATTCAAAAAATTTTGGTATATTTTCATCGATCATGACACCCAGACCCCGAAACCACCCTCCGTTCAAAATTGATATATATATATATATATATATATTTATATATATATCCATATATATATATATATTAGGTAGCTTTCTTTACAAAAAGCTACCTATTGCAGCCGTTCGGAGGAAAGCGATTTCAAAAAATTTTGGTATATTTTCATCGATCATGACCCCCAGACC
Organism: Maratus speciosus; assembly: GCA_963932465.1. Lineage (NCBI taxonomy): Eukaryota > Metazoa > Arthropoda > Arachnida > Araneae > Salticidae > Maratus > Maratus speciosus. The sequence continues at coordinate 43,068,553 of OZ010789.1, forward strand.
CCGAAACCACCCTCCGTTCAAAATTGATATATATATATATATATATATATATATATATATATATCAATATATATATATCAATATATATATATATATATATATCAATATATATACATATATATATATATATCTGACCTATGTCACACTGTAACTCTCGTATTTATGAACCGATTTGGATGTAATTCGGTGTGTACATAGTACATACCAATGTCTCGACCGAGTTCGTTGGCCAGCTTCATCCGCCATTTTGTTTAAAAATGGCGGCCATTTAAAAATTAAAAAAAAAATTTAAATTTAAAATCTGGTACCAAAAAATTGAAAATGGAAAAATATTTTTTTTCTTATGTATTTGACCTTTATACAAAGACTCCGTAGCAGTTTTTGTTTCGTCTATATCTTAAAAAATTGCTGAGTTATAGCATTTTGAATTTCTAGCGAAGCTGACATTTTGAAACGTCCTGAATTTTGTCACGCGATAAAAGGCTTATTTATGAACCGATTTGGATGTAACTTCATTTATACATAGTACAGACCAATGTCTCGACCGAGTTCGTGGGCCAGCTTCATCCGCCATTTTGTTTAAAAATGGCGGCCATTTAAAAATTTAAAAAAAAATTAAAATTTAAATTGTGTACCAAAAAACTGAAAATGGAAAAATATTTTTTTCTTATGTATTTGACCTTTATACAAAGACTCCGTAGCAGTTTTTGTTTCGTCTATATCTTAAAAAATTGCTGAGTTATAGCATTTTGAATTTCTAGCGAAGCTGACATTTTGAAACGTCCTGAATTTTGTCACGCGATAAAAGGCGTATTTAAGAACCGATTTGGATGTAACTTCATTTATACATAGTACAGACCAATGTCTCGACCGAGTTCGTTGGCCAGCTTCATCCGCCATTTTGTTTAAAAATGGCGGCCATTTAAAATTTTAAGAAAAATTTAAATTTGAAATGTGGTACCAAAAAATTGAAAATTGAAAAATTATTTTTTTCTTATGTGTTTGACCTCGATAAAAAGATTCGGGAACAGTTTTTGTTTCGTCTATATCTTAAAACATGGCTGAGTTTTAGCATTTTGAATTTCTAGCGTGGCTGACATTTTGAAACGCCCTGATTTTTGTCACGCGATAACAAGCATATTTATGAACCGATTTGAATGTAACTTGGTCTGTACATAGTACATACCAATGTTTCGACCGAGTTTGATGGCCAGCATCATTCGCAATCTTGTTTCAAAAGGGTTGCCATTAAAAAAAAAAAAAAAAATGTAATATAAAATTTAAAATGAGGTATTAAAAAATTGGAAAATGAAAAAGATTTTTTTTTTATGTGTTTGGCCTTGATACAAAGATTCTGGAGCAGTTTTTGTTTCTAAAAATTTATTCTTTTGTTTATATCTTAAAAAGTGGTTGAATTATAGCACTTTGAATTTCTATCATGGCTAATACTTTGAAACGATCTTGTATTTGTCTCGCGATACCACACGTATTCTCATATTTCGATGGAAGAAGGCATGTGGATAGTATACATCAATATCTGGACCAAGTTCGCTGGCCAGCTTCATCAGCCATCTTGTTTCAAAATGGCGGCCATTAAATTAAAATAATATATATTTAAAGTGGGGTGCAAAAAAATTAGAAATTGAAAAAGGTTTCTTTCTTAAGTATTTGACCTTGATATAAGGATTCAGGAGCATTTTTTGCTTGTCTTTATCTTAAGAAATGGCTCAGATATAACAGTTTCAATTTCTAACGTGGGTGACATTTTGAAAAATCTGATTTTTTGCCTGCGACAGCACTCGTATGTATCAACCGATTCCGATGTGAGTGAGCATGTGCACAGCAATTAGTAAGGACTCGACGAAGTTCACTGGTTAGCCTCATCCACCATGTTGTCTTAAAATGGCAGGCACTTTAAGAAATCGCCGAATTTGGCAGCGAAATATAAGTTACTTTAAATAAAAGCAGCTTGGATAAAGCTGACTAATTTTGCGAAATTCTCATTCAAAATGATTTAGTATTGATAAAAATTAGTATTGAATCTCCTACATTCGGTTTCCACTTAATTGAGCTTCGTGTATTTGAATAATATAAGTTGGCTTTTTTAAAATAAGGAATATGAAAGCTACCTCTTCCTCCCGGCACTGGCCGGAAGGACTTTATATATATATATATCTGACATATGTCACACTGTAACTCTCGTATTTATGAACCGATTTCGATATAATTCGGTGTGTACATAGTACATACCAATGTCTCGACCGAGTTCGTTGGCCAGCTTCATCCGCCATTTTGTTTCAAAATGGCGGCCATTTAATTTTTTTTTTTTAATTTAAAATTTGAAATGTGGTACCAAAAAATTGAAAATGGAAAAATATTTTTTTCTTATGTATTTGACCTTTATACAAAGACTCCGGAGCAGTTTTTGTTTCGTCTATATCTTAAAAAATGGCTGAGTTATAGCATTTTGAATTTCTAGCGTGGCTGACATTTTGAAACGTCCTGAATTTTGTCACGCGATAAAAGGCGTATTTATGAACCGATTTGGATGTAACTTCGTTTATACATAGTACATACATATGTCTCGACCGAGTTCGTTGGCCAGCTTCATCCGCCATCATGTTTAAAAATGGCGGCCATTTAAATTTTTAAGAAAAATTTAAATTTGAAATGTGGTACCAAAAAATTGAAAATTGAAAAAATATTTGTTTCTTATGTGTTTAACCTTGATAAAAAGTTTCGGGAGCAGTTTTTGTTTCGTCTATATCTTAAAAAATGGCTGAGTTATAGCATTTTGAATTTCTATTGTGGCTGACATTTTGAAATGACCTGATTTTTGGCACGCGATAACAGGCGTATTTATTAACAGATTTGGATGTAACTTGGTCTGTACATAGTACATACCAATGTCTCGACAGAGTTCGTTGGCCAGCTTCATTCTCCCTCTTGTTTCAAAAGGGTTGTCATTTAAAAAACATGTAATTTAAAATTTAAAATGTGGTATTAAAAAATTGGAAAATGAAAAAGATTTTTTTTATGTGTTAGGCCTTGATACAAAGATTCTGGAGCAGTTTTTGTTTGTGAAAATTTGTTCTTTTGTTTATATCTTAAAAATGGTTGAATTATAGCACTTTGAATTTCTAGCATGGCTAACACTTTGAAACGATCTTGTATTTGTCACGCGATAATACACGTATTCGCCTATTTCGATGGAAGCAGGCATGTGGATAGTATACATCAATATCTCGAACAAGTTCGCTGGCCAGCTTCATCAGCCATCTTGTTTCAAAATGGCGGCCGTTAAATTAAAAAAAAAATTATATTTAAAGTGAGGTGCAAAAAAATTAGAAATTGAAAAAAGGTTTCTTTCTTAAGTATTTGACCTTGATATAAGGATTCAGGAGCATTTTTTGTTTGACTTTATCTTAAAAAATGGCTCAGATATAGCAGTTTCAATTTCTAATGTGGGTGACATTTTGAAAAATCTGATTTTTTGCCTGCGACAGCACTCGTATATATCAACCGATTCCGATGTGAGTGAGCATGTGCACAGCAATTACTAAGGTCTCGACCAAGTTCACGGGTTAGCCTCATCCACCATGTTGTCCTAAAATGGCATGCACTTTAAGATATCGCCGAATTTGGCAGCCAAATATAAGTTACTTTAAATAAAAGCAGCTTGGATAAAGCTGACTAATTTCGCGAAATTCTCGTTCATAATGATTTAGTATTGATAAAAATTAGTATTGAATCTCCTATATTCGGTTTCCACTAAATTGAGCTTCGTGTGTTTCAATAATATAAGTTGGCTTTTTAAAAATAAGGAATATGAAAGCTACCTCTTCCTCCCGGCACTGGCCGGAAGGACTTTTACTTAATGAAATAAACCGTTTAATCACCTTTTTTTATAACGCTATATGTCTATATCTATGTAAATATATTAAAAAATATATAAAATATATAAAAATAAAATATATATTAAAGAAAAACTTCTAACATATCTAGAAAGCCCTTTGGCCCTTACCGTGAATATCCCACGTCGAAGATATTAATGAATATATTTCATGACAAATTGCAAACTTATACCATCTCCTAAAACAACTTTAGTATTCCAAGCATTTATATATCCGAGAGTACTAAAAATAATCATTTTTTATGTGTGTTTGTCTTTTATAAGTGAGGCCAAAAGAAATTCTTGTAATATATATTTTTTAGATACGGGGAACTATGAAAAGTAAATTTTGAATTTCGTAGAAAAGACTCGAACGTGGCGATAAATGTAAGCGTAATTTGATTTACTACCTTCCTATAAACATTTTTCTAATTTATATTATTTATCAACCTCTTTTACTTAATGAAATAAACCGTTTAATCACCTTTTCTATAATTCTATATATCTATATCTATGTAAATATATTGAAAAAATATAAAATATATAAAAATAATATATGTATAAAAAAAAACTTCTAAAGTATCTAGAATGTCCTTTGGCCCTTACCGTGAATATCCCACGTCGAAGATATTTATGAATATATTTCAAGACAAATTGCAAACTTATACCGTCTCCTAAAACAACTTTACTATTCCAAGCATTTATATATCCGAGAGTACTAAAAAATAACCATTTTTTTATGTGTGTTTGTCTTTTATAAGGGAGGCCAAAAGAAATTCTTGTAATAGATATTTTTTAGATACGGGGAAGTATAAAAAGTAAATTTTGAATTTCGTAGAAAAGACTCGAACGTGGCGATAAATGTATACGTAATTTGATTTACTACCTTCCTATAAACATTTTTCTAAATTACATTATTTATCAATCTCTTTTACTTAATGTAATAAACCGTTTAATCGCATTTTTTTTATAACGCTATATATCTATATCTTTGTAAATATATTGAAAAAATATAAAATATATAAAAATAAAATATATATAAAAAAAACTTCTAAAATATCTAGAAAGTCCTTTGGCCCTTACCGTGAATATCCCACGTCGAAGATATTTATGAATATATTTCATGACAAATTGCAAACTTATACCGTCTCCTAAAACAACTTTAGTATTCCAAGCATTTATATATCCGAAAACACCAAAAATAACCATTTTTTATGTGTGTTTGTCTTTTATAAGTGAGGCCAACAGAAATTCTTGTAATAGTTATTTTTTAGATACGGGGAAGTATAAAAAATAAATTTTGAGTTTCGTAGAAAAGACTTGAACGTGGCGATAAATGTATACGTAATTTGATTTACTACCTTCCTATAAACATTTTTGTAATATACATTATTTATCAATCTATTTTACTTAATGAAATAAACCGTTTAATCACCTTTTTTTTATAACGCTATATATCTATATCTATGTAAATATATTGAAAAAAATATAAAATATATAAAAATAAATTATATATATATTAAAAAAACTTTTAAAATATCTAGAAAGTCCTTTGGCACTTACCGTGAATATCTCTCACGTCGAAGATATTTATGAAACTATTTCATTACAAATTGCAAACTTATTTCTTATACCATCCCCTAAAACAAGATTAGTATTCCAATACATTCTGTTGAAAGTAAAATAAATTAATATATTGCAGAAACATAATTTCTAACACATTTTTACTTGATTAAATTAAAATTTATATCTGAAATGGAAGTAGAAACAACGATTATATAAGGAAATAAATCAAAATAATAATTAAGAAACATATTGAATGATACATTTTTATCAAATATATTAAAAAGTTACTTTTTAAATGAATGAAGTAAAATTAAATAATATATATATATATATATTTATAAAAACAATACTTGAGTCATTTAGAAATATTTTTAATGCTAGTATGAGTGAATGTATACAACGCAATTTCTTAGATAAGAATAGTTACCTAAATAAGCGATGTAGATTAACTGTAATGTCGCAGTTCAAAAAAGCAATCAACTTATCACACATTTTATCATTTTAAATTCGAAAGAAGTTATATAATAGAAGTAGCATCAACTCATCACATAAATGAGAAACTATTGTTAGTTTTCCTATAAAAGTAAAGCAATTACAGGTAGCGAAATTTTTATTCCAGTAGGATATTATCAAAAAAAAAAAAAAAAAAAAAAAAAAAAAACGTTTCTCATATTTCATATTTTTGTTTTTATTCTTCTAAAAGTCAATATTTGTATCAGGAAAATTTCGTCATGTTCTTCGAGTAATTCTATTATGGTAATAAAGTATAAAAGAAAAGATAAAATCGTCGAAACGAAACATTACTTTTTGTCCATTCATGCAAAAGATCTTTTTTTTTATTTATGAAAAAATATAGTTTAGAAGACTGTTATTTCTAAAAATATCAGTTTCCTCAACGTATTGATACTTTCACTTTACACATTACAGTTATTTTTTATCCCGAATAACATCACTGTAATACAAAATTAAACGACACAATTTTTCTAAGGAATATGAGGTTTATTTCTTTTCAAAATGTCAACCAATGTGAATTCCCAACATAATAAATGCTTGGCCAAAGAAAGATAAGAAAAATATTATCAAATATGATGTTTGTGTTAGAATCGTTGAATAAGGTGGCTCAGTCACTCACAGCTCTTTCATATTGGCTTGTGTCACGGTCTGTACCTGATCATCGGGTGTAGTTATAGTTGACTGTTGAGAGGAAAACAGTTTTTTGCATTACATATCTAGTCCAATGGTTAGGGAGTTGGATTACGAATTAATTAGGGGAATGCTGGAAATTGTTTTAAACCCTTCTGTTTATGTCTAAAATGAATATGTAATGTTTTCTCCCTCGTACTGGGTAAGCGTTAAGAAATGTGTATAGATTTATAATTAAAAAACACGTTTTTTTGCATACGATAACAATATCTCAAAACAGCTAATCTGTCAAAAACATTGTCAATACAAATGTTGTAGAGCTTAAAATTCTGACTAAGACGAGCACCTACACTTAATATTTTTTTTGAACACTAAGGTCACAATTCTACTTTAAAGATTTAGACACGTGCTCAGGGGTTTGAACTCAGAAATAATTTGGAGAAAACTGAAAATTGTCTTAATCCCTTCAGTTTAGGTCTAAAATGAGCGTAATATGTTTTCTTCCTTGTACTTGGGTGATTGTTAGAAAATATGTACATATTTATCGAAATGCACGTTTTTTTAATTACCTTGACAATATCTCAAAACCGCTAACTCTATAAAAAACATTATCAAAACAGATGTTGTAGAGCTTAAAATTCTGAATAAAATTAGTACCATCATTAATATTTTTGTTCAACATTAAGGTCACAATTCTATTTCAAAATTTTGACTTAATCGCTAATCAAGAACTTGAAGCCAGTAGAGACAAAGTTAGCTTAACAATATCTCAAAATAGCTAACTCTATCAAAAACACTGTCAATACAAAAGTTGTAGAACCTTGAATTCTGTATAAAATGAGTACCTACACTTAATATTTTTGTTCATTATTAAGACCGCAATTTTGAGATATTGTTAAGTTAACTTGGTCTCTCCTGGCTTCAAACTCTTGATTTGAAAATTTTTGAAATAGAATTGCGACCTTTGTATTGACAGTGTTTTTTTATAGAGTTAGATGTTTTGAGATATTGTTAAGGTAATTAAAAAAGAAACGTGTTTTTCGAAAATAACTATGCACATATTTTCTAACATCACCCAAGTACGAGGAAGAAAAGATATTACGTTCATTTAGACCTAAACGGAAGGGATTAAATCAATTTCCAGTTTTATCCTAATTAATTCTGAGTTCAACCCCCTGAACATTGGTCTAATACTTTAAAGTAGAATTGTGACCTTAGTGTTCAACAAAAATATTAAGTGTACGTACTCATTTTACAGAGAATTTTAAGCTCTACAACATTGGTATTGACAATATTTTTGACAGACTTTTCTGAGATATTGTTATGGTATACAAAAAACGTGTTTTTTGACTATAAATCTGTACATATTTTCTAACGCTCACCTACTACGAGGCGGAGAACTTAGAATATTCATTCTACAACTAAACTAAATGGATTAAAACAATTTCCAGCTTTCCCCTAATTAATTCCGAATTCGGATTTTTTTCCCTCCCCTACCACTGGGCCAATCCCCCCATATTTTTATTTCATTTTTAGCTGGTTAAATATAATATATTGGATAAAACTTGCTCTTTCTCGATATGGAAATAACTGCTTCTCAAAGGTTAAGTTTTCATTTAGTTTTGTATTTTTTCAATAGGTCACGATTAAACATAGCCCGAAATCATAAATTGCCGAAGCTTTATTATTTTGAAAACGTCGTGGATGTTTAACCACATAAATCTAAGAACATTCCAGAATCGTTTTACAGTCTTACTTGCTGGATTTAACGGGTAAGAATTTTTTTCCAATTTTTAAAGTCTGAACTTTGTTTAAATTGTTGATATTCGAAGTAATTAATATTGGTATGAATGTGTCAAATTCCGTTGCTGTTGACTTCGTCCAAACAAGCTGCTTTTTGTTTGAGTTGTGGTGGTTATAATTTTGAAAAATGCTAGTGACTATCTGGTTTGTACATCGGACGATTATATCAAATATTTCACCTGGAAATATTTATCAAAATGTGTCCTGAATCAATAATGACGTTGTTTATTGTTGGGGCCCACTTTTTGAGTATAATTTTGAAATAAGGGGTTTGGTGAAGAGCAAAAAAGAGTTTTATCCATGTAGTTTTACCTTTACATACAAAAACAAAGACGGTAGCAGATTTTGTACTAATTCATGTCCTTCACTGTCATCATTTTCTTTACTGTCATCATTCAGGGTTTTTGCTTGACTATTGCTTTTACACACTAAAAATATAAATATAATAAAATAAATATTATTACTTTTATTACTGTTATATGATATATGTAGTGCAAGACACATTATCCTGAAACCTCGTAATCGGGAGCTATCGAGATTTTAAAATTTTCCGGACTTCGTACCCCTCCCCCCCAAGAAAAACAAATCCGAAAATTACAAAGTTAAATTTTTTAAACACAGCAATAAAAAAATTGAAACAATCACATGTAGAATATCAATAAAAAACCTTGCATATTTCAAACATTTCGATTGTAAAATTTAAATAAATATTTCTACAATATTCAATGGTAACAATGTATAAATAAAACAATTAAATATGCAACTAGTATTATTATCAGGTTTAAGGGAACAAACAAATATACAGATCTCTGGTACTCTACCTGTATTTAAGTGACACAGTGGAATGGCCAGAAACTTTTTGGAGTTTTTGCGGATGGGAGAGAAATTAATGACATTTTTTTAAAACAAAACTTAATAGAAATTAATTTGAAATTAAAATTTGTCAGATTTTTCTTATTACGTGGTAGAGTCCGCGACCATTAGCACATTGAAAGAATGCAAAAAAATAGGAATCAGTAAAATCGGAAAAATTCATGATTCCGCAAAACTTTAGTAAAAATTTACAAACTCAAAAATTATTTTGATTTTTTTTTTTTTTTTTTTTTTTTATTTCGGGTCCTTCCGGATTTTGGAATTACAGATGAGGTGTCCTTATAATTTTGAAATAATTTATCCTATATGTGTACTTATTATTATTTTTAATTATAGATCCTAAACGTACGGGAGAATTCAGTATCAGAAAACTCCTTTGGATATGCATTTTGCCTTAGATTTTACGGCACATAATCATCATCAGTACCATGAGAAAATTCACTATAATCTGAAATTTCTTCCAATAACTTTTAAAGATATTCAACTCCTTCTTTATCTCCTTCTTTTAAATCTAATAAGAAAAAAAAGTTATGAATATTTAATTTTGTATAACATAAAAGAAATATTTATGCTTTAATGTCAGCATGATAACGTAAATACCTGGCGTACAGCCTTGCGATAATTCTTAGTTGTTTTAATAACTTCATAAAACTAGAAGAAAAACAGTGACATGAAAACATTCATGCATATATGAAAGACAAGGAAATGAAGCTTTTTCCTGACAGATAAATGTAGCAGTGATGGAACAATGGCACAGGAATTGGTCAATTGTCGCCACTAAATTTTAATAGTACTCTTCGCGTTGACAAATATAAAAAATTCTGTGCTGGAATTAATGGAGGAACACTAATTAAATTTTGCGGTGCCAATTAATTATCCGCTGCTAAACTGTTCCATCATTGATGTAGTTTGCATTTAAAAATATATCCTGAAAATGGAAGTAACATAAATCACTTACTTACATAATACTTATTATGACCTACATAATATAGGTCGATCTTTTTTAAAGTGACAGTGTTTAGAGCGCCCTGTAGCGCGATCTAATAGCCGAAATGGCACCAAACATGGTATTTTGACTAATCAAGATATGGGAAAAAGAATTCCGCGAAAACAAGTTCCAAAAATCGCCAGTAGGGTATTTTGTGGTGCTTTGCAATGAATAAAATGTGAGAAAAGAAGAATACTAACACATACAATCGTACAGTTAAATTATTAATGTTTATTTACTAAATTAACTTCTCCGGTGAGGAATTAGACAACCTTCAATGTGAGCACCGTTCTCAGAAATAACACCGTGCATTCTGTGCACAACGTTCTCCATAGCCGTACGTAACATATCACGAGGAATATTCCGCACTGTCTTTGTTATGTTGTCCTTTAGAATAGACAAATTTGATACTCCACTTGTGATTTCAAATAACCCCAGAGCCAAAAATCGCAGGGCGTGAGGTCAGGGGAACGAGGCGGCCATGCAACTGGAAAACTCCGACTTATGACTCTATCATCAATGAAGTTCTGCGCAACAGCTGCTTTACCTTATTACTAATGTGTGGCGGAGCAACATCCTGCATAAAGAATATCTGTTGGAGACGGTTTCTTTGCTGAAATTGTGGAATAACAAACGTTTGCAGCATTTCGTGGTTCCTTTCTGCATTTATGGCGCACGTTTCGAGTCCTGTCGGAGTGATGGTCTCAAAAAAGAATGGCCCAATTACGAATTCGGCTGTGAAATGACACCAAACAGTGACTTTTGGGGAATTTAATGGGATTTCATGCACGGTGTGGGGCTGCTCAGAAGCCCAAATTCGGCTATTTTGTGTGTTTACGGACCCATTGAGATAAAATGGCACTCATCTCCCCACAGAATGTGCCATTGGAAAGCATCATCAATTTCTACACTGGCAAGAAACGATAGAGCGAATATCACTCGCTTATCATAATCACTTGGTTTCAGTTCATGCAAGCGGCTGATTTTGTAGGGGTAAAACCCATTAACGCGCCGCAAAACTCGCCATACCGTGAAATAATTCATGAGCTCTGCTAGTACCAGCAATGGTTCCCTGCGATCCTTCGACAATCGCAGTTGCCACATCCGTTATTACAACTTCTGATACTTGTTTACGTCCTCTCCCAGCGCGAAAGGTCAGTGACTCCGTTTCTTCGAACTTCTTAATCATTTTCTTAAGACCATTCAGCGATAAAGGCCCCTTTCTTAATATTTTTCTTGTTCGAAATTCCCGAAGAGCTGCGGAAGCATTACATTGATTCATATAATACAGCTTCACCAGTAATGCACGTTTTCCGATAAAGTGAGAGGCATGTCCACTGGAGCTCGTTTACTTCAGCTAAGATTATTTGTCGTAGCTGTCTACTACTTGCTTTTATAGCCCCTATTACTGGCGCTGTCATAGCACAACATTTGCATTTTTCTTTGTTACTCGTGTTTTATGCTAATTGTCGTTATTGTAAGCTACAGCAGCGCCACAAACTGCCCTAGCGGCGATTTTTGGAACTATTGTTTTTCACGGAATCCTTTTTCATATGGTATGATTAGTCTAAATATCAAGTTTGGTGCCATTTTAGCTATTAGATCGCGCTACAGGGCGCTCCAAATACTGTCACTTTAAAAAAGATCACCCGTAATTCCTCTTTCCCAAAGGCGGTGTAGTTACATTCTATGAATTAATTGTGTTTTAAATATAGTTTGTGGGTTTTTGTTGTAAAGAATTTTTTTTAATAGAATGGTTATTTATTTATACAGTTAAATAGAGTTAATTTTGAATACAGCACGTATGGTGAAATCGCAGCAGGTTTCCGGGTACACCGGGCCTTAGAGACAAGAGCAAATTTTGGTTATTAAGATGTTAAGTGAAATCAGAACGGAATATGTTTATTTTTATGTAGTCCAGACAATCCATCATAAATAAAAGGTATTAAGACGGTTTTTATATATGTACGGATTACAGGTTTTTTTTTTTTTTTTTTTTTTTTTTTTTTTTTGTCATACACTGGTGTCGAAAATTAAGGACCAATCTCAAAATGCTAATTTTAAAGAACGTGAATACTCAAAAGGAAATAATATAATTCGAATAATTACTATCTCTACAGCACAGCTAGTCCATATAACATCTCATGCATGTCACACATGGTCACAAGTGTCACAGTCACTACGGTGAGCAAAAAATAGGAAATTCCATACATCTCATTGTGAGTCTCAAATGATCACAATATATGACTCCACTTAAACGTCACTGTGATTGTTGCTTTGTGACGATTCACCATGTAACTTTATAATGTAGTTACAATGTGACTCTCATGTGACTGTCATCTGCAGACTCAATTTCAAAGTCATCGTGAACGCGGCATTGTGATAAGTTACCAAATAATGTCACATTAAAGTCACATGATAACTTTCGGGTGACAGAGAGACTAATGTGAAGTCACCATTTTACTATTTTGTGAAAAGTCACCATGTGACTATAATGTGATGTTATTTTGTGACTTATCATAATGCAACGTACATGATGACTTCTAAATTTAGTCTAAAAATGACAGTCACATGTGAGTCACAATGTAACTACATTGTAAAGCCTCCTAGTGACTCGTCATGAAGCAGCAGTCGCATTGACGTCTCAGTGGAGTCGCATATAGTGATCATTTGAGACTCATAATGAGACGAATGGAATTTCCTATTTTTTGTTTCACCGTAGTGATTGTGATACTTGTGACCATATGTGACATGAATGAGATGCTGTATGGCCTAGCTGTGCTGTAGGGATAGTAATTACTTGAATTATATTATTTCCTTTTGAGTATTCGCTTACTTAAAAATTAGCATTTTGTGACTGGTCCTTAATTTTGGACACCAGTGTATATGAAATATAGCTTTATCTCCAATAATGTGACATTAGAAAAAATTATCGGGTGAACATTTTAGCTTTGTGCAGAAAAGCAGTGCTTAGGACATTTGAAAATGTTTCAATATAACAAAGTCAATGTGACAAATCGACGATCAGCAAATACAGTTTCGAGAAACTCTTGATTAGCTTTTTGTGATCAAAGTTACTGGCCACCAATATGGATCGGCGCTAAACTATTGTTGTGGCGATCTAGGCTCCTAAAGCGGTACTACTTAACTACCACAAACATATAGTGTTTAATTGTGTGCAATTGCGGAATGGGGGGAATCATAATGTGCAATATAAAGATATAGATAATAAACTTGTACAAGGAAGTCATAAGAGAGTGGGGAAACTCTATCACCAATTACCCAAAACCCCAGAGTAAATTACGTCAACCACTCCTAATTACTCACCCTAAATGCTCATAGTGTTAATAGCTAATTAATAAAAAAAATGAATTGTGATCGTTTGGTCCTGGCTAGCTTCTGAAATAATTATCTCCAAGGGGGCGGAAGACATGGGTCTCAACACGGCCCCGAATTGCGTTACGAATAGCGTTTAGACCATTTAAAAATTAAGTAAATAATACCAAAATTAAACATTAATAAATTTTACGAAATTAGAAATTGACCTGAAACAAAACTTAATATTAAAGTAACTTACATGACTCATGGTGAAAAATGATAGATCAAATTTTAACTATTAATAAAAGGTTTATTTACAAAATATGTACAATTTTGGAATAATTAACGCAAGACACTCTTGCTCTACGCAATACATCAAAATCATCATTTTGGACTAAAATTAATTTTAAATTACTTATCATAAAATTACTTAATTTACTGGATACCACTTGTGAAATAAAAATCTCTAAACAATAAAAATACATACATCTACAAAGGGAAAAAAAGATAATAAAATTACAGTACCTTCCGTAAACATGTAACTCACCGTGGACCACACACCTCTCGGGTTCCGGCTTGGCACAAAATATCCTTAAATGAAACTTTGGCACACACACTTCGCTTCTCTCCCAGATCGGAGCCGGGCATTATAAATTTATATAGCTCTTAATCGAGCATACTGCAACGATCCCGCTATTTATCTAGCGGACCGGTCCAACTTAGGACATTCTTAGGCCAACTTAGGCGGATTCTACAAAATCCGCGTTGAACATACTGGAATTAATCCGGGCTCAGGGAGCAACCTAGGGAAAACTACATTTCTGTAATAACTTAAACTCGTAGCACCGCAGATTCTGAAGCATGTTCTAGCACAGCTGACTATCAAGTCTCTAATCCATCTCTCACACTGAAGTATCTATATCGAGTCTATTACTTAACCTCTTTTCGTAATAAAACTCTTGGACAATAGAGGGTCGGGCTTAACAACCCCTCTTTCAATCAACAAGCAGTATCATTATTCCGTTCCAAAGACCATCCTGCAAAAACATCTTATTCAATGCTATGATGTTGATTGTGACTGTAAGGGCCCCACCCTCAAGGGGGCGCAAGGAAAAGGGCATACCGAATTACCCGCGTGTGTGGTCCCGTTCTATGAGTATCAATAAATTTCGTCATAAATATACTTTTGACTATAACGTCAATGTATTGTTCCGTAGCCGACTCCTTAGCAGCAACTCATAGATCCCCTTTAGATATAGCTACCGACCTGTTTACTTCTCAATCGTACACAGCTCAATATATATTACATATATATACAGTCATCTAATGCCTTTTCATACATAGTTTAATAACACAAAAAAATAATAATACTTCTGAAATAATAAATACCCGTAAGGCATGGTGACGTCACGGCGACGTCGTTGTGAAGTCACACTGTGATTTTGTGACCGTCGATGTGACGTCACAGTGACTACAATGCGAGGTCGTTATGGCCGTTTTAGAGGTCGTTTGTGACGTCACATTGTGACCACTCTGTGAAGTCACGGTGTGACTAATTTGTGAAAAGTGTGTCATTTGTGACTATTTTGGCATTAGCTTTGTGACGAAGCTGTGACGAAAGTGACAATGCTTTGAAGTCACATTGTGACCAATTTGTGAAATATGTGTCATTTGTTACGAACTTGTCATAAAAAATGTGATGATTTAAAATGAAAAACAGATTTCAAATTAATTGCTTAAAAGGCGCTAAGGCCAACATAGTGAAAAAGATTCCGTGCCGGGACTCGAACCCGGGCCATCAATATAGCACACTGACATTCTACCGAGTAAGCCACATGGAACGATACCCAGCCGGGAAAATTTCTCACTATTACATGTTGGCAAGGCTACAAACGCAGCACAAGATGGAATATTTATCGTGAGCCACCGACAATGAGCAAATACGAAACTTAATTAAATCCAGCATCGATTGAAACTATATTAATACTTGGAAATTTTTCCAAAGAGAACCATTCGCCTTGCATACAATATTTCGAATGAAAATCAAATTTCAAATTACATGCTTAAAAGGCAATTTTAATTTTAAATTTGATTTTATTTGAAATATTGTATGCAAGACGAATGTTTCTCTCTGGAAAAATTTCTAAGTATTAATATAGTTTCAACCGATGCTGGATTTAATTAAGTTTCGAGTTTGCTCCATGTCGGTGGCTTACGATAAATATCCCATCTTGTGCTGCTTTTGTAGCCTTGCCAACATGTAATACCAAGAAATTTTCCAGGCTGGGTATCGTTCCATGTGGTTTAGTCGGTAGAATGTCCGTGCGCTATACTGATGGCAGGGGTTCGATTCCCGGCATTGAATCTTTTTTACTAAGTTGGCCTTTGCGCCTTTTAAGCAAATAATTTGAAATTTGATTTTCATTTGAAATATTGTATGCAAGCCGAATGTTTCTCTCTGGAAAAAATTCGGAGTATTAATACTGTGATGGTTCTTGCCATAAACACTGTGATGAATTTTTAAATGCACAATTTTAAAATAAAGTTTTGTTTGAAATATAAACTCTTATCTTTTTACCGTACTTTTTAGCAAAATATCGCTATTTTGGAGTCCTATTCTTCTAAAACATTTTAAATTTTTCCACTTAAAAAACAATGCTTATCAACTGACATCTTTTTTTATTAAGTTTTATGCTTTATCTTGAGTTCAAGCTTGATATTAAGAATGTGTAAAATTTTAATGTGTTGTGATTAGTCATTGCTTTATTAAACATGACATGATAAGCCATATTTATTTAAATTTTTTATTCCCGTGTATATTGTATTTTGAGAATATGAGCTAAATAGATTTGGTATGTTTTATAGGAAAAGACTGATCTGCGAAATAGAAAAAAACAATTAAGAAAAATCATGCGTTAAGCATAGATTTTAAAACACTTTCCAAAGCTTCCTGAATGCTTTAACAAGACATCGTAATTTAGGGAAATAACGTAAATAAGATAACTAAGTAAATATTTTAGAAAACACATAAAACATTTAAAAAACTGATTTCATCATTTACCGTCCATAGCCATATATGTTTTCTAATTCTTTTGAACAGCCCTGCATTTGATCTGTAAATTGATATACATATTATATAATGGGAAAATTTATTTTTGCAAGAAAACGCATAACAGGTTGAAATTCTCTTGCAGCAATTTATACTAATATATGGAAACATACTTGAATACTTTTGTATAATTTGTAGTTTACCTAGAACGTTTATTACGCGCTACTGCTTAGTTAAAATTTAATTCAAACACTCTTAAAACTGCTGAAATCTCATTTCCAGAAATTATAATTTATAGATGGCCATGTATTCAATTTTTTACGTGACCCTGTATATCATTTTATCTATATTCTACAAACATTTCTTAGTAAATTAAATGCAGTTAAACGTAAAAATCCATAACTCATTTAAAAACTACCTTTAATCAATTTGCGCATATACCCAGTAACCCTTACGAATACTTTTATGTAGTCCTGTATATTAATTATAGCATTTATATATACCATACTCTATGCATAAATATAGTGAATCATAAAAGCGCATATCATAATTAAAAATGCATTTCCAGCAATCATCCCTAATGAACTTCGGATACAATATAGTATCGGAAATAATTTGTGTGTCCTGTAATTGCTATATACATTTCGTATTATCATGAAATAATGTATAGTGTGTAAACCTCAGCGACTTATATCAATTTCATTATATATGAAATAGATTAACATAATTAAAGTACGCCTCAAATAATTCCCTCCATCCCTGTATAATAATGTATTGGAATCCCCTTTTTAGCCCTGTAAATGAACAATAACTATTCGTTGCACCACATACTCTTCAGAATGCATATTTTACTGCGTTTCATAAATTCATATCAATTTTATTCTGTTTGAAAGCGTGTAAAATCGTTAAAAATCATTTGGAACGATTTCTTCCCCTAGGCCGTAGTGTAACGAAATACTCTTGACTGTTCCTGTAGATGAATTAAACGCGCTACAAACTTCATTACAAATAGGGGCCGTGCTATGGTAAACGTCAATAACATCCAAAAATTTCAAGGCAATCCGAGTATATTTGCGAGAGTTAGACCGCGGACAGACGGCCAGACAAACCGAAGTCATAAACACTTTTCAACTTTGTTGAAAAGTATTAGAAAGAACATATAAACGTAAAATAAATGATTGCATATTAACTATTTTTATTGTTTAAAAAACATTTTAATGTAGAAAGTAGTTATTAATCGCTTTAAAAAAATATTCAGTCCTATATTACGAAAGTACATACCAACTTTTTAAAAAATATACTAAAGCAGTTTAAGCTATAAACTTGTTATCACTGGCATGAAAAACACTTTATTTCAATGCTTAAATATATTTAATTTTTTTATTCCAGTGATTACATATATCGAAAACGTAGAAAATGAATTTACAATCGAAGAAAATTTAATAACTGATTCTGAGTGTCTACAATTAAATGTTTCATTAAAATCACAAACAGAAAAATAAATGCTTGCATAATGTTAATTTCTAATCTGAAACAATTTCTAATTTCATATTTAACTCCAAAATAATAATGATGCTATAAGTGTTAGTAACTAGAAAACATTAAAAAGCCGAAAAAAATTCCACACCACTGTTTCAACACATTTTCAATCTCAAGAGACTAAAAATTAATATTTACATTCATTCTACTATGAATGTAAGCACGAATCAGTCTCTGCGCCAGCTTTTTTTTTTTTTTTTCGAGCGATGGCAGATTAAGATACAACAGAATCGAATAAAAATATCCTTCTGAAAACAATACAGACCAGTCTCTTTCTATATGTGTAACATAAAACTACTTAACTCATCATTATAATATATACAAAACAGGAACAAAATATTTAAATTAAATAAGACTTACATATATGCTTCATCAATAATATCCGTATATTTGTAATATCCTAAAATGGCAGATGTCTTTCTTTTATATTAAAAGAAGTGCTGTAGACGTGCTGGTGTTCTAAACAGTGGAATGAAGTGGCTTCCCGCGTATTCTCTTGTTTATTCTACGGTAATATGGCGAAGGAGACTATTTGAGCAGGTGTGTTTTTATTATTTATTTGTTTTTGTAAACAACTGATTTGAATCTGAAATGCGCAATAATTATATGAGAGTGTAACAATCAGTGGAGGATTATTATATTAAATTGCAATGCTAGATAAAATTGAAATCATGAAAAAAGAATACTTTTACTGTCTTAGATATCAAATTGATAAAATATAGCATGAAAATTTAGTTTATTAATGCTTGTATCGTGCAATTTATTTATTATGTCCCCCCCCCGCCTTTCGTGATAGAATTTACTATTTGCTATCCACTAATATATTTTCATTCCTTATGCCGCTGTAACTCAGCTGTTTAAAATATTGTTTAACTCTTAACTGATGTTACAAAAATTGCCGCATAACTACTGTGAGCGGTCTGTGAGACCGCTTAATCTATCAGATGGATAAAATATAGCATGAAAATTTAGTTTATTAATGCTTGTATCGTGCACTTTATTTATTATGCCCCTTCCCCCTTTCGTGACAGAATTTACTAGTTGCTATCCACTAATATATTTTCATTCCTTATGTCGCTGTAACTCGGAACTGCTTATTGCTTAAATTATTTCTCTTCATTTTCAAAGATTTTTGAAGTTCATATTTTTGTCACACTGTGACTTACAATATGGTGGTTTTTTTTAATCATATATGTGACGTGATATACGTTACATGCAGTGACATAATAGTGTCGTCACAATTTTCTTTTAATTGCCAGAAAAATATAATTTTACAGTAAATAACATGTTTTGAAGAATTTTTGCAATTTTTTAAAGTTTTCTAAGAAGTTCACATCTCAGTCACAATGTGACATCACTGAGTGGTGGCATTTTGGTCACAGATGTGACGTGACCACAGTGACTTACAGTGACGTCACAACGACGTCACCGTGACCATGCATGCTATGAGGGTAATTTACAGGTACATTAAAATACAATAGGATGGCTTTAATCCTGTTGCAAACAGTAGTGTTGCCAACAGCTATGTTGCCTTCGGATGAATGTGAAAGATTCCAAGATAGCACATGCTTTTTCCTACGATCAAGCAAGCTGTTAAATAATGATAAGAAAATATTTCGTAAATCAAACTGACCAGTGGCAAAAATATTATCAGAACACAGTAATCAGATAGCAATATGGAGTGAGGATGATCAAGCATTTGAAATACAGGCTGAATTTTTTTAAACTATAGGATGTAGAGTTATAGAATGTACTAATCACTAAATAGAGGGAGATTGTTAAACGGTGCACTTGGTTCGGTAAGATAAATTGTTTGCTGTCCAGGATTTCGGCCTCTACGCTTGTCACAGGCTGTAAATGTTACTTTTTATGATTATGATCTGACATTTCTTTCTGAAAGACATGTCACACCTATCACACAGACTTATACGTCAGTCCTATTTCTACATCTTGGATAGAAAAAAAAGCCTCACGATTTTATTTACATTTAAGAGTTGCATACGCTGTCACCATACAGGAATCACGGGGTTTAAATTCCTGCGGACACGGGTCCAAAGGAGTTGGCGCTTGGGGCAACTTATATTGTTAGTGTTATTTGTACACAGGATGTTCTCATTGAGGTTCATTTCGCAAAAGATAGACCCGATCAAATTAGAAGGAGATAGTGCTGAGTAATTATCTTTTGAGCATTACCTAAGGCAAATGGCGACTGAATAAGCACTTGAAAATCAAGATTCAACAGCTGTTTTTTCAAACATACATCCACACATTTAAACAGTAAATATATATATTTTTTAATATTATACTATTTTACGTTCATTCTAAACAATGCTTCGATTGTCCGGCCTGATGGATGCTAGTTAAGTATCTCAACTTTTTTGAAGTATGAAAAAAAAAAAAAAAATCCTATTGTTTATATGTGAAGAAAATTTGAAAATTATATAGATAGCGGAAAATTCAGCCAAACAATTTAGAAAATAAGTAAAGAGGCTCATATTATAATCATAAATATCGAAATGCGAGTAAATTTTAAGTATTTTGTCACTATTTCACTTTTTATTAACTTAAATTATATATAATTTTAACTAATTTGGAAAAATGTACAAAATTTATTGATTTTGTTGATTTGTAGACTTCCGAGTACATTATTGCCGTATTCGAGTACATTTCATAAGATTGGTTTTGCACACAGACGTAAATCAAAGTAAACAACCATTTTTATTCTTATTGCCGTTATAGTTTATCGTATAAAATTTAAACCCAATAAATTAATAAATTTATTCTAATAATTCAATTAAAGACTGTTCCGTTTATTGATCAACGCTATAAAAATTAAAAAAACAAATATGCACAGTAATTGTTTTCATTAATCTGCGTGATTAAAGTATTTCATTTTTTTGTACTATAAAAATACTCCTTAAGAATGTAAATTTTTCCAATTTGCGGTTTTTTTTTTTTAATTTCAGGATTGTAATCTGTTACCTGTTTAATCGGAAATTAAAATATACACTGGTGTTCAAATTTAAGAACCAGTCACAAAATGCTAATTTTCAAGTACGCAAATACTCAAAAGGAAATAATATAATTCAAATAATTACTATCTCTACAGCGCAGCTAGTCCATATAACATCTCATTCATGTCACACATAGTCACAAGTGTCACAGTCACTACGGTGAAGCAAAAAATAGAAAATTCCATACATCTCATTATGAGTATCAAATGATCGCTATATGTGATTCCACTGAGACTCCTGCTTTGTGACGAGTCACCATGTTACTTTACAATGTAGTTACATTGTGACAGTCATGTGACTGCCATCTGTAGACTTAATTTCAAAGTCATTGTGAACGCTGCATTGCGATAAGTTACCAAATAATGTCACATTAAGGGGTGCCTTTTAAACGCGTCGAAAATTAACGAAAAACTTCAAAGTTTAAATTAGACTATCTTCAAAGCCTTTTTATGTATAAACATGAAATTTTGGATATTGATTAAACATATTGTGCTTTGTAATATGCTACCATTACAAATTTATTAACCCTTTACAGAATTTGTGTATTGTTGAAATCAAAATAGCGCTCTTTTTTTAGCCCATAAGACATTCCGCGCATGATATCTTGAGAAAGTATGTATGGATTGGAATGAAATTCCGTATAGATACTAAACATATACGTGTGTTTAAAATGATCTACTCTTAGGCTAAAATTATTTCATTAACTATATAAAAAAAAATATTTTCGTAAAAAAAATAAAAATTTTGTATTTTTATTGAATAAAAATAGTCATAACTAAAAATATTACCATTGTAAATATTTAAAAGTAGATCATTTTAAACACACATATTTCTTTAGTATATTTAGCAAATTTCATGAAAATCCATACATACTTTCTCAAGATATCATGCGCGCAATGACTTATGGAGTAAAAAAAAAGCTATTTTGATTTCAACCATACACAAATTCTGTAAAGGGTTAATAAATTTCTGTTGGTAGTATATTACAAAGCATGATATGTTTAATCAATATCCAAAATTTTATGTTTATACATAAAAAGGTTTTGAAGATAGGCTAATTCAAACTTTGATGTTTTTCGTTCATTTTCGATGCGTTTAAAAGGTACAAGACCCCTTAAAGTCGCATGATGACTTTCAGATGACAGAGAGACTACTGTGAAGTCAGCATTGTGCTCTTTTGTGAAAAATCATCATGTGACTATAATGTGATATTATTTGGTGACTTATCATAATGCAACGTTCGACTCTGAAATTGAGTCTAAAAAGGACAGTCAAATGAGAGTCACAGTGTAGCTACACTGTAATGTCACCTGGTGACTCGTCACAGACAGCAGTCATATTGACGTCTCAGTGGAGTAACATATGGTGATCATTTGAGACTCATAATGAGACGTGTGGAATTTCCTATTTTTTGTTTCACCGTAGTGACTGTAACACTTGTGGCCAAGTGTGACATAAATGAGATGCAATATGGACCAGCTGTGCTGTAGGGATAGTAATTATTTGAATTATATTATTTCCTTTTGAGTATTCGTTTACTTAAAAATTAGCATTTTGTGACTGTTCCTTAATTTTGGACACCAGTGTATATTCCATATATATATATATATATATATATATATATATATATATATATATATATATATATATATATATATATATATATATATATATATATTACTTTATGAAGAAAAGTCGTAAAAAAGAAAATGAAAATGTTTTCTTGTTACAAAGATCAAAAGAAATTTTTCTCATCGACATTGATTTGAAAAGAAGTTTAATATAAGATTTCTTATTTATTTTTCTTGTTTATTTCAAGAACAATTTTATGCGAAATTAATAAAATAAAATTATCAATGAAAAACAAAATACCGCACGTATTAAAATACCAGTTAAAGTATTAAAAATTAATTTATACTAAAATGCGCTACTTATGTTGTGTACCATTATAATCCATGACAAAAAAGAAATTTATAATTAAAATTTCAATTGATTTTGAAATATACAAATAACTAATACTACACATTTTAATTACTTATTTTTATTTTTAAACATGTGTTTGTTTTCTTAAAATTTTATTCATTTTTTTTCCTCTTCTTAATACATAGAAAAACGAAAACTTCAAAGGAAGAAAATTAATGTACATTTAAGTATAAAAATACTTTTAAAATGCATTAAATAAAAATGTGTATACTTTGATGTTTGAAAAATGATGTGATGAATTATGTGATACATTTTTCTTTTAAGAATAATTTTAAAATATGATATTTTCCGAAGCAGACAAATAAAAACTCGATTCTTTAACGCATTTTAAAGAATAAAGACTATTTAAAGAAAAATACGAGTTTTATAAAGATTTCCCTGAATATCATTTTAGTTGTAAAAAGAAAATTAGTGCAATAAATTTATGTGAAAAATATTTAACGTCGCAGATCTTTGGCCTTTATATAAATTTAAATAATGCCCGTAAAAGAAATCTGTTTACAGATTAATTTTATTTTAAAATGTATGAAATTGTATACTTGCTAAATTTAAAAAGACATACAATTTTATAATCATAGATGAGAGTTTTAAATCCACAAGAAGTTCGGAGAAAAATATTATTAAATAGTTATATAAAATAAATATATAAATTTTATATAAAAATACAAAGGAATGGATGTTGTTATTAAATAAATATACAAATTTGGATTTTAGGGAGATATCTTAAATCTTGTGCTTAATAAGAGGAGGGAAATATGGTTTAACCCTTATTTTTACAAATTGATACCCTTTAACACTTACAAATTGATAGAAAACTTTCTTAACTTTTTTTTAAAGTATCAGGTGTATTTGAAACCATGCGAAAGTTTAGTTAATAAGAAATGATCAAATTCATTTATTAACACTTAAAATTACAAAACTAATTTTGTATAACAACAAATAAACAATGTTACGTAAAACGGTTATAGTTGAAAACAAATCACTAAATATATATCTTCAATGCCAACATAACGTTTCATACTTATTATGCTTAAAGAAATACGTAATCAAGTGCGTAGGTGTAAACACAGATCGCACAGAGGGTTTCGTTTAATATTCATTTCAAAACTTTTTATCCTTTTGCAGTTCCACAGTGCTGTTAGTTCCACATTTCGTAACCATGGGGTGCACTGTATTCTAAACTAACCTCTGATCCGAACGAAAGTCCGTTTTACAGCCTATCCGTAGATACATTAGTCTAAGGGATCGGTCCCATTGCGCCATATACAGTCAGGTGTCACCTAGTGGTAAAAAGTGGAACTAAAATATGTAA
This sequence comes from Maratus speciosus, assembly GCA_963932465.1. Classification (NCBI taxonomy): domain Eukaryota; kingdom Metazoa; phylum Arthropoda; class Arachnida; order Araneae; family Salticidae; genus Maratus; species Maratus speciosus. The sequence goes on from OZ010789.1 coordinate 43,093,033, forward strand.
GGCTATTGTGCATAATATGAAATAGTTGTCAAAGGGGTGAAGGCAAAAGTTTGATAAGTGCCTTCCGGGTGAAAACGATGGAGGTTAAAAAAATTGCTTAAAAAACACAAGTTAGAGACCGGAGGGGTAAATATAAGACTTTTTTGAAATTTTTATGATTTGTCGTGTGATCAAATCATAAAAATTCAATCATAATAAGTAAGTGTTCAGCTATAAGTATTCAAAATTTGAAATCTTTAACTTAATAAGGGGCTCAGTTAGAAAAAAGCTTAAAATACACAAGTTAGAGCCAGGACGAGTAAATATAAATCTTTTTCAAAATTTTATGATTTGTCGTTTGATGTGTTCAGCTATAAGTATCTAAAATTTCAAGTCTCCAACTTATATGGTTTCTGAGAACGGGCTCTGTGACACACAGACAGACAGAGGAGTGAAACGAATAGGGTTTCGTCAGATGAACGAAACCGTAAAAACGAAAATGTCACTTTCTTTAGTTTTTGTATAAATATTATGAATAAAAAACTATTATTACTTTATATTTTCAAAATTGTAAACTAGACAAAATGTATTTGTAAATAATGAATATATTTCTTTTTAAATTATAAAAAATTAATCTGTTGTATAAACTATTCAGAAAAATATGTAAATTTATTTTTGTGTTAATACACAAAAATAAAATTCATATGAAACTTTAGAGCTGGAAAATTTTTATTATTTTACAAAAAAAATTTCAAGAACACATACTAGTCTTCTCTTTTGAAACTAAACACTGATGATCTTTTTTTTAACACTTTCCAACAAAGTTGATAAATGTTTATGCATTCGGTTTGTCTGTCGGTCTGTCCGTCTGTCCACGCTCTAACTCCCGTAAATATTCTCGGATTTCCATGCAATTGATAAAGGTTATTTAAGGTCACCAAAGCATGTTTGGCATTGTATACGAAGTATGTAGGATTAATAGTTCATTTATAGGGGCACTCAAAATTATTCCACTACATTACGGTATATGAGAAAAATACTCTTAAGAGTATTTTAATGACATTGTGTTATTTCAAATGTATTGAAACTGATATAAATCACTAAATTCCACTACGATTACGTTAGAACAGGGAATATAGCATTTTTTATTCATTTGCAGAGATCCACAAAAGAAATCTTTTACAGCCTTTGAGTAATAATTGCTGGAGCGTACGGTTTAAAACTCGATATGCGCTTTTAAATTTAATTAATTTTATGCATGTTACTCGTTATATATAAATTTTAAATCTCATACACATGGCTGCACAAAAGTATTCATGTAGCAGGACGCCCTTATTTATTCATTTACAGGGACACACACAAAAAAAAAAATTGGATACAGTACTTTCTTTGAGAAATAATTGCTGGAGTGGTATGAGCTTTTAAATTTAAATAATTTTTTAAATGTTACTCGTTATATATAAATTCTATACGTCATATACAGGGCTGCATAAAACTTTTCACGCATCATTCTTCTTATAATAGGAAATTACTGAAGGGGAATTATCAACTGAATTATATGCATTTCTTAAGTCAACTAAATTTTGGCATGCATGTAGTTAATAGATACAAACATATATATATATATCATATACAGGGCTGCTCACAGAATTCCGATAATTTTTCCGATTGCAAATAGGAATTGTTGAAATTGGGTTCTCAAATATATTATGCGTTTCCATGTGGTTGAATTAGAAGTAATATTTTAACTTATTAAATGATGCATTTTTATTACATTATTCGGAATATATTGGAAAGTGTTAAATAATCTATGCTGGGCGCTTGATTTTTATTTCTTGTTTATTTGTAGAAATGGCCTTTTGCAATATTTTCCGCCACAAAAATTTTATAAAATGTTAATTCACAAAAACGTTTGTTTTACTTTAAGTATAAACGCTTTCACATTTCTTTTGCATTCCTGCATTTCATAAAAAAGGAGTATGAAAGATTTGTGTAAAAAAAAAAAAAAAAAAAAAAAAAAAAAAAAAAAAAAAAAAAAAACCTTTTAGAGATTTTCAGCTATTATATAATTTTTTAAAAAAGGAAGTAACATAATTTGCGTTTTCCGCACAAATACGAAAATTTCTGAGATCCAGGAGCAAGACTGAAGTAGTCATGCGATTGCTTTCAAAGTAGAAGCACGTGTTCTTTGCGTCTGACGAAGAAATGCTAAGTTCCTTCGAAAGGCACAGCGCATTTCTATACTTTTATGCTGTTTTAAGAAGTATTTTGAATTTTATTCTGGGCTGTAAAAAAATAAAAATAAATATCTGTAATTCTACAGTTACAGAAATCTGTAATCTTGTAAAGTTACAGAAATCTGTATGCTTATTAAAATTTTATCTGTAAACTGTACAAAAAAGAGGTAAATCTAAAAACTAGCTTTTGTAAAGCTACAGAACTCTGTACCTTTACAAAAGAATCTACAAAAATTACAGCAATCTTACTAAAATTTTATCGCTAACCCGGGTAGCTATAAAAAGCACAAATGGGTAAATATAAAAAGCTCAAGGCATCCCAGTTTCCTAAAGAAAAATCTTTGTAACCTTACAGATTTTTTGATTCACGGTGAAAGAGTGTATCTATTACATGAATTTTTGTTGTTGTCGTTACATAAAATGTTCTGGGAACCACACTTTCCTAGAAACAGTTTAGTAACTTTACAGATTTTTTTAACAGTGTATCACGGCAATTATTACTAATATTAATATAACTTTTCTGTTACATCGATGACATAAAATATAGCCTATGTTCAGAAGAGATAGACACCAGCATTTTTTCACCATTATTTTAAAAATCTCTTCGATAGTTTCAGAGATTTCCATGCACACACAAACACAAGAGATTTCTTTATACAAATATCATAGATTTAACGTAATACAAACAAAATGGAAAAAGGGAATATTGCTGTAAGTTTTGTGCAAATATTTTAATGAAGTCTATGAAAATGTTATGCTTTCAAAATTGTAAATTACATAAGATATGTTATTTATAAATAATGAATAGTTTTACTGTAAATTATGAGCAAATTATTATACTATGAATTAATATTAAAAAATATTTTTTTTATATAATTTCAAAAAATATATCTATATATGATGCTTTGAATACGCTTGTAAAATCTTATTATTTTCGCAAATATGTTTCTTAGCATTCATAAAAGTCTTATCTCTGTAAACCAAGCACTGAGTAAACTTTCCTTTTGTCAATTTGGCGTTCAAAAATATTCTCTCATGACAAAAATATTCAACAAAGCATTTGTGATATGTACTATTTAAGCAGAGGTTTTCTTTACTTTAAATGCAAAAGGTTTCACATTTTGTTTACTGCAGGTATTCATTTCTTAAAAAAGAAGTTACGTAAGATTCAATATTTTGGGAAATATTTTTGCTTTTTCAATCAGCTTAGTTAGAGTTCCTTATATATATATATATATTTAAATGAAACAGAAACTTACTTTTCTATATCGGGAATAATTTAAAAACATACCTGTTTTTAATGTTTTGGATATTTATATATAAGTGCTTAAAAATGTAGGATAATAAATTAATAAATACTTGTAGTTCAAAATATTAAAAATTTAATAAAATAAAATATTGTTAATTGCTTAAATGTTTGTACAAAATATCGATTTTTTTTTTTAGATTAGGATGAGTTGAGTAGACGTAGTAGTATTTTAAAATGAAACGAAATACACTGAAAAAAAAATCATGCCAGTTTTCCGGTAGGAATCGGAAAAATAGTTGCCCTTATCGTACCGGAATAATTTCCAACCAAGTATAAAACCTGTAAAATCGGAATATAATCCGTAAAATACCGTTTTACTGACTATTTCCTTATTTTAACGGATTTTATTCCGAGCTGGGTCGGAAAATATTCCGGTACGATAACGGCAACTATTTTTCCGATTCCTACCGGAAAACTGGGAGTATTTTTTTTTAGAGTGTATAAAACATCCTGATTGCCAAGAAAAAGTCAAAAATGTAATGTTGTTTTCGATATAATTTTTATAAAATGCTAAAATAGATGATTTTTTACACTGATATCATCCTTGAGAGTATTAGTCATAAACTCCGTGTTTTAAAAATGCGTTATATCTGTAGAATTACAATAATTTAAATAATGATTCTATTGCAGTGAAACGTACAGACAGAAATGCACAGGTTAGTGAACATATGTCTGTTCACTAATCTCGATCCCTAATGTTAGTTCATTTTTACTTTTTCCCCTTATTCAAAATGATGAAGAAAATGTATATTTTGAGTTAACTGCAAATTCATAAAATCATTGAAATTTAATATTCTAATATTAAGTGAAAAATATTTCTTTTTGTACATTCTCTGTATGCAGAGGCCGGCGGCAAAAAGACCGAGCGCGACGAACAACGTTCTGAAAAAAGACGAGACTACACTCGGGTTAACTTTACTATATCATGAAAAATTAAAAGAAAGAGACAATATTAACTTGCCATTTTAAGTTTATGCATAAAATACTTTAAAAAGTTTGATTTTGAAATGACAAATCGTTGTAGTTTAAACTATTAAATATTTTTAAAAAATAAAATATTTTTAATTGTTTTTTTTTCACAAACATGTCGAATTTGAGATTATGAAGTGTAGTTTAGTTTCATAACTAAAATTACAGAAACCGACTTTTTAAACACTAAGTATTTCATTTTAAGCATGAAAAGATTCCAAATTATTTTCAATTACTAACAAAAGTTAACATTAAAATGAAGTACGATAAATATTATTATTTTAAACAGAAAGTTTTTATGAATTCATAAAATTCTTATCTTTGGTAGCCAAATACTTCACAAATATTTCTTTTGCTAGTCTCTTGCCTTTCTTCTATAATAAATGTAGAAATTCTTACCAGTTTTCAACTGTGATGCAATTTTTTTAGGAAACATGTAAAATAACATTCAAAATTTTCGAAAACATGTTATATTTTAGTTTATCAGACGACTTAGTTATAGTTTTTATATGAACTTAACGGACATTGTAAACAAATTATGCGACGTGCACCATAAAATTGGTGACAGCGTTGCTGTCTCCCCATATAATCATATATAATTTAACCCATATAACGCGTGTTACGTTACACTAATATGTAATCTTACACCAATTATATCAGTTTCAATTACACCATTATGTAAGTTAAATTACTCCATAAAATTGGAGTCAGAATGCTGCAACTAATGTTTGGAGTAACGTTAAATAATTGTGTTTCAATGTAGCGCAGCCAACCAATATGAATTTTTTTTTTTTGTAGACAGGAGTAGTTTATATCCCATTTTCACGGGAATAAAATATACAAAGAATATTTTGTTAAAGCTAATTCTCATAAACATATGTTTTAAAATAAATTTAAATCTTCTTACCAATTTTCAAATGGCATACAATTCTCTCAGGAAACATGTAAAATAACTTTCAGCATTTTTGAAAACATGTTTGATTTTAGATTTACTAACAGGCTTAGTTGTCGTTTTTTATATCAATTTATTTGCTTTGTAGTTAACAGCATAGCCACACATTCCCAAGAATATTTCCCCTTCCAGCATGATATTCTATCCAATTTTCACGGTACAAGAACGGGCAAGGAATCTTTTGTTAAAGCTAATTCACATAAGCCTGCTTTTTACAATATGTGTAAATTCTTACTAATATTTAACTGTCGTGCATTTCGTTTAGGAAATAAATAAAATCGAAGTTACTTTTCTATATAGACATCGTGAAGAACCAGATATTTGTCATAACTGTGGCCGAGTTTTCCAATACTCTGTCGAGAAGATTGTCGCCAGTGAGTTCAGACATGTCTCCACGACATCTTGAAGATTTTAGAAAGTGGAATATTCTTGTATTTTCATACCAGTTTTCAGCTCTCACAAAAAGGTTGAAATACAGTCGCGGCTGTCTTCTACCGACTAGTCGGTTCTAAGTGTTAGCCGAAAGCCGTGTAATCGAAATCTTTCTAACGAAATTGTGAAAGAAGCTGTTTAATCATGACAGCCATAGGTGTTTATGGGTTGTCATAAATGAAAATATTTCTATAAGGCAGAGTATCTTTTTTTTTTTTTTTTTTTTTTTTTGAATGGCTCTGTAGGTGCCTGAAAAAACACTCGCAGTTGGCGGAAAAGCAACGATGCCGGCCATATTAAAGGGATGGAGCTTAGCTACAATTGATGTGTTGCACTTGTCTATAGCAGACGTCATGATGACGAAGCTGCACATTAGCGCCGTGCGCATATCCGCTTCGTACCGCTTGGTTACTTATAACGATCAGAGAATTGAAACAAAAAAAAAACTCCTGTCGTATATCACTATCGCAACTTAAGTTTCACTCCTTAAAGTACATTATTCTAACCTATTATCTAATGAAAAATGTTAATTAAGACTCTTAGATCGCATTTGATACTTTCGTTGCCTTTATTGTTTCGTTTAAATTATAAAGAATTGCATCCTGCTATATTTATGCTTGCATTATTCTCAAACACCTTAAACACAAGAGGCATTCAGAATGGAACAACTGCTATTATCCTAGATTTATTTAAGTGAAACAAAAATATAAAATCTTATTTGAAACAGAGTAGCAGTAAAAATGATATTTATAATGCATTCTTTCAGCATAATGCATCACATTGTTTTTAATAGATTCCATTTTCAATTAGCACACTGTAAAAAAAAAAAAAAAAAAAAAAAAAAAAAAAATCCTAAAAGTTACTAAAGTTTCTCTAGGAAACTGGGATTCCTAGACCTTTTATGTAACGGCAACAAGAAAATTTCAGACGCTGTTACAGGAATTTTGTTCTTACCGTTACATAATAAATTCTAGGAATCGCAGTTTCCTAGAAAAACTTTATTAATTTTACAGATTTACTTTTTATAGTGTATTCCTTTAGAACTACAAAAAAGATATAAAGTTAAGTGGGTTAAGTACGACTTTACTCACGCTTACTTCCAGAAATTTTAAGCTATATACTAAAACGTCTTTGAAGGAAACTGGAATGTTGCATAAGTTCTTTATTATTTAAAACAGATTTAAATAACCCTTTACCGCACCACGTGCCATATCTGGCACATACTTAAAAACATTATAATTTCCATTATGTGCAATAAATTTGGCCAATATGATCTCTGTCGCTGATCAAGAACAAACCAAAGAAAAGACTAACACTTATTTTGTCCATATCAGATGGCTGCATTAGACAAAAAATTAGAATTTGTTCTTTGGAAACAAAAGAAATTTCGATCAAACTATTAAGATAAGATTTACTTTCATTATTTTTACTGAATACTTAAAAATATTAATATAAGAAAAGTTGCAGAGTATCCAGCAGATATAATTAATTAATTCAAATCCATTTAGTTGCAAAATATAGCAATACAATATTTTAAAATCCTAATTGTGTACACGTACCATAAAATATAAAATTTTAGCAGAAATTTTCAAATTAATTCTTTTTTTGTTATTTTTCACAATATTAGACCAATATATAGATTTCAAATAATTTTTTTTTCATAAAAATAGAAAAATATGTGCAGTAAAGGGTTAAATGATTTCTTTTTAACAAAACTTGTAGGCGGAAAGTATATTTTTAAGTGCATGTATTAATAATGCTATTCTATAGTTCTTTAGCTAAAACATGCCAAAAAGGAAACAAAAATGCTTATAACGTTATTTTATAACAATAGAGAAGACCGGGGCTAGTTGGCCACAGGGGTAAATAGGCGCAGTCCTTATAAATCGGCTGTTTGTGGATAGATTACGCACCCAGTCATACAGTACCTTTCTTCTTGCTTTTTCAATCCTCATTGTAGTTTTGCAGCGTTACCTACGTTCAGTGGACATTTATCACGATTTTTCTGGTTTTTTTTGCACTCAAAAGTAATTTTTTGTTGCTTCATTCTTTTTCTAATTTCTAATACTTATCTTAATAATTGCTATTTAACTTGCGCAGTTTTTCTTAGTGTATGATTAACTGTACGTACCCCATATGTGATTTACTAGGATTATTTATGATTAGATGCTTACGTGTCCCTTTTGTGAAGAAATTCATTATGGGGCTAGTAGGCGCATTGAACACGGGGCAACGGGCAAGTTGGCTCAATATCTGGTGTGTGCTGGTAGCTTGAAAAACAGAAAACACCGAGAAAAGTGGTTGCAATGCAAGATTTTGGGCACACGAGGCTTGCCCAAACGGAGAAACTAGTTTTTTTTAATTTGTGACAACTGTAACTCTGATGAAGATATCGAGTAGGATAGAAGTTACTCATTGTTCATGTTTTATTCATTATTTTTATGTCTGTATAATTTAGAATTTACATTGAACGGCGATAATGCCTTTGTTTAAACTTACTGATAATAATGAAATTGATTTCTCTTAACTGCGTGTCTTATTTAATTTCTTATAAAGCGTGTGCCATCTTACCCCATAGGTATAGGCAACTTGTCTCGTGACGGGGTAGGTTAGCCCAAAATTTTCTTTTTACTTTAGGCTTCCGCTAAACATAAACTACAAAAGCTACTAACTCAAAACTCCAGGTATTTATAGCCAATGGCTGTTCTTTAAAAGTTCAGTTAAAGTATCATAAAAAACTTAAACAAAAAATTAATAAAAATCAATAACTGAAAACTGCGCCTACTAGTCCCGGTCTCCCCTACATAAACTTTAAAAATGTGGAAAAAGAAAATCCAGAATTCTATTTATTTTTTTAAACAGAGCAGGAGTTTAATTCATTTTTTCTTCAGTCATTTATATACTACGAATTATAATTCAGTAGACGAGTTCTCTTAATTTCAAATCTAGAACAATAAATAACTTAATTGCAGAACATGAAATGCTTCCATTTACTAAAATTTACTTATTCTTTAATAAAATATCTCTAACTGTGTACGCGAAACATCCCGTTATATAATAAGGTATCTGATAATGCATCTTTCATGTCATATACACATAATTTATTCGAAAATGCAGTTTATTATTTTAAAACGTAAATCCCGTATAATTATTGGAATGATTTATTACTGAAGCATAAATTTAAAAAAAATCTCTTTTATCCACAATTTAAACGCAGTTTAAATATAGATTTCCCTATTTCATAAATATATTTTGAAAATAGTTTTAATGAAATTTTACTTTAAAGCATAGTAAACACATTGTTAGAAAAAAAAATGTTTCATATATATTTTAGTTAAATGACAAATCGCCATTGAATGAATAGTTTAAAATACGCATTTGTTTTAAATTAGCAATTTCAAACATTATGAAAATTGCAGTAAATTATTCTATACATATTGGATAGCAAATATGATTAAATGCAATTTTTGGATTGTATTATTAGTTATTAAGAGATATGTTAGCTGTAGTTTTAGAATTCGGGGTACTATTATTATTCTTTTATTGTCATTTTACATTTCTAAAACGACTTATTATATTGTTGTGAAAGGTAAACTTTTACAAATTATATGATACATACACAGATATGTTCTTTCTTTCTTTATTTTTAAAGGAAATATCGTTGCAATTTAGTGTTCATTTGCAGTGAAAGTTACATTGTATATTGCTTTTCTTTTACTTATACAACATTGTTTGTTTAAACTTATAACTTTGTTTACAACGTTGTTACAAAAACTTACTTTTTACAACATTGTTTAAAATTGGCATCCTTTATAATTTTAGAGCTAAGATTTCAGTAACTGTCTCTTCTCTATATCTCTTTAAAATGTATATGTTTGAATATGAATTATGAATTGTGAACAATTATCTATACAATATTTTTTGTTCGTAACGCTGATGAATGAATGGATCAACAGTATTGGCCAAGAAAAAATACTGAGTTCCATAAATCTTCTATTTATTTATATCGTCTTCATCGTTTCATTCTATTACTTTTATTAAAATTTACGTTTTTAATCTTTCGTAAATTTATTATGTTGACCGTTCATAAATATTATCGGTGTTCAAATAATTAAAAATTTACTTTTGCAGGCTTTATAATTATAAGATATACATTATGTATTAAAAGTTGCATTAAGATACGCACCTAAAATTTTAGCATAAATTCAGTGATAGACTTTAATCTGCAACGTTTTAGTATGTTTATTATTTCTTATATACGATGTTAATGATGTTTCATTACATTCAACTTTATTACAATTTCATTACATGAAACAGTAAAATAATTTTAGAATGAGCTACAGCCTTTCCATTCTCAAACAGTTTAAACCAAATGCACACTGAGAAAGGAATTGATTTAAAGTTAGAAATTTATTTAAATAAAGCTGAAATTGAAACTCTTAATCCACGCAAAGTAGCAATGAAAATTTCTAATGAACGTTTTCATATACATTAAAGAATCATTTATAAGTATAACGGAGATAAATATTTGTTAGAAATGTGATTAAAACCGTGCTAGATTCTGTGATTATTAAAGTAAATGATGCATATTCCACGTGAATAAAATTTGTTTGCAGTAAAATACACTGCGAAAGTGGCTTGATATTCTTATATTTCAGAAGTGTTTATAATTTTTATGTTCCCAACAAACTGGGAAAGTGTTACTGAATTCGGTTTGTCTGGCTATCTGGACAACTGGTCTTGCCAGATTATCTGGTCTTATCAGAGTATATTTACGAGTGTTAAATCGTAAATATACTTTGATACAATACTTGAATTCATTACATATTATCGCGGTTTTCAATAGAATGGTCAGTATCTAAAATGTAAGTATGTAGTCAGTATAAAAAATAAGCATGTAGAATAGTTCAAATGTAAGATCTTGAAAAATAATTCCTTTATATTATGGTTCATATGAAAGAATCGTTTCATTTGCGTTTTATTCATGTTACGATACCTCAATCATGTTGCCATTTAATAAGTATCACTAAAATGAGTTACACAGTTCTTACAATGGAATGATGAATGTAACATAAATAGTTACTTTTTAAAACTGTTAAGATTTTGCAAATTTTATACAATGCCTGTATCCTATAAGTTTTATTTAGAAATAAGATTCTCCATATTCTAAAAATAAAACATTACAAATTTATTATTCTATGAGTAAAATTAATGAGCAATGATAATTAGAATTTCGTGAATTTTCAGTGTCACCATAAATGGTAAAACGTGCTTTTAGAGCCATAAAATGCTGGTAATGCATGAAATGCAAAATTTCATAAATAGGTAAGTTTTTCTCTTTCAAAAATTTAGTTCCTTACAACAAACTGCTTTTTACGGTGTTGATTCATCTGAACAATACACATATCAGAACACACAGAGTCTACACTTTCCAAAAAAGTTTCAAACGTTTTGTTTAAAGGCGTTCTAATTAAAACATGTGTTTACAACATACGTAGCGATTAGTTACACGTTGAAAAAGTAACATCTGTTATGTGTGCAAATGTAGAACTATGCAAACGTTTAACAAAAATTAACTCAATTTCCAATCTTAAAACGTCTATTCCTCTTTATGTCTCGCTTGCGAGAAAATGCTTTACCTAATAAGCTATCCGTACGATACCTGGCTGACATTATTCACTCTTAAAAAATAAGGGTGAATAACGTCAGCAAGGAATCGTACAGATATCTTAATAGGTAAAGCATTGGCACGGCAAGCCAAGGTATCGAGGTTTATTCCTTCGTCTGGATATTTTTTCTCTTTGTTGGAATAAATCTCAATTGTGCTACTCCAGACATGAACATGAACGCTGAATATATAATTTCTCTGTCAACATAACGTCCCATACTATGTTCTGGAAACTAAAATGATCAAGAAAACTTTTGTCAAATGTTAATTCATACAGTGGATTATTTTAATTTATGAATAAGATATTTTACAAATTTTCGGTGACATGGTGACATGGACTTTAAGGAAGTATATTATTTATATATACGTAAAGTATAATATTTGCTTATAACTCAAGTTCTGCTGAATAGTTTTGATAGAATTTTCCCTGTTAGTTAGATAATGTTTCAGGGAAGGTTTTAGTACTATTCGGGTGTCCGGTCTCAACGGTATCCAGTGGCTAATTCCTAAATTGTTAGACATAGACATATAGTTCCGATTACAAAAATGTTTAAAATCAGGTAAAGAAATATTTTAAAAGCGATTTGGGACAATAAAAACATTTCTTAAAAAATACGAAATTTAAATACTTATAAGTTTTCCCGGTTCTATAAGTTATATTTAGTAAAATTTTCCTTTTACACTGACAAGTAATACACAAAAAGTCCCGTTATTCTACGTTTAAAATTGACCGAGTAATAACTGTTTAAAGTTGGAGCATATTTTTTACTTCAAATTGTGGTCATTCACAAATTTAGTCGAAATATAATTTCGTCAGATATATTAAAAAATGGTTGAGAGTAAAATTAACATTGCAATATAAATTTGAAATCTTTAATCCTTCTGACATATTAATGCAAAATATATAATTTGTAATAAACATTTAAGAAGAAAGAAAAAACAGAATTTTTGTGAAATCAAATAATGCTAAATTAACAGCCTCAATTCTTTACAAAATGATGCGTATTTTAAAATATTACTAGATTACACTAGCCTGCAAAAGTTGGGTTATGTCTTGTTTTTTAGCTTTTGATAATTGATTCTTATGTATTCTGTACCGTTGACTCTGAAGTTGACCTTCATTTTTAACCATCACATCAGGATTTTTCGCAAATTTCAAGGTTCAAAAGTTCAAAGTTAAAATTGAATCTCCTCCCTCATCTCATCGGACCACTCAGCCATTTAGCTGTAAGAATCCCAGGATAAGCAAAAATATCGAATAAATTATTGAATAAAATAAAATAAAATAAAACAAAAAAAGTTTTACATATGTTTTATGTTATGAGATTTTTGCTATATATATTTTTCGCTTTGAACTTACACTTTTACGATTTGCAAAAAATTTCTAACGTGATGGTTAAAAATGAAGGTCATTTTCAGATTGAGTGCTAAGTACGTAAAAATCAATTATCAGAAGTTAAAAAACACAACTATCTCCTCTACTTTGTAGTATCCGATTTTTGTTATTCTTTAAATTTGAAAACTTATGATTTGCGAAATGTCCTGACATGATGGTTAAAAATTAATGTAATTTTCGGATTCAGTGCTAAAAAGTACATAAAACTTAAAAAAAAAAAAAAAAAAAAAAAAAAAAAAAAAAAAATCGCAGTCTTGTATTACCTAATCTAAAACTTTTTCTTAAACTTCTTGGCGGTAATCTATCCGAATTATTCTGTGTTATCTTGTAAACTAAGTATAAATGGTAACTACAATTAATCATAATAATATTAGATTGTTATTGGATTTGCGCCCGTATGTAAAATGTAATCTCGATCGGATAGTTAAAAGTGAGTTAAAGTTCGAGTACATATTTTGAACTCGAAAAACATACATACGATCGTTGAAGTAACATAAACACTTATAAAAATAACATAATTTTTGTTAAAAGAAATCATAAAAGAAACAGTCTCAAATCCTGACAAAATAAAACATATGTTATTTTAGCCAATCTGAAACATAATAACTGTTAACTTAATCGTAATACTTATACGATTTTTTTCAACGCGCAGATACACATGAAATAAGATCTTCGAATATTTTAAGCACTTGGTATGTGACCCCTCAAAGCCAAGCCGAACTCACTTGTTTTCAGACCAGAAAAGTGGCATAAGTCATGCATTTTTAAAGTTTCATAACTCGCTCAATTTTAGGGTTACATGAATCGGACTTTTTTTGTCTTACTTGTCAGTGTAATAGAAACAATTTACTAAATATAACTTATAGAACCAGATAACCGTATAAAAAATTAAATTTCGTATTTTTTTAAGAAATGTTTTTATTGACCCAAATCGCTTTATTTTTTATTTATTTATTTATTTATTTTTTTTTACCTGATTTAAAACATTTTTGTAATTTAACTCTATGTGTATGACTAACGGTTTATGAATTAGCCATTGGACTTCGTTGAGACCGGACACCCTGTATAACATATCGTTATACATTGCTTAGTCATAAAGTTATGGGGAAAATTCTTTAATATGGTGAACCCAATTATCAAAGATCAGCCCTTTTTACAATGTAATAATAATCCGTTTATGATGTGAATTTCACTGGTATTTTGAATATTGTTCAAAGATAGTTTTAGTACAATATACTATTTTAATTTTTCTTATTTATAACGATATGGGGAGTAAATTCTGTAATCATATAAAATAGCTTGTCACAGACCAGGGATAACAGCTTCCATATTACATCGTCTTTGGTCTTTGCTAAATTATATACCAGCTGCGTGGAGACTGGAAGCATTGCATTTATATCCTATGAAGTTTTTCGATTATTTGAGGGGGGGGGGGGGGGGGGTTAGTAGTTTTATTATGCATTTAGCGTTTCCAGCAATGACAATTAAAAATAAATCGTAATTTAGAACGTTCGTAGAATATTTTCCCACTAATTTCTCCTTTTTAAAATTTTCAGCTTTTTAGAAACCATTCTTAGACATTAACATTTTAAAAGTGGCCACGATGCAAGTTTTAGTTTTAGCAGTATCACACAAACCAAAATTAAAAAAGAAAAAAAAAGTTTTTGTTTGTAAATCCTCCTACATTCCAATTCTTTTAAGATATTGCTCTGTATGCTCCAAATTTCATGTAATATAGATCTTTTATAGAATATTTTCCGCTTATTAGAGGTTTTCAAATTTCCATTTCTTTAGAAACCTTTCTTTGGGAATATTTACACCACAAAGTAACTACCATGCCAAATTTCTAGTTTTTAAGATCAACAGTGACTCAGTAATAGCAAATTTAGCATTTTGTTTTGTTCCTGCACCCGTTTACACTTCGAGGTTTTTAGAAAGTATTATGTGCAAGCATTATATCTAAAAAGTAACAGTCATGTCAAATTTTAAAATTATAAACCTCAGCTTAAAATAAATCGTATTTATAACTCTCTAGAACGTTTAATACTCATTAAACGCGTCTAAATTTCGAACTTTTTAGCAACAATTTATAACGAGTATTCACATCTAAAACAGACCACCTCACCAAATTTCAAGTTTCTAGCCATTATAATTATACATAAATAACAATTTTAGAATGTTTTTCCAAGAATAACCCCCTATGCGTTATTGTACCGACATAAAGCAGCCTATTTTCAGCAGAGATGGTCATTTGCAATTTTTCACCATTATTTTAAAAATCTCTCCGTTAGTTTCAGAGATTTCCCTGCACACAAACAAACACAGGTTACTAAATTTCTATTTATACTACTATCTATAATATTAGTATACTATTGCATGGTTACTAAAATTATCTATAATATTATCATACTATTACATGGTACTATATTAATTTAATACAAACACAATGGGAAAAGAAATTATGTTTATTTTCATTATTGTAAATTGCATAAGAAACTTTCTTTATAAATAAAAAATATTTTTATTATAAATTATGAACAAATCATTATACTTTGAATTAATATTACAAAATTACATTTGTTTTTGTGTAATTACAAAAATTATCTCTATATATGGTACTTTCGGAAAAAATGTTTCTTAGAATTCATAAAAGTCTTATCTTTTTAAACCAAACAATAAGTAAAGTTTTCTTTTGTCAACTTGCGTTCAACAATATTCTATCATGACAAAAATATACAACAAAGCTTTTGTGAAATGTATAATTTGCGCAGAGGTTGTCTTTACTTTAAGTATAAACGTTTTCACTTTTTTTTTTTTTTTTACTCCCACCATTCAATTCTTAAAAGAGATGTAACATAGGATTCAATATTTTGGAGAACATTTTAGATTCTTTGACAAGCTTAGTTAGAGTTCTTTATACATTATTTTAAAACGGAACAAAATTTAAGTTTCCTATATTATGAGGAATTTACAAAACCAGCCGTTATTAACATACCATTTTAGCTTTATGTATAAGCGCTTAAAAAGTGGGATTTTGAAGTGTTAAATTTTTTTTATTAAATATAAAATATTTAATAAAATAAAACATTTTTAATGGCGTTATGTTTTTAACAAAGTTTTAGAATTAGAGATTATGTGGTGCAGTATTTTTTCTTAACGAAACTTACGTAAGCAGATTTTAAAAACAAAACTTGTTTTATTTTAATTATTATAATAACAATTAATTGGATAAAAAGCTGTCAACTTACTTTCATTTGTAACAAACAAATATTTATATTAAAGTACGGTAAATATTATTATTTTACATAGAGAGCTTTATGGAATTCATAAAAGTGCTATCTTCAGATCCCAAACACTTAATGAACTTTTCCTACGCCAACATGAAATTCTATCCCATTCCCTCGAGACAAAAAATGTACGAGAAATTTCTGTTGTTGTTAAAGCTAATTCGCATTTTTTTTTTTTTTTTTACATTAATTGTAAAATTTCCTACCAATTTTCAGCTGCCATGCAATTCTTTTAGAAAATATGTAAAATATCTTTCAACAATTTAGAAAACATGTTAGATTTTAGTTTCACTAACAGTCTTAGTTAAAAATTCTTTATAAACTTATCGGCTATCTAGTTAATCTCGCAGCCGCCCAATCTCAAAAAACTTTTCCTCTGTAAACATGGGATTCTGTCACATTATCTCGAGGCAGGAATGTTCAATGACTTTTTTTTTTTAAAGATAATTCGTACAACCTTTTTTTTTACATTAAATGTAAAACTTTTACCAATTTCCAGTTGTCACGCAAATTTTTGGTACTAAACGGAACTACTCAAAAAAAGTGGTTACTTACCCTATAGCCACTTAATGTTCTAGTTGAGAAGGCAATAAAAATAAATAACAGCTATAAATGTATCAAGAAAAAGCCTGAATCTTTCTCCCTATATTCTTTTTATAGGATATACCTGGTACGTAAAAGTACAATTCTCGTGATCGAGAAAGGAGTCTCTATCTAGAATGTTTGTAATAGTAATCATTACCCTTACAGTGTTTACATAAGGGTAAATGTTTTAAATATATCACGTTACATACCCTTATGGAAACCAATATATCATAGCAAGGCACACATAGTCATTATGATAGTAAAAAACTAACATCTAGTTAAATTAATAGCCATTTATTTACGTAAACATAGCTACAAGCACATTAGTAAAATTTGCCGAGTAAATCTCTCATCTGACAGTAAATACTGCCACATATTTATTATACTTACACTGCTAGCTATCTAAAATGCAACACCATGAAGGGATCAACCAAACAGCGCAAAATTTACACCATGTATACACCTCGGTAGGATATGCAAATGATTACATATTCAGCGCTCGCACACATCGTGGGCAACTGCAGCGCCCCTTGCAATCTGTTTATAAATGGAAGAAAGATTCTGATTTTGAAGAACGTGAATTGTTTTCTCGTGCGATTTTTTCTGTGTACAGATTCAGTATGCCTCGTATAAAAACACGAGCACCATTCGAACACGTTTCTGATTTCGATCGCGGAAGAATCGTTACATACAGAGATTGCGGTTTATCCTTCCGAGAAATTGGTCATCGTATCGGACGTAGCAAAGCAACAATCACGAGAATATGGAATCGGTGGATGCAGGAAGGAACTTCAGACCGACAGGAGCAATTTCAACTGCCTCAACACACCACTCCACAGGAAGACAGGAATATTGTGCGCATGACACTAATGGAATGCACTGCCACATCCGCAACCATAACACAACGAATGCCGTGTTTAACGCAAAAATGGGCATCCACACGGACAGTTGGAAGTCCTTTTATGTACAGTGGATTGTCCGCTAGGCGTCCATTGCTTCGCATACATTTGGCATTAAACTACAGGCGTTTGCGTTTACAATGGTCCGCTGAACAGCAGAGATGGACATCCAAATGGCATAGCATTCCGTTTTCGGGCGAATCACGCTTCTGCGTGCAGTATAACGATGGGCGAATTAAAGTTTGGAGACACCGTGGGGGGAGGCTGCTCAACTGCTCTATTATGCATGATCACACTGATCCTGCACCCGGTGTTATGGTGTGAGGTGGTGTTGGATTCAAGTCCCGCATCCCCCTAGTACGCATTAACGGTACACTTACCAGCCAGAGCTATATCTCTGGGGTTTTGCAGCCTGTTCTCCTTCCTTACCTTTAGGACTTGCCTGCGCACACATGTTGCACGCAATGTCCAAACTTTCTTCTAACTCTGTTTACCATATTCCATTGTTACCCAGGCCTGCCTGTTCTCCAGATCTATCACCCATCGAGCATCTCTGGTCAATGATTGGAGAACTCCTATTCTGGAATGCCGCATCCGCGAGTACACGAGATGAACTTTGGCTACGTGTGGAGGCATCGTGGGATGCCATTCCGCAACAACACATCTAAAGCCTCTTTCACTCTATGCCGCAGCGTGTAGCAGCGGTTATTGACAGACGTGGAGGTAACAATTCTTACTGATTTTCACGTGTACCTCACCTCAATGAAGGTTGTCTTTGGAATCAATTAACACTGATGCTATATGTAATCTCTAAAATAAATTTGGCTTTGATAGCTCTTGTCTTTCTTGGTGTTACATTTTGATTGACCAGCAGTGTACTTTACAATTAAGTCATAGATAAGGCAATAATAATAAATTTAACATCTCATGTCTAAAAAAAGAGGATACACAAGCCACTACTAGATAATCTGTTACAATTAGGAACAATGAAAAAGTAAATAAAATATCCCTTTAATCCATCGATCATTGCAGAAGATAAACGGTAAATCATCATTACACAATCGCCGTAATTTATAAGACTGCGCGGACTGTAGATGTCCAGTCATTCACCGTAAAACTCTAATTGAGGTGACTACTCTAAATTATTGAATTTTACACTATCCATCATGAGTGGAAACTTGCAAAACTGGCTTTGAAACACGCCTCTAGTTCAATAGGTCTGAATGTCAGGTAGTAACACAAGTTATGCACCCGAAATTACCACATAACTCGTTCTCTTCAAAATATCCTTTCTAACGCCAGTAAATTGGGCTAATCCCGGGTTCGGTCACATCAAGGGATTCAGGGATTTTTAATTGTTATAGTATCAGAAATTTCGTAAAATACTGGTCGCTATATCTGAAGATAGATTTTTTTTAATTAAATAAGGCAAATATTACTATACGAAGATTGTGGTAAAAGGTGCTTGAAAGTGCTTGAAGCGTACGAACCCTGTAAACTCATTTAGTCCTCTTAACCCTTTCCGGCTTTAATGATCTAAATTAATGATGCTCAAACTTGATATTTTAACTCTTATACAAAAGTTCATCCAGCATAACTCAAGTTACATGGAGCAGGAGCGAAATTCCAATTTGTATTTTATATAAATAGTAGATATATATAATGACTTCATGAACAATTTTTTGCGATATCACAATGAATTAAACTATGAATTTGTTAACTAACTCTAAACAAAAGCCATATGTGTTTAACATGTAGTTTTAATAAATGTCTATAAATCCACTTGTTTCAATATTGTTCATCTAATATATTAAAACGAAAGACGATTAAAGTAAGACCACTTTAAGACCAATTTTGAGCCATATGCGCATGCGCGACTAGCTGAAGGGTCTTTCGATTTGCTGACGCTGAAAACGTGACCACCTGTGGGCTCCAATGGGAGTTCAGTGAAATTCCTGTCGAGAGGTAGCGTATCTGATTATTATGGAATTATGTACGATTTATTCATTCTCCCTTGCTCTTACAATCCTTGCGACGCACGTTGTATTCTGTGATCTTAATTACTGTAGTTGCTGCTTTGAAAAAGTAAGTTATTTATTGTTATTTATTCAATGTACACTTAGACCCCTTATTATTTTGTTCATTTTAATTTATATAGCGAGTTTTAAGATTATTTAGTTGAGTAATATGGCTTTAGCTTACCACGATGTTCGTGAAATCGTAGCGGTTAGAAATTGCTTATTTAGGGTCCTATCTCTTTGTTTATATGATGCAAAATAGCACCACTATGAGATTTAAAAAACGCTACAATTTCTGAACATGTTGGTAATGGCAATAATCTGATAGAATGTCATGATAAAGCGCATAACAAAAACGACTGTTACTCTGTTTTGTTTTAAAGTTGGCTCACGTTCCACGGATATTTTTTGAAGCGTTGGTCTGTAGCATTTTACACATGTATAACATTTAATTAAATTGGAATGTATTATATTAAGAATATCCCCTCTAATGAAGCTAATCTAAGGAACAAAATTGTAAAATGTCATCTGAAACAGCACAACGATACTGAATTTTATATCGTTTTAAAAATGCCTAACTTTTTTCTATGAACATAACATGGTTTATTTTAAACTTTATAAAATACTTATAACTACTTAAAAGGTAACAAAAACATATAAAAATATCATTTAATCCAACCCGAGTTCTTTCGAACACACACGCGTTCATTTTCAAAGGGAAAAAAGATCATTGACTGAATAGAAATACATGTTAAAAACAAAAACAAAAATAGTACGCATGCGCAAGCGGAGTTCAGTCCATTTCTGCAGAGAAGTGAAAAGATCAACTCATATTATCAGGTGGTCTGGAAATATTTAGGATATTGTACCAAATTGCGGGAATATTATAGGAAAGGACATCTTTACAAACATTATCATTTCTAAGTAAAATTTCAATGGATTCACGGATTATTGACGAGTAGTGGTTAGACGTTGAAATGATAATTTTAGTTTTTTCAAAGTTTATCTTAATATTTTCCCTTTTTATGCAATCTGGATAAAGCTGTATTTGGTTTGTTAAACATGATATCAGAAATGTGCTCTTTTAATCTTTTCTTAAATTTTCGACATGCCATACCAATATAACATAAACTCTTATGCTGGTCTGTGCTGAATGGGATGATGTAGACTCCTACTTTTTCATAATCGGGAATAGGATCAATTTTACTGTGAATCAATTTTTTTAATTTTGTTGGAGGTTTAGCTATTAAATTAATATTATATTTTAGTAATGCTTATCTCTGTAGGATATAATCAAATGTGCAATAAAAAGACTTGCTCAAACTTAATTCCTTCTTCTGTCTTGGTTGTTGTGTTTGATTAACTAATTTATTAATGTGTTCAGGAGGGAAACCATTCTCAATAGCAATTTGTTTTATTATACTAATCTCGTTTTCTAGGTATTTATCTGTACAAAGTATATTGTTTTTAAAATGTATTTCTATTTAGTCAATCATCTTTTTTCCCTTTGAAAATGAACGCGTGTGTGTTCGAAAGATCTCGGGCTGTATTAAATAATATTTTTATATGTTTTTGTCACCTTTAAGTAATTATAAGTATATTATAAAGTTTATTAATAACAAGGTGAAAATTTCTTTCACGACACTAGTGTTTAAAACAGTGTTTTGACTCTAATGGTTTATTTTGTTCCTGCCTTTTTTTTTTTTTTTTTTTTTTTTTTTTTTTTTTTTTTTTTTTTTTGGACGGAGATAATTTAACGCGTTTTTAACTTTGCATAATACTTTTTATTTTGTTCTTACAGTTTTTGCTTTCAGTCTCTTTTTTTTTTTTTTGTTAAGTAAGACTTTTTGTGATCTTCATGTTCATACATCGATACTGAATTTTACATTGCTTTAAAAATGACTCTACCTTTTTTCTATGAGCATAATACTGTTAATTTTGCTCCTGCAGTTTTTGTTTTCTGACGCAGGTAACTTTTTATCTTTTCATAGCACTTTTATTTTGTTCTCACAGTTTTTGTTTTTAGTCTTTTTTTTAACATAAATAATTAATATATAATATATATATATATGTAATATATAATACTTAATAACAATACTTTAATAATAACTTATTGTGACCTTCATGTCCATTTCCAACATACAATAAATTTACTTCTATTTTGCCTCTTGCATTTACAGAAACATTTGTAACATTGTCATTTTGGGAATCAATAATAGTCACAAAAAACATTAAAAACTGTCTGCGCACATGTAAGTAATGACCTTCTGTACCATATATAAGCAAAGTCACAGTGTACTAAATAAGCAATTTCTGCACGCTACAATTTCACGAACATTGTACGATTCTAAATCCATATTACTCAACTAAATAAACTCAGGTCTCGCTAAAATTAACAAAATAATAAGAGATCAAAATGGACACCTAATAAATAACTTACTTTTTTATAGCTGCAGGTACAAAATATACTGATTTCAAAGCTGCAGCTACAAATTCAAACCTGTGGCTACAAATTTAAAGCTGCAGTAAGAATGTTTCAACTTTTCCCCCACAATCTATGAATTTTGCGATATTTTTCTTCTACCAATCAAAGAATTTCGTGATTTTTTCCAAACGACCCACTGTTGATTTTAGCGTTTTCCCCTGCGATGGATTGACGAATTTTCTATTTTTTAGGCGATAGATCGACAAATTTCAGGATTTTACATTTAAGAACATTACCACTTTTTTCCTGCAATTTATGAATTTTCGTTTTTTTCCTTCTACTGATTGGCATTTTTTGTGGGTATTTTACGTGAAGAATTTCACAATTTTTCCTCCCGCAACGGATTGACGATTTTTCAGGTGATTGATGGACAAATTTCGCGATTTATTTTGACGAATGGCGGAAGAACGTTGTAACTATTTTCCCAAAATCGATGAATTTAGTGATATTTTTCTTCTGCCGATCGCTGATTTTTGTGTATATTTTACATGGAGCAATAGAAGAATATTGCAATTTCCCCCCCTCGACCGACTATCGATTTTAGCATTTTTTTCTGCGACTGATTGAGAAATTTTCTATTTTTCAGGCGACGGATTGGCAAATTTCACGGTTCTTCTGACGGAGAAAGTAAGAGTATTGTTTCCCACAAGCTATGAATTTTGCGATATTTTTCTTCTACCGATTAATGATTTTTGTGTTTTTACGTGAACCGATCAAAGAATTTCATGATTTTTCTCCCACGACCCATTGTTGATTTTTGCGTTTTCCCATGTGACCGATTGACGAATTTTCTATTTTTTAGATCGACAAATGTCACTATTTTTTCTGATGAACGAAGGAAGAATGTTACAACTTTTTTCCAGTAATTTGTACATGTTCTGATATTTTTCTTCTACTGATTGGCAATTTTTGTGGGGTACTTTACATGACCGATTGAATAATTTCATGATTTTTTTCCGCAACTGATTGGCGATTTTTCAGCTGATTGATAGACAAATTTCGCGATTTTTTTGACGAATGACGGAAGAATGTTATTACTTTTTTACCTGCAATCAATGGGTTTTGCGATATTTTCCTCTGCCGATTGCTGATTTTTTGTGTTTTTTACATGAAACGATTGAAGAATTTCGTGATTTCCCCCCCCCCCAGGCCGACTGTCGATTTTAGCATTATTGTTCTTTTATTATGTAATATACTTTATTGTTTGTCTTCCTTTGTATACTACATACATACAGTGTTCTGTTACTTTTTGATAGTGTTTAAACCTGTAAGTTCTCGAATGAACACACGAAAGGCAATGCTACATGTTCAACTGGCTATGTAGCTAAAAACACTCAAGGGTAAATAAATCTAAAGTTTACCCAATGTACTTTGTTGACAGTCATACAAAAAATTCTGGCATGTAGGATTAATTTGGTATAATTAAGAAACAGAATCAATTTCAATATAAATATTTATTTGAATATTATTTAATTGTATGAAATGTGAAGAAAATTATTAAAACAATATTCTTGGTAACTAACGATGAAATTAAAAAGGTAGATAAATGTGCAACTCTTTTCAAAGTAAGGTACTATGATATTGTTTTTGCCGTATTATTGTGAATAAATGCATATTACAGCTTGATTGAAAACTTTAAAATGTATTTAATTTTCATGAATTACTATTAATATAAACGGTGCTTACATTTTATGCAGGCCAGGCAAATAGATCACCAAAACCAGCTGTCAATCACAAGTTTTGTTTATCACTGCCATTCGCCAGTGATATTCTAAAGGTAATTACATACATAAAATTGTTAAAAATGATAATATTAAAGCAAGCTAAATTAATACAAAACAGTAATTAAATACTTAACATCAAATTGACGACTTTTAGCAAATAAATTATATTAATAATGGTAATTTTAATTCCAGGTTTGTTATTTACATGTTTGTCATTATTTAACATTAGTGCACACAGAATGGATTCATATGCACTACTTGGTTTATTACCTACCATTTCTGATAATGATTTTACGTTGTAGTATATATGAATGCATTTTACATGAAATTAGTAACAAATAACAGATTTATTGATGTTATTATGTCAGTAAATTGAAAAGTGTCAGACGAAAGAAATCCTATAAAGAATATCTGAGTTTTTAACTCTGCCAACTCCTGGTCATCCACCTGGATTTAAAATGCAGTGGTTTTTTTTCATTGTTAATAATTATTCTTTAAAATTTTTTAACATTTTAAACTGGTAAACAAACATTTTTCTTTCGGGCCATCACGTTGTTTGCCGTCAAGTTTTGAGTGTTCCATCTAGTATATTGTTATTTTATTTTATCCTTATTTTGTCTTTATTTTATATGTGGCAACACAACAAAAGGATGGTATTTTAATGGTGGAACAAAACACATTTTTGCTGACATTTCACATTAAACATTATAATGTTTAAAAATAATTCTAATCTGCATAAAAAGTGCCTGTCATAACTGCTATTTGTCCTTATTACTCAATGAACAGTTGCTGTTTGTGATCCGCCTTACACTGTAGGCTCCTACATCGTAAATTCAGACATATAATAACAGCCCTTATTTAACAATCGCTGATTTCTTTGAATCTCAAACATGTTTAATTTATTTGACGCACAAATTATACCTTTTTAAAAATTAAATCGTTCAATTAAGTTTAATAATATTTCTGTGTTGTAGTGTGCATTTCATGTTGTTACTAGTTTACGGAAGGTAGTGTTTTTCAAATTCTGAAAAGAGAAAAATAATGGCAAGTGTGAGTAATTAAATGGTTTTATTGCCGGTAGTCAAGTACAATCACAGTTACTTTTCCATATAGACAACTTGAAGACCTTTATTTATCCTTCATATATATCATATCATCAACATATCAGACATTTATCATTCCGGTTGGCGAGTTTTCAAATTTTCTGTCCCTAGAAGATTGTCGCCTGTGTGATGAGACTCCATGTCCTCTTTAAGATTTTTGTTAGTGCAAAATTGCTGTCATCCCAGACATGTCTTAAGCTCTTAAAAAAGTGAAAAAAGTGAAAGTCGGTCGGTTCCAGGTCTCGATGTATGGCGGGTAATCGAACACTTCCCATCAAAATTGAAAAAGAAGCTGTTGAATTACCGCAGCTGTATTCGCTTGTAAATTGTAATAAATCAAAACGATTCGAGAAAACAGCATGCCTCTCCTTTTGTTTTGATCTCCGTAGGTGGCGTAATGAATGAGGATACACTCACACTTGGCGGAAGAATGTATCATGCCGGACATTTTAAAAGACTTGCAGCTCACTTCCAATTGATGTGTTGCACACTGCTATTACACACGCCATGATGAGTGAGCTGCACTTTAGAGTAGTGCGCATATCCGCTTCGTACCGCTTGGCTGGGCACTTAGCAGCGTGATCGGATGGTGGAAAACATACCCGCCGTACATTACTATCCTAATTTATGCTCCGCTAATTAAAGCGCATTATTTTAACATATTGCTAATGAAAAAAGATTAGTCAAGTTACTTAGATCACATTTGATGCTTTCGATACCTTTATTTACCTTTACTGTTTCGTTACTTTTATAGTTACAACCTACCATATTTTTGCTCGCAAAATTCCCAAACACCTTGAACACAAGAGACATTCAGAAAAGAACAACTGCTATTATAAGTGATTTATTTAAGTGAAATAAAAGATACAATCTTGTTTAAAACAGAGTAGTAATAATGAAATTTATGATGCAGGATTCTATTTTCAATAAGTAAAACTTTAGAAATACATGAAATGTATAACTTTAACTTGCTTAAGTACGATTTTATCCACGCTTACGTCTAGGAATTTTAAGCTCTATGTTATAAACGTCTTTTAAAAAACTTTAATGTTTAATAAGTTCTTTATTATTTTAAATAGATTTAATTAGAAGCTTTCTATTTAACAAAACATATAGACAGAAAGAAGTTTAAAAAATTAGCGTGCATTAATAATGCGCTTTAACTAAAACATGCCATAAATGAAAAATTTTGTATACAATTATTTTATAAATTACATCAACTTTAAAAATATGGAAAAATAAAATGCAGAATTGGAGTTAAAAGAACCGGATTTCAGCTTATTTTTATTTATTCAGTCATTTCTGAATTGCTAATTACAATGTAACAGACGTGTTCTCTTAATTTTAAATCTAGAACAATAAATAACGTAATTGTAGAATGTTTATTAAATGCTGGCATTTACTAGTATTTGCGTTATTCTATAATAAAATAAGTTCCAAATGTGTACGCGGAACATTCCTTTATATATTAAGTTTTCTAATAATGCATCCTTTATGTCATATAAATATAATTTATTTGAAAATGCTGTTCATTACTTTAAAATGTAAAGCTCGTATTATTATTCGAATGATTTATTACTGAAGCAGAAATTTTAATAGAAATCTCTTTCATCCATAATTTAAACTCAGTTAAAATATAGATTTTCCTATTTTATAAATACGTTTTGAAGCTAGTTTTAATGGTATTTTACTTTAAAGCTTAGCAAATACATTGTTAGAAATAAAATGTTTTATGGATATTTCAGTTAATTGACAAATCATCAGTCAATGATTCGTTTAAAATATACTTTTGTTTTAAATTAGCAATTTCAAACGCTATGGAAATTGCAATATATTATTACATACAGTTTTGATAGCAAATATAATTAAATGAATTTTTTTTTATTTCCTTATTAGTTATTTTTAGATACTTCAGTTGAAGTTTTAGAATTTCGCGTACTGTTATTTTCAATTTATTGTCATTTTAAATTTCTAAAAAACTTAGTATAATGCTATGAAAGATAAACATAAACAAGTTATACGCTACATACGCACACATGTTCATTCTTTATTTAATTTAAAGGAAATATTGTTTCAATTAACTTTTCCTTTGTTTCATTTTTTTCTTTGTACATTGCTTTTCTTTTGCTTTTACAACATTGTTTGGTTACGCTTATAACATTGTTTACAACGTTGTTACAAAAACTCACTTACAATGTTGCTTAAATTGACAGTATTTATTGTTTTAGTGTTATGATATCAGTATTTCTCTTCTCGCAATATCGTTTTAAAATATATGAAAAATTTTATATAAATTAAGAATAATTACCTATGCAATATGTAAAAAGATATTTTTTCTATTATTTTATAAATGAAGACTTGAGAATATACAGGTGGTAAGTAACACAAACAACTTTTATCCACTATAATTACAATTTTTATTTTAAAATGTCTCATTTATCAAATGAAATATCTGTGAATTTTGTGATTTTCCAAATAGTAATTTCGCAGATATTAGAGGACATTTGCTAATCTTCAATGATTTAGATTAACTCATTCTTTTGTCTCATATCACTTTTATCATCTGAGATTATCAAGTATAAATGAAAATAAAACGTATTTATCAGTCATCTTTAAGGTCATAATATATAACAACTAAACCTATGGCACGCGTACCAGTACTGGTACGTGGAGTTATTTTTACTGGTACGCGAAAGACTAATGCTGGAAGAAGTTCCCCTATGACATCTGTAAAAACTTTAAATTGTCTGCTTGAGTTTAGCGCATCATATCTTTGTGAATGTACTTTCTTTTCTCCTCTTTATATAAAATACAAATACAGGAATAAACTGAACATCACATCTTACTTACATCTAAAACTAACTAAGTTTGAACCAGACATGAGGAAGGAAGCTATGTATGAAAAAGCCATCAGACCCTTCTCAATACCTGTACAAGGGAATTAACAGAGTCACTCTACTGTATGTATATCAATTTACGCCAACATATCATTAAGTATTGTACCTTTTTCTCTATCAAAATACTGTATTTTGATAACGTACATATTTTAGAAATATAATAAATATAATAGAAGTATAATTAATATAATACAACTTAAAAATATTTTAATATATTCAAAAAATACTATCTTTTATTTGAATATGAATATAATGAAGACAATCTATGTAACAATATAATAACGTGATCAAGCAATTAAAAATAGTAAACTTTGCTCAGACAAAAGCACAAAAGACTGGAAAAATATTTCGTTTTAGATGTATTCCGTTTACACAGATTTTTCTGTATTGGCTTTGAGTTTGTCACCTGGTGGAAGCGGAAGTACGAACCTCTATTTAGTGTTACGTCTGTGCAAAAGTTTGGAAACCCTGTGTTAGTTGCTATTTTATAGTGTTAAAAAATAAAGAACATTATTTTACAAAGCCTTAAAAAATAATATCTGTAGAAATTTATTTGAAGGCAATGGCATAGTTTTAAACGTTTGGACTCGATAAAATACATTTCAGCGGTATATATGTTATGAAAGAAGAATATATGAGGACGCAAGTTTCAAAACTTGACTTATTCAGGAAAGAATATTTTAGTATTCCGAGATTCCTAGAATATAAATCGAGTTTTGAAAATATACAAAGATTTTCAGTGCTAGAAGTACAGGATAAAACTAGTTTGTTGTGTTTTTCGGTGCACGTTTACTAACTGAGTAAATGAATAAACATAACATGATTTTTTTTTTTTTTTTTTTTTTTTTTTTTTTTTTTTTTTTTTTTGATAAGACGATTTTTGAATCTGACGACCTAATAGAAAAAAATCTATAGAATAAGAACTTTTTAGGTCAAGGAAAAAGCATTTTTTAAAATCTTTGCTTTAGATTTTATAATTACAAATGTTTACAATGTAGAGAGTTTAAATATAAAATTTAACTTTTTACATTTTAATGGAATTATGATTTTTGTAGAATTAATTTGTGATTTATCAGACTGTAATTTATCCAACAAACATAGGGTTTTAACTTTAAACTCCGTAACTTACCGTATATTTTTATCTTGCTAAAGAAGCTGTCTGATAAAGAAGGGATTTTATTATCAGCAAAGTGAAATACACTCTGATTTAAGATGTATCTCGGTATGACAAGCAGAAGATGTACCATTAAATTCATCGATCATTCACTAAACATTCCTTCAAATGACTTATTATAAACAATCTTTCAAATAATAATTTTTCTTTTCAAACTGATATCTCAATGATATGGTATATGGCAGTCTCATTTCAAGCGGTGAGTTAGAAAGATGAGTAAAAATGCATAGCAGTTCTAAATGGTCTAATTCGTAACAATGATGAATCAACGTTATTGACCCGTGAAATTTACGGTATCCGTAAATATTCTATATTTTTCATCATCGTTTTCTTGTATCACTTTTATTAACATTTACGTCTTTAACATTTCATAAAAATATAATAATAATAATAATAATACACACTCACACACACATATATATATATACACGCACAGGGTGTCCAGCGAATAAGACCCTGATTTAAAAATTAAATATCTCAAAAACAAAGATCAATAGAATTATGCGATAAACGGTTTGTTTATTAGCTAAGCTGTAAAAATGTTATACAGAAGTTTCAAAATTTAGTTTCAAAAACCGTTAACAGATAGCGCTGTAATCGCGATGCCTATAAATTGCGCTTCGAAGTCCAGAGCATTCCGTCTTATTCCTAGATGGCTCCCTATGGAAGCACGAAAATTGGTCCACTTTTTCGTTGGAGTGATGTGTAGAAGTGGAGACATGTGGTCACAAAATTAATGCATCAGCTTTAATTTTTGAGAACTTCAATTAATAGAATTTTCAATAAAAAGTTTAGCAATCATTATATAAGAACTTATTAAAATATTTAATTTGGGGGATGTGCAGAAGCGGAGCCATGTGTTGACAGAATTGAGATTTGTTTCAAATTTTGTTATAAGCTACTTCGGTCCGGATACCAGTATCTCTGTGGTGTCTCTTTTCCCTCTTAATTGGCATATTGTGAATCGAATCCAAGTAGAGGAGGATTCGAAAAAAATGGAAATCTTTACTTTTAATATTTATTTAAATTCTGAAAAAAATTTTGAATAAAAAAAATCCATATTTTCTGGTTTTAAAATTTAATTAAGCTAAAAGAAATCCCTTTTTTAAAAAATCATTCAACATTTATAACAATGATTCCTAAACCTTTTTTTTTAATTGTAGAAAATTGTTTGAATGAAAAAATACAAAGTTTCTACTTTTAAAAACTTAATTAATTAAAAAAAGAATCCTTTTAATTTTAAAAACTCCTTTTTATTTTTTTTATCAATGAGCCCAGAAGTATGGTGCAGCTTCTAGCGATAGGATCCGAAGTGTTGGAAAGGAATGCAGCCTCCAAAATACTTTTGTTTCGACACTGTTGATATGACTTATCATCAATTCCTTTTAAAAATGAAGTAATTTAATGCATAATTTCTGTCCCTAAAACTTTGTTTACAAAGGAAAGAAATATATGTGTTGGGGTAAAATGAAAATATTATGCCGTGATTTAAAAATAAATGAAAATTTCAAAATTACTTTTTTATTTATAATAATTCAGGTGTAAAGAATAATACCGAAATTTTATGCCGTGATTTAAAAATATAAAAAATAAATAACAATTTGAATTTAAGAAAATTCTATCAATTGAAATTCTCTAAAATGAAAGCTGATGCAAAAATTCTGTGACCAGATATCTCCATTTCTGCACATCACCCCAACGAAAAAGTGGGCTTTCCCAATTTCGGTTCTTCCATAGGGAGCCATCTAGGAATGAGACGCTAGGACTCTGGACTTTTTTAGACACAGTTTATAGGTATTGCGATTACAGCACCATCTGTTAACGATTTTTGATACTAAATTTTGAAACTTCTGTATAACATTTTTACAGTTCAGCTAATAAAAAAATCGCTTACCGCATAATTCTATTGATCTTTGTTTTTGAAATATTTAATTTTGAAATCAGGGTCTTATTCGCTGGACACCCTGTATATATATATATATATATATATATATATATATATATATATAAACTTATATATATATATATACACTTATATATATATATATAATTATTATAAAATTACAGATCATAAGTATTATCGTTGTTTGAATAATTAAAAATTTATTTTCACAGCTTTTATAGTTTAAATATATACATTATGTATTAACATTTGTAGAACTAGATACACCTAACAGTTTAAGGTATATTTTTTCAAAATTATGAATGCAGAACAAAAGATTTATTTTATAAAATAAATAAGAAAAAACACCATAAGAATTTCTGCAATGTGTATTTCCTTTAAATAATATATTCTAAATTAAAAGATAATTTTAAAATGACTCAAATTCTATGATAGGCTTTAATATTCAATTTTTTAGCATGTTAACTGTTTCGCGAATACAATATTAATGGTGTTTAATTACATTCACCTTTATTACAATTGCATTGAATGAAATATTAAAATAATTTTAGAATGAGTTACAGCCTTTCAATTCCTCATTAGTTTAAATACAGTGCACATTGAGAAAGGAACAACATACAAATTTAATTTAATTTAAAAAATCAAAAAACCCGACTGCGTAAAAAGCGAACTAATTAATTATTTTTCGTCAATGTGAAATTAGTCTTTATATTATTTACTTATTTTTTTTTATTTACTTGTATTGATGACTTTTAAGTTGTGTTTAATTGTTAGTTCTTATCTATAAACACAGTTTTGATGAGGACTATATATGTCTGTGATGGTTAGAGTTGCAGTAAAGCTAGAAATCCTACCTACAGAGCTTCTAGGTTGTGTAATATGTAAACGGAGCTTCTGTCTGTAAAATAGTCAATGAAACATCGTCTTTATTTTCTAAGACCTATCCAATGATATGCCATTCAATATGGTGCGTAATTTTTTATTCGTGTCTACCGCCATTTTGAATTTATAAAAACAAAACCTAGCCTATAACCATCGGACAATTAAGAAGAATCGATAGATACCTCATTCATTAAAATCCATCCAGCCGTTGGGATGTTTCGAGGGTATACAGAAATCCACATACCTAGATACGCGTGAAACACATAACCCTTCTTGGCAGTTGGCTAATAAGAGCTTTATTCAAGTAAAACAGAAATTTAAACTCTTAATTGACACAAAGTAGAAGTGAGCATTTATAATTTAAAATTTCACATGCATTAAAGAATCACTAATGAGTATATAGGGCATATAAATTTTATATATGTTAATGCAATTATAATCATGGCAGCATATGTGATTACTAAGGTAACAGATTCATGTCCCTTCTGAAGAAAACTTGATTATTGAAAAATACTCTGGTAAAAAATATGATATTCTTATATTTTTAAGTGCTTACGTATAAAATAATTTTCAACGCAACCCAGCATACTTGGAAAGTGATTAATGAATTATCCTGTGTCTATCTCTCTGGCCATCTGGTCGTGTTCTAACTCTCGTAAACATAATCGGATTTCCATATAATCAATTTGTGTTATTTCGGTTTACTATGAAATATTCGGTATTGAAAATGAAATATGTAACATTTATTGTTCGTTTAAAGGGACCCACAGAATACTACCTTTAGATTATAAATTATATGAAAGAATCATTTTTCTTGCATTTTATGAATGTTATGATACTCTCAAAATGATGAAATTAAAAAGTATCACTAAGGTGAGCCTCACCATGCTTTCAACATATTATGGAATACGTATCATTAATCGTTCATTTAGCGGTCATCCTCTTTTGGTGGTCCTGAATCTGCCCCTTAAATGTGGAAGATGAGCGGGAGCCCGACAGAATGCGATGTGGGTTTAACGTGACAGGGACCTGGTACCTACGAATTTCAGCCTCAGAGATGCTGGACCGAAGAACTGGATTTTTTTCATTAGTGTCGTGTATCCTGATCTCAGGAAATCACGTGAACTACCTACTTCTCCATCCGGTTCTCGGGCAAGGTTGATAACGATGCTCCGTAGTTCTATATCAGTGTCGACCATGTAGTATGGTAACTCTATACAAAGACTGGTAAATGATATAAGAGCATATCTAACGCTTACGTGGGGCACATACTGAGGTAAGACCAGACGCTTTAGAACACGATCCAGTGACTTGCTACTGTCGACACGGTGCACAGGAACGGATTGCAGAAACTCCCAGTAGTAGTATCCAGGGAGGTTGTAGATAGTACCTCGGCGGACGACGAGTGATGCTCATGGTCTGAGTCCTCTCCAGTTAAAGTAGCTGTTAGCCGACCTATAGGTCTGGCCGAGTAAGGGGTAACGTTATAAAATAGGGCGTTCCTCTGTTGACCGAGCGGTGGTCGTTGAGTAATGACATAATGGAAGTTGGGAGCGCACGACACACTAGTCTTGGTAGAAATATTGGCTCGTCCCTCTATCGGCTGGCCGAAGGGAACCGAGCTGGATGC
The DNA here is from genome assembly GCA_963932465.1 of Maratus speciosus. Classification (NCBI taxonomy): domain Eukaryota; kingdom Metazoa; phylum Arthropoda; class Arachnida; order Araneae; family Salticidae; genus Maratus; species Maratus speciosus. The sequence goes on from OZ010789.1 coordinate 43,126,562, forward strand.
TCGTCAATTAAGTGGAGACGTTAGAATAAAAGTCCGACCTCCAGGTTAAAAACCAGTCCGGCGTGTGTATGGATAGTCCGAGCTTGAAGTGCCCGACAGTCAAATTAGCAGGATTTCTAGAAAATAAGTAACTCCCGAGCGGGAAGCTGGGAAGAAGTGTTACGCGGTCTTCTGGGATCACTACTGGCTACTACAGTTTCATCGTGCGGGCCACATTGCTCGTGGAAAGTGCGCCTGGGTTCTCGAAACCCAATCGCCTAGAAATAGTAAGTTCTGAGGCCGGTGTCGGAGTGCTTCGGGTGAGCCGCTTCGATAGGCAGTGTGGGAAGTCATCTGTAGACTCAAATGCGAGGGCATAATTAGACTGTTCCCTTAGCTAGGGACTGCCTATGGTATTATGAAGGAGACTCACTCACGACCCTGCGGGGCTCGCGAGAAGTGTCTTCTCTTCCAATATACGCTGCTGATGATATATGTGGTCCATTATTATAGGATTTGATCTTCGAAGGCTGCGATACAGTAAAAATTTCTTGACGGTCCTCGCTACTAAGGTTTCCGAGTCCATCGAACTAGTGGGTGACCGTATTTCTCGGTTCCCTTAGGTTGACCCAGTGAGTTAACCCCTAACTGATTAGTAAACCACTGTTAACTAGGCGTTTGTCCATTTCTGAAGACAAGACATCATAGAAGCTGCAGGCGCTGCAAGAAATTGGCTTGCGCTTCTGGGCTTTTCTCTTCCTTGGCAGATAGCAAGTTTTATGGTGGCTTCACACGGGTTTTGGCATCTAGTTTTTACACTTCGGTTTGGGTTACTGAGATGTTAGATTGGTGAAAGACGTATTGCCGCAATATTTATGGATTTTATATTGTTTATTTGCAACGCCGAACGACTGAATTCGGTCATATGCTAACTATGATCGATAAATGCCTGAAGAGCATTATCGTTGTTTTGTGTATTTTAAAACGTATCTACTTTTTAGTGCATGACATGGTGTGCATAAATTATATAGATCCTATACAGGGCTACACTAAACAATTTGTACATATTATCGGATATGTTCAGTATCAGCGGAATATGGATATTTGCTGAGTTATGTATTTTTAAATTGCTTAGTTATCTCATTTTATTCCGCGAAAAGTTAAATTTGCAAATGCATTTCTGTTAGCTCTTGAAAATGTTTTATTATCTATGGCTGAAGCATATTTTTCGTTCCAGTTAATTTATTAGCTTGTAAAAAATGTGATATCTTTATTTAAATGAACATGGAATAGGAATGAATATAACAACAGGTAATAAATATTTTAAGCTTTAAAAATACACATACTTAAATTCGAAAATTCTTCTCATCGGAAATTCTTATGCGTAACAACACATTAAATACAAATGTACTCACGTTTCTCGCATTTTCCAAATCTTTTTCTTTACATTTTAAATTATGCTTCATTGTATAATATGAATAAGAAATGTAGCAGAATTATTAAAATATTTTTTTTTTGTTACAACCATTACAAAATTAATAATTTAATATGAGAAATAAATGTAACTGAAAATTTTCCTTTGTGTCATATGAACATCATTTATTCGTAAATGATGCTAACTATTTTTATCCGTAAAGATAAATTTATTAGTTGAATGAAATGAGATAAAAGAATAAACTTGAAATAAAATGTTTTACTACCTTCATAAGTTAAAAGTAGAAAATACTGATTTTCATATTTAATTAACTTCAAATAATTTGAATCGAGTTTTAGTGATATTATAAGTGTTAATAAAACACGGTTATAACATTGTTAGTTACTATGTATCGAAGTATAACATTTTCAGTTACTATTTTAGTATGGCAAAAAAAGTTATATTAAAATGTTTGCACTGCGCTGCATAAATAATTTTTTTTGAAGAATTCAAAGAATTATTTATATCCGTAAAGTTAGTTTTATACGTTGAGTGGCTTACTATAAAAAACAAATACCAAGCCAAACCTCTTTTATTCATTAATTAGAAATAGCTAAATACACATTCTTATGTTTATTTAAAGTCAAGTATCTTAAAATGAGTTTTAACGATATAATATACGTTAAAATACCGTTTTCATATTATTAGAATTTCAATATTTCAACCATCACTTAATGTATTTATAAAATCTTGAATATTAAAGTATCTTTTTGCAATCTAAAAAAAACTAAATTTCTTTTAAATTTGCAATTCCAGGTGCTATAAATATATATATATATATATATTAGAAGTAGTAAATCAGACATAAAACTCGCTGTTGAATTTAAATTTTTAAAGAAGTTTTTATATACATGTTAATATCAGCACATACCGCGTGAGCCAAAAGTTTGTTAAAATTTTAAAAACTCATAAAGGATAAATAATATCATCTGAAAATTAAAATTTTTGTTAATTAAATAAGAAACAAACAAATTTTAAGTTTTAAAAGTGCTACTGCACGCATTTATTTAAAATAAATGTCACAAAGATATATATAAATATTACAGTATCAAATTACTATGTACAGGAATTTAGAGTATTTACATATTTTTTTCTAGAAAAAAAGCAGGCTTTGTTTTAACTGGTATATTTACGTGCAAGCACTGGGCGAACATCTCCAAGCTATTTGGTTCGCTTCGGGCTAGGCAGAAAGTCGCCCTCGCTGTCATCATAATCACATGGACCAACAGATACGGGCCAATGGGAACAGCCAGGAACAGGAGATCTCGACCGGACGACTGCAGGACGAGATTCACACGCAACAGGACACTTAGAATTACTACATAGGTGTACATATACAAATTTAATTTTCAGTGATAAAGAAGTGCGGTTTGCAAGAAGAGGCTCACAAAGTAGTCGTATTGTTTTAGCATTAAAAAAATTAGTTAAAAAATCCCATGTAGAGGGCGCTGACGACCCAAAACACCGTGAACAGAAAAGGAATACGCTCCATTCATTTCTTCTTCCAATAACAAATATTCAACATGAACTCCAGAACATCCTACGACACAACCTGGTTGTGTCGTAGTACTTGTTCATTGTGTTTCAGGTCGTCAGAACACTCTATATCTGATTTTTTAACTAATTTTTTTTTGTTGCTAAAAAAAATCCTTTTTGAATTCTTTCTTGCAAACCGTACTCCTTCATCATAATATCTTCCTTTTTTACGAGTTTTTAAACTTTTAACTAGCTTTTGTCTCACCCGGTATTAAGATTATTCTGTTTTTTAAAAGTTTCTTAAGACTTAATTACTGCTTTTGTCAGGTTCTTGCAACGTGGTTCGATTTTTAAGCAAAAATAACACATTCGGTGAACGGTGCCGTCATAAAATCCTGCATCCGTTGTTTCCAGCAAATAAAGCTTTCACCGTTTGCGAGAAAAATGCGGAAACAATGTCTTGGAAATATCTCACGTTTCAGAGATGATAAAATTATAAAAGAAATATTAAATAATACCATTATGTTAATTTTATATAATACTAGGGGCTCTGCCCCCTGCAAGCTACGCTCACCAACCCCCGTTCAGACACCCCAGAATCTAAAAACACGCTAATATGATGGGTTTTAAAAATATTAGAGAAGATTGAATTATACTGAAAAAAGCTGTGCAGATCTCCGTGTAAACGGGTTTCCATTCAATTCCCTTTGATTGCAAAAATTTAAGGCCGAATCAGTTGCTGTTAAGACACCCAATGGTTGATTTCGTTTTTGATTAAAGAGGATCAGTTAAACATGTCAAAAGATGCTAAAATAAAATGAATTAAGTATACTGAGTCATGTGTCTATCATCAACTGTTCCGGGCGGACCACTTCCCTTTTTATACTCTAGGCGCCATTTTGATACTTTAATGTTAGCCAAGTAAGGGTGATAAGTCTCCAAATATTATTCTATCGCCGTCATTTCATCTATATTATAATAGTTCAAGTTATCAAGTGCCATCAACAAATACGGTCTGATCCCTTCGCTTTTCATTTGAAAGTTTGTCACAGATGTCATATATTGGCGCGATTTTTTCCGACGCCAATTCGGGGAAAGCATCAACATCCGTCTTACCCTATCAAGCAAAATAACGATTCTTTGGCGCCAGTTATGTACCGGTAGCGTATATGACATTGGCGTCAGAAAAAATCGCGCCAATATGGGTCCGTATAACATCTGTGCCAAAAGATTTCCATTTTGATTAAAAAATCATTTTTTTTTTTTAGAATAAAACTACATAAAAGTTACCATGGTCGCAAAGAACTCTTGGTACTGTTACGCTAACCGGGTGAAAATCTCGCCAATAGCATTTTTTCAACTGGCCAGTAGGCATCTATTTTTTCGATTGGTAAATTAGAGCATTGATTTGAAGTTGAAATGAAATGTCATGGTTTGTTGCAATATTTAATATTTGGCCATATGTCATATACGCACCTGCAGGTGATTTTTTTTTTTACGAAAATTTGGCGAAAACGTCGTTTTCGAATACAAGTTACATATGTATTTTTGGTACTACTTAGTTATCCCGTCGACCAAAAGTCTATCGCCAAACAATAAGATTAAATGCCATTAATGGTTCATCGTAAATGTCACATTCACTTGACATTAAGCAAGTTACACGTGTTTACGTCATCAAATGATTTTTATTTCGACGTTTTATTTGTATATATATTAATGTTATACTAATTTATTTGTTCTTTCGTTATTTAAAGTAAAAATTACGTCAATTTGTATAATCTGACAAGTGGTTTGGCGATTTACATAATTTGGCGAAATTGGTCGACGGAATAACTAAGTAGTACCGTATTTTTAAATTATTTTCTATTATTTTCAAAAGGAAATAACAAAAAAAATTGATAGAACAAAATAATTCATATAATTTTTAAAAAGAAATAAAAGTAAATAAACATTTATTATTAAATAAACAACAATAGCCCGGTTACCATGTCAATCAAAATAATGCCATTTTGGTGCCAATTAGGCACCCCGGTGCGTATATGACATGTGTGCCTAATATTTTTCTTTCAGTTTTATTTTAAAAAAAAAGAAAGATGTGAAAGCCATCAATTTTAAATGTTTCCGTACTGTTTTAAAAGTTTCCGTAAAAGGTACTTTTCCGTTATACGGACACCATTGCCGCCAAGCGCAATTGTTGACGTAAAATGAAAATCACGAGAATTTAAACATTTGAAAAAGAAAAGAAAAGACATTGTCGATAGTAAAGTGAGCATTTAAAAAATATAACATTTGAAAACTACAGACTTTTTGAACTATTTTGTTAAACCACAAATATATACTTAAAATAATTGAACAAATAACCGTTATACAATAAATTAATAAAATAAAACTCATTTTAAACTGCTGGCATAAAATTAAAAATCCTTTTCATGATCATTTTTTTTTTTTAGAATAAAACTACATAAAAGTTACCATGGTCGCAAAGAACTCTTGGTACTGTTACGCTAACCGGGTGAAAATCTCGCCAATAGCATTTTTTCAACTGGCCAGTAGGCATCTATTTTTTCGATTGGTAAATTAGAGCATTGATTTGAAGTTGAAATGAAATGTCATGGTTTGTTGCAATATTTAATATTTGGCCATATGTCATATACGCACCTGCAGGTGATTTTTTTTTTACGAAAATTTGGCGAAAACGTCGTTTTCGAATACAAGTTACATATGTATTTTTGGTACTACTTAGTTATCCCGTCGACCAAAAGTCTATCGCCAAACAATAAGATTAAATGCCATTAATGGTTCATCGTAAATGTCACATTCACTTGACATTAAGCAAGTTACACGTGTTTACGTCATCAAATGATTTTTATTTCGACGTTTTATTTGTATATATATTAATGTTATACTAATTTATTTGTTCTTTCGTTATTTAAAGTAAAAATTACGTCAATTTGTATAATCTGACAAGTGGTTTGGCGATTTACATAATTTGGCGAAATTGGTCGACGGAATAACTAAGTAGTACCGTATTTTTAAATTATTTTCTATTATTTTCAAAAGGAAATAACAAAAAAAATTGATAGAACAAAATAATTCATATAATTTTTAAAAAGAAATAAAAGTAAATAAACATTTATTATTAAATAAACAACAATAGCCCGGTTACCATGTCAATCAAAATAATGCCATTTTGGTGCCAATTAGGCACCCCGGTGCGTATATGACATGTGTGCCTAATATTTTTCTTTCAGTTTTATTTTAAAAAAAAAGAAAGATGTGAAAGCCATCAATTTTAAATGTTTCCGTACTGTTTTAAAAGTTTCCGTAAAAGGTACTTTTCCGTTATACGGACACCATTGCCGCCAAGCGCAATTGTTGACGTAAAATGAAAATCACGAGAATTTAAACATTTGAAAAAGAAAAGAAAAGACATTGTCGATAGTAAAGTGAGCATTTAAAAAATATAACATTTGAAAACTACAGACTTTTTGAACTATTTTGTTAAACCACAAATATATACTTAAAATAATTGAACAAATAACCGTTATACAATAAATTAATAAAATAAAACTCATTTTAAACTGCTGGCATAAAATTAAAAATCCTTTTCATGATCAGGGTTTAAATAATTGGCGCGTTAGCATACATTCTGGCATGGTGTCCGTATAACGGAAAAGTACCGTTTCAGTTTTAAATGAAAGTTTTGTATTTTAAATAAAATGAATGAAATGATTATATGAATATGATTAAATGAAATTAATGAAATGTAAAAAAAATTCGACTGGAAAAATGTTTGGCGATTTATCACCTGCATCTCTTTAACATAAAAATACAAAGTTCTTGATTTCTCTGTCAGAATCTTTCGATTTGACGAAAGATTGTTCAAGTAAATTGAATTATGAATAAAAGTAACATGATAAATTTTTTAGCATACATTTGAGGGATGCCAAACTGGTCGCTAAATTAGTTTAAAATAATAACCCCTTCTAGAATATTAAAAAATATGTGTTATGATTAAAATTTGGGTTGCCATCATTAGAGAAAAGTATATAAAATTTGAAAAAATATATATATTTCGGAAACTAATTCGAATTTAAAAATTCTATTACCAGTTTTGAGATCTGTGGATCAATATGGATTTTTGGTGTTAATTTCATCGCAAAGTATTCCATATTTTAGGAGAAATCGTCGTGAAACATGATCAGTTGTTTAATCAGTCGTTTCATAGAATCATTACATAAATTCGTTTCAGTTCAGTCGTTTCATAATATCCGTTTCATTAGGATTTTATATATATATAGGGTAGATATTACACTGACATATACTGTGTATTAATATTTTTAATAATTCATTTTAAGGGTTCTCACTGAAGGTAATGGTAAACAGATTTCATGTACAAAACATTTTTATCTGTAGTATAATCTGTAGTCAGGAAGAAAGTTTTAACATAGAATATGGCTGACGCGTTTATAAGCTAAATTTAGGAGCGGGTGTTTATTTAAGAGATGACGCTTTAATGCAGCAATTTTTTATGGATGAAAAAACAACTGCTAATCGGTCAAACAAGGTGTACTAATATAGCCGCCCAGGGCTTCGATGACCACATCTTTGTATCATTGAGGCTCACTGGCTCTTTACAAAGTTATGGCTTTTCAAGCGTTGCCATTCGCTCGCAGTAGGTATTCGGTGTTCTTTCAATTTACTTTGCACCTTTTTTAATTACGACATTTTGTTTATTATACATCATATAAATATTTTACTTCACGTGAGTTAGATCAGTGTTTTAATTTAAGCTTGTGGAATGGAATAAATTATTTAATTAAATTTTCCGAGAATTGCACCATACGATACAGTTATGAAAATCACAAAATGCGGGCACTAATACCACTAACTTCTAGTGTTTAAATGTTTAACCACTCTTTGTTTCTAACAGGTGTATCGCGATCACTGTGTTTGTATATAAGTTACCGCCAAGTAAATATTTTTTCTCACTTGGTTTAGTCTATATGTTTTCGGGGATCTACTGATTTTGAGATTAAATAACCAATATTTTTTTTAATTTCCTAGCTCTCTTCCAGCATCATGTCAATTGGCCCCCTTTTTAGTTTTTAAAACGACGAAGAAAAAATGGTTTTAAGAAAAGGTAAATGAACTATTTTATCATTTTTTTCTTCGTTGATCGTATTTCCTTATTACAATTCAGAAGAAAATATATTTTTTATGTAAAAAGTTTGTGTTTAAAAACATTATTAAGCAAAACAGTACAAAAACCTATCTGAAATATATACTTTTAAAACTCAAACTGCATTTTAAAAGATGAAACTGCAATGACTTATCTATAAATGCGTGAAACTTACATCGTTTAGAAGAAAAAATCATCGAGCTTAATACTTGAAGGACAAATTATCAAGAATACAATCATTATTGAAAAAGACACCATTTTAAGAGGCATTCAAGTGAAAATTTTATTTAGGAAGTGCATTATCATTTAGAAAAATAACACAATTTTCCACAATTGCATAAACATGACATATTAGCTTTTCATCACCCTTATAATGAGATTAATTCCAAAGAGCTCTTGTCATTATGAACGACTAAAGAGACCTAATCGCAGAAATGCCGCATGCTTCTATCAATGTGAAATGGCGTACATTAAGAAGAAAAAGCAATTTTCTTTCATAAAAATGTTATATTTCTCTAAAGTTGTGAGGAATTTATTAAAGAAAAAAACTAACGAAAGACTTATCAGAAAACTTTAATTTGAAAAAAAAAATGTTAATCATTTATGACGTACATTTTCATTCAGAAAATTGACACTTTTTTCTATTTGCATCAACATGACGAGTTAGATTGGCTCGTCATGACCCTTATAAGGAGGCTAATTTCAAAGAGCACTTATCATTCTCAACTACTACAAAAAGTACTAATCGCGGAAATGCGGTATGCTTCTATCGATGTGAAATGATGTACTTTAAGAGAAAAAATCCATTTTCTTTCATAAAAATGTTACATTTCTTTAAAGTTGTGAAGAATTTATTAACGAAAAAACTAACGAAAGACTTGTCAAATAACTGTAATTTGGAAAAAACTTTCAATCACTTAGGACATAAATTATCATTCAGAAATCTGACACGTTTTTCTACTTTTGCATCAACATGAGGTAAGTTAGATTGGCTTTTCATCATCTTTATAATGAGACTAATTTCAAAGAGCTCTTATCATTCTCAACCACTACAAAAAGTCCTAATCGCGGAAATGCGGTATGCTTCTATCGATGTGAAATTACATAATTTAAGAGGAAAAAGCCATTTTCTTTAATAAAAACGCCATATTTCACTAAAGTTGTGATGAATTTATTAACAAAAAACCTAAAGAAAAAATTGTGAATATACTTTAATTTTGGAAAAATTCTCATTCATTTAGGACGTACATTATCATTCAGAAAATCTACCAATTATTCTACTATTGCATCATCATGACGTAAGTTAGATTGGATTTTCATCACCCTTAAATTGAGACTAATTTAAAAGATCTCTTATTATCATCAACCACTGCAAAGAGTCCTAATCGCTGAAGAGGGTATTCTTCTATCGTTCAAAAAGACGTCAACTTTAGGAGTAAAACTCCATTTTCTTCCGTATACTTCACTACAATTGTAATGAAATTATAATCGAAAAAACTAACAAAAGACTTATGAAAAAACTTATGTTGCATTCTTGCATATTGAGTGTTGCAGTAAAATTTATGAAGATATTTTTCTCGGTTTTTGTAACATGCCTTTAAAAGACAGGTATAATCATACAACCCAAGTAAGAATGCAACGACGAAAAAAATTAAATTAAGGCGTTCCGTACGAGCTCCTTAACCAAAATGGGTTAATCAGACTTCCAAATTAAAAAAGGGGAATTTATATTATAAAGGAAAAAATGTCTATGCGTAACGCTGACATCATTTTTACGGTGGTAACATCAGACAATTAAATTTAACATTTATTCAATTTTTTAAAACTACTAAATATCACACATTTTCAAATTTAACACCGTCGAATACGCAAGACGTTATACTTTCAAATGCCATTTGTATGAAAAATATATCAGAATTTGCTTGAAAACTTTATCGTCATTTAAAGGTTTGCTATTAAAAAAAAAAAAAAAAAAAAAAAAAAAAAAAAAAAAAAAAAAAAAATTTAAGCATGATTTCTAAAAAGTCCTTCCGGCCAGTGCCGGGAGGAAGAGGTAGCTTTTATATTCCTTATTAACCGACTTCAAAAAGAAGGAGGTTATCAATTCGACCTGTATGTATGTTTGGCCCATGTTCACGCATAACTTTCTTAAATATGAACCGATTTTGATATTTTTTTTGTTGTTTGAAAGCGTAAGTTCCCTATTTGGTCCCATTCCAATTTCATCAAAATCTGATGATTAGAAATTTTTTTAACTAAAAAAATTTATAATTCAAATCTTTTTTGAAGCAGTCGCCCGATTATAAGCGCTCATCTTTATACTGTTACTCTTACAGAGATATGAGATCTTTCAAAGTGCGAAAACTTAGCTGGACAAGGGCCGAGATCCAGATACGTTTTTCGCTGGTAGTGAAACGAGATTGACTAATCAGAAGCCTGCAGTTTTGCGAACTTTTCACTGTTTGCAAAAATGCAGGCTTTTGATTGGTCGATCTTGTTTCACTAAGAGCGAAAAATCTATCTGTATACTGGCCATTCTGTCATTCACCAAACGGGAAGGCCCACATAGACACAAACCGATATCGGAATTTGGTTTCGAAAAGTTGAAAATAAACTTTAAAGCTCCTTATGTATCAGAGCACAAGTACAACGCCTAGAATAAATAGTGTGGAAATCTGATCTCCAAACAGCATTAAAAAAATTGTATCCCCTAAATGTGCAATGATGCTGTAATCCAATGAGCCGATCGCAGCGACATCTGCGTTATATATCCAAATTTCAATGTAAACATTGTACTATAACAGCGTCTAGACCAAGTAGTCTTGGAGTTTTAGAAAATATCCTCAGATGTCGCTCCGATCGACTTTTTGGATTTCAGCATCGTTTTGCATTTAAGGGATACAATATTTTAATACTTTCGAAGTACTACTGCTACAGCATCTAGAATACCTAGTGTAGAAATATGCTATCCAAACAGTGCTAAAAATTTGTATCCCTTAAATGTGCGACAATACTGCTAAAAAATCAAGTGTCGATCGCAGCGACATCTGCGGGATTTTCGTATTACTAATATTACATTGTATAGACTAGCAATTTCTTGCAGTTGTAGAAAATATCCTGCAGATGTCACTGCGATCTGCATATTGCAGCAGCATCATTGCACATTTATGGGCATACAATATTTTAGTGTTTTTTTTTTTAAGTATTACAGGAATAGCCGATTTCCACACTGTGTATTCTAGTCGCTATACTACTACTACAGTGTCTAGAATATATAGTGTGGAAATCGGCTATCCCAGTAATACTTAAAAAAGGTGCTAAAATATTGGATCCCTTAAATGTCAAACGATGCTGAAAACCAATGAGTCGAATGCAGCGACATCTGCAGGATATTTTCTATAACTCCAAGACGATTTGGTCTAGACGTTGTAATAATAAGATGTGTTTACTTTGAAATTTGAAAATATATCGCAGATTTCGCTGAGATCGGCTCCTTGGATTTCAGCATCATTGCACGTTTAAGGGGTACAACTTTTTAGCGCTGTTTGAATAGCAGATTTCCACACATTGTATTCCTAGACGCTGTACTACTGCGATAGTAAGTCAGTACGTTCTGGATATCTGAATCTGGGAAAATAATGAGAACGGTTCAGGATCTGACCCAGTAGGCATTGTGAACATGCTTATAGCATCTAGAGCTGGACCAAATTACAGCGTCTAGAACACATAATTTGGAAATCTGCTATCCAAGCAGCACTAAAAAGTTGTATTCCTTAAATGTGCAATAATGCTGAAATCAAGGGTACCGATCGCAGCGACATCTGCGATATATTTTCAGATTTCAAAGTAAACATCGTATTGTTACAGCGTCTAGACCAAATCGTCTTGGAGTTTTAGAAAATATCCTGAATATATCGCTGCAATCGACTCATCGGATTTCAGCATCGTTTGATAGTTAAGAAATCCAATATTTCAGCACTTTTTTAAGTATTACGGGGATAACTGATTTCCACACTATATATTTTAGACGCTGTAACCAAATCGTCTTAGAGTTTAAAAAAATATCCTGCAGATGTCGCTGTGGTCAACTCATTGGTTTTTAGCATCGTTTGACATTTAAGGGATCCAATATTTTAGCACTTTTTTAAGTATTACTGGAATAGCCGATTTCCATACTATATATTCTAGACGCTGTAGTTATATAATAGAAAAGACCTTATAGTGTACTGGATGCGGTAACTTTCCGAAGTGCGAGATCTTGTCTAGGAAAGATGCCGCAAATAGAAAAACCCAAATATCTAAAACGATGCTAACCGTCATCGAAAGTGGAGATCAAAAAGCTTACAATGGAGGATATTCCATCTACGTTTTGATCACGTGGTCAAGGTAAAAACTTCTAGCGTAAAGAATGGAAGGCTCCGTAGACGTGTAATATAAATCCGCGCTAGCCAATCAACAGTTCATGAGGCAAAGCAGTCGTATCTTCCCTTCTTATCAGTTAGAGGTTCCTTGGGTAAATTACCGGTATCACGTGACTTTTTTCACCCTCGAACAGAGATTTGGAATACCTTCCATTCAATAGCAAAGTGAACTTATACATCAGAGTTTAGCAAAGTGCCTCTATTAGTCGGTACACTGCAAAGTGTCTCCATATACAGTACACATAACAGTGCCTTCTTATGTGTAGCAGCACTGTCTTCGGTTATCAGATTCAGACTAAACACCTAATCCTTGACGCTCATTTCTGATGTCTTTACTGCCTAAGTATGTCTGTATTGGTATGAGAATGGTGACATGCGGAAAAAAATTATTGATTGATAGATTCTAGACAAAAGCTATCGCCATGAATCTTGAAGAGTTTGCCATTATTGCCATACTAATGCTTGTTAAATTGTCCTCCACTCATATAATCCAACTTGTCCAAGAGAAAATCGCCAAGTTCTGGAATAGAAAATGTCTAGTTTTGCCGTAGTGTAGGAAAACACGTATGTATAAACAGAGTCTGAACATTGTATGTCACCACTTCCAAATAGAGGCACCTTACATGAGTACACAATTGATGGAGATTATCGGAAAAGAATAATGTAGAATTATGGACCACATGATTGGTTTATTGAATATATCTGACCTGTGTGCTTGGCGTCAAGCGCCCGCTTATCACCGTCAACATACAGGAACGAGATAGCACAAGGAAATTTACAGCACCAGAGAATTACATCCAGGAGTTCCACAAAGAGTGTGCAACGGAGCCAGCGGGATTTGAACCCGCAGTCACCTACGCTCTCAAGCGATTAACGGTGTGATGCCTTGACCACTCAGCCATGGTGGGCCCTGGACCACATTTTCAAACCTGACATGTTTACAGCTTTTTGGATCCCAGTATTTTAGTACAGAAAATTTTGTTTTATTTGACAGAAGAATTTTTGAAATTTAAAAGGACACACTATAAAAATTACAAGTTCGCAAAAAGGCAGGCTTCTGATTTGTCAATCTCATTTCGCTAACAGCGAAAAATATATTTGGGTCCTGGTCAATATACTTGAAGAGTCAATACATATATTACTACATAGTCTGCATTTTTCTTTTCTTGACAACGGAGTCCTACAAAAAATAATTCTTGAATGTAGACCGTGGCTGAATGGTTAAGGTACCACACCGCTAATCGATTGAGAGCGTAGTTGGGCTGCGGTATCAAATCCCGCTAGCTCCGTTGCACACTGTTTGTGGAGCTCCCAGACGTAATTCTTTGGTGTTGTAAATTTCCTTGTGCTATCTAGAACCCCCTCACCCCCCACCTCAAAGTCCTTGTGCTATTTCGTCCTTGTATATTAACGATGACTTATAAGCGGACCCTCTATGTCAAGCACACAAGTCAGGTGTATGTGATCAATAAATAAATTATTGTAGACTGTTGTGAATATAATGTACTTGTTTAAAAATATATCGGAAGTATTAAATGCTAATAGTCAATACTTTTAATGAAATTATAAAGAATTTATTAAAAAATATTAGTTTAATAAATAATTTTTGTAAAGTATAATTTCTTTGACTATAATTTTATTTACTTATTCAACAGATGTTGAAATTCGGATAATTATGTGTTACGGTATGAATAACTAAAAAGTAGGAAATAAAATAATCTTTTCAAAAAAAATATTAACCGACTTCAAAAAAAGCACTAAAAAGAATTAAATAATTCTTTAAACTTCTCTAATGACGAAGCGTTATCCAATAACCACACATCGGAAATCATGTATCGGCATAAAAACGTTAAATTTAATATATAGTATTTAATATCTACCAAACAAGGATTTTCTAGACAATATATTTTACAAAAAATTAATTTGCATATTTTTGATTTAATTTACGAATATATACATATAAAAAGTAATCAATTACTTTTTGAAGTTGGTGCCAAATATTCACAATCGATAATGATTAAACAAATAATTTGCTGAAGAAATAGAGCATTTTTAAAACTTTGGATCAGATTTTCTATCATCACTTTATTCATGGTAATAGCTACAATATATTCACAATTTTACTATACTTAAAATAGGTTGGCACCAACTTCAAAAAGTAATTGATTACTTTTTATATCTATATATTCGTAAATTAAATCAAAAATATGCAAATTAATTTTTTGTAAAAAATATTCTCTAGAAAATCCATGTTTGGTAGATATTAAATTTTATACATTAAATTTAACTTTTTTATGCCGATACATGATTTCCGATGTGTGGTTATTGGATAACGTTTCGTCATTAGAGAAGTTTAAAGAATTATTTAATTCTTTTTAGTGCTTTTTTTGAAGTCGGATAATATATATATATATTTTTTTGAAAAGATTATTTTAAAAAAGCCAAGTTATATTATTCAAACACACGAAGCTCAATTTAGTAGAAGCCGAATATAGGAGATTCAATACTAATTTTTATCAATACTAAATCATTATGAATGAGAATTTCGCGGAATTAGTCAGCTTTATCCAAGCTGCTTTTATTTAAAGTAACTTATACTTGGCTGCCAAATTCGGCGATTTCTTAAAGTGCCTGCCATTTTAAGACAACATGGTGGATGAGGCTAACCAGTGAACTTGGTCGAGACCTTAGTAATTGCTGTGCACATGCTCACTCACATCGGAATCAGTTGATATATACGAGTGCTGTCGCAGGCAAAAAATCAGATTTTTCAAAATGTCACCCAGATTAGAAATTGAAACTGCTATATCTGAGCCATTTTTTAAGAAAGAAAAAAACAAAGAAGAAATGCTCCTGACTCCTTATATCAAGGTCAAATACTTAAGAAAAAAGCCTTTTTCAATTTCTATTTTTTTTTTTTTTTTTTTTTTTTTTTTTTTTTTTTTTGCACCTCACTTTAAATATAATTTTTTTTTTAATTTAATGGCCGCCATTTTGAAACAAGATGGCTGATGAAGTTGGTCAGCGAACTTGGTCGACTTATTGATGTATACTATCCACATGCCTTCTTACATCGAAATAGGCGAATACGTGTGTTATCGCGTGCCAAATACAAGATCGTTTCAAAGTGTTAGCCATGCTAGAAATTCAAAGTTCTATAATTCAACCATTTTTTTAAGATATAAACAAAAGAACAAATTTTCAGAAACAAAAACTGCTCCAAAATATTTGTATCAAGGCCAAACACATAAAAAAAAATCTTTTTCATTTTCCAATTTTTTAATACCTTAAATTAAATTTTTTTTAAATGGCAACCCTTTCAAAACAAAATGGCGAATGTAGCTGGCCAACGAACTCGGTCGAGACATTGGTATGTACTATGTACAGACCAAGTTACATCCAAATCGGTTCATAAATACGCCTGTTATCGCGTGACAAAAATCAGGTCGTTTTAAAATGTCAGCCACAATAGAAATTCAAAATGCTATAACTCAGCCATTTTTTAAGATATAGACGAAAGAAAAACTGCTCCCGAATCTTTTTATCAAGGTCAAACATATAAGAAAAAAATATTTTTTTCAATTTTCAGTTTTTGGTACCACATTTCAAATTTAAATTTTTCTTAAAAATTTAAATGGCCGCCATTTTTAAACAAGATGGCGGATGAAGCTGACCAACGAACTCGGTCGAGACATTGGTATTTACTATGTACGAATGTATGTACGAATTACATCCAAATCGGTTCATAAATACGAGAGTTACAGCGTGACAAAGGTCATATATATATATATATATATATATATATATATATATATATATATATATATATATATATATATATATCAATTTTGAACGGAGGGTGGTTTCGGGGTCTGGGGGTCATGATCGATGAAAATATACCAAAATGTTTTGAAATCGCTTTCCTCCGAACGGCTGCAATAGGTAGCTTTTTGTAATGAAAGCTACCTAAAAAATCTATATTGCGCGTAGACGATTACACCACATAAATCCGTTTGGATTTAAACCAATATAAACAGCTCATAATTTGTTTCCAGTTTATATCCTATAACGAAATTAAACTATTCATTAATCAATAAGTAAAACAGTAAAATATAAACTTTATAAAACTTTATAAATATAAAACTTTCAGATTATTTCGTGATAAGATTTTTTCATTACTTTTTGATTAAATGCAATTTCATTTATCCAACAATGTGTTTTAAGTACTTATAGGTATGAAACTTCAAAAGCGGCTTGCGGAACCATTTGGAAAATATCTCATTCATTTTGCGTCTTTTAAACTGAGCAGAGAAAAAATGATGTTAACATCAGAAATAATATACACTGCTGTGCAAAAGTTAAGGACAAGATATTTTTTCGAGTGTAATGACGTGCGGAAGTTTTCCACATGAAAAAAAATCATATCATAAGATCTCCAACTTGTGAAAACATAGGCAAGAGATCAAAACCATCTAAACATTCCATTCTGTTGCGCCTTGTTGGACTTTTATGCTAATTTATCCGCTTCGCTCTTTTTTCACACCAGTTTATATGATGTTTTACGTCTGTATTCGGTATGCCTAGAGGCCCGGGTTTTCCCGCTTGTAATTGTAAGAGAACAATTAACTTACACAAAATGACCAGTGTGAATCACAAAAATGCCGAAAGATAGAGAATATATAGTAAGTTGCTTTCTAAAATTAGCTTTAGTATAAAGAATTTTCCATAATTTATCAACTAGCTCACTGTATTCTCTTTGGATGACATGTCACAGATATTACTGAAAGTCGTCATATAAGTAGATCCTATTGATTTATGAGTAAATGCAAAATAATAGATTAGAATTATTTGCTTAAGTATGAAAACTGTATGATAAACTAAGTATTATATAAAAATCGGGGTTTTGTGTACATGCTTGAAATTTAAATTTTGAAAATTAGCCTTAGGAACGGAAAGACTATATTACAAATTATTTACAATTAAGAATGAATAATAAGTAACATATTTCCATAATTTAGTAATCATCTTTTTATTCCGTAATGAAAAAAAATAGTGTAAAATTTTTAGGGAAAATTTGAATTTCTATTACTCGTTTGATTTAGGAGGATAATCTTAAGGATATCTAAGGATAATCTTAAAATTTAATTTTTTGGGGCGTTATAGATAAAAACATATATTTTGAATTTGTAGACTTTCATTCTTGTCTTTTTAATTCTTGATGAGAGAAAAATAATAATGAAAAATTTTGCGGAAAAAACCCAATATTTCTATCACTTATTTGAACATGAAGTATTTTGCTCTTAAAACTTTTAATTTATTTGATATCACAGATAGAATTGTATATTTGAAATAGCGAAACTTTTATTCTTGCTTTCAGTTTATTTTTGCCCCAAGAATATTCTAAATTAAGTAGAAAAACGATTATGTTGATCAAAATATTTTATATTAGTTATAAAATCAAATAGAAAAAATAGATGGTAGCACTATTTTTTTTTTACCTTAAAATCGTGCAATATTTCATGAAACGCGCGCGATTTCAAAGAGGCATGGATAAGAGGTTCGGATAAGCCGATAGAATGTAACAAATTTTAGCTCTTTGAACCCATTTTTGATATGTTAGGAATCAAAAGGCAATCTTGAATTTTTTGATCACATCATCGACTTATTTATCATTATGTCTGTGCAATATTGTTAATGTCGGACCTTTCCTTTATTTATATTTTTGCACATACATAAGAGGCAAAATTATGATTTTGTTATTTTTGAAGATGATGGAAATATATGACAAGTTTTAAACATGGGAAATTCAGGGGTCGCATTCTATAGGGAAAATTGTATTTTTTCTACCTCTATTTTGAAAATAATACCTTATCGTAATACCATATCGTAAATAAAATGATCATGAAGATTACTGATTGAGATTTCAGGAAAGAACAATAAAATTTTCCATCATTAAGATTACTAATTAAGATTTCTGGTAACAACAATAAAATTCTCCATTGTGAAGATTACTGATTAAGATGTCTGGTAAGAACATCTGTTTTGTGATTTTTACAAAGTTTCTAGTTTTCTCAAAATTCACAATTTTTCAATTTTTGCAACCAATTTAGCTTAATGTATTACCAGATTATTATTACTCAATAAATATGCAAATAATTTTTCAGGGGTTACAATGTTATTAAAAAAAATTATTTCTTTTAAATCGTTTTCATGATACAGAACTTCAAACTTGCAACTTTGGACGATTGCGCACATGTCATCAAAAGTTTTTTAATGTCCAAATATCCAAAACTGCTAACGTAATTAATTTTTTTTTCAAGATATTTTTGAGATAAAAGCCTATTTGAATATGAATTGAAACTTTGTATGCAATTTTATTTAAATCGGTTGTTATGTGGCCATGAATTTTTTTTTAAATTTTTGCCCATTTTACGTGGAATGACCCTATAGTGTTTCTGTTGTTCTTTTTGAAGTTTTCGATAACTGGTGTTAAATTTGTTCGAAAACTCTGTATTATTTAAATGAAAAACCGCCGAGTTTTTTACAGAAACGTGAAACAAATTTCGAATACACAAATGCACGCAACATTTATGCAGGACCATCATAGCCATTTGCTACAGTGACAGAATATTTTGGCATTTTCTCTTACATGGGTGGTCGCAAGCTTTATTTTATTATTAAATTTATTGTTTACCCCCTCATTTTACCCGCAACTAAATCTTCTCAATAAAATATGAAGTCAACATGCTCTTTAGAACTTTGCCATTTTAGGATAATTCGTCAAAAAAATTTCTAGATAGTCAATAAACTGTTTACCATCGAAAGCATTCAGTCAATGTTTCTTAAATTTTGGAGACCAGTGTATTTCGAAACATTTCTACGATTTCGTTTTCTTTTAAAGATTTGGCCGATTCGATAATTTGACACAAATGTGAAAATAAAATCATTACTAAGTAATATATGTAAAAAAATATTTTCGCTAGAATTTCGCTAGAATCGCTAGAATCCATTACATTATTTTGCAAACTCGTTGTTGATTTATTAGAACGAGATTATGATGAAGCTGATGATTCATTTTTATTAAAAACGTATTAAAAGAATGACTATAAGTTATCGAAAAAATCATTTCTAATCATCCAATATCATCTGTGTAAAATGTTCAAAAAAATATTTTTCTTAAATGTAATTCGACACGAGAGCTTAGGATTAACTTTAATGGAGTTGAATTCATATTAATTTTTAACCATATCTTTTAAATATGTTATTAGAAAATTGAATTTGAAAGCGATTATAAGTGAATAAGTTAATCTTCTTCTGAATAAAATAAATATATTCTTTGGTGATTATGACCTGCTTAAATTAAACTACGAATAATCCCAGTTCATTTCTATATAATCATAGATTGAATTGCAAATAAAATATTTCGAGAAATGTTTCATTTATTATTCAATTTGTTTGCTTTTATCTTTTCCCGAAAACAATAGTATTAGATAAAAAAATAATAATAATTCTGAGTAAAATTATTTTAATGCACAGATTAAAAATCTAATTTTTCGAATCACATTTTTGCATTTTTTTTTAAACATTAAAAGTTATTCGAATATCATTGTATTTTATTTTACTATTTCGTAATCATTCAGATAATCCAGATTGTGTTTTTACTAGTTTGAATGTTACTTATCAAACCAAATAGCTGTGAGATATCAATATTGTATTTTGTATTGTAATTTTTATAAATATGTATCATAAAATCCCAATACGGAAATTGGAAAATCCGTCTATCATAATTGAAACTGTCAATAAGACATTTGTACATAAAAGCATCTCGTTAAAATGAAAAAACAATTCCTTTAAATAAAAAAAAAAATTACATTAAAATAATGGAAAAATCTGAATACTAAAATGTATTTTAATACATTGAGCCATTCGGAAAATACTTCATTCATTGCTGCGCCTTTTAAATTCAGCAAATAAATAAGGATGTTAACATCAGAAATAATATACACAGGTGGGCAAAAATGAAGGAAGATATGTTTTTTAGAGTGTAACGTCGTGCGGAAGTTTTCCTCTTTATTCTAAATCATACCAAAAGATCTCCAAGATGTGAAAACATAGGAAAAGTGATCAATACCATCTAAACATTCTATTTTCTGTGGCTTTGCTCTGTGGTTTTTATGCTAATTTTTCTGCTTCGTCCTTAATTTCTTCACACCAGTCTATATGATGTTTTCCTATATTCCGTATGCCGGGAAGCCCGAGTTTATGCCCTTGTAATTATAAGAAAACAATTAACTTATACAAAATGTGCAGGCAGATATCACGAAAATGCAGAAAAATAAAGGGTGTAGTAAGTTGGTTTCTAAAAGAAGTTTTAGTATAAAGGATTTTCCATAATTTATCAACCAGCTCGCTGTACTTTTTTGAGTTTCACAGCATTTGATTGGACTTTTTATACGAGTAGGAGTAGCCCTATAATAGCTGACTATCAAATATGAAAAAACAAATTGGTATCATTCACGCATGATCCGTTACAAATTAATTTACAAAAATTCCCATATCTAATCAAATATTCAATATATTCATGTTTTAATTGCAGTATACTGTTTCTATTGCTCTCTTTTTTTAAATTTTCGATAAGTGGTGTTACATTTGTTTGAAAACTCTGTATAATATAAACGAAAAACTGTCGAGTTTTCTACAGAATCGTTTAGAATTTCGAATGCAAGTTCTATGCTTACACAAATGCACAGGACTCTGATGCAGAACCCTCATAGTCATTTGCTACAGTGACAGAAAATTTTAGCATTTTTTCTTACATGGGTGATTGCAAGCATTATTTTATTATTAAATTTATTGTTGGCCCCCTAATTTTACCCGCAACTAAATCTTCTCAATAAGATATGAAGTCAAACATGTTCTGAACAAAAAAAAATTGTAGATAGTCGACAAAGTGTTTACTATCTAAAGCATCCGGCCAATGTTTCTTAAATTTTGGAGGCCAGTGTATTTCGAAACATAACTATGATGACTATTTCTTTTAAAGATTTGGTAATGATTCGGTAATTTTACACAAATGTGGAAATGAAATCATTACCAAGTACTATATATATAAACTCTGTTTGTGGCGTCAGATGCCGCCATCGAAAGAATCTACAACAGTTCTTTTCCATTTTTTTCGGTCAAGGGCCCATTCCTCCTCCAGACCTCTATCCCTCATTGCCTTTGAATGATCATCCATCCAGTTCTTCCGTGGTCTTCCCCGTTTCCCTTTTTTTTGTTTTATTATTAAATATGATTTGGTGCAATATTTCATCATTCATTCTTTTAACATGATTATACCAGATTAATTGCTTTTTTTGAATGCCATTTAATATGGTTACCATTATTTTCATCATTTCCTTTATTCTTTCATTTCTTATTCTTCTTATTCTTGATACCCAGCATTATCTTCTTAGGGCTTCCATGTCTACTGCCGCTAATTTCTTTCTTTCTGTATATATATATAAATAACTGTATAAATACTATATAAATAAGAACTATTTCTAAGTACTATAAGAAAATATATTAATTTCAGCCAGAATTCTATCCATTACTTTATTTCGCAATCCCGTTGACGATTTATTAGAACAAGATTATGGTCAAGTTTATGATTCTTTTTAATTAAAATGGCATTAAACACAATTTTTAGTCGAACGGGTTATAATTTATCAAAAAAAATATATTTATATATCTTAGTCTGTGTAAAAGATTGAAAAAAAATATTTTTCTTAAATTTAATTCAATTCGGCAATTTAGAATTAACATTAATGGAGGGTAAAACTAAATCATACAGGGTAACTCGAGGATAGATATCCATAGCGGAGAGATGGCCAGTCGAAATATTTCCAAAACTTGTTCATAGTTTGCAACATAAACTTTGTTCGTATGAAATAGTTCAACAAGATTATTTATTGCGATTTGCTGTTCTGTTTTTCAATTATAAAAAGTTAGTGTAATTTTAATGTTTATTTAATCTAGTGGTTGAATATATGAATATATATATATATATATATTTACTTGTGTATCTGAATATTTTGCAGTACGTAAATTATATATATATATTACTATATGGACTTTTAAGGCACGTATATAACCTCATTTATATTTCTAAGCCTAAAACAAAGACGTACAATGGCTATTGATGTTTTAAAATGGGCGACAATCAGTCTTTCAATTTCAGGAGAGATGGCCCATGAAATCGAGGAGAGATGGCCACCTTTAATCAATGTTTCAAAATTATATGGAGTGATGATTTTGACTAAATATAATTAAATATATAACGCTTATGTTTATAAATATATTAATTGATATAATTATTTAAATTTTTAAAAATATAAATATTTTAGAAATAATAATACTAATTATAATGTAATAAGACCTAACGCTTTATTTGTTTCAGAAAATACTGTAAAAAGCCGGAAACTTTCATAACAGAAACTGATAAAGTTGATAAATAAACTAAATTAACGTAATAAGCCTAAAATTAACGCGAGAAAAAAGCCACGACATTTCCATTAGCGAAGAAAACGAAATACATATAAATTATCAGATTCTACAGATTCCGAGTAAATAGAATTGGATTAGGATCACTGTGTTGGTTGTGCAAAGCAATATTATATCACATCCAAAAAGAATGTCTGGATACAATGCATAAGGTACTTGAAGTGGTTCAATGAAACTTGTACAAATTATCAAGACCTTTACCAAACATGTGGTAAGATTTTACGAAAAGTGAACTATTGAAATTATACTTCAAATTTTATTTATTCGAGTTTCATTCACTCATTTTCCATCATATAACTGCATCTTTAAAATTGATATATGTTTTTCATGATTAACTATACGAAATGTGTTATTTTTTTACTATTTAATTTCACTTTTTCTTTCTTGTATTGGATGGCCATCTCTGCTCGGTTTTTAGGAGAGTTGGCCATCTGCTATTTTAATTGCAATGTTGTTTAACAATATTTGTTTCCAATATTTAATTATTTTTTGCATACAATATTATGAGCATATGTATAAGAATTTTAAATATGCATAAACATTTCTTGCATTTGCATTCTAGGAAATTTTTATTTCAATCTTTAAAAACTATCCATCTATCATAGAGTTACTCTATATTAATTTTCGACCTTATCTTTTAAATCTATGATTAGAAAATTCAATTTTAAAGCGATTTTAAAGAAATAATTTATTCTGTTTCTGCGCAAAATAAATATATTCTTTGGTGATTATGAAATGCTTAATTTAATCTACGAATAATCCCAATTCATTAGTATATAATAAGATTTAATTTGAATTAAAATAATTCTATAAATTTAGGTTTTATTATTTAATGTGTTTGCTCTTATTTTTTCATGAAAAAATCTGAGTATTAGAGATTTTAAAAAAAAAAATCATTTTGAGTAAAATGATTTTAGTGTAGAGAATGAAAATCTAATTTTTTTAATCACCTTTCTGCATTTTTTTCAGCATTAGAAGTTATTCCAATATCATTGTATTTTATTTTACTATTTCAGAATCATTCAGATAATCCAGATTGTAATTTTACTAGTTTGAATTTTACTTATTAAGCTCTGCAGTAGCAATATTGTATTTTGTATTGTAATTTTACATAAACATGTATCGGAAAATCTCAATACGAAAATTGAAAATATATCCAAAATTTTTCCGAGTCATTTCAAATTTTATAAAAATTGAATTAAAACTTAAATAGATATTAATAAAAGTTTTCTTCATTACATTAAATCCTATCATACGTCATTAATTCAATGATATCCGAGGATAGGTAATGATTAATGGTTGTCATGGTGATTATGTCCTGTTTATGATGGAGTCCTATTATTCCGGTATTACTGAATTTAATAAATAAAATTGTTATAAATTCTGTATTCATGCAATATTTATAAAACTAGTTATAATAGGAACGCATTTCATTTGCTCCGCTTCACGTACAACATCCGACTTGTCTATTTCTGGGATAATTTGGTAATCAAGCGGTATGGTGATTTATATTTATATTTGGAAATAATACCTATACACCTTTTTTTTTTTTTTTTTTTTTTTTTCGTAGCGGACAATTTTTTTCTGTAGTATCTAAAAACATATTATTCAAAACAAATTAAGAGGTAACGAATTATAATCCTTACTAGATAGAACCCAATATTTTTCGAATTTTCAAATAATGTTTTATGATAAAATGGAAATTAAAATGCAATAAAATTTTATAATTTATCAAAATAATAATTATCAAAATAATAATTAAATCTATTTTATCTTCAATAAGCGAATTATGAAAATAATTCAATTTCAGATTTCATAATTAAATTTAATTCAGATTAAATCAGATAAGCCAATTTTGTTATGCTGTTACATTGAATGTTAAAAAAACCAATTTAAGTTTCTGAACCGTTTCAAAATAATTTATTCTCTTTCCTGTAAAAATGATATGTTAGCTGAAAAATTTATAATTTGTTAATCTGGTAGAGAAACCTATTATATTAATATTGAAAAAATAAATTATTCTATTAGTATATTTTTAAACGAAATTATGATTAATAATATATTTTTATTGCAATTCTGGTGAATGTATCAATACTTTTTGTAAAATATTTTTTAATCAAACGATTCGACTTCTTATAATTCGAATGAGATTTTTAAAAATTATTAAAATTAAATCACATTATTGTTTTTTATGCTACAGATGAATATATTACTTTTACAGTATTTTTTGTGTAATACTTGTAATGATTTTATTCTTTGGGATTTTTTTCTTTCGCTAAATATCGTGACAATGTGCGTAATTTGTTATGTCTATTGTATTTTCGAGTAAACTGTATAATATTGTTTTGTTAGTTGCCCCACTGTTCATTTAAATTGTGAATAATACTTTGTTATAAAATACATATCACTAAAAACAATAATACAAACATTAATAAAATAAAATTATCTTTCAGATAATAGCAGCGTTTTGTGAATTTGGAAAATATTTTGATAGGAATGCCTACACATATTTAAAGGAAGTACACGTATTTAAATAAAGATGTCTTACATCACTTTTCTGAAGGTTGTAAATTATTATTTTGCCCAGGTCCTTTACTATGTCAGTATATTTTGCAATATCCTTTAGCCCGTCAGCACATGCGCCCATTACTATTACGTTACTACACGCGTAGGGTAAATCTCACCCAATTTTATCTCCAATTATATTTTTGGCTAAATACGTTTTAAAAACAAATCTACTGATGCATATTGTAAAATGCATCAGTACTACTCCTTTTATGAAAAAATCATGCATTCATATTTATTTTCAGATTTTCTAGGAGTTTCTGTAAAAAACACGTTTTTTTTTTTTTTTTTTTTTTTTTTTTTTTTGAGAAAATATGCAAACGATATGTTATACATCTTCTAAGACTCATTATATCACAAAATTGATATCAATTACATTTAATATCCTTTAATGAATATAAACAAGTAGCTTTTATGTTAATCTTTTATTGAAATTATTTTAGTGTGTGTTATCCCATAAGAAATGAATGTATTGAAACGTTTTTACACGCGCGGGATTTTTTAGTCGTAAAAGGTATATTTCTCCCCTCTTAGCGAACAAAGAAAATATATTGCTTCACCCACCCCTTCTCAACCGTCACCTTGAAAGGTACAAGGCAGGTCAGAAGCATCCTCAAAGAAATTATCCTTTTGTTAAAAGAAAAATTGTGGTTGGGGTAGATTTTATCCCAACGCGTGTGCTGACGGGTTATGCAGATTAATAGGGGATACTTTCAGTTGAAAAGGTTATGCAGACTACATTATTCCCATAGGTTCAAACGAAATTCGTACATGGAATTAATGACAGTGAAGCATTATGTATCATAGAACAACTGACTCAGAGAACCTAATTAGCATTTCAATTAATAAGTGCTCACTAATAACTTTTCGTAATCCAGAAGGTGCATACGTTTGACTTTTCTTTAACATTTAAAAGAGAAAAGAGTTGAAGTATATGAAACCAAACAAGTCCTTTACTAATTGCCTTCCACTTCAGGAAGGCTGCCACGAAATTATATCCAACCTCCAACCGCCGTTCATCTCCAAAGAAATTTATTTTATAGATATTCAATTTGGTAACACACTATAAGGCCTTCCCATTCTTTGAGACATCTCTTTGCAGCACAAGTTATATTTTACTTCTTTTTATCACACGAGCTTATAATAAAACTTCTATAGCAGCACTCCCATTATTGACAGATCTATTGCAACTAAATCTCCCAAGAAAAAAAATTCATGCTATTAACAAGATTGAATACCTCAACATCAATTATTTCGCTCCACCAGAGATGTATGAGAGTTCAAAGCATCACTTGCATCCTCTGTGCGAAGGGCAGAATTATTAATATCATTCCAAGCAGAATATATTGCTATCAATCAAACAGATTTATGGACAATCTCATCTTCTAGAAAAACATTTTTAGTATAATCCGAAAACCTATCTTGTTTTTTATATTGCCGAATTCGGATTCCACAGACGAAATCATTTCGTAAACCCTAGCCTTATTATAAGATTCCAAGAAATTAATTTTTTTCATTTGGATCAGAATCCAATCATAAGTAGCTGGAAGCAAATTAGCAGATACACTAGCAAAAGTTATCGACAATAAGAAGACTTTTCATCGCTTTTAACTCCTTTCCCAACATCAGATTTAAAAGCACACATAAAACACAATTCGATTTCAAAGAGGCAACTATAATGTAATATAGCACTTATGAGTCGCTTAACGCATAACTTTCATAACGCATAATTTGAACAAATTTCCCGATCAACCACAGCTTACTAATTTCATCCAGGACAAATTCTTGCCAGTTCCACTCATACTTCTACAAAATATGGAAAAGTATTTCAGCATTGTGTTTTTGCAGCATACTCTCTCTGAAGGTGGTCAGTGGTTCGGATAATCTACATGCAGGAAAAACTCCAACTTTAAATACGGGAACAATTCACAGACCTGCAAAAAAATACTTCTTGAAAATTGCATTAATTTTGATAGCTAATTTTTATGTGCTTTTTATTGTTGATTCTGAAAATGAAATCTATTTTTTTTTCTATCGCGTAAGGATTTTTCACAAAATGATTGCTTATTTTTAAAGAAAAAGCTGAAATCACGAAATTTTGACATTTCATTTAAATTTCATTTATTTATAAATCCATATAAATTACATTTATATCTGAGTTCAAGTAATAGTTAAGTATATGTAGAAGGTTACAAGTCCTTAGAATAATGTTTTTTCTTTAAATCAAAAGTTTTTATTTGCCACTTTTCCTATTGTGAACTTTGCAAGGATTGTCTCTTTGTAGCATGCAGCAGTAGTCGGCTATCATGCTGACATTCCATTTGCCTTGATATCGCCTCTCCATTTTCTTTCAATCCTGGTGAAAACTTTCACATTGTTCCTCACTAACTGCACCTAAATTTTCAGGAAAATAGGTTTGAATCGAGAAAATGAACTTTTAAACTCATTTTACACACTAAAATCTTAAAATTTTTTACCACCTCTTCTACAATAGATTTGTAATTTGGGTCATTTTTGTTGCCAAGAAAGCTAGTAATAATTACTTTGAAAGCTTTCCAGGCTTTCCTTTTGCTTGTTTTCATTTTATTCTCAAAATGTTCGTATTTCATCATTTTCCTGATGTCTGCTCCCACAAACACACCTTCCTTCGGTTTTGCTTCGGATAAACCAGGGAACTTCTCACAAAGGTAATTAAACATTCACCTTCTTTTGGTAAAGACTTGACAAATTGTTTCCTAAGACCTCATTTTATATGAAGCGGTGGAAGTAACACTTTTTTTGTATCAACAAGATTTTTTTTTTTTACGAGGTCCATGAGAGACAGGACGTATGGCAGACGGATTACCAGGATAAAATATATCCTTTTCGTTCTTTAAAGTAAAACCTTTCACATTACAAATACAAAAATAGCAATCATCCCTGTGATTTTTAGGTTCTCTACAAACCATTGGTATACCAAAAGATTGCTTTTTACCTTGAAACCATTGCCTTAATTCTTCTACACAAATGCGACAAACTTTGTGAGGATCCCAAGGCTTGTCTTGATCGCCCAATTTCATGCCAAAATAAGGGAAATACACTTTTCTTTTATAAAATCAGAAATGTTTTTTTGTTGTTTTTTCACTGTATAGTTACCACAAATATAGCAGAAACAATTCAGTGAATTAGCACATTTTCTGGAAGCCGTATTCTCGAAAGCAGCAAAAAATAGAAGTAAAAATTACTACTATAACTTATAATAC
Source organism: Maratus speciosus (assembly GCA_963932465.1). Taxonomy (NCBI): domain Eukaryota; kingdom Metazoa; phylum Arthropoda; class Arachnida; order Araneae; family Salticidae; genus Maratus; species Maratus speciosus. The sequence continues at coordinate 43,155,443 of OZ010789.1, forward strand.
CCAGGTCGGTATAAATACACATGTGTACAGCACAGAATAAAGAAAGACACTGATTCAGAAGTAGAGATAAGGTCAGTGGAAAGGGGTGTGAAAAAGTGGTGTCGAGTAGACACCTGTAAGCAGGAGAGATCCGATTTCAACTGGTTTCCTGTCTTGAATATTGTTTTTAATTGGCAGTTTACCGATTAAGAAAAGTATTCTGTATTGAAATAGTTTCTTCTTTTTTTATCAGTCTAATGCACAAATTTACTATTTTAAGACCATAAATTTATTTATCAAACTCATATAAATAATAATTTTTAGTCCAAAACATACTAAATTCATAAAAAAATTAGATTGCGATTAGTGATGAAACTGTACGTGATGGAATGTTTTCATTATTTTTCTAGTAATCAGCATCCAAAAAACTATAAAAAATACCTCTTACTTTACCGGCAATTTTTTCATCGCAGGCTTGTGTTATTTTTATTTAAAAAACAGTTTTGAAAAACAATTTGGTTAAATGATAATTACTTATGCATTTAAATAGTTTGTAACATATAAAAATATTACATATTATTTCTGATAGACAGAGAACATTCCATAATGAAATCGGCTACAATTGGTTTCGCATATGCCTATTATTATATTACAAAGTATCGAATATATGTAAATATTCGTTATGGATTTTTTAAAGAACCAGAAGAAGGTTCCCTTTCCAAACTTTTTTTTTATAAAAATGGACAGTTGTGCTTGTTAGCCAATCTCTGATTGGCTTTTAAATTTTCACATATCTTTATATTAATTTTATTACCGATAATTAAAATGGAAATTATGACTGCCGGTTACATAATGTAATGCATATATAGAGAAATAACGTAAGTTACAACTCTACACTGTTAAGTATTTTGTTCTTGGTCGAACCATTATTGGTGCTGTAGCTCGAACCATAAAATTATGAAATATCGTTCCAACATTTGTAGCCATGGTTCAACTGTAGCTCCAAATTTTGGAACGAAATTTCCTCCATTTTGTGATTGCACCTACTAGAGCACGAAAATATGGTTCAACCGAGCACAAAATTTTAAAAGTGTATCATTAGTCGACATAACAGTAAACTTGTGTTTGCTGGATTAAACAAATCTTTGCTGTTTCGTCAATTGTTGAAATTTTAAAAATCACATTTCAGAAATGTTTTTAGAAGAGTCAAACCAAGATGGTGTAAAAAAATGCATTTTTAATTGAACATTATCTCAGAGTGTATTTTTGTCTATAACTTTTGAGTCAAGTTATAAATCATACAATATTTATTTGCGAAACTCTAAGAAACACATTAGGCCTCGGACAATATCTATACTCATAAAAAAAGTGTATTTTTAAAATATAGCGTTATACAAATGATTATATGCAGTTATAGAATGGTTTCAACATATTATTGTTTTATTTAAATGTCGATTTAAAATTACTACAATGGAAACATTGAACATATTTCGTTTCTCTCTTTAAAGCAAGTTCTGCAGTTACCTATAAAATTGTTAAATCTGAAATCCCACTATAGCAGTTTCCGCAAATATATGTATAAGAAAAAAACTTTCTTAGTGAAATGATATTAATTTTAACAGCGTACAGATAATTTCGATCTTAGCGTTAATACGCTAAGTTTTATAAAGCACATGCGTGCTTAATAAAACTGCATGATAGACATATAGTAAGTAAATATAAGTGTTTCTAAAAAAATGTATTCTACAATTTATATATAGTGATGGGTGCTGGAGTACACAATATTAAATGTTGAATATTAAAATATAAAATATAATTATATCGTTTGATGTAAAATGTCTATATATAGTGCATAAGAATTTGCAGTTATATTATTTTTTTGTTCCCGTGGACCTATGTCTTTAGAATTAAGGAAATATAAAAAAAATAATATTTCAAATTATATTTTCTTATTGCTTTAACCATATTTTTAAATATCAAGAATTAACATCATACATTTCAAAATTTGCATATTAACGATAACTTACAATGTTATTTTCCTGTATCAATTACTCAAAATGGGAAAGTAGCTGGTAATAAGGAGCTTATTAAAAAAGTTATATTGTTTACTATTTTAATATTTGGTAACATGTAAGTTGATATATTGGATGATGTTTCTATTGACAAATTTAAACAATGGGAACAAAAAAATTGGAAAAAAAATTAGCTTCTGTAATAATCAGCGAAACATATCCATTATTATTATTATTATATATTATTATTATCTTAATTATTTTATTATGAAAAAGTGTATAAAACAATGCATATACGCATTTATCAAAACTACAGACTATGTAAAGAAAATAATTTTCTCATTAAAACACATGTCATTTGGTTCTCTTTCACGCTGTTAAAAGTCTGCAGCTGTAGCTGCATCGTCACTTCACCGCTTTTATAGAATATCTCTATTTTGACCAATGAAAATGCTACATATTATAGTAAAGTAACAGTTTTATATGAAAGCGGTGGAGTGACGATGCAGCTAGAGCTGCACAATTTTAACAGTGTACAAATTTGTACTTTTAACATTGATGTGAACATATCTTAATTATTCCGGAGTCTGATCCAAGGCAAATAATTTCAAAACCGGAAACTGTTTATAAGACAATGTCCCTTCTTTCAACATAGTACTTATTAGATTTCACTTCAGTGTTATTTATTCAATAAAATATCCGGTTGGGAACATGATCAGCCTCCGGAATAATTAACATATGTTGGCATCTATGGCTTAAGGACGTCCGGGACACAAAAATCTTCAAATTTTCAATTTTTCTTTAAATTATTGGATTAAAAATTTCTCTTCCGTTTTCTGCTCAAAATGATGTTTAAAACATGTTTCTATCTTAATTAGAACAGGAAATATTAATTTTTTCGTTTTGGTTTGTTTTCAAAATCTGCCTTTCAAGCTATGGTTGTCAAGGAAACGATTTCTTGTGAAATTGCGTTTTTCTTCATGATAGATTTTTTCACCATTTGTATCACCATATTTAAATTCTTATAACTCGAGAACCGTTAATGATACAGGGTTGAAACTCGGAACATATCTTTTTCTATTACATTACTTTACTTTTGAGCCAGCATATTTGAAAAAAAAATATTTACTTTTGGAAATATGATTTTTTTAGAAAAAGTTGCACCACTTTTTTTGTAATTTGTTCGTTAAATATTTTTAATTTTTTAAAAAAAAAATAATATTTTTTTAAATGCTGGCTCTAAATTAAAAAGTATATATTTCTGTTTATTTAAATGAAAAACAATTTAAATTCTACAAACAATATTTCGAGTTATAACAATTTTAAGTTATACCACATTTTTTCTAAATTTTAAATTAATTTTTTTTAAAGTTATGAGAAGTTTTATCATTTGATTTTGTTTACAAATGATATGGTTAACCATCACAAAAAATTCAAAATTTTAACTCAATAAATATTTTTTTTTTGAAAATGTGTCCCGGACTCGCTTAAATTATAATTGTCATTATTCATTATACATAGTATAAAAGAACAAAGTATTATAGACCATTGAAAATAACGATTAACATGTATTAGACGTAACAAAATGTGATTTTTTTTCCTTTCTTGCTTACTGAGTACAATAAAATTTACAAAAAATCTTTATTGTAGTTTTTTTTTAGTACACAAATAAATACTAAGCTATTTTTTTATTTAATAAATTGTATAGTAATGAATTATTGAATTTTTCATTAATGATTAAGATGCCATGCAAACTCAATGAATTGTCTAGAATTACTTTTAAAAATGTAATTTGATATATTTTTCGAAGAAATCGCAATTACAAATCTACCTTTATACACTATTAAGACCATTTCCACTTTTTACTGTATTTTTGAATCGTTTTACAAAGAGCTTTTCAAGTCTGGAAATTGAAAATAACATCCCTTTGGGAGTACTTTTTGTCAAACAAGAGAAAGTCTGATCACGAAATATTATTGCTGGTGAACGATAAGAAAGCCCAATAAAATTTTCATTGCAGAATAAAAGAAATAATTTATTCCTTATATGATTTAAATTATGTATAATATAATTTAAAGATAATTTCATCTTTCTAATTCTTTATATTATATTTTATGTTTTAAAATTGTTGATTTAAAGTTTTCACTTGTATTTCATTTCACAATTTTGAAAATACCGAAATGTTTGTGTTAGAAAATAGATATAAATATAATTGTGCGAAATTGAATAATATTCATATAATTTCAGTACCGTAAGTGTGATAAAATAAGCATGAATCATTTTTAAAAATTCGAATATATGAAACACATCTATGGTACCTAAGTGCCAGCACGAAATTGAATACAATCGTGTTTATAGATTTAACTGTTAAATGCATCGTGTAGCATATCTGCAACATGTAAAAAAGTTGTGGTTTTATAACATCTGGTGGAGTTTTTTAAAACTAATCTATGTTTCATATGTAGTACGTTATGTTTTAGAAGGATCATTGAACATTTCCTACATTTCCTCCAATATGGATGCATTATGGCTGAAATTTAGTCGTTGGTTGTAACAAAGGACACCACTTATTTAGAATTTACTTATGTTTTGTAAAAAATAATTGGTATTTAGAGTTATGTTTTCCAAAAGAAAAATCCTTATAAAATAAGGTAACTGGATTAATACTTATTAAAATATTTACAAAATTTTCTCTATTTTAGTTATGATTGAAATTTTTGCTTGTGTTGCAGATGTGCAATAAACAAAAAAAAAATGACGTATTATACGATAAATATAGGTCTGATTTTTTTTCTTTATTTTTCTGTGTTATAATACTTTCACAGAATCATACAAAATTTCCTCGAAACAAACAAAAAAATCATGCATTTAAAGGATAAATGCCAAATCGTTTTATGCCATTTTACATCTTATAATCTTCCAGAAAATATGTTTAGTAAAAGTGCATCTTTTCAAGCATTAAATCGAATCATCGAAATTATTTTGAGGTTCGTTGGTTGAACACTGTTTAATGTCACAATGTCCCTCTAGTAACATCAAGCAAAAAATCATCAACCAAAACATTTATTATTTTCATTAATATGAAGAGGATAAAGTTAAAACTGATTAGAAAATGTTACTCATTTCAAATATCGTAATCTGTATATTACATCCGATATAAATATGACATTTTAAAAGTAATGAAAAAACGGTGAAGTGATTTGGCATTGATGCTATCGTATTTGCAATGTTATAAAAAATAACAAATCCACCATAAAACAAGGGCACTTGTATTTATCAAATACTGACAGTTTTAAATTCGGAGTTGTTAAATATCGTGAAAAAACAAATAACAACTATTTTTAATAAAACACTCATACTACAATATATATTAAAACACACATACACACATAATTAACGCCTGCATCCAACAGTTAAAGGCATATATAAATATTATACAGACATACAAACAATAAATACAATAAACCCAACTGTAGTGAAAAATTAGCCAGAGACAGGAATCGAACACGGGAGTAGCTCAGTGGTTAGAGCAGCACTCTTGTATACTGTGGTTCCGGGTTCATTTTTTCAAATACATTTTCAAATTGATTGTAGAATGAAAGTCATAAAAGTTCATCACGAACGGTTCGACCCAAGGACTTTTAGGCACACGGAGATTAACAACGAACCTAAAAGCTTGAACATTTTCAATTTTAATATTTTTAGATGTTAAACTTCTAACTTTTCTGAACATTTTGCTATAATTGTTTCCTTAAAATTCCCGTTAGAACAGAAGTTATGGCTTTTAGCATTATTACCCGCTCAATAGCTGAAGCGGCGTTACCGAAATTTTGAAATCGTTTTCCTCCAAATGACATTTTTGGGCCACATTTTTTTTAATCGCGCGTGTTAAACGAGCGATATCTCAAAAGCTTCTAAATATTTTTTCCTGACATTATGAAAACATACGTTTCATGTTACTCTCTATAAACTGCACCTAAAATTCCCTCTTTAAATTTCATGAAAAAAATTTTTCAGGTGGTTGTGCTGTTGAAAATTTCCAAATTTTGCGTTCGCTAACTACAACTTTGTCTTATAAAATATAAAAATGCTTTAAATACAAACTTATTTAGGTTAAGGGTAATTATTACAAACTGAAGTATAAGTAGTAGGGTGGGCCGAAAAAAAACTTTTTTTCTTTTTTTTTTTTTTTTTGATTCGCTATACCGCGGAAAACTTGTGTCTAGGGTAGCTTAGTAAAATGCAATAACAAAATAAATATGTTTTTACGTTTGGCGGTAGCGCATCGCACTTGAATATTTGAAATTTATTGAAAAAGCAGTAGTTTTCTTTCGATTTTTTAAAGCTATAAATGAAAAAGATAAAAAACTGCTATTGTGAAAAGGCTTTAAAAGAGAGATAAAAAAGCACATTATAATAGAAAAAAGAAACAAAATTACTTCATTTAGGGTAGCGAAAATCAATTAAAATATCCTTAAATTGACGCATTCAAGCTGTATTATGAGTCCTTCTACTCTGGTAGCAGTCCAGCGCGACGAGCCCTGCTGCGAATTGGAGCCCGTCAATACTACTTGTACTGACGCTTCACAATGCACTGTGCGATACGCATGCGTGTGCTTTATGACACAACGGTTCCTGCGAATTGATCACAATGTTAATATTATAGAATTTTGCCGGCAATGATTAGCAGTGTGTTCTTCTTTTGCGTTTCAATCGCGTTTCTTAAAGACTGATTTAATTAATGACCGCTTAATAAGTGATTCGATCGCTGTGTTATGGCTGTTTCCAAAGAAATTACTCGCAGTGACTTTAACTGCCCGTTATTTGGCCACCTAAAAGAGTTACGGTGAATACAAACTTATGAAGACGTTCTCAAGTGTTGCTTCCATAAAAATTACGACTTAGCCTTGACATCAAACAACAGGTCAGTTAATTTTTCTCACGTTTCTATTATTGTGACACCAAAACTTAAATATGTGTTTGATAAAGCTTCAATACTGACAGTAACGCCTTACAGAATTGTTCAGTTAATAAATGCATATCATGGCAGTTATAGTAATCTTCTAGAGTCCTTAAGCGCGATAAGGGAAAGTAAAAGTTGAAAAGGAGAGTTGAAGATTTAAAAAAAAAAAAATCTTTGTTACTGTTTGATGTCTCTGTGTGTAAGTGAAAATGACATTAGACTGCAATTGTAAAATGGTACTTGAGGTTTGTGAGTATCATGTCTCTATTATGTGTAACTGTGAAAAAGCTAAAAAATACCCATCATTGAACTAAAATTCTTGTACTTTCAAAGAATGCATGGTATTGGTAAAATTGAAGTGTGGACGTAAATGAAACAAAAAAACGTGATTGGATGTGATGGCACTGTTACTAATACGGTGTGTAAAACCGGTGTTATTCACATTGAAGAAGAATTTAAAAGACTATTACAGCGGGGAGAGTTCGTTTGTATGCCTCTTACATTTCAATGAGTTGCCATTCCAGCATATTAGTCCGATTGGCACGCAGCTCAGGAAATGTGAAAAACTCCCAGTGGTAAATTTAACAGTGTTGAGGGTGAATTTCCAGAACTGACCGGCAAAATTTAAGAAAAGATGAGCAGTACCTACTGGACATTATTTGTACTATAAAAGCAGGCTATCCTGTAGATTTATCTGTTCTGAGCCTGGCGCACTTTCCACTCAAGGTGGGTAACGACGGAGAACAGAATTCTATAGTTGTATTTAAGTATTGAAAATCCAACAGACGAACACAAGATTATAGTTTCTTTTCTCCTGAAGTCTTATGTACAGTCGTGGAAAAAAAAGGAAACACCCCCTACTAACTCCTCAACAAATTATCGTAGAAAAAAATTACTAGAACCGAACGATTGGAAATACAGTCTACTTTTAAATGATGTACATAAAATTTGCTTAGGTGGGCATCTACATATTAAAACGAACCACAAATTTAATTTTTTCAATAGCAGTACACTATTCTGACAGCATAAATGAACTCTACACCCTTCAATTCGCCTAAAAACAAATCTATATGCAATTCGTACCATAAGTTTTCGAGAAATTGATTATTTTAAAACGAGCGTATTTTAAGGGCTGTATCCAAATTGAAGTTCGGTACTCGATTGTTAACCGAGAGAACCCCCTTCTTGATCAAGGCACCACTCAAGCAGTCAATGAAGCCGGTTAGATTACAAGACAGCAGAATAAATTTCAAAATATCTACTCACTTCTATCATAGACGGCCCCATAAAGCACCATTTTGCCGTTTTTTAAGCATAACTTGAAAACTACTTGGAAGAAAAATGGGAAATTTTAGATTTCCATAAAGCAGGGCTTAATAAATCTAAATCCATCAAAAAAATTGTGGGTTGCAATTCATATTTTTTCCGAATATTAATTTCATAATTAATATGATAAAATTATAAAAATTGCAAATTCAGCGTATTTATGTTTGGGTATTTTAGTACTATTGCCACACAAAAAATTAGCACATTAGGAGTATAATTTCAGGAGATATTAATGAAAATATTAAAATGTAATTTAACATTAGAAGCACTAAATTTTGAGCGTTTATAATTCAAAAACTTATCATTCAAAGGTCTTGAAATTTGGTGACTAAGCATAGTTTGACCGAAGATTTGAAATATCTTGTTAAAATAGGGTATTGCTATTGTTTGGGTTCAATTTAATATGTAGATGGCCCCCTAAGAAAATTTTCTATACATCATTTAAAAGTAGACTTTATTTGCAATCGTTCGGTGCCAGTAACTTTCGTTTACGATGATTTGTTGAGGAATTAGTAGGGGGTGTTTACTTTTTTTTTTCCACGACTGTACCTGTATGGTTAAATATAAAAAAAAGTAAATACTTCACAAATGGGCCAGAACATGTGTTGAAAGTTACAAAATCGTCAAAATTCCTCTCTGAAACTTGTTGACGGTCATTGACCCCAATAATTGAGAGAAACGCATTTTTTGCCAATCCAGAAAATTTGCTTTTGAGTATGATAGGAGATAAAAGGGATCATATACGAGAGTTATGTTTCAGAAGAATTATAAAGGTTAGAAACTTAGCTTCTAAAAGAAAGTCAATCAGGTGCTTTCAAACATACAAAATCATTTTTCTAGCTACAGACTACATCGAAATGATTCACTGGAACTCTACTACACTATCACCACCACCTTTTTCTTAGAAGAGCCACCAACGAAGAGGTCTAAGGTCGAATCAGGTGAAACAGCGGCCCAGTGGAAATTTTACCAATTCCCATGTCAATCCCAAACAGTAGAACGGTACATGAAGCTGGTAACCGAGGCATCACAAAAAGTCTTCGGGTCTGAAGATGGTTTTATAAGAACGACACTTTTCTCGAGATCTTTAGTGCCTAGTTTTTTCAAGCAAATCTTATTTAAAACTTCCAAAAGATAGTAAAGACAAGTAAAGGACTATATTTTATTACAAAGTGAAATTACACTCAGGTACAATCAGATAAAGGTAATCAGATCAGGTAATAGTACAATCAGAAAAGTTGTTTTTATTTCAATGACAATTTGCCATTTAAAAAGAAATGCCCTTTTTTTAAAACATAATCCGACGAGAATGCGTTGCGAAATGTATCTATTTTTTCATTTATTTATCATTCCTATACTCTTTTCTACTATAATATGTCTATAGCTGCTTGTTATATAAGTTATTTGATTTATTTCCATTTATTAGAAAAATTAGCAAAATCGTGTTTTTTCTCAAATTTTAAGCCCGATGCGCTACCGCCAAACGTAAAAAATTATTTATTTTGTTATTGCATTTTACTAAGCTACCCTAAACACAAGTTTTACGCGGTATAGCGAATCAAAAAAAGAAAAAAAGATTTTTTCGGCCCACCCTAATAAGTAGGTACCAAAATATTCATTGCAGTTGCAAAGCTTTTATTGTAATACTGCGCGTAAACTGTTATACCAATTGTCTGCTCGTGAAATATCTGACATTTTGGAGCCCCCTGGAAAAGCTCATTTTGCATTTTGCAACTTTTTAAATACATGAAATCAAAGAACATAATAATATCTTTCATCCTAATAAAAATTGTGTTTTAAAATCAAATACATTTTAAGATATTAAATGTTGAAAATGGTCTTTTTTCATTTTTTTTCCAATTTTTAGAGTAAACATTTTTGTTTTTCCCTTGTACGCGCAAGGAAAAGCATGGACTGAGCACGCGCGGACGCGCTAGCCGATTTTCAGGAAAAAATGCGTTTTTAATGCGTTCTCTGCTAATTAAAAAAAATAATAAATCTGAACCTCAGGTGCATCAGGGATCATTTTGGAGTATCCTCACCTATATTTTACATGTGGTTACTCCTATACTTATACGTGTGCTGGATTTTTTTATCCATCGCAAACAGGCACCTAGAAAATCCGATCAAAGCTTTATTATTTAAACTTTAAGTTTTAATAGCATATATATATGTTAATACATAGAGCTTCCTCTTCCCAACAATTATAAAAAGATACATAATTACTAGTATTACATAAATCAAGTAAATCATAAACTAATAATAATCCTAATTTATTTAAAAAATATATTAACTATATTTTCATCTTAATTGAAATGAAATAAAGATATTCACATAAATCGAAAAAGTTAATAATTATAGACTGAACCTCAAATTTATACGAAAATATACATGTGAATTTTATTTAAGCTTCATGTATGGAATTGTTCTGACGATTACGGAAAATAATTTTTAAGATTCCAATCGAAAAAGAGAGTTTTAGTACAGACAATTTTTTAAATATATATGAGTCATTAATTTCTAATTATGCCGTTAGAAATGATCGTTAGAAACCATAATGATAATAAAAAAATACATTTCAATTTGCATTTATCTTTTTTTTAGAAACATTATTTATTTAAAAATAAAATTTTGAAAAAAAAAATGATAATAAGGTTTTAAATACTAAGTATTGATATAGAAAACACCAAGAAACTTCACAAACATGTTCTGTTTTATAAAATTGTATAAATAAAGGTCTATTGCAATGTTAAAAACATACTTACTCATATAACATTATTTCAAAAATCTTTATTAATAAATGTTTCTTTATTAAATGTACAAGAGAAAGTAGTTTTATGACAGTTTTAAGAACACGACACTCCCAGCACAAATTTGATCTTTAAAATGGAACACTTAGTATTTTAATTCCTAAAAAAATTCTAGTACAACATTTCAACCCTAAAGCACGTACTCCTTTTGAAGTAAGAAGGATTGAGTACCTCCGGAATTTTTGTAAACACAAAGATAAGAATCTTTATTATCATCCTATAAAAAACTTCCCGGTTCAAAGACCTTTTCTCAAAACAAATTTTTAAATCATATATAGGTCAGAAAAGCCAATTCATCCAAGATAATATCGAGATTTTCGTATATCTTTTCTAATAAAAAGCTTTACAAACACTAACTTAATATTTTAAAGATAGACATAAATAATTCATATTGCATTTTTTTTAATATAATGAAATTAAACAACCATTTCTCTTGTTTTACTTTATATTTTATCAATTATGTAGTGAATACTATATTTATTTAAATATTTAATGTTTGATGTTCCGTGGACACTAAAAAAAACTTTAACCATTAATGTAACTGCATAAGAACATACTTCGAAAATTAAGTTTCCACACTACGTTAGAAACATATTACATAAATGTTTCCTATTTAACATGATTCTATGATTTAGTTTATTAAATTATTCCCTGTCTTAAATATATTCCAATGGTTCATATTACTTAAATTCATTTCAAAATGCCTGAGATCTAAATGTCTACATCAACGTTTTATTCCTATTTCAAAATCTATTTTTAAAAACTTTTCACAAATTAATATTTTGTTACAAGGTCTTTTCTTCTTTATTTTCAATCTTAAATTCCGATATGGACACTTTTAAAATTATCTGGTCGGGAAATCTCATTTTTACCATATTATTATTTTTCTTTTAAAACGACATTTAGCGCGTTTTGGGGAGAAAAAAAAAACATTTTACTTCATTTTTCTTTCGTTCTCATGAATAGAGTTAGCATCTGTTCGTCATTCCCATTGGCTAGTCGGCATAGCCGCATTGCCGTATAAATTACAATGCCAGCAGGTAGTTATTGACAGACGGGTATCCAGAGACCAGTTATTTTATTAACCATTTGGAAAAATAGTTATTGTCCTCTTCAGGGTAGGATATCAAAACCATATCTGAAGCGTTTTATTTGTTGAATCCGCATTTTATTCGTTTTCTGATTGGTCTATACAGTAATCTGATCTGTAATTCCCTTTACCTTCAACAGAGATGGATACTTCTGTTGCCACTATGAAAAAAAAAAAGGGAATAAAAACTACATAAAAAATTATAACTCAGAAACAAATTGAGATACAGCTTTCATACAAGTTGCATTTAAAAGTACATTTTTTTTCTCTATACGATGGTGTAAAAAGTAATATTGTGGGATGTGTTAGAAGTTTAAGAATGAAATTTCATTTAAAATTGGTCGAAATCTGACGATGGAAAATCCTTTTCCCGAACAGACAATGAAATGCTTGGATAATAGGTAAATTTCAGGTGGATAATACGTAAGTTTCAGGAAATCAGACGAGTCGCACGCGATTTTTGTCGCTTGCAATTTTTACGTGTAATAACATTATTAATGTTTAGTTCATGGCGTACGTAATGTAGGATCAACTCCGTGCGATTTTTATGTCTTAAATTTTAGTCTTTGAAAAAAGTAATTTTGCAAATGTTCGTTGTAATTTGTTTAAATTGATTTTTATTATTATTTTTTTTTGTGTGTGTGTGTGTGTGTGTGCGTGTGCCAGAAGTTCAAAACCACTGACTGTCATTAAGAGGTGGTAATCAAAATAATAGTGAAAAGCTTATTTAAAATCCTTTAAAAAATATTTTATGATGGATAGCTGGCTACCAAAGATAAATCAGTGAGATGCCGTAAATATTTTTTGTATAGTTGTGGCAAATTCTGTATGATATTCTACGGACTAATAAATATGTTTTCCATAATGTATCGTCTTGAATCATATGAGAGAAAACAAGCGTTTCGATACTGTGCAACTAAATGAAATATTAATAATGACAACTGCAAACTTTTATCTACTAATAAACTAGCAAAAGCCTTGCTTTGTTTGGATTTGTGAAGCATTAATTCTACCCTATATATATAAAATCCAAAAGAAACAAATTTATGTGAACAACTTTATGAAACGATTTTATGAAACGACTGAATAGACAACTGATTATGTTTTACGGAGATTTCTCCTAAAATGTGGAATATTATGCAATGGAATTAACACCAAAAATCCGTATTGATCTGCAGATCTCAAAACTGGTATTAGAATTTTTAAATTCAAATTAGTTTTCGTGATATTAATTTTTTGCTAATTTTAAACAATTTTCTCTAATGTTGGCAACTAATATTTTAATCATAACAGATTTTTTTTTTCATATTTTAGAAAACGTTATTATTTTAAACTAATTTGGCGACCAGTTTGGCCTCCCTTAAATGTATGCTAAGAAATGTATCGTGTTACTTTCATTCATAATTCAATTTACTTGAACAATAGTTCGTTAAACCGGAAGATGCTGATAGAGAAATCAAGAACTCGAAATTTTTATATTAGCACGACGGAGGTAATAAATCGCCAAACATTTCTCCCGTCGGATATTTTTTTTTATCATTTTATTTAAAATAAAAAATTTTCATTTAAAACTGAAACATTTAAAATTAATGTCTTTCACATTTTTTTAACTAAATAAAAAGAAAAATATTAGGCACAGATGTCATATACGCACCGGGGTACCTAATTGCGCCAAAATGGCGTTATTTTGTCTGACATTGAAACTAGGTTATTGTTGCTTATTTATTAATAAATGTTTGTTTACATTTATTTTCTTTTTATTTAAAAAAAAAAAAAGTTATAAATTGTTTTGTTCTATACTTATTAATTAAACTTTTTTTTATTTATTGTTATTTCATTTTAAAAATAATGGAAAATAATTTAAAAATACATATGTAACTGGTTTACGAAAGCGAGGTTTTCGCCAAATTGTCGTAAAAACCTGGTGCGTATATGACATCTGTGCCAAATCACTACAATAATAGCCTAAATCATGTGACTGTCATCAACAGTTCCGCACTGACCGCTTCGCTTTTTATATGCCAATCGGTTATTTTGGTACTTTAATGTTTGCCGGGCGCAGGTGATAAATCGCAAAATACTGCCCCATGGCAATTATTTCATCTATATTACAATAGTCCAAGTCAGTTGACTGTCATAAACAACTACGAGCTGACCCATCCGCCTTTCATATACAAGGTGGCTATTTTTAATAAAAAATATTTTTTTGAGTAAAATTACATAAAATATGCCGTGATCACAAAGAATTATTCATACTTTATGTTAGCCGGGAGCAAATTTCGCGAATAGCATTTTTGAAGACTCCAGTTAGCATTTTTTATTTATCTCGTGGTAAATTAAAACAATGCTTTGATGTTGAAATTAAATGTCATAGTTTATCATATTACTTTTCTTTTTCTGTTATTTTTCTCTTTTCTTTTTTTATTTTTTAGGAAATAATGGAAACTCATGAATTTTAAATGTTTCAGTTTAAAATTAAAGTTAAGTGTTTCAAATAAAATAAGTGAAAGGTTTATATTTTTAATAAAATACGAAAAAATGCGACGAGAACACTGTTTGACTATTTATCTTCTGCGCTCAGCTAACATAAAAGTACTGAGTTCTCGATTTCTCTAACAGAATCTCCCGATTTGGTAAAGGACTGAGACAGAATTAAAATATGAATAAAAACAACATGATACAAAGCTTAGCATACATTTAAGGGAAATTGGTCGCCAAGAGCGGCTAGTATTAATTAATGCAACAAATCATAACGTTTAATTTAAAATTCAAAGCAGTGTTTTAATGGTACTACTTAGTTATACCGTCGACAAATTTCGCCAAATTATATAAATCGTCAAACCATTCGCCAAATTATACAAATTGACATAATATTTATTTTAAATAATTAAAGAACAAATAAATTAGTATAACACTAATAAAAATACAAATAAAACGTCAAAATAAAAATTACTTTATGGCGTAAACACGTGTAACTTCCTTAAAGCCAAGTGAAAGCGACATTTACGATCAACCATTACCGGCATTTAATCTTATAGTTTGACGATATATTTTTTGTCGGCGGGTTAACAAAGTAGTACCGTTTTAATTTAAAACTCGAAAAATAAAAAAATGCTAACTGGCGAGTTAAACAAAAAAACCTATTGGCGAGATTTGCACCGGGCTAACATAAAAGTACCATGAATTCTTTGCGATCATGGCAATTTTTATGTAGTTTTATTCGAAAAAATAATTTTGATTCTTTAATCAAAATGGAAACCTTTCATATGAAAAGGAAAGGGATCAGCCTGTAATTGTTTATGGCAGTTACATGACGTAGACTATTATAATATAGGTGAAATGATGGCGATAGAATAATATTTGGCGACTTATCACCTGTGGCTGGCTGACACTAAAGTACCAAAATGACCGCCTGGAATATAAAAAGCGAAGGGATCCGCCCGGAACTGTTGATGAGAGTCACATGACTTAGGCAATTATTATAGAGATTGTTTTCAATTCTAAAAACAGTGCAAAGAAAAATATTTCCTTACGATTAAAATTTTATTTACACGTGACTATTACAAACAGAAAAAAATAAAACTTCAAAATTACTGTTAAATGAGTACGTGTTAAAAGCAGGAAAATATTGAAAATTACGTTTTGAAAATTGTATTTACACGTGAATATTAAAAGAGAAAGGAAAATTAAAAATAATAAATACATTAATATGCGTTTAACCCTTTCAGGGCAAGGTACTTCTGTTCGTAAAATGTTGAAATCAGTGAATGGCAACCGAATTTACAAACAAATTTATTTCGAAATACGAAAATGCTTTTGTTCAGTTACTTACTAAAAGGAAAAAATTTATTCCTATATTCTGGTGCCAATGTGGCATTTAAGAATTAAAATTAAATGGTCCAAAATCAACCACGCCCTTGAAGGAGTTAAAGCAGTAAATTATGGTAATTGTAGTAAATTGTAATATGTCAGTCGTATTATAACACTGTTAAAAATATCGGCAGGCAAAGACTCTGTTTACTTAATTCACTTTATTTTAGCTTCTTTTCAAATGTTTAACCGATATTTTTTAATCAAACACGAAAACAACCATTGGATGTCTTAACAGCAACTGATTCGGCATTTAATTTTCGCAATCAAAGGAAAATGAATAGAAACCCGCTAACAGGGAGATCGCTACAGGTTTTTTCATTATAATTCAATCTTCTCTAATCTTTTTAAAACCGATCAGATTAGCGTGCTTTTAGAATCTGTGGTGTTTGAACGGGGGCAATCTTTATTAAGCAAAAACGTTCTTTTATGTTTTGGCACATTTTAATTTATGAATTGTAAATTCAGCCAAATAACTAAGAATTTCCTCGGAATTTTTTATCTAATATATAAAAATGAAAAAATTCCTGTCTCTCTGTAAGGGTATGCAAATCCACAGTTTGGAAGCCAGAATTGTTAAATGTTATGTACATGTGTATTAAAACACGGCCGAGGCAACTAAATCAATTTGGAATCGAAATAATTTATATTTTTATTTTTAATAATAAAGAACCACCAAATTTTCAGCAATTTTCTATCAAATTTAAACATTTTTCGTTATAACAGCTGCCATCAATTAAAAATTCATAATAAAATTCTTACCACAACAATTTCCTTTCTATTGCAAGACGCATTGCATATTACAAGGGTGAAATATTAAAAAGCTCTAGCAGATATTACGATAATTCTTTTACCTCACATGCAAATAATTAGGGATATACATATTACGTACGCCATGCTGCAATAATAAGAAGCTTTAGCTGGTATTACGATAATTCTTTTACCTCACATGTGGATAATTAGAGATTATTTTATTGCGCTTAAGTATTACAAATTTTTAAAAATAAAGAAACTCATTTTATCACAAACATCAACAAAGTTTTTTATTCCCTTTTTTCGAAGATATCGTTTTTATCGTCTGCCGCCTTAGTAACGTGAAACATTTAATTTCATAAAAAAAGACACAACAGTAGTTAAATATTTGACTAAATCGTATATTTATTTTTAATTATGGTTTTAGAATTAAATTCATGAACTCCGGATCATAGAACGGGTTAAACAGCTAGTTTATGATATAACGAAGTTAACAATTAATCTTATTTATTTACAATTATTTTGTTGCCATTTTTTTTTGCTTGATTTAAAAAAAAAAAAAAAAAAAAAAAAAAAAAAAAAAAAAAAAAAAAAAAAAAAAAACATGATATAATTCTTTTAAAATGCGTAAGTATCGTCCGCATAAATGTTTTTACATAATAAAAATAAATTGTGAGTTAGAAATTTATTTTTAACAGTGAAAAATACTCTTATTATTGAATGTAAATAACTGAATTTTCACAAATTTTAATTCATTGAAAATATGCTATAATTTTCATAAAAAGGGTATTTTAAAAATTTCATAAAAAAATCGTGAAACTATTTAATTAATTATGTTTCTATCTATAATGACTTACTCCATGATTTATTTTTTCTTCTGTGAAATATACGTGTTTCATTTTTTATTTACAAAAATGCGTCCGTAATAGAAAAGCATGTAAAATAAATTAATTAAAATAATAAATTTTTTAAGGTTATTCTGTAAAAAAAAAAAAAATAATAATAATATTGTGCAAATCTAAAGGTCATAATTTATTTTTACCCGATTGCCAAGAAGGGTTATGAGTTTCACACGTATCTGGGTATGTGGATTTCTTTATACCCTCGAAACATCCTAACCGCTGAATAGATTTTAATGAGTGAGGTCTCTATCGATTCGTCTTAACCCCCCGATGGTTATACGCTAGGTTTTGTTTTTATAAATTCAAAATATTGATCGTAAATACAAAATGGGGGTAGAGACGAAAAAATTTACGCACCCTATTGAGTGGCATATCATTGGACAGGTCTTTCAAAATGAAGGTGATGTTTCATTGACTATTTTACAATCAGAAGCTCCGTTTAAATATTACACAACCTGGAAGTTGTGTAGGTAGGATCTCTAGATTAACAGTAACTCTAAACTTCATAGGCCTCATCAAAACTGTGATTATAGATACGAACTAACAATTACACACAACTTAAAAGTCATCAATACAAGTAAATAAAAAAATAGGTAAGTAATATAAAAAAATAGTTTCACATTGATGAGAAATAATTAATTAGTTCGCTTTTTACGCCGTCGGGTTTTTGATTTTTTTAATTTAATCTACTTGTTATGTTTAATTTCAAGTCAAAATACTGAATAGTTTTTTCTGTAAAGCGTACGACAAAATGTACTTTGTTTAGCCTTGTAGAGGTTACGCTTCGCTCATCACAAGTGGTGCTAGTCAGAACTCTTAAATTACGGAACGTGTGATCGTTTTAAGTTAAATATTTAGTAAGGAATTTAGAGAGAGAGAGTTGTTCTTTAGGGGGAAAAGAGAAGAAAGCGCGTTTAGCGATTGGTTTAAAAGAATGCATACGGCGGGGAAAAATCTTGACGTAGTGTCAGGACTCTTTACATACAGCGGAAAATTTAAAAGAGGAAAAGGAAGATGAGGCAAGCTTTCAAGGGATCATGGGATACCGAATAATAATTTTTATAAAAGATAAAAAGGGTATAAATAAACATTCGAAAGAAATACGAATTTAATGTCTCAAAATATGAAGGAATAAGTAGATTAGCTGTTTTTACGAAGTGTTGCTTTTAACATATTAGGTTTTTAGAATAAGAATAAAATAATGTACTGAATTGAAGGCATGGGATTGAAATCTAATTGATATTTAAGATATTATTACAGGACAGGTGAAAAATGTAGATATTATTAGAATTTGGAATAAATTAATTGAGATAAAACGGCGAATTTTTTTTATTGGAATAAATTAATTGAGGTAAAATGGCTAAAAATTTTTATTATTATACACACACATACATATATATAGAATACCGTTTATACCTGGTATATATATATATATATATATATATATATATATATGTGTGTGTGTGTGTGTGTGTGTATAATATATGTGTATGTGTAAATATAGGATAATCTTCTAATTAAATAAGGTATAGGGATACTTTACTTGAATTTTAAGTCTAGATAAAATATCCCTATCTATTGTATCACCACAAAAGAAATATGAATATATCAGAAAAAAGGTATTTGACTGGGAATTATGTCTTCTTTAAATGTAGGGGTAAAAAAAGTTTAGAGGGCATTCCATGAAAATTTCAAAGCTAACACCTATCATTCAAGTCATATTTGGGTTTCTCAAATTTTTGATTTTGTGATACTAAAAGGGGAGTGTTTGGGCAACCAATTTTAGGAATACCTCCTTGGAACTATAAATATGACACTTTCTTTCAATGATTAACTGAATAAAATAAATGTTTTGACTGATTCATCCTGTCATGACTGATTCATTGCTAATGATGGAAACATATCAAAACGTAAATCTTATTGAAAACTATTTCCGACAAAAGAAATATCATTAGAATCAAAATAATCTCTAAAACACGAAACGTATATTCGAAACGTCTGTCGATTTCTTTGCGAAATTTATTACAATAACGAGTTAAATATTTATTCTTTGTAGTAAGAGAATAAAAGATGAATGCATGGAATATTCATTGTAAAGAAATTGAAAATTGCTCTTTGCCAAGACTTTGCAGTCTAAGGCAATAAGAAAAAAAGGTTAATTTTCTAATTAAATAATGTATAGGGATACTTTATCCAGAATTAATTGCGTTGCTGTACGTTGAATTTTTATTTGATCTTCCTTAATCTTACAAAAATGTCTAATCTTGGACCTCATGTGAGAGTTGTAGAAACTTTAAACTAGAAATTCGGGTTACATTTAAGATAAAATTACCCTTTATGAATTGTAAAAATGTGAAAGAGTAAAATGTGTGGTAAAAGTTCTGAAAACGTTCTCAAATAACGAGTTATTGAATGTGTCAGGTATAGAAGTTTGAAATTTGACATGGTTGTTAAGAAGTAATTGATTGAAAGATGTAAATGATTGAAAGAAATAGTTTCTACAAATTGCGAAAGGTGTAAGTGATCTAGAACAATAACAGTTCGAAATTTAACAAAGTTAAGGCTAAAACTTTAAATATGGCAAGGCAATGTTTTCAAGAAAAACTTTAAATATGGCAAGGCAATGTTTTCAAGGTGTAAAAGTTACAAAAGTACGGTTTTTTCAAACATTCGACATTTCGAATGTTAGAAATCAGTCTATCAGATGAAATCAATCTATATTACCATTAATTTGGAACTAACTGTGAACACAAGGAACGAAAACATTGATATAACAGTTACTTTAAACACGTAAATACCGGGGACAGAAGAATTATTAAAGGTTTCGAAAGGTAATAAGTGTAAGAAGAAGAAGAACAGCAGCAAGAAAAAAGAATCCCTGCCGGCCCGGCCTACAGGCAGAGGTAGATTTCGAAGTCAAATATACTAATTTCACAAACAAAAACTAAATCATGATTAGAGATAAATCCACTTTAACAATTTTATCTGGCCACTTTTGACGAGTTTTTATTTCATTTTTATATAATAGCTGGTTTTATCAGAATCATGTTAGGGCGGTATTAAAAAAAAAAAAAACACTTTCCATGTTCAACAACTTGAAATTTTCTGGCATAATTCCAGATTCATTTTTAATAATAAAAAAAAAAAATAAATTATGAAACTTGCTGACGTGATTTTTGAAGAGATATATAAAGGACCTGCGTTTTTATTTTTTGTTCAATTAATTAAAACTTGATATATAAACAATTATTTTCTCAGAAGGACAATATTTTTCTTTTCTAACACAAACGCTTCGGGAAATTCCGTTCAAAATGCCCACTTTGACATCATTTTTTGAAATATATTCTGCCTCTATCAAAAACTCGATCATTACGGTATATTATATAGTTTCTGAATAAGCGAATCTACCAATTAAATGCGTTTCAAAGCAAAAATGAATTTAAAAATGAGCCAGAAAATAAGCAGTTTGGATTTGAGTGCATCCTTAATACAATGATTTTTCAGACACAATCTGCTTCGGTAAATTCGGCTCAAAATGCCCTTTTTAACAGCATTTTTAAAAATATATTCTGCTTCTATCAAAATATAGACCATTACGGTACATTATATAGTTTATGAGTAAGAAAACGTACCAATTGGAAGCCTTTCAGAGCAAAAATGAATTGTACAATGAATCGGAAAATAAGCAGTTTGGATTTGAGTGCATCCTTAATACAATGATTTTTCCAACGCAATCCGCTTCGGTAAATTCGGTTCAAAATGCCCTTTTTAACAGCATTTTAAAAAATATATTTTGCCTCTATCAAAAAATCGACCATAACGGTACATTATATAGTTTCTGAGTAAGAAAACGTACCAATTGGAAGTCTTTGAGAGCAAAAATGAATTGTAAAATGAGTCAGAAAATAAGCAGTTTGGATTTGAATATACCCTTACTAAAATGATTTTTTTCTTCAACTGCTATGTATTTTTAATTTGTTTTTGCTGTAAGAATTGGTCTTATCCAAAACTTGTCTATATAGATGTTGCAGACAATATTAAGAAGATACATGATAAATTCATGAGGGGATTTTATATCTTTTGAATTGACGGAGTTATGGATTTTTTTCTTCTTCAAACCCCCTTTTTGTTTTCGATTTTAATTTTTTTTTTTTTTGCGGTACGAATTGGTCCTATCAAAAACTTGTGAATATAAAAGTTGTAGATAATGTTAAGGAGATTTATAATAAAGTTAATTGGATTTGATATCTTGAGAATTGACAAAGTTATGATTTTTTTTCTCCCAAAAACCCAAATTTTTGCGCCCCTTGAGCACATTTTTAACTTTATCAAAAATCTGTGATACATAAATTTTTGGCCCTATTTTTAGAAGTAATAAAAACTTTAAACTGATTTGATATGTACAAAATTTAAGAAGTTATGCGGGGTTTTCTGTTTTCACAAAACCCCTCCCTATTTCCATCCCCTTGGTCCGATTTTGCCCATAAACGAACTTGACCGAGATTTTATGCCCCTTGATTTTATGTATCAGTTTTGGAGAGATTGGTCCAGAATTACGAAAGTTATCGTGTCCTGAAGAAAGTGATATATATATATATATATATATATATATATATATATATATATATATATATATATATATATATATATATAAAGTTTTTTACTAAGGGTGGTTTTGGGTTCTAGTGGTCATGATCGGTGTAGATCTGCAAAATTTTTTCAGAAATTCCAACATGGGAACGATCCCAATAGGTAGTATTTCATACGAAATCTACCTAAAAATCTAAATCTGTGGATTTCTAAGTTACTGCTTGTTCTGAAAACTTTCGCATGGTGATTACTATTAAGATGTAAATACTTTCTAGCAACGATTTCTAAAAATATAGAAATTAACGACGAAAAGATTAGCGGAAAGCGTTCTATTTTTTCTAAATTACGATTTACGACAAATTGGTAGGGATAGGAATTTAAAAAACTTTGAAATGTATGATAAAAGTAGATTTCCCCTTCCCTGTAATAATCGAAAGAGATGGTGCAATTTAAATGCATTTGGTGCATATTAATAAAAGGAAATGATTGTTTGTCACTAAGTGTCTTTAAATGTGTGTTTGTTTTTTTTTACTTTATGTGAAAAATGTGTTTTCGTCTTTAATTATTTTGAAGTACACCTACGATTTTTCTCCAGTCAGCCGAATTTAATCTTTTATTCTAAACCATCAAAATTTTTATTCATTCATGTAAGCTTATTTCGTTTTCGAACAGCCGTTTCGTATTTCACATTTTCTTAAACAGCGAAAATTTTCGAGTGTTCGTTTTATACCAATAAATTACGAAGTATCTTATATTCGTTATTCGAACTTAAATTTTTATACCTGTATGAGAATATTTGCAGTAAAAAATTGAAAAAAGATAATATATTAATATCCTGATTTTTGACAAATTTATGATGAGAGTAAGCATGATGAAAAATTTTCAAAAACGTAAAATAAACACATGAGTTTACATTCTACCTAAATGAAATTTATTAAATGTTTGCTTCAGCAAAAAATATGTGTCTTTCGAAGAAGCCGACATCAGATATCGTGGCTTTTATTTCTGAAAAATTCGTCAGAAAGAGAATTTTCAGTTTTTTTTTTTTTTTTGTTTTTGTTTTTTTTTTTGTTTCCTTGATGAAATGTTTAAGATATAATAAATTATTTGTTTTGAATACCGCATGTTTATTTTTTCAAAAATATTACGAAATATTTATGGAGATTTTTTAATTTCAATGTTATCGTTTTTATTTTCTGTATTCAATACCTTCTATTGTGAATGTTGTTTTCAAAGCACTTCTCCTCGGTTGGAAAGTTTAATTTTTCATTTTTCATTTCGACATTTGTAAGTGCTTAATTTTACTAGCTTATTATTTTATGTTTTTAAGTATTAAGAGGTCGGGGTCTCATGATTCTATATATATTTTTCTTTATTTATAGAGTTTTTGTTATGAAATTTTTTTCTCAAGTATGTTTTAACATAATAAAAATATTTCATGCAAAAAAAAACTGATTTTTTTAAAATATTGTGTTATAAAAATTAAATTAAAAAATGTTAAACATCTCTATATAATAAAAGGCAGTGTAACGCAGGGCGGGGCGAATCCATCAATCTTACCAGTCTCCCAGGAAGAGACTCAAGAGGAAAAGTATCCATTCTCCCATTGGTTGACAAGAAACAAGAATCCCGCGATTACTTCTCAAGGTTACAAGTCCTGATAATTGAGCAGTGGTTTATTTCAAGAATTAAGTTGCAATCATATTAAATTTTCTATGCGACATGTAAGGAATTTTAATTTATTTCTCATGCAAAGTGATTCAAGGAAAACAATGATATGGTATTTTTTTAAATATCCTTTTTTTTCCTGCAAAAAATTGATAAAACTGACTTCCTTTTAAAAAAGTAATCAATTTAAATATTTTAGGCTTATTATTTTGTAACTTACTTTTAAATTACACATTACTTATATTTTCCTTTTCTATATACAGGTGTATGTAAATTTAAATTTAAAAAAATTAATATTTTAAAAGTAAAAAATTAATATTTATACGAAAAATAAAATTAATAATTTTTGATTTATAGCTTTGCATCAGGAGGACAGAAGCTTACGGGATTAGACGGTTGGGATTCAACCCGAGATACTTATTTATTAATCAATATACACATTTAAAAAAAGTTGGAGGGGGGAGGAAGGGGGGGGGGTAAACGATAAAATACAATTTCAAAGTGTTATTTAAAAAAAATAGCATAATTTCAATAGTTGCAGCAGACTGTTTTAATTACGCACTTTTATTGCATATCTATTAAATTTTTGTTTTATTAAGAAATCTTAATTTTGTTATAGTACATTAGCCGGAAAACCTGGTTTACCCAGAAATATTGTAAATGCTAATTGTGTGTTTATTAGAACATAAACTAGACGAACTTTGCTCATTTAAACGCTTCCATATTGTCAATTATTTTTTTATCAGTTTTCAAATTTTAAGTGAAAAACACAATTTTTACCCACCGTCCTAGGACGGGCATTTACACTAGTATTTAATATTTGATATAACTCTTGAAGTACTTACTGAATTTACAAAATTTTTACACTTTTGTGTACAGAAAAAAGTGTCAGTTTAATTTGTCTTCAGGAGTTCTTAAAATATTGATTATCAATTTTATATATAAAAAGATAAAGTATAAAAATTTTTGTATGAGTGAGTTTTGCATTCAATAGCATATTTTCCCATTTATCACTCAAATTTAGAAATCCTGAGGATAATTTGTTGGAAATATAGCCTAAAATCTGTTGAAATTTTCATATATATATCTTGCAAAGAATTTTAGATATATTCTTTTAAATTTGACAAATCGTGAAAAAATTCATTTTGAGATAAATGAATTTAAAGTCAGTTAAAGTGAAATTAAAGTGCATCGCTTCTCAAAGCAAAAGGCGTTATATCTATGGATCTAATGAAGATAAAGTCATGCGGTTTGTGGTTTATAAAGCTAAAATATCAGCATTTTGATTTAAGAATAAAAAAAATCCATTTTATTTTTAAATTTTAGCCCCGGACTATATAAATATATAATATTTATGTAGTATACCACGTACTAATAAAGGATCTCTGTTATAGTAATTGTGCTTTAGCAATTTATGTGGAACGATCGGAATTTTCAAGTTAAAATTTTCAGTGTAAACATTTCAAGTGTTTATTTTTATTAAGTGTTTCGTTACATTTTGGAAACAAACGAAATTTTACGGTATTAGTGATAACCGTACTAATGGCTGCTTACTATGATGATAAATTCTACGGCGTAATCACCTTTAGAATCTGTAAATGTCATATTTATGCAAATAGTAGCTTTACTTATGGTAATCTTGGGAAAGCTGTGTATACCACATGCATAGAAAAATAAAAATAGTTTAATTTTACTGTAATTTTCACAACTAGCGTGTGGATGGAAGATGTGTGCAAATTTTTATGTTATACTGATTGTACAGACGCACACACATATAAGATTTTTTTACACATGATTAAGGGGACCACGGACCTTTATTTGAACAAAAATCGAGGTTTCTTTTTGTGTCTATTATTATTCTCTAATTTCTAATTCGTGTTATAGTAGTACGTGCAATATTGTATACGCAATCTTTGCACTAATCAACAGATATTTGATACAACCCCTCATTTTTTTGCTTCTTTTTGGGAACAACAGATTTCGAGCTTATTCTCTCGACGATAATTTTCAGAATTTTCAAGCTATGATTTTGAGACTTTCACAAAACTTGCATTATACACTTAGCTAATACATTATGCATATTATATTTTGATTGCATTCGCGCATGAGCAGTGAAACATTTTTTAGTAAACCTGCTCATTTTTCATCCAGTTTTCATTGTTTTTTAATTCTGATTGCAGGGTATTATGTACAGTGTTGTTTGTCATATTTTCTGGAAAGAACTTTTTTTATATTAAGAACTCTGCAACTTATAAGCAAAAAATTTGGCAAAATTTGGGACTGTTTTTATGAAAACCATGAACACAGTATATTACAATAAGCCACTTATTAATAATTTCGAGTTTGAACGCTTTTGTTACATTTATTTTTACAGGGTAATCCAAAAGATATTCGTTCTTTTTCAATTTGTTGACGGTCTCCTATGGAGTTTCGGGGAAAATTCTTCGCGGAAATATATGACCTATACTATATTGTTTACACACCTGCAGTTTTTGGTTAATTACTCATGTACTTTTCTAGATATTTAACAAAACATCTAAAATCGCAAGTGACCGGTCACCTTTGGCCATATAGTGTATTCCGTTTGGTATTTTTTACACTACTATATCTGGACAGACAGACAGACAACCATTATAGCTGCTATGTTTTTATATAATTACGAAATTACCTAAAGAACAAACAAACAAAGACGAAACTTTATCTTCAAACAGTAGGATATTTATTCCAATAATATTTAGTACAAAGTTTTGGGAAAGAAATAAAAATCAAATTCAAAAAGATTGAGCAAAAACCGATAATTTCTGTTAGATTATTATTTATATAAATTTTGCCATAAATACACAACAATTTTGAATTGGTAAGCAGAATTTTTAGTCATAAAGATTTCTGACAGGAAACGGTACCCTATGTGTGAGCAGAATGATGCTGGTTTTCTGCAGGAAGCGACCAACATCAGTAAAAAGCTAAAAGGGATTAAACAGAGCTTTAAAAAACATCGTAGTGTATTTTCTGACAAATTTAGTAAACGCTTACAAAGAAATATAGAAAAAAATATATATAATACAAAATGTAGGTTATTTGTGTACGCATTTTAAGTAAAAATGTCTTATTCTGATGGGTCTTTTGTTTTGTTTTCATCAAATTAATGCAATTTTTTGTAACATTTTAACTACATATCATGACTTAGCGTGTAAAAGGAATTTAAACTATTAAAACATTACAAAAATTAAAAAATATATTAACTTGCAGTTTTGGGAAACAAAATTCAAAGGTTACTTTCAAGTATAAACTTATGAGTTGATTACAAAATTTTCAAATAAAACAACAGTTTTTTCTTAATGTATTTGAGATTTTTATCATCAAACTATTTTGTGTAGTCAAATGAAATTTTCAAAGAAAAAAAAAATACTCATGATTACCTACAAATACATTCATATACACTGGTGTCCAAAATTAAGGACCAGTCACAAAATGTTAATTTTTAAGTAAGTGAATACTCAAAGGGAAGTAATATAATTCAACTAATTACTATCCCTACAGCACAACCAGTCTATATAGCATCTCATTCATGTCACACATGGTCACAAGTGTCACAGTCACTACGGTGATAAAAAAAAATAAAAAAATTCACACGTGGCATATTGAGTCTGAAATGATCACTATATGTGACTCCACTGACTGCTCCTTTGTGACGAGTCATTAGGTGACTTTGCAATGTAGTTACATTGTGACTCTCATGTGACTGTAATTTTTAAACTCAATTTCAAAGTTATCATGAAAGTTGCATTATGATAAGTCATCAAATAATGTCACATTATAGTCACATGGTGACTTTTCACAAAAGAACACAAGGTGACTTCACAGTAGTCTCTCCTGAAAGTCTCCTGACTGTCACCTGAAAGTCATCATGTGACTTTAATGTGACATTATTTGTTAACTTATCACAATGCAGCGTTCACGATAACTTTGAAATTGTCTCTGCAGATGACAGTCACATGAGAGTCACAGTGTAACTACATTGTAAAATTACATGGTGACTCATCACAAAGCAGCAATCACAGTGACGTCTCAGTGGAGCCACATATAGTGATCATTTGAGACTGATAATGAGATGTATGGATTTTCCTAATTTTTTCTTCACCTTAGTGACTTTGACCCTTGTGGCCATGTGTGGTATGAATGAGAAGTTATATGAACTAGCTGTGCTGCAGAGATAGTAATTATTCGAATTATATTATTTCCTTTTTAGTATTCGCGTACTTGAAAATTAGCAATTTGTGATTGGTCCTTAATTTTGGACACCAGTGTATATGACGAATGTAAGAAAATAATTCATTAAAACTATTATGTTCAGAATAAAAATTTTCTATGACGCATCTTTTTACAAATCAAAAACATTTTAAAGTAAAAAATATATTAATTGATTTATAATTAAATAAATGTGTAATGGGTATATGTTATTTATGGTTTTCTTCAATGTTACACTTCCCTGTTAAAAATCTGCATCAAAATGTCCTGACAGTTTTTAATAATAACGGTCACTTTTGCATATGGTGAAGCATATCTCACAATATTATTGATCATTATGGTCAGAATATTGATAGATTACGGTAAACATGTTCCACAAAAGAGGTCGAATTACTAGCCAAATTGCTGGAGTTTTAACGGTGTTTGTTCTAAATAATAATAGTTGTTACATCAGTGTGTGCTGTTTAAAAGAATAAAAAATTTTAGAAAAAGGGGAAATTGATTAGATTTTGAAGAACGGGCAAATTTCACACTTTTCAATACTTTTAAATATATTAATTATTCTCAAATTAGCCACAATTTTTTTAAGTACGTTTATTTTATTTTCAAACGACAACACAAGAATTATAGTTGATTTCACTACTTATCATCAATAAATTACAACGGCAACTTTTACAATACCGAGGCCAATATAACTGTATCGGTATTCAATATTTTTACGCCAATTAAGTCTTAAATTTAAAATAAGTTATCATTAGTTATTCATTATAAAGGAGGAGAACTGGTTTTAAAAGGCTTTATTTTATGTGTGATAATGTTTTTAATTTCTTTATATAATCGAATTTATCAACTGTGTCACACGTAAATAATGTGGCGGTGTTCATTGACAAATTTCTATAATGCAAAATTGTGTAACTGTTTTTCATTTTAACACTAAAGTATAATACAATTCTAAATTGAAATTCAGAGTAATTCTCATAGTATAATACCATATTTTAAATAAATATATACGTAATTATATGAACTTTTATCTAAGAGAAGTTTGTTTAACGTTTAAAGTCACGTTTGATTTGTAGCAACATAATGGCACGGATGATATAATCTGTGCACCTCCCATTTTTAAAGCTCAAATAGCACTTTTTAAATCTATCCTTCTTAATATAACGTCCAACTGAGTATAAAAGTAATAAACATGAAATAAAGTAGAAATAATATAACACAGACGATCTGTTGTAACATAAAGATACGAGTGGCGTAGTCCATTCGCCAACAGATTTAAAGCGTAAATACAAACAGTTGGTGCTAAAGAAGGATAGTATCTAATGTCCAAACAGTATGAAAGGAATAGACATAACTTTTAAATAAAAATGTTTATTTAAGAAATAAAATATAATGCACAAATACACGGGTGGCACATTCCTTACACAAGAGGTAACATACAGAGATATAAATAATGAAAAAGAGCAGAAACAATTGCACATTCAAACTTAAACATTGTTTGAACATTGAAGTGAAATTGGGAAGTAGGTAAATGAATCGCAAATTTTAATAACGTATTTGTTTTAAGCAAATTTCACATTATAATTCAGAAATGTTTTTTCTCTTAGCGGCAGACTCAATACGTCACCCGTGCATTTGCAGTTTTTAAAACAGCTGTTTAGAGTATCATATATATTAATTTTATTTTATTTGTAATATTTAAAAAAAGACTATCACAAAATTATTAAAAAATGCTTTCTTTAATTTCAAACAGCATTTTAGAAAAAAAAAAATGTTTTATAAAAAAGGCATTTAAATTAGAAATTTCCATATAAATGTAAATTTAAACTTTATTCAGATATTTTCACTTAAGAAAAATGTTTTGAATTCTTCTTCCCTTCAACAAGTATTGATTTTCTTTTCTGATCCAAAAAGTTCATTTCAAATTTAGATAGCAAATTTTGAACTCAGATTACCCCCACATTATCCATTCAGCACAAAAAATTACTTTAAAAGTATAAAGGAAAAGTTCAGATGGAGAAAAATGCTAATACGTATGCTAATACAGATTCTCCTTCTCAAACTGAAATTTTCTTTGCCACTTTTTATTTTTTTAACTCTGAGTAAGAAATAAGATTTCCTTTATATCGAAAATAGTTTATCTCATCCGTAGTAAATATAAATAGTATCTTGGGAAAATGCGTTTAAAAAATCATTTAATTAAAAAAAAAATATTTTGAGTCGAGCATTAGTAACAAATATCCCTGTAATGTATTGGTATCTTGTACATAGTTGGTAAGAAATAAGTTGAATACTTCATATGGATTTTGTGTACGATCTAGTGCTCCGATTAATACAAAATCAAAAGTACTGGTAATTCAAATTTTGAACTTGGGATTTGTTAAATGAAAATCTCTAGTACAATAATTTCCCAAAAGTTAGCAACGTAGCACATAAATAAATCTTCCAGAGTTTACATGTTAATATCAAATGTCTATTAGATGAATGAATCATGAATTATGCACCAGGCATGCACAATAAGCACGTGTTAATACAAAATATTTTTAATAGATTTGTTTTTTCGTGATTTGCTTGCATAATTTTCGCCATTAAATAACGTGATTTTTGTTAAAACAGTGTGGGACGAAAATGGAAGTACTCTGCAATTTCTGCGTATATTTTCCATGTAATTTAAAGTAAAGAATTTATCGTAATATGAAAGTCTACATTTTTGATCGATGAATACATTAAGATGTGCTCGAATATCATGAACATAGAGAAAATCTCTTACTTTTATACTTTGCTCAAATACAAAAATATGTTTTTGCGATAACTCAGATTCGAATATTGACAATGAAGCGGCATATAGCATATTGAATGATCAAGAATACTGAGTATATATTCAAGTGCTACAACGTCATTTTATAAAAAGATGTTTTACTTAATGATTTGTACTTAATGAATGCACAAGCGCATTATCTGTATTATCTGTGTCTCGATTGTCGTTATAATCAGACCAGTAGAACGGAGTCTAGAGGCACTGCACTCTAAATACTAATATCGCAAATTTACACATTAAAACAGCTATACTGGTGATACAATCACTAGCGGATTATGAGAAAACATTAGTTTCATAAATCAGCGAAATAGGGCGCTTAGTTACTGGAAATATGCTGAAAAGTCAAAAAACATGTTTTAAACACATTTTATATGAACGTACTAAAGATTCACCTTACAACGACTTCGTCAATACAGGGAATGCTGCTGAATATGTTTCCCTTCTTGAAAGTGTAAAACCTGCAATTTGTGGACAATTTGTTCAACTGCGGATCGCAAATGGACGACTGAAATGCTTCCCATAGGCAGAGTGATGCCTTCTTCCATGTCTGCTAAAATTAACCCAAGGTAAACAAGATTTTTTAAGTTTCCACATGGGCAAAAAAATTACATGGTTTACATGGATAAATACCCAGAGAACGAGATGGCCAGGTCGATGGAATAAAAATGGCTGATTATACTATCATTTGTGAAACTGCCGAAGAAACTGCTGTCACAGTGTTCAATGAGTCTAAGTACTCCATCTTGCATACAGGTAATTGGGCAAAGACATTGCCATAGTTGCAAATAGGATACAGCAAACGTTTAGAGCATTGTTTTGTACCTGTTGGCAGTCAATGTGCATGTCACAGTGCCATTGGAAGTAGCCTCTTCGTATGTCCAAATATAAATGTCGCTCTGAATCCACACGAGACTGAAACATTCAGTGAGAGGGGTGGCATCTCTAGAAAATTACATGGATTTGTAGAGCTTCAAATGCAACTGTTAGGAGTTTTCACTCTACCCCTCATGTTGAAATTGGCCTCGACGCTGATAAGAATCTGCCATGGCCACGGTGCATCCACTTCAACTCTAGCAAGAAATTTCATTTTAGTCGATGAGTCGCTTCTCCTGGTAAATGGACAGCCATTGTTTATTATAACTTATTTTATACGGGAAACAATGCTCTAGTTTTTCTCAGTACGTTCCACACTGCATTATCGGGAACAGCCAAATGTCGTGAAATACTACAACCTACAACATTATCCATTGTCTGTTTAAAAACAGCTGTAGCAACATCTTCAAAGACATCTGAAAGAACCAATTTGCGTCATGGATCCGACTGAACTCCGAGATTGACTGTTTTTTCGAATCGGGCGATCATTTTACTGAGAGTTAGTGGAAGAAAGGGTCATTTGCAGATATTCTTAAGTCGGAGAAGCTGTAGAAGTGCCGCTACAGCAATTCCTTTGTTTGAAAATAAGGCGCGATCTTTCAGCGTGACATCCCTCATAGATGACAATACCCACTTTTTATCCTATTTTATAGACAGAAATGGCTGCAAACCATGGATTTAATAAAATTATTTTTAGTTACAATAGAAAATTTGAGTTATAATGACAGTTTCAGCTTCCTTTTTTTAACATAAAGATAATAGAAATTATATTGTAATTTTTTTTTCCGCATGCGTTGGTTTGTTTTCCATTGTTATTTTTATATTTATTTTATATTTTCTGTTGTACAGCCTCATCTACTGGCGTTTCTGGAACTAATTTGTTTGTGTAAACAGTCTTAAATATATTATCTAATCAAAAACAACTCGTTGTAAATGATGCCGCCAAGCCACAAACTTAAAACGTCAGTCATAAAAAGAAGTGATATCACATAAAAAGAAGCCATATAGAAGTGCATACTCCGAGTGCCGTGTAAAAATCTATCACTACTCATAATGTTTCCAAAGGACTCGGAGAGAGTTACAGTATGAGAAAACTGCTTGGCGACCTGCAGGCTTTTATAATGTTGTTTGTTCTTCCTGCACTTACATATATATGACTTTTCGTTTAACAATTTTCTTCTTGTGTTACTTCTCCCATTAAACTCTGAAAATTCGAAGCTTATGCTGTTTACATTCTTATTTAGCATCATGGGATCGATTTGTTGGTTACCATTATTTGAACGAGAAATACAATTTTTATGAGGGATTTTCTAAGTAAACCTGTAATAAACATTTTGAGTTCGTAAAATAGTAATAAAAAATAATGATCATATGAATATTACTAACAATGCACCTAATAATAGACGTTAATTAAACTAAGATATACTGCAGTAAAGCCTGCGTAAACGGAATAGAACATGACAGGAGAAAAATCTGTTCTACTAAGGCTACTACTATTATATAATATTCCTTATGTTGGAAACACAAACTTTACGTTTAAGAAAAAAATCTGTAATAAACAGCATCCATTTTACACGCTTTTCCTTTAATTTTAATACAGTGTATTATTAAACGTATTTAAGTAATTAAAAATTATGTTTGAAATAATGAAAAGTATAATTGTAATAGCAGATGATTACCACAATTACATACCATTTCTTGCTTGTCTTACAAATCTTTCTGATTTATTACAGATCTTCCTCCTACAAATATTTATAAGAGTGATATAATGGGAAATTAAAATTAATTTTTCCGACTTTCACAATTTTTCAAAATTGGAATTCGAATTTTCGTACTGCATAATTTAAATATTCCCCTGCAGTTTGCCAAGCAGTTTTCACATACTGTACCTCTTTCCTAGTCCTTTGGAAACATTATGAGTAGTGATAGATTTTTATACGGCACTCAGAGTATGCACTTCTATATCGCTTCTTTTTATGTGATATCACTTCTTTTTATGACTGACGTTTTAGGTTTGTGGCTTGGCGGCATCATTTACAACGAGTTGTTTTTGATTAGATATAACTTCTTTTTTTAAGGTATTTCATTTGCATTGTACATATTCCATTTTAATTCAAAAAAGAAAAGATAAACAAAAGATAAAGATGACAGAAGTAAAAAAATAATTTAATAGTGAGGCTATAAACTTTTCAAAAGTGTAATATATCTAATAAGACATAATGTTGGACTTTTTAAAAACAATTCAAATACATTTCATCGATCCTTACAAATCTCAGAAGAAATCATTTATTTTTTAAAAATGATAAAACGTGTCGAACTAACCAGTAATATTTTAGCTCTTGTTCTATAAGCTATAGGGTGATTCATAAATTAACTCAGTAAGAATTTTATTTTAATAACTTTTGAAAAACTGCCATTACATTTTCCAAATTCGCATCATTTTACACAAAATATGTAAAAACTTAAAAACAGATTGAATAATAAAGATTTGTTTTATCACCGGGCGTGGTTGAAGTAATTTTTAAATAAAATTAGTTTTTTATAATTTTCAAATCCAATGTCCCTCCTATAAGCGCGGCAGAAACTCAGATTATCTGATTAAGCCTCTTTTTTTTTTTAGAAAATGTTTTCATAAGCTCCAACACTTGGTGGATTTTCAGAATTTTCAATGCCTACACTTTCTAAATTCATAATTGTTTTTTACGTGACTAACAGGACATACTAAGTCATATGCTTTCCAAGTATTTTCTCATATATTTCGGATCATTCATACGATAAATTATAATTCATTTCAATAAAAATTCAGAATTCAATATTTCATCGTCATGAAATGATTTTCCCTAATTTCAGTCATATTTGTAAATTTTTAATTAGCTCTATTATCTGATTAAAAATTAACTAAAAGCTATTTATGGCATATCGATAACGTTCTTTAGTTACCAAGTCCAAAATAATAGAATCGATTAGTTTAATAAATCCCCTGGTTAATCTTTTTAAATGAAAAGAAAAGGAAAAATTTCAATAAAACTGCCAAAAATTCAGTGATCCTTAAGCTCTGTCGAATTGTTTTCACGACTATAAGAACTCTGTGATTCACTAAAGCACTTACATTATCTTTCTGAGCCTGTTCTGTGGTTTCTTCATAGTCAGTGTTTACCTAGAATCTTTCCCTAATCGAGGTCCACTGGCACGTTTCTATAATCCAGTTTCTCCTCAAATATCAGCAGGACATTCGGTGATGATTATTGTGCTTAGTACCTTCGTCAAAAATCATTCCGATTTCGTGCAAAATGAAAGTTCATTTAATTGTTATCTAAATTTTGTGTGCAAAAATACCCATAGTATTGGAATTATAACAGAGTGTGGAATAAAACCTAGAAGCATTTTAATAAAGTGGGCCAAAAATTCGAAAATTTTGAATAAATTATTTTTATTTTACGTTTTTAGCGAATTTTTGCCTTTTCTATGTTCAACCCGAAATCTCGCGAGTTCTAACCAGCTTTAAATGTTTAATGCAATGCCAGATATACATGTCGTAGGTTAATTGAGAATCATCTCTCATTTTCCAATTAGCCTAATATTTTTCAGGCCTGTTGCATAGAGACTAGACAGCAGTTAGCCTAATTGACAAGTAACGACTTATTTCCCAATCAAAGTGATTTTTTTAGACTTATAAACCCATAACCCGAACCGAACCCAAAAAATAAATTACAACAGACTACACGCCTATCCGAGCAACCCCCCCCCCCCCCCAAAAATGTCAGTCTACACGCAACCCGATCCGAACTGAAAGTTCCATTTGAAAAAACCCGAAATCTGACCCGAATAAAATCTGATAGCAGACAAAAATATTGAAAATAACCGTAACCCGATCCGATCAGGGCAAAATAATTTCCGGCACACGCAACCCAACAAAACCTAAAAATTCATTTTGGAGAAAACCAGAAATCTGACCCGAACCAAATCTGAACCCAACAAATATTTTCCAAAGAACCATAATCGAATCCGAGCTACACAAAATAATATCCGTGGACATGAAACTCGACCCGAATCTATAAATTCCCTTAAAAAAAAAACGAAATCTGATCCGAACCAAATCTGAACCCGACAAAAAAAAATCCAAAGAACCATAACTGTATCCAAAGAGACAGAATAATTTCCGTGGACATTTTACCTGATCCGAACCTAAAAATTCCATTTGATAAAAACCCGAAATCTGACCCGAACCAAATTTGAACTCGACAAAAACTTTCAATTGAACCATATACCAAACCGAAAAAAAAAATAATTTCCGTGGACTCGCAACCCGACCCGAACCTAAAAATTTCATTTGAAAAAAAAACGAAATTTCAACCCGACAAAAATATTCCAAAGGTCAATAATCCGATAAGAGCAAGACAAAATAATTTCCGTTGACACGCTAACCGATCCGAATCTGAAAACTTTTATTTGAAAGAAACCCGAAATTTGAACGCAACAAAAATATTCTAAAGATACATAACCGGATCCGAGCAAAGCAAATTAATTTCCAGGATCATGCAACACGACCAGAACCTAAAAATTCCATTTGAAGTTAACTTGAAACCAGTCCCGAATAAAATCTTAACCCAAGATAAATATTCCAAAGAAATATAACCCGATCCAAGCAAGAAAAATAATTTCCGTCGACAGGCTATCCGATCCGAACCAGAAAGTTATAATTGAACTCCATCCGATACCGCGTTATGGTCGGTTTTCGGGTTGACTTCAAATGAAACCTGTTGCGTGTCGACAGAAATAATATTGTCTTGCTCGGATAGGGTTACGGCACTTTGAAATATTTTTGTCCCTTCCAGATCGGGTTTTGGGTCGGGTTTCAGGTTGACTTCATGTGGAATTTTCAGATTCTGGTCGTGTAGAGTGTACAGGAAAATTAATTTCCCTTGTTCGGATCTGGGTACGGCCTGATGTAATTTTTATTTCGAGTACTCTTCGGGTTTCGGGTTAACTTCAAGTAGAACTTTCAGATTTGGATCGGGTTCCATGACAACGGAAATAATTTTGTCTTGCTCGGATCCGATTATGATTCTTTGGAATATTTTTGTCGGATTCAGATTTGGTTCGGTTTAGTTCGGATTTCGGGGTTTTCTAGTGGAATTTTGTGGTTCGAGTCCGGTTGCGTGTCCACGGAAAGTATTTTGTCTTGCTCGGATCGGGTTATGGTTCTATAGAATTTTTTGTCGATTTTAATATTTTGTTCGAGTCATATTTCATGTTTATAATTCAAACTAAATTTTTAGGTCCGGATCGCGTTGTGTGTCCACAGAAGTTCTTTTGCCTTGCTCAGATCGGATTATGGTTCTTTGGAATAGTTTATTTGTCGGGTTCAGATTTAGTTCGTGTCAGATTTCGGATTTCTTAAATGGAATTTTCATACTCGGGTCGTGTTGCGTCCACGGAAATTATTTTGTCTGCTCGTATCAGGTTATGGTTTTTAGAGATAATTTTGTCGGATTCAGATATGGTTCGGGTCAGATTTCAGGGGTTTTTTTTTTAAATGGAATTTTTAGGTTCAGTTCAGGTTGCGTGTCCAAGGAAATTATTTCGTCTTGCTCGGATCGGGTTATGATTCTTTAGAATATTTTGGTCGGCTATAATATTTGGCTCGGGTCATATTACGGGTTTTTTTAATTAGGTTCGGGTCGGGTTGCGGGTTCACGGAAATTATTTTTTCTTGATCGGATCGTTTTATTGTTCCTGGGAATATTTTTGTCGTGTTCAGATTTTATTCGTGTCAGATTTCGGGTTTTTTCTACAGGAATTTTTAGGTTCGGGTGGTGTTGCACCCACGGAAATTATTTTGTATCGCTCGTACCGGGTTATGGTTTTTAGGGATAATTTTTCAGGGATTTAGGGATTCAGATGTCGTTCGGGTCAGATTTCAGGTTTTTTTTAAATGGAAGTTTTAGGTTCGGTTCGGGTTGCGTGTGCAAGGAAATTATTTTGTCTTGGTCGGATCAGGTTATAGTTCTTTAGAATATTTTTGTCGGTTATCTAATTTGGTTCGGGTCATATTTCGTTTTTTTTTTCAAAAAAAAAATTAGGTTCGTGTCGGGTTGCATATTTACGGAAATTATTTTGTCTTGCTCGGATCGGGTTATGGTTCTTGGGAATGTTTTTATCGGGTTCAGATTTGGTTCGTGTCAGATTTCGGAATTTTTCTAACGGAATTTTTATGTTGGTGTCGTGTTGCATCCACGGAAATTAGTTTTTCTTGTTCTTATCGGGTTATGTTTTTGGGGATATTTTTGTCGGATTCAGATTTCGTTCGGGCCAGATTTCAAGTTTTTAATGGAATTTTTAGGTTCGGTTCTGGTTGCGTGTCCAAGGAAATTATTTCGTAATGCTCGGATCGGGTTATGATTTTTTGGAATATTTTTATCGGGTTCAGATTTGGTTCATGTCAGATTTCGTGTTTTTTCTAATGGAATTTTTAGGTTCGGGTCGTGTTGTGAACAAGGAAATTATTTTGTGTTTCTTGGATCGGGTTATGGTTCTTTAGATTATTTTCGTCGGTTATCATATTAGGTTCGGGTCGAGTTACGTGTCCACGGAAATTATTTTGTCTTGCTTGGATTGGGTTATGGTTCTTTGGAATATTTTTGTTGGGTCTCAGATTTGGTTCGTGTAATATTTCGGGTTTTTTCTAATGGAAATCTTAGGTTCGGTTCAGGTTGCGTGTTCACGGAAATTATTTTGTCTTACTCGGATCGGCTTATGGTGCTTTAGAATATTTTTGTCGGTTATCATATTTGGTTCGTGTGATATTTCGATTTTTTGTTATCCCCTGCTCCGGTTGCGTGTCGACAGAAATTATTTTGTCTTGCTCGGATCGATTTTTCACGAATCCAATACTTTGTTCTGTAAAAATAGAAGAAAGTAAGAATTATTATTCAGGGACTTAAAAGTCAAAAGATTGTGAGAATGCCTCACATATTACTTATGCCACGCTGCAATGATAAGAAGCTAGCGGGTATTAAGATATTTCTTTTACTAAAATAAAAATTATTATTCCGGGACTTAAAAGTCAAAAGGTTGTGAGAATGCCTCACATATTACGCACGCCACGCTTCAAAAATGAAGAGACTTTAAATTGGTAAAAATCAAAAACTAATTAATATTTTTACATGAAACTTTCAAAGGTATGAACTACTCATAAAAACAATTCTAATGCCATAAACTGCGTAAAAATCCGATAATTACACATTGCTGTATCCCTGTCAACAGATTTGGTCAGAACAAGAATTTCAAAAGTGCAAAAAACAGCACTTTTAAAATCATATTTACTAAAAACCTATTGGCCGGATTATTTTCGTTTTCTGAGTCACTTGGCACGCCCCATTCCATAGAAACAAGAATTTTGTTTCTATCATAAATAGAACCGGAGATATTGAGGGGTCAAAATCCCGCTTTGGTCAGTCCGGAAAATATAAACTTCACAGAGTACTAAAAAAAAATTTAAATATCGTTTGGCATTAATTGGCGGAAATTTCTTTCATTTACGGTTCATTGTACTGTTATTTCTTTTGCTTGGCGAGAAACTTTGTCGAGTTTCTATGATATGTATAAAATATGAAACTTTTAGATTATTGAGTAGCTCGATACATAGAGACGTCAGAGTAGGAGTATTTTAATTCTGGCCACACGGTATAAACACGTACGAAAATATAAAAGAAAACAGACCACGCTTCCTAAATTTTTTACTTATTTTTTTGAAAATCAAAATTTTTCAGATTTAAAGAAGTCATTTTATAAACAAAATTTCTTTTGCGGGCACTTATTTTTAAAACGTTTCCGAATAGATTTTATAGTATATTAATCAGTTTCCTCTTCCGGAATATCATTTTACGGAAGTTTTCACATTTAAATGTTGAATAAACAAGTTTTGCAGACAAACATGGTAAATAACTAGCACTGACATTAATAATAAAATTCATATTATGTTGTTACTCTTCAATGTCTACATTTGCAGCGGAAAATCTTTAGTTGCGAATTAATAACATGTGTGATATGTGTGAAACATATTATTGCACTACAAAGTCTACTCAAAGCTTTCAAAAATCAGGGTCTGCAAAGGAAATTTTCTATTATTATTATTATTATATAAATCTCGAAAATGCATTGGTTTCTGTAATCTCTATAGATAATGTACGTTTTCCTGTGTTGTGGTTAATTGGAAAGAGGTTGCTGTATATTTTCTCTCATGGTAATGGTATAGGTTAAGTTTTTTAAGTCGTTACTACTAGTACTATACAAGCAGTAGAAAAAATTCTAATTGTTTTTACAGTAAATCTGAGTATAAAATTAAACTTCGCCCGTACTCTTTGCAGCAAGTGTTTTTTTGGCATATCATTAAATATGCTTCTTAGCATTCCTGTTTGCCTCAATGTTTTATGCGAGATAAGATTTTATATTTAAATTTTGAGATAAATAAGTAAAACACATACACATTCCCCAAAACTCAAAATTTATTTATAAGTATTGGGGTAACTGGATCCAGCATGGTCCAGTTACCCCGGATACATGTCCCAGTTACCCCATTCTTGAAAAATTTATGGGGTAACTGGGACACCGGACTTACATTTGAAACATAAAGTAAATATGTATAGATTCCTAATAATATTAATGTAGTTATATGTCTAATCTTTTAAAAAAAGATTGTTTAATAAAAGTACTTACAGTATTTTAATAAAAACCCGAGGAAGTTCAACCATATTGACGTTGTTAAAAAAAAAAAAAAAAAAAAAAAAAACGTAAATTTTTGACAACCTATCATAGCAAACTGAGAGTTATGATTGAGTTGACACATGTTGTTTTAGGAAGTAGAGATTAAGGTGCATTGTTCACAAAAGCTAAAACTTAAAAACATCAGCAGTTTTTTATAAAATAGCCTACGGCCCAGTTACCTCGTGGGTCCAGTTATCCCAACTAACCTTATAACTTGAACAATTAATGAAAACAGTTCGTTATTTTATTTTTTCAACTAGCAACGCACGGCAGTAAAAAGACCGAAAGCAACCAGTAACGATTTAAAACACTCGACTACTGTCCAGTTAATTTTGATTTTTTCTCGATTAAGAAACAGGTATTCTTTACTATATCTTTCGATAGGCGTATATAAATACATTGCAAAGGTAACTATACTTCCTTTGATTTCAAAATAGTTAACGCTAACATTTTTCTTTATATAAATATGATAATAATTCAGGGATTAATGTTTGCTTCCAGTACTTTTTGAAAACGTTTTAAGGAATTCAGCTTCTTTAACTGACTAATAACGACTTTAATTAAAAATAGCACAAAATATTTAAGAACGAATCATAAAAACTGAATTTATGTTTCGAACAAACTTTTAAGCTCTGTAACTTTTTGGTTTCTTTTTTAAAATTTATTCAAAAATTTAAAAACTATAAAGTTACATTTTTTTATTATTTTTCATTACCTAAAGAATATATTTCTTATTTGATACTTTTTTCATAAAATATATATAAATCCCTCTTGTTTTATTAATGTGATTTTGTGTTTAAATTTTTTTTTAAGTCGTTTAAAAATAGGAACATCCAAGAAAATTCATTCTTATTGAACGAGAAAAAAGGTTAATCGAGAAATACTCTTTTTATTGGCCCCTTGTGTGGAAAGTAAATTTCTGTTAGAGAATATAAAGATGAAATTTATTTCCCATAAGTTCAATTTGATATGTAATGTTTTTTTTTTTTTTTTTTTTTTTTTTTTTTTTTTTTTTTTTTTTTTTTTTTTTTGTTGCTGTTTGTTTTGTTTTGTTTTAAAATATTTTCTGTTAATGTTAAATATTTTCAAATGAAGATTTTGTTATTTGGATAGTTATTTTACTATAAATTTTTTTAAAAAATTTCGACAAATAATTTAATAATATTAATAAAAGTATTTTACATACATTGAAGAGGAATACATATATATATATTATTTTTCCATTCAAGTAAAAAAAAAAAATAAAACATGTAAAATGTTCCATACCATTAATGGTATTGCCAACAAGATTCAAAACCAACTCGTTTAGGACTGTGGGGTAAATTAAACATTATATAGAAGGTCATGGACCACTATATCTAAAAAATATATTATTGCTACCACCACAGCAGAAAATAAATTGTTTAGGCGCTTAATCCGTTAATAAAATATTCTTGCAAATTAAAAAAATAATAATAAAAATAAATGTACAGGATTTTAGAAACTCAACATCCCAATATTTTCTTTCAGTATAAAATAAAACTGAATTACGATTAATTGGAATAATGGATTTAAAAAAGTTCAACGTAAATCATTAGAATTAAAGTAAATTAGATTAAATTGATTTTCATATTTTTGAAAAGTCGTAAATATTCATTCGAATTTATTTAACAAAGTTTTTTATAAACATAATTAGTATATTTCTAAAAACCTCAGTGTCGATGAATTTTTCAAAAATTTAGGGCAATGTGTATAATGAAATCAATTTTCTTTTTAAAAATAGTTTTTCTTCGTTAATAAGCTAATTTTTAAAGCGTTAATACTGTCCAATAGTATGGTAAAATTATAAAATTGTCCTTCAAGTTAGAATTTATTAATTATTTTTGTAATAACTACTTAAAACCTGAACTACTTTATCCATAGTTCGCATGTTAGGAAGACACATTCATAATTTTCTGATTTAAAGAAAAAATAGTAATTTAGTATAAAAATTCGAATTTAATATTGTAAACTTTACCTATAGAAAGCCTTGGAATAAAGAAATAGGTCTGTTTGACTTCACTACTAGATTAGATAGATTGACAATAACTAATGTAGTTCTTCGAATATTATTGACGATTTCAGATATCTTTTTAAGCACATTTCATGCATTCAAAAATCTTAAAGAACTACCTAATTGATACAAAACGCACTACCCTCTTTATTACATTTTCCATTAATTTTACAATTAATGTTTTTTTAAATAAAACTAGACATAGACAGAGAATTTTTATTTGAAATGTAAATTTACTTTAAAAGAATCAAACTGTATTTAGTCAAAACTTTCGCAAGTAAATTTAAAATATTTGCTCCGGTAACTGTACTCAAAAAAGGAATAAATATCAGAAGTTCTTCATGTATTTTTAAGTTCACGTGATATCTTTCAATAAAACCAATGAGCTGGGTAGATTTACCACAATCTGTACTTTCATTAAATATAATGCAATTGAATATTGAAATTCTAGATATAAGTTGATTGCTATCTCTGAAATTTACTGTTATAACATCAATTTTTTGGCAATAATACTTAGTCTAATGTCAGACGGACGTCTTTTTGCACGCTTTTTTACTTACGTATTACCCCTACACAATGCAGCTAGCATTGTGAAGGGATAATACGTAAGTAAAAAAGCGTGCAAAAAAACGTCCATCTGACATTAGCCTTAAACTTGCTAGTGCCAGACTGGACCAATGTAGCCGACAGATACATTCAAAATGTTTTTTCTCATGGAAAAAAAAGACTGAAAATCCTGTAAATATTTGACATTTTTCATATAAGTCATTTTCATAAATATGTGACTTTTTCATACATGTGACTTTTATAAACAACTGACTTTTTCAGTGAAAAAGAATTATTTATAGAATATTTACATGACTGACTGAATATTTACAGAATA
The DNA here is from genome assembly GCA_963932465.1 of Maratus speciosus. NCBI lineage: Eukaryota > Metazoa > Arthropoda > Arachnida > Araneae > Salticidae > Maratus > Maratus speciosus. The sequence goes on from OZ010789.1 coordinate 43,199,026, forward strand.
TTCAGTCTCTTTTCTTTTATCAAAAAAATAATTTCGAATATACTTGTGCTGTCTATTAGATCCGTCTAGCATGTGCTGGTTTAAGCCCATATATTTCTTTTAATGCTCTGGAGATAATTCTTCATTCATTTTCTTTCATTTTCATTAGTTATTATCCACCTGAAACTTACGTGTTATCCAAGCATTTCATTGGCTGTTCGAGAAAAGGCTTTTCCATCGTCAGATTTCAAAGTAATCTGACTACCAATTTTAAATGAAATTTCATTCTTAAACTTCTAAACATCCGACAATATTACTTTTTACGCCGTCGGATAGAGAAAAAAAAATGTACTTGTAAATGCAATTTGTTTGAAAGCTGTATCCCAATTTGTTTCAGAGTTATTAATTTTTTTTTTTTGTAGTTTTTATTACTTTTTTGTCATAGAGGCAACATAAGGTATCCATCTCTGTTGAAATTAAAGGGAAATACAGATTACCGTATAGACTAATCAGAACTCGAATAAAATGCGGAATAAACCAAGAAAAACGTCCAGATATGCTTTTGATTTCCTACCCTGACGAGAACAATAACCATTTTTCCAAATGGTTAAAAAAAAAAGCAATTCACAAGTTTGTTACCATAAGCAAATTTTAGAACCTACAAATAGCCTAAACACAAATTTACATGAAATTCGTACGATTAGTTTCAGAGAAATTAATCATTTTAAAATGAACCTATTTTAGGGACTGTATCCAAATTGAAGTTCAATACTAGATTGTTGAAATGCTACAGAATGACTAAGTCACTTTTATTAAGAGGCTACTTCTGTCAGTCAAAAAGCCCCGCTGGCTAATTCTAATCCTATGGAAGAAAGTTATAAAGATATCTCGTTTGAATTTCAATATTTTTAAATAAATATATATATATATATATATTTGCATTGAATAGGTGAGATCCATCAGTACAAAGATCGTTTTTTACTTTTTCTATTTTGTTTTCAGGTATTTTTAATGATGACTTTTGCATTTTTAAAACCGGTTTCGAAAGTACAAGAAGCCTTATAAAAAAAAAAAAAAAAAAAAAAAAAAAAAAAAAAAAAAAACTGCAATCAAAATTGTAAAAGTAAAAAACAGCTTTTGTAGAGATCGACATCATTTATCCAATGTAAAAAAATCACTTAAAAATATTGAAATGCAAACTAGATATCTTTATAATTTCTTCCATAGGATTAACGAACGGGTCTTTTCTTGTGACTGAAGCAGGCACGCAACACAAGAACGTTCGGAAACTCTACTCAACTTTGATTAAATATTTTACACCAGAATATTCAATTAAAACTATTTAATGTATTTATTTAGCTTAGTTCTTTGTACTTTTTATTTGACTTGAATAAATTTCTGCTTTGTATCAACATGATTTGATAGGTGTCGATCAGACACCTGCTACACACTCAACTGTTCACGTATTATTTCTTGCATTTCTCTCAGTTAGTATGATTCGACTATAATTAGTCCAAATATTTCATTAAACTGAGTTAAATATACATATTTTTCCAAATTATGCTTTTCTGCACATCATGCCTTAAACCAGCATTTTGAAGATTTTTAAGCATAATTTGAAAACTACTTAAAAGAAAATTTTAAAATTTTGTATTCGCATTAAGCAGGACATAATAAATATAAATCCAACAGGAGAACTATGGGTTGCAAATCATAATTTTTTCGAATATTAATTTCATAATTCATATTATACAATAATAAAAATTATAAATTCAATGTATTTTCATTTGGTTATTGTAGTATTCTTATCACAAAAATAATTGCACTTTTAGGATTATAATTTCAGGAATATTAATAAAAATATTAAAATTAAATTTCTCATTATAAGTTCGAAATTTTGAATGTTTATAATTCAAAAACGTATCATTCAAATCACTTGGAATGTCGTGTCTAAGCACGTTTGAACCAAAGATTTTTAAAATGTTGTCAGAAAACAGGGTGTTACCATTGAAAAAAAAAGTTTGACTTTTGCAGTTGAATGTTTTGGCTGGTTTTCATTTGTAGATGGTCCCATAAGCAAATTTTATATGCATCATTTGAAAGTAGATTTTATTTCCTATCATTTGGTACTTTCAGTAACTTTCTTCTATTATAAATTGTTGCAGAGTGTTTACTTTTTTTTTTTTCTACGACCGTACCTTTACTCCTGATTTCATATTTTTCACTAGACAAAAAATGCTGTACTTTTAAATTGATTTTTTTTTATATTAGTAATCGGTTATTCTTAATCGAGAGTTTCTGAAATAGCAGATTTTTTTTTTTTTAACTGTGTTTAATTTTAAATATTTTTCACTGACTGGAAAGTTATAGTCAATGTCTCTGCCATGATATTTTAAACAAAAAAAAGCATTTAAACTTTTAACATATTTACAGCGAGAATTAAAAATTACATTCATGTGTGATTGAATAGATGTTAAAAGGAAAATATAGATACACAATGTTCCATTTCAAAACAGCAAACCAACACGGTTTCAAATTTCAGAAATATGCACTTTTAAATGCTGCGTTTTTGAATCCAATTGTCTTGATCTGGCTCTGAAATTCCACCTATGCATATAGTCACCGCGTTATCTAATATAACGTTATGCTACTTAAAATAATTATGGTGAGAAAGAGAATTCAGAGCAGATGTCCCTTCTTAATGTCCCTTTAACATGTTCGAAATATATAAGCTTATAAATCTTCCTTAACTGAATTTATAACCAAGGTATATTATTTAGAGTGAAAAGCTTGCTGCTCTTAAAAAACATCGGAGTTTAAGGAAATGCTACTCAGAGACAAAGGCAGAAGAATCTCTCAAACAAATATATATATTTAAGTCCATATTATTGTCCATAAAAATTGGAAGTTATATTTCACTAATAAACACAGATAAACTAAGATTTTTAATAAGATTTAAAAGTCTTAAAAATCTATATTTTCGATAAATGAGGAACTAATGTTGTAAACAATTTACTTACATAATAATGTACTTTTCAAAAAACTAATTTAAGTTAAAAAAGGGAGAACTAATTTACTAAATATTAAAAATAAAAGAATTATTATTTTTAAAGAGGAAAACAAAATAATTTCGATGTTAGTTATAATACCATATTTTAATGCCATTTTTTAGGCTTTCCATATTTATGTTGATCCTGAGCAATTAGTTATATTTGTTAGAATGCAGCATAAAGCTAAAACAGCAAGAAAAAATTCTGTACAAGAAATGATAAAGACGATCTTATTAAACATTTTGTTTTATGTTAACATCCATTTTTTGCTGCACATGAGATTTTTGTGATCATCACATTTGATGAGATATTTTTCTAAAGGGTTTGTAAGTGGCCTTTGTCGTAGTATAGATATTTATCGTTACTACACATTGGTTAATAAAAAAATTGCAGTTAATCAAAAATAATGAAAACAAGTATAGGAAAATAATATCTAAGATTACGGCAAGAAAGCTTCTCACCGGTTTACTGGATTAAAAGAATGACAATTGTAAAAGTTTTTTAAAGTCATATATATATGTATTTATTTAAGGACTCTCGGGACTCTTACAATTGGAAAAAAATGAAAAAAAACCCACCATTTTCAGCATTTAAAATCTTAAAATGTATTCGATTTTAAGACACAATTTAAATGAAAGATATATGATCTTTCATTTCAAATATTTAAAAAAATTGCAGCTGCACGCCAAACTCTCAGACATTTGACAAGCAGAAAATCGGTATAACAGGATTACAAAATAAATCTTGAAAATCGAATGAAACATTTCGTGACTTACTTCAGATTGTAATAATTACCCTGAACCTAAATAAATTTGTATTAAAATAATTTTTATATTTTTAATACAAAGTTGTATTTAGCTAATGCAAAATTTAGAAATTTTCAACAATATAATCACCTAAAAAATATTTTTAACCTATGTTCTATGAAAAAAATATCCAGAAATTGTCTAGATATCGCAACGTTATGCCCAAAAATGTCATTTGGAGAAAAATGACTTTAAAGTTCCGGAAACGGCGGCTTTCAGCTATTGAGCGGATATAGTTCTAAAAGGCATAACTTGTATTCCAATGGGAATTTCAAGGAAAAAATTATATCAAAATGTTCAGAAAAGATTGGATTTAACGTATAAAAAAATTAAAATTTCGAAAATTTTAAAGATTTAAGAGTCCTGAGACCCCTTAAATGCCTATTATCAATACTAAAAATCATATTTATATGAGAAATAACAATAAATTTTTCAAACATATTAAAAGCGTTACTTTCACATTAGCCTCGCGTCAAGAGATGACAACCGCGGAAATCGCTATTTAAAATAAGCCTTCTTGACTCTGTTCACCTCAGTGTTTTAAGCGTTTAGTTCGAAACATCTTAAATTCGAGTTTTATTTATATTTTATTGTTTTATTGTTTGGTTAATGATTGCCGTTATGGAATAGAAGCTGGAAACAAATGATGATCTGTTTATATTAATTTAAGTGCAAATGGATTCATCTCTCATCTTCGTCTGCACTCGGCATAGATAAATTTGAAAGAAAAAATGTATGGCTGAAAATTATTTAAAAAACAATAAAAATTGAGTAAATTGTGATAAAGTATTCAAACAAATTACGATGCATTTTAAACATATTTCATTCAAAATTAGATGTAACCCCCTATTCAAGTGTGTAAAAATTTTAATACTCGTTATTTAAAGGTTTCAAAAATTGAATTATTAAATCACAGCATTAAGTTTGACCGTCAGTCACTGTTGAAATGACTTCCAATTTACGAAAGTTTTGTTTTTTATAATATAGGAAAATTGATTTTTATTTTAAATAAAATTTAAAATATATTAAATAATTTATTGCTAGAAAATTTCCCTCTTGTTCTTATTACTGAGACTTTAAATCATTTTTCAAAGAAGTTCTTTAAGTCGTTAAATTAACAATGATATCTAAAAAATTTTTCCATGAAACGAAAAAAAAAAAAAAAAAAAAAAAAAAAAAAAAAAAAAAAACAGTTAATCTTGAAATGTTCTTAAAGCGCCTCCAGAGAGAAATGGGGGATTTATAATAAAGAATTGATGAAATATTTTTTTCTCATAAGCTTTACAGTTTTAACACGTTTTTTTTTGTTTTTTTTTAAATAATAACCCATTTTTAACTCTTTTGTTACAACAAATTTTATTAATACAAAATATATATTGTAAGCTATATTTTCTATATATAAAAAATAAAAAGTATGCTTTTATCCAAATCACCTGTTAAAATATATAGAAAATTTCATTCATTTTAAGAGAAATTCAAAGCATTATATTTATTAAATTATTTATTATTAGAAAATTTCTCGCTTTTTTCATAAAGTATACTTCAGAAAATTCGAAAACGGAAATGTTATATGTAATGACACCTTTTTTATTTTAGTAAAAAGAAAAAATCTGTTATGTTCAGATAATTCTTTTCAGAGAACGTCAGTTACCTTATTGAATAGCTCTGCACTTTAAGTCAAGAACAGTTAAGACAAAAAAAAAAAAAAAAAAAAAAAAACATTTGTAACGTTTTCTGACAGTTTTTTATATATTCTACTTATACGTAATATTTCAGAAAGCAACTCAAAATTATTTAACACATAATTAATAGAAGTAAAAAAAAAAAAAAAAATCCGAAAACTGTAGTTTAGATCTTTTAAAAGCTACTTAAATTATTAATTCATTACTGAATTAATTTCTCGAAAACTATTACTTTGTGCTTTTAAGTTCATATTACAGGATGTCCATAATTCGAGGATAATTCATAGAATTAGTTCGATTTCTCTTAAGCTAGATATAAAATATAATAAAATATGTTAATTATTATAAGGATTGTTTTTTACGTTTTTGTACGAAAACTTATTTATGTTCAAATACTTCTTTTCAGGAAAAAAAAACACTTACATTATAATATATATTCTGCTTTTAGTTGAGTTTGTCGATTGGAATCTGTAAATACGAGAGGAAGAAAAATTAAAATTGTTTAGATGGTGTACAAAATTGAATAATACCACCTAATTGCAAATCAAAAGGTAATTAGTATTTTCTGTTTTTTTTTTAAATTTCTATCCTTTATTTATAAAATTAGTATATATTGTTTATTTTATTTTCACATTAATTTAAAATATTCTTTTTTAATACTTTTACATTGATCATAGTATTTTGCCGACGATTCATGAATATTATTTTTTTCCAGTGTCACTTCTCAATGTTAATTTAACATAGAAAAGCCTATGGAGCTCATAACTTTTTCTTTTTTTTTTCTTCCCACCTTTTTGTCCCTGATGCCACAATATTTTTTTTCTTTGTAATTTTAATGATATTGAAAATTCAAAGTAAGAAAACGTTTGCTATGCGTCATGTTTAAAGCGGATGATAAAATTGTTCAAATGCAATTTCTTTTTGTGGTATTTAAGAAGTAAAAAATAGTTATTTGTAAATTTTAAAAAGACAGAGACTTTTAACGTTAAGTAAACTTAACGACGTTACGTTAAGTAAACTTAACGAAGTAACGTTAAGTAAGCTTAACTTTATTACCGCAATTTTTATCTAAAAATATTCCTTTTCTTTCTTTCTTTCTTTCTTCCATTCTTTCTTTTTGGTGGCACGAAAACGATTGATGTTGATGCTAAATAAATACCCCAAGTTAAATTTAGGTAACAGTTTCATATTGCATTTACATCGACCCCCTGGCAGGAAATAGGGTCGCAAAATTTAAGTAAAACTTTTTTTTAATGTTTTACTGTGTAATCGCTATCGTGTTGTTATAGTATTAGCAGTCATGATTTAAGTATATTTTTGCATTCATAGAGCACCAGAGTGGAAAATGGGTAACTAAAATTAAGTAAAATTGGGTTTTTTTATGTTTTTATTAAAGATTTTTTATGCTCACAGTCTGGAAGTTTTTGTCCAAACTTTGCACTACTGCACTGAGGAAACATTTGGCATTAAATATTGGTAAATACACCACAAATTGTGATGCGATACCTTGTATATCAAACATTATGATGATACATCAAGTTAATTGTAAATGAGTTCGCCTAAATGTAGTAGTTATTAAAAAAACTTGACATATTAAACAAAAACATAATTTGCCGAACAACTTAAAAAAATAAAATTTATTTCCTACATTATTTGAGGCCGAGGAGAGACAGATATTAATACATTTCATTCTGTTAGTTCTACTTATAATGTTAAATTTTTGTAACAAATTAATTAAACCAAGTGAACATTAAAAAAAAAAAATCAAACAATATGATACCTAAACACCCTAAAATCTCAGATTCCGTTCAAACGAAATCTAAATAAATCTTAGACTTTTTTTGAAAGGTTTGTATTTTAGATATGCCTAATCATTTGTTTTCACATAACGTAAGCTTAATACAAAATCAACAACACAAATATTTGCAACTTAAATTTGGAAAAAGTCTAAGATTTATTTCGATTTCGTTTGAACGGAATCTAAGTTTTTAGGGTGTTTAAATATCATATTGTTAGAATTTCATTTTTTTATGTTCACTTGGTTTAATTAATTTGTTACAAAAATTTAACATTATGTGTAGAACTAACAGAATGAAATGTCTTAATATCTGTCGCTTCTCGGGCTCAAATAATGTAGGAAATAAATGTTATTATTTTTTATTTTTTCGGCAAATTATGTTTTCGTTTAATCGTATTTATATTTCATCCCTTATACAAAAATATTTTTATTACAAATCTTTTTAATAGCTTTTACCATTGAGAGAATGCAAAATGCATTTTTTATTAAGGAACATTAGATTTTTTGTAGAAAATGTCTGGTTTTAATAACTTTATTTGATCTATCTTAGCAAAAATATTGCTAATCATTTTTTTTAATGAATTATATATTTCCTTCGTTGACAGAAAGGATGAGGCCAAAAAAAAACTATATCCCTCTCCCTGTTTAATTTAAAGATATTTACATCAACTTATAAATCCTGCCGAACAGAATCTATACTTAAGGAAACATATTTATTGTCACATATTGCGTTAACTCGAGAAAAAAAAAACTCTGCGAAAAGCTTAGTGAAATTTATTCCACTTTAGTACTAAAAGAATTTCCACTCTTTGGATAAATAATTATATCTATAAAGTTTCTCTTTCACTCGTAATTTGAATACAAATGAAAGTGAGTAATCTACAGATTTAGGTAATCTATAAATTACGTCAAATAGCGCACTAGGTATATTAGATAACGTTATATGTACTTCAAGGAAATGTATATATTACGTAAGGTCTTAATTCAAGAAAATAATTTGCTGCTTGAAACATCATTTGGTGATTTAAAATTAAATATACTACGGCGTTTATTTAATTAGTACCAAATCGAGATATTTCGATTAAAACCAGAAATGTCTTCCTAAGATAAATCAATCTAATCGGAAAATGTAATTGAACAATTTATGCAACTTCTTGGGCTACCTAATTGTGCGGCAACTTTACAACCAGTGTAAAGGTGGTTTATATTACAAGTACATTAGGGATCCTTAAACAAATCATGCTTAAACGCAGCTGGTAATGCCTAAATGCTTACTGTATATGCATTCCCTTAAAGGGGATTAAGTGAATTGATGTACTGGTTTTCTTGAAAAACTTTCATACCTCAAAGATATGCTAATTATGGACACGAGGACATTTTTGAGCTATTATCAGGGAATCTAAGAGAGGGAATCTATTCTATATCAGACTTTAATTTCTACACCAGGTCGCATCCAATGGGCCGTATTAGCTGAAGGGCCATTTGTAAAGAATAAAGCATGGCACCCCTTTTGCAGGGTAAACATGGCACAATGGCAATTCTCACAAAGATAAAAAGGACTAATAAAAATAAAAAAAGAGTATTTAAAGTTAAATTTAAACTTACGGTATAATAATATACAAGAAGTAGGACAATATAGTGTGAAGGAAAAAAAAAAGATAGAAAAAAAAGATTCCATTCATTCTAAAAGGACAGGCGTAAAAACTAACGGGGGTGACCATATTAAAAAAAAAGACACTTTTACAGAGATCATACATTTAAATTTTAATGCTATAACAGAGCAAATTATATTTTTTTAACATAAAATAGGACATAAACAAACAAATATAGGCCCAGTTTAGTGGAAGTGTGAGGAGAAATAAGTTAAAAAAAATCTTTAAAAAGTTTTACTTGAAAATTCCGTTGTAAAATTCCAGGTATGTATGATGTTAAACATTTAATTTCGCTTTATTTTTTTCTTAAGGAGAAACAAAATTGGTCATACTTTTTTTAGAAATTATATCATTAAAAATGTCGCTTAATCATGAAACATTTTTATAACTTCCAGTCATATATCTGTGGAATATTAAGTATAGATAAGTATTATCAAGAAACTATTTACGTTAATTAGCCAGAATTTCGTATTCAGTCGTTCGTTCATTTTAAATTTATAAATTGGGGTTTTTTTTGCACTTTCCATGTGTATAAAAATGCTCTTAATTAAATATTTAACATTCAGCTATGTAAATACAAAAAGAAATTATAGTAAATATTGAATTGAGGGTGATATTTTATAAATTAAATTTCTGCCATGTGTCAGAATGTTGCTTTATCTATATTCTAATAGGTGATCAACGCGCCTCTTTCAAATACCTTTAAATAATTTTACAGTGCAACTCTCATTTTTATTTTTATTACTTTGTTTACCAGATTAGATAATCTTGAAAAAAAAAAGACATTTTAAAAGAAATTCGATGACATCAGATAGCTACAAATCCTGAAATATAAAATATTATACAGAACTTTGGAAAATAATTGAATTCCATTTTAAATAGTTGTTATTTGTAAATACCGCTTGAAGTTTTTTTGTAAAAATAATATTGCATATTTATAAAAATATATAATAAAAGAAGATAAAAATGTTAATCTATGTCACAAATTACTTTACTTTCACAAAAAATTATATATATATATATATATATATATATATATATATATATTATTTTTAAGGTTAGTACATATGGCAACATATTACATTTAGTTTATTTCGATAAATTACTCGTAATTTTTGCAAAAAAAAAAAAATAATAAAGTAGATGTACCTTATAATAATTTCTCACAATATTAAATGTTGTTGCTTATATCTTTATTGGGTTTTTTTTCTTTTGAAATACAAGTTTTCGTACTCTAGGCAGAATATTATCTCCTACAGGCTATACATCTTAGACCTGTGCGTGACATATCAACGAATATGTTGGCAAACATGTTTTTCCTACGTCATTCAGAATAAAGAGTTTTTATTTCTGAAACGATTATTTATAACGCGAGTAATTCACGGAAAATATTAGTTTATACTTTTTTTTAAATATATTCAACTAATAAGCACTTTTATTTAGATAAAAAGAGTTTTAAACATTAATAATAAAAATAAATAAATAAATGTTTTGTCGAAAAAACACACGCACACATACAGACGCCGTTATATACAATGTTCGCTTTCAAAATTTCCTCGTGTTGCATTTGAAACAATCATTAACCCAATTCTGCCTGGAGTATTAATCCATAACATTGTTTAATTTCTAACAATTATTTATAGTTGCAGTAAATCATGACAAACTTCAGTTTTAAAGATATTTGTGTAATAAATAATTTCATTTACATAAAAATATTTTTAAATATTGATTACAAATTATATATGTTTTGTAGAAAAACACGCAAACAGATTCCATTAAATCCTATTTCCACTTTAGTAATTTTAAACCCCCCTTCAGTTGCCATTGAAATTAACATTAGTTTTTCTCTGCTGGGAGCGTTATTCCAGTCTAAACATTTTGAAAAGTATACATGTAACCATACGTTTCAATTAAGGCCAAATAAAATACATTATAATTTATTAAAACATAAGTTAATTTACATTTTTATAACCTATTTTTAAAGTACCTAACAAATAATTAATCTATTAAGTGTTACCATAAAAATTAGTTACTTGATTAATTTAAAAGAAAAATTTTGCTAGGGGGAAATGTTACTAGATGTTAAGGTATCTGCGTGACTTCTGAACAAATATTTTGAAATTTTCTAAATTTTAAGTTAAAAATGGATAATTAATTTAAAAATTGTCACACACATGTGACGTAAACATACAAATAATTAATTGTTTTTTACTTGTAAAAATATTGTAAAATTATCTGAAATATTGCTATTTTCTTAAAACTATTTAAATTTAAAATTATTAAATATAAATACATTTTGTCAATTCTATAGTAAATGAAACATAAAATTCTTATATAGTCGCTAGACTCTTTTTATGGAAACTACATGGCTATTTTAAAAGTTAAAGGTATAAAATCCCAAAAATGCTGAAAATTCCAGAAAAAGTTTATAATTCATTAATTAAAACACTCTAACGCATAAAAATGTCAATAATTCAGCGTCAGAATTTCTGCTTCCTTTGAATATATATTTAAAAAATAATTTTAAAAAATGTGTTAATTCAACTGTTATTTATTGAGTTATGCATGTAAGATATGTAAAGATATTGCAAAAATGGGTCGAAACATAGTGAATTCAAAATACTTTTCTCTAAAATCTATATCAATATATACATGATACTTATTGATGTTATTTTATATACATGATGTTATTTTTTGCTATTGTATTCAATACTAATATTATGTGAAATGCTTTTAATTCTTATAAAAATTTCTACATATAAAAAGAAATATACCGTCATAAACACAGATTGAGAATTTCAAAAAGGCGTAAATCCCAAATGTAAAAATGGGATATATGCCTGAACCTCCCCTTTTATTAAAAGTATATTTCGGTATTATGAAAAAAAAAGATTTGTTCAAAAAATAAACTATAATAAAGTGATAATACTTTTACCTTCTTTTATTACCTAAAGAACAGTTTCCATTCTTGATATATTTTTTAAAGAAAAAATAAATCTAAATTTCTTTTTTACAAACTGTCTTTTTACTGTGACTATGAATCAAAGTACAATGTTTAAGTTATTAAATTAAAAATGATATCCAACTAAAAATGTGTCTTATTGAACTAGGGAAAAGATTAATCGAGAAGTATTCTTTTCATTTGTCCCTTGCGAGAAAAGGAAATTTCTGTTAAAGAATTTAAAGATTAAATTTCCTTTTTCATAAGGTTAATTTAATATATAATGTTTTCAACCTTTGTTTTAAGATGTTTTTCGCTAAAGTTAACTATTATAAAATGAATATTTCGTTACACAACTTACTTCAGTGATAATGTTTTATCGAATTAAAGTTACTCTTTCGTAAATTAATGTGTGCTCTACATGCATTGATAGTCGATTTCTGTACATCGAAATACAGTGTTGCTAGATATTCAAAAGTCAATTTCCCCAATTGTTTTTTAATTTCCCCTCAAATCAGTGTTTTTTCGACAAAAGTCCCAGACTCAGTTTTTACTCAAAAATGGAATTTTTAAATTTTCAATTTATAACTACAAAAAATATTTACTAATTTAAGCTCATTTTTTTTCACAATTCAAGCCATTTTTTGAAAAAAAAAACCCATTTACAAAAAACAAACTTTTGAACTGGGCTAAATGCATATTCTGTAGCTACAATAAGAGAATGAGTGATAAATTTTGCAGTGACAAATTATTTTACGTTTGTTTTTAAAAATATTGTCTAACAATGTTGGCCTATTGTTACATTATCTCCATAGCTTTAGACAATCTCTTATCAGTTGGGATTTGAATGATTCCGAGATTATAGGGTGTTTTAAATTTTTTGCCATCCCTATACTGAAGTACATAATCTTAATGCAAATTATGTTCGCTGTATCAATCGATGTTATTTGTATATGGTAAGAGAAAAATATCTGCTTCCTACATATTTATTTATTTATTTTTTAAGTACGGCGAAAGATTTTTTTTCGTATAAGTACTGCAGATTTAGTAACGTGCAGGTTTAAGCTCCTTAAGACTGAATCTGATGCATCTGTAATACGTGTAAACTGTAATGCAGTGATCAAAGAACACGACCACATCCAAGAGAATAATGATTGATATTTCCGATTTCTGGATTGTATTTTCGCTTTTCAAATCAAAATTGAGTTCGAGATAGATTAGATTTAATACAGGACTAAATAAATCTTTACGGTAAATAGTAAAAAAAAAAAAAAAAAAAAAAAAAAAAAAAAAAAAAAAAAAATCCCCAAGTTTTTCCACAAAATGTTTTGTAGTCCCCAACAATTTCCCCACGAACTACTTGTCCCCAAAATATTCCCCTATAGATTCAAAATCCCCAATCCAGCAACATTGTTGAAACACTATCTATAATAGTAAAACATTTTCTATATATCTAATATTATAACATTATCTATGTATGATCATTTTTACGGTGGTAGCCCATTTTTAAATTGTTTTAATATATATATTTAAAAATATATCTATTTATTTTTCGTACATGATAAATTATATATTTTATTAATATTAAATTGGTTACCTTAAAATAAAGAACTGTTGATCAGTATTTTGTAAAATATCATAATATCTTATTTCACATATTTCTAAAATATTTCTAAAAAAATAAATAAATAAATAAAATAAAATATCATTCGATTTATTTCGTATGCATATTTAATCATTTTAAAATTAATGTTATAAATACAAAATATATTCTAGTTCTAAAAGAGTAACTAAGTCATTTTAAATATAAAAGCAACACTATGTATACAGAATGTCAATGCAAAACCAAGCAAATTAAAAAAAAAAAATTTGTAAAATGAATCTTTTTATCATTTTAATATAAAAATTATTAATATAATTATTTATATAATCTATAAAAAATATTTTTTTAATGTAATAAACTAAATCAAGTATATAGCGTAAACAGAATACACATTTTTATCAAGTTAAAAAAAATAGAAAAAATAAGATAATAATTTAAATTAGTGTGTGATATTTGATCTTACATATTGGTTTCGTTAAAACAAATATAAAATCTCTTAAAAAATAAATAGGGAAAATATTTGATCAGATGTACTACAGAATTGAATAATGTTAACAACTTAAAATTTAAATATTGTTATTATTTTATGATTAAGGGAGATATGTAATCTTTATGTATAATGAAAATATTTGATACATTATTATTTTTACATTAATTGAAAATGAGTTTTTTTAGTCATTGTACATCTAAATACTTTTTACGCGAATCAAAAAAATTCTCCTTATATGTCATGAATCCCCGTTTCACAAAATAAAATATTCCCATCGATAAACTGTATTTAATAGCATTTACCAAACGTCTGATCAGTATATATTTAATTTCATCAGTGTTAAAAATTTGCAGTATTCTGTCCAGTCATTTGACCGTTTTTATTGAAAACGGTTACACAACCGTAAGTTAACACTATTCTGACACTATTATTGGCCCTTTTATGGTCAGAATATAGTTAAATTGCCGTTATGAAACCGTTTTTTCAAAAAACGGTCGAATGACTGGACAGAATGCTGTAAAATTCTAACAGTGATTTCTTTAATAAATTTTTAAATATGTTCCTGTGATATATGTTAGCAAGTACATTGATAATCTTATTTCTTACGAAAAAAAATTCTTTCGTGGGCAGAAACGAAAGTTAACTAAAAATAATATATTACTTGACCTGTTATGTCCAGGTAAATATATATAAAATAATAAATCTTTATATACAGATTTTACACACCAGGAAACATGTTTAGTGTCATATATTCTATTTAACAAGAGAAACACTGTCCGAGAGCCTCCTCGTACCTATGAGAAATTTATTACACATCAGCGCTTAAAGAATTTCCCATCTTTAGTGAAATATCATGTACTTTTAAAATATTATCTTATACCCATTATTTAAACACAAATTAATTTGATTAACATGCGGTTTTAACTAACATATCAAGTGTGTATAATTGATATTTACAGATGTGAAGCACCTATTTATATATAATTGAATATTTCGAATATCTATTTTTATAATAGGTATTACTTATATACAGGAAGATTTTAAAAAGTTTACAAAATGATGTGGCAAATCAGTCATACAGCAAGAATAAAATATCACACAGAAACATATGGTCGCAAACAACTTATTTAATCACAAATACAGGGTATTTCATCTTAACTTGATTCGGATTGACGGTAATAACGTTCAGAAAACTGAAGTACATTACAATGAAGTATATGTACAATAAAACATTTAACTGATTTACTCACCTTTGCTGTAAATGTCATAACACCAAACAAAAATTGTAAAGGTTTGCATTATATGTGCCAGCTGTATGCACTTGGCGACCCATATTTTGGACTGTGATTATTATTTCATACCGTATCATCGATTGCTTGAGCAACATGTTTTTCCAGATTTTTTCGTCATGTTATCACATTTCACACAAAAGAAGGTACATATTGTTGCATTTTCATTACAATGTTTTTATTTTTCTTGAAATTATTACCATCAACCCGCGTTCAGTTTGGATGAAATGCCCTCAATTTGTGACTAAATAAGTATTTGCGACCCTATGTTCCTATGTGATTTTTTATCCTTGTTGAATGCCGGATTTGCCATGTAATTTTTTAAACTTTTTTTTAAATCACCATGAATATTTAGGCTTTACATACAAAGCAACGATATACATGTATTACATAAGGTTTAATTGTAAATACTAATAAATATGCTTTGAAAAATTATAAGGTTGAAGTAAAATATCTTTTCTAAATAGTTACGCATTCTGTTATATTTATAACACGTTGCGTATAAAGAGTTAATTTTATATGTATTTTTAGTTACAAAACATATCTAAATAAATTCATGTGTTTTGAAGCACATAAAATCAAATATACACACTAATTATAGTTACATGCATGCACGAAAATATAATCTGTAAACAAAACCATTTAGAAAACAATTCTATTGATTTCACATCATGGTGCTTATTTTTGTTTGAAAATGCATTAAAAATATTGATATGACAATGATAGATTCAGAAATTCCCTTTTCGGTGTATAATTTTTTATTCATGTAAATGTTACAGATATTTTTAAAGCATCTGATGCACTGCTTATGATAATATATATATATATAAAAGATACAAATAAAACATTATTATTATCATTCTAATGGCAATAGTACATTTTATTACGTAAGTTAAATACTCTTTTTTAAAAGCTTTTTATGCTCACTGTCTATAAAAGACAGAGAGTTCTCGCAGGTTCTGAATGCACGTACGTATGTATGTACGTAACGCGATAACTATTGATAGAAATATCAGATTTGTTTAACTTTGGATATATGTTCATTTTGATAAGGTTACCCAAAAGTTACCCCATCGGGTGGTATTATTTTGTGACAAGTGTGTTTACTCCTTGAAAAGCAAGAAAAAAAAATCATGAATAATGTCGGCATTGAATATTATGCTGAAAACAATTTAAACTGTAAACAAATATTGGTATGTCATTAATTTGTTCCATTATATTTCCTTTCGCTTCAAAGAATAAAAGAGCGTTTTGTTTCTTGTATAGGTATAACACCTTTAATTATAATCGCGCTTTCATAATAATTCAACCCATATTTATTTCTTAAAATATAGCAAATCATCTTTCATTCAATATTTCGAAATTGATCATTTTAAAATAGCATTTGGAATTTTTCTGGTAGTAATACAAAACCAAAATCTTCATAATGTAACGACGGTTATCTAATGAGAAAATAGGGATTACAAGAGAAATGATGGAATTATACAAAATGAAGAAACATTCATCCAGAAATACATTTCTGTTTTACAAAGTAAATGAGAGTGTACGAAATATATGAAATTAAATAAAAATTTAGAATTATTTCTTTTGATTTGTACAACTGACCCAAAAACGGTCAATTGATCCCAATTGGTCTCAATTGGTCAATTAGCTCAAAATTGGTTTTATGTAAACTCGTAATCCCCCTATCACTGGCTGATTTTTAAAAAGTCCTAGCCTTTGAGAAGCAATAGAAGGCTCCGTTATAAACTCTCTCTCTTCAATCAATTGGGAAAAATCTGAGAATGTGTCGTTTACTGCCTGAAGCGTATTCAAATAAATGGAAAAGTTTAAGGGAAGACTTTGAGGCCTTTCTGGCAGATTGCGCCTGTCTCTTTATTCTGTACTTCCAGGTGATAGAGGCCGTTTTTTTTGCTTGCTCTGGAGGTCGCAGCCTGTTCGATTCCCCTGGCTTTTTGAACATCAATAGCAAAATTTTTTTTTCCTTGCACGAATTTCAACTTTTTGTGTATCTTTGCGACCTGACATTTTGTTTAGTCTTCCAACTTCTTTAACTTTTTCACAAAGACTTTCCCCAAATGTTCTGTCATCCATCTAAAACTTTCTTCGAGGACTGCTTTTGGAAGCCGTTCTAAAACTTTGTTTCTAATTAGTGTATAGATTCCTTGTCCTTTGAAATCCAAACTTCAGCTTGTTCTGTGTGTTCGACTGCAGGGCAGTCATGAACTCTTTGAGATGATGCGAAAATTCATCCTTTGGTACGTTTGTTAACTGTTCTGGTTTGCTGCTACAAGAAGTGGATTTTTTTTTTTTTACTTGACAACCCTTCACTACAGTGAGACTTTACAGGGTGGATACTAAATACTGTTACACTTCAAAAAATACGAATTAATTTTAATCGTTTGGGAAAACAATTTATTTCTCTATTTTAGGGTTTGACAAGCTTCTATTAGTGCAGACGAATTTGGTTATAAAGCGAAAATTTAAAATTATTTTAAATAGGAAAGCCAAAAGAATGATGATTAACCCGGAAGAACTCGCTGCGTGAGATTTTCTCTCACCCTCGTACTTTTTTAAGACTCTTATTTAAACCATTTTTCATTTTAATTAAAACTTTAAAATGTTATTTCAATTATTTTACCTTTTTGTGAATGAAAGTACTAAGCCAAGCAAAAAAAAAAAAAAAATTATATTAAGCGACTGTAAAGTAAAAGAAAAGCAATTGGGTACCGTGCGAGAAATTCTCACTAGCGAGTTCTCCCGGGTTAAGCAGCTCTTTGATCGCAGGTTTTCCTCAGGTAAAACCTTTAAGCAATTAAAATGCCCTGGTTTTTATGGAACATTTATATATAAAACTATAAATCGATTATTGGATACTAATAGCTATGTAAATATCGATCTAGATCTGGTCGTCCACGCTCAGTTCTCAAAATAGAGCGCACCAAAAGAATTCGCGAAAAAGTGTGAAGAAATCCACAACGTTCTGCAAATAAAATGGCTGCAGAAGAGAACCTGAGTCGCAGAACTTTGGAAGTAATTATAAATGAAGATCTGGGTTATTGCTCTCATCGCAAAAGAAAAATTCAATGATTGACTGCTGAACAAAGTATAAACAAATTACAAAAAAGGAAGAAATTGATGAAGCGGCATGGTAGGAAAAGTATTGACTGAATAATATTTTCTGATGGGAAGCTATTTTGCACTTAAAAGTGTTATAATGCTAAAAATGATATCGTATATTTAGCAACCCTCGAGGGTATACCTGAAACCTTTCGAATTGTTAAACACTTTTAGAACAAGAATTGCGTTATGGTTTGGGCTGCAGTGTTAAACAGTGGAAAATTGCCTTTGAAGTTCATCGATAAAGGGATAAAAATCAATGCGAATATTACAAACAGGACATATTGCCTACACATTTATTACCACATGCTGACAGGTTGTATCCCAAAAAGAATTGGATATTTCTGCAAGATTTTACATCTTCTCACCGAGATATATCAACTCAGGCTTCGCTCCCTGTCACCTGTACGAACTTTATCATGCAAGAAGATTGGCCACCTTCTTCACCAGATCTAAATCCTTTATATTTTTGAGTGTGGGGATTTTAGAGGCTAAAGTAAATAGCAACAAACACAGAAGTTTGACTCTCTCAAAGCTTCCATATTGCGTGAAAGTTACCGACTACCTCTTAAAATGATTCGTGCCGCAGTCGGACGATGGCATAAGATATTATCTTTAAAAATCGATAAAGATGGCGGTCAATTTGATTAAAATTATTTCCGGTTAAACTTTCATCTCTGATGTTCATCATGTTAGTGTAGTTATCATTTTCTATTTTATATTTGTAAAAAAAAAAATGACGGAATATTTGTAACAGTATTTAGTAGCCACCCTGTAGAAGACGGAACAATGTGCCACACCAAGTGGCTGCAGGTGATGAGTAGACTTTCGAGGGAGTGCAATGAACATAATTTTATTTTCTCACAATGACGTGATACTCCTAGACATAGGATATATTATGTTTGATTTCAGCTCTCGTGGTGTTTCACGTCTATCGTGACATGGAAAACGCAAAATATATATTTTATTTTTAAACTGAAACCTCGCGTGGTTATTTTTTGACAATGTCTTTTTGTCACTAAAAAGCATCACAAAGTGTCTATATTTTGATTATGGTGTTATATATCACAGTAATATCACTTGATAAAGAATATATTACTGCACAGTATAACAAACACAATATCAATAAAGAATATTAAAATGTGTTAGGCAGTTTTCATTTACCTTAGATTTGGGCATACAAAGTATCCGGATTTCGATTATCCGGAGATTTGAAATAAGAAAACTAAACCATCTGTCACAAAGTAGTCCCTAAAGTCACAAAGTATACACAATCTTACGGTATATATTATTTATGTTGTCAATATCCCTTTTCCTCAAACAATATGGAGTGTATATCGATGAATGAGGTATCGTTGTAAAAACATTTTTTGTCAATACCTGATATAATATAATGCATTTAACTAATATATAGCATACAACGATGAATTAGGCATCATTAGACTGGATTTTTTGTTAACATCTCACATTGCATACTGAATTTTAAGGTTACGTATTATCATTCATATTATTTCTAATGTCAACATCGCTTTTACTATACATATACAAAATACACATGTTGGATGTTGTACCATACGAAAAGTTTTTAACAGGCTTTAGACAGTGCACACATTTTGTTAAAAGAAGTTGTTTTATTTAACCCTTAAATGCCTGGTGTTGCTTTTCGGCAACATGCCCAGATTAGGCTCTAAAATATTATTAGAATAATATTGAAGCTATATTGCCTAATGTTGCCAATAAAATACATTCTGAAAATATTATAAAATCGATTTTCAACATGTAGATGGCAACACTTGTGCTGTTTAAAAATAAAGATAGATTTATTTTTTCAATTGTTGCTACTTGTTCTTTTTGTTTTGTTCGGAAGCTTGCGAAATACCCTATTTTGACCAGCAGTCAGAAAGTAAAATTTATTTCTTATAATAGTTCCTATATCCTTGTGTGTTTAATATTATAGAATTTTATCAAGGGAAATTATTTTTTCAATTAAACACAATTTATGCCGATTAGTAACAAACTGTTTTTAGCCTTAAACTATACTTAAAACAAAATATGATTTTTTAAAGTATTTTTCCCATGATTTATTTAAAAAATGAAAGCTGAAAAACGTTACTGCAATGATTTTTGAAAAATCAGGCATTTAAGGGTTAAAACATTGCAATTAAAACATGTATTAGAAAATAAAGTAACAGATTGCAGTACGAAAGCACCACAAGGGTTTACCGGTTATATTTAAACAGTTTATTTTATAAAGACTTTTGTCCGTTTGTAGCGAAACACGTATTTTTAAACACTTTCGAATAGAGCCTTTACAATATAATACACTATTAAAATTTATATATTTACAAAAGTTTTACAGTATTTTAATTGAGTAATTTGTGGGCATATTCTAATAAACAGTTAAATATTGATTAAATTTAACGTACTTTTACAGGAGTGAATTTTTATTTTGTGAAAGTGATAATAATGTCTTTACAAGTATGTTCAAATATGTTCATGTAAAAACATGTATTCTTTTACAATGTATTCTTGCAATGTAATGTTCATGTACTCTTTTAGAAATATGTTCATGTAAAAACACTTTAAATAATTGTGGAATGGTTAGGGATATGGTAATAGGAATATAATAGTTACAAAAGTGATTTTATTGAACTGAGAAAATTAAAAATAATCGTTACAATATAAAAAGAAAAAGACGGATTAAATGTGAATATTAGAATTTAGTTTAAGTTAATTTTATCTGATTTTATAGAAAGTTACCATTATTAAGGCGACAGTAGACGTTCAAAATCGTAAAAAAAAAATATTTTTTTTTTTTTTTCATTTTGTGGAAAAAATGTTCTGGCAATCTTCTACTTTCAAATATAAAAAAAAATCATTCAAATCCGATTTTTTTTTTGAAGAGATACAGCTGTTTCTCTAACGCAAACAACCATTAATCTATACTAAAATAAAACTTTAAATCCAGTTTTCTCAAAATGAGAATTTTTGCCGACTGAGTGAGTTCAAAATGCTCCACGCGTCTTAATTGTATACCAATTTTCATAGTACTTGATAAGATTATTGTTGATATTTTGCTACAAAACTTGCTATTAATATGTGTACATTATTTCATATAAATGTAAAAAAAGTAATATTTTATCATTGAATTTTATCCGAAATGATCAATATTATTGGTTTATAATTTTTTTTGTCTTCCAAGGTACTTGGTATAATTATAAAATGGATACCAATTTTTGATATAATATCATAAAGCTATCCTAAAAAAAAATACAAGTTTCTGAAAAAAAATATTTTTTAATTTGTATCACTAATTAGCATATTATTAATTAAATACTCATTTGTACTAATATTTTTTAATGAAATTGAGAAATTTTCTTAATTATTGCATAAATTATATGTGTATTAAATTTCAAAACAATTGAGCAAAAATGTAGAAAATCTTTTTGAACCACCACAGTCGCCTTACAGCGGTAAAAAGAAAAAGAAAAAAAATTAGCTTAGAGCTTTTAATTGTATATTTTTTAACTTATATGATGTGTACTAGTACAAAAAATAATTACTTAGTGCACTGTTAAAACACTATTCTTAAAAATAAGTAAATTGTACTAATTATTGAGCACGTCCCGATCTTAAAATAGCTCCGAGTACTTAACTCTTAAATTTGAAAAACGCATCTACTCATTTTTTTTTAGTACATATAGGGACTCGAAAATAAGTATGTATAGAAACGCACATACACTATAAGAAAAAAAAGCGAAATTACAGAGAACTGACAAATCACCATTTTTAATTACGAAGAACTACAATTTTTGGAGTAAAGAACAACGAATTCACTATATTAATTCTTGAAATTTTGTGTATGAGCCGCCCCGTGATTTGAACCCGAGTCCTCTAGGTGGGTGACCAGTATTGTACTGACTGAGCTAGAAGAGCAGTCACCAGTTGTTTCCAAATGACACACTTATGAATCAGCGACGGAAGATCGCAAAACAGCAGAGATGAATTTTTCCCTTTCTTAATTATTCTAATTTCTAATAAAAGAATTTTTAAACTAAATTTTCTTCTTTAACATTTCTAATGAAATTGTAAGTAAATTTGAAAAGTGTGTATTATAAATTAAAAATTATAACAAAGATAGACATATCTTTTTAAAAAAGCTTGGAAATCCCTACTGTCAATTCGGTATAAGAAAAGACGTTTATCAGAAAACTCATATTTTTGAGCACATAGGATTTAAACATGAATATTAAGACTTTTAAATACAAAATATATGTATTCATTTCTGCATAAATAAATCAAGTATACACAACTTCAAAATATCATGTACTCGTTTCTGAATTAATTGTACTTAAAAAAAAATCGAGTACAAAAAAAGTTTCATTTTTAAGTAGATTAATGCTCCTTTTTGAGGCAATTGTACTTAAAAAATATGAGTACATAGAAATGCTCATTTTTAAGTAGATTATTTTTAATAATGTACTTCTTTTTTAAACAATTGTACTTAAAAAAATACGAGTACATGGAAGTTTTCCTTTTTAAGTAAATTATTTTTGAAAGTGTGGTTCTTAGGACTCTTAAAATTGGAAAAAAGAAAAAAAAACCATTTTTAACATTTAATTTCTTAAAATGTATACTATTTCAAAATACAAATTTTAGAAGTGTGAAAGATATAAGTATGCTCTTTCATTTAATATATTTAAAAAAAACTAGATACAGAATTAATATTTATAGGGGCATCAAACTGTCCGACATTTGCAAAGGAGAAAATTGGTATGGCAGCTTACGCGCAGGATTACAAAATTAATTTTGCAAGTAGAATGAAATTTTTGACGCCTAAGTATACTTTAGATTGTAGTAATGACTGTGAATAAATAAATTTGCATTTAAAATATTTTTATATTTTTAATAAAAAGTTATATTTAGCTAAAACAAATTTTTCAACCTAAGCAAATATTTTTTTAACTATAAAAAGGGATGTTTGGGTTCGATTTATACAGATTAATTTTAAATATATATTTTGAAATTTTCATGAAATATATGGAGATGCTTTTAAGATATATTTGTGTGTCATGCCCAAAAACGTCATGTTGAGAAAAATGACTTCAAAATTTCGGTAACTCCGCTTGTTCTAATTGGAATTACATCAAAATATTAAAAAAAGATAGGAGTTCAATATATAAAGAAACTGAAATTTCGAAAGTAGGTGATCAAGAATTTAAGAATCCTGAGACAACTTCAATTACACTTCGCAAAAATGTAGCAGATTTGCTTTTAAATTCTAGTAACTATCATATGTTTCCGAACTCCCCAACATTCATGCAATTTTATAGGGTTCATTTTGTAGAAACGCATAATCCATATTATTAATAAAAAAAAAAAAAAAAAAAAAAAAGAAAAAGAAAAAAAAAAATTAAAACGGAATGAATTAAAAAAAAAAAAAAAAAAAAAAAAAAAAAAAAAACATAAGAGTACTTAAAAGCTTGCTTAGATTTATAAGTTACAAGAAAATTTTTTGTTAAATACTTACATTTTCCAGCATCTTGTTCTAAGTGTCAAAATGATATGTCTAAATTTGCACGATGTATTTGATCATTTTTCTCTAACAGCACCATGAATAAAATTCCATTTGCTGTTATAGTTTTCAGAGACGTCGTAGAACTGCCATGAGCAAATCTCTCTAACGTGGATATTTGTTATTTCGTGATGAAGTTCAAGTAGGAATATTTTAAAAAATTACAGTTTCAAATATTGATCAGAACGTGTTGTTTTTCTTAATTTACTGGTGAGTTTTAAATGTATACATATGTTGCATTTACTCTCCGGTTTCTAACAAGCTTTGTGGGGTGATATAAAATAATTGTTGCAACCAAAGCTCTCTACTGGAAGAAAAAAAATTAATTTTTGAAGTGACATTGCCTAATGTTGGACACATTTTTTTTTAATTGAAATGCAAAGCAAAACGCAAAATCTCGGAAAATATTCTGTCCTCATAAACATTTAAAGATCTCAGCTTTAAAATTTAAAAGTCGGCCACTATGACATCCTTTTTGAATAACCATGAGTAACAAGCACATAAGATCCACTATATGATCCTTTAATAATAGTCAGTATTATGACTTTGTCATTCATGACCAGCGTTGTCGTCATTGTGGTATCCCTTTAACAGCCCCTGCTGTTAGAACATTGCATCAGCTTTCATTTCGTTTTTGTTTTCTGAATAAAAGTCGTGGTCTGCTTGCAATACATGCCCTTAATGATAAAACGAAATGCAATTTTTTTGTATGCTTACAAGGGAACCACCTTTGGTGCTGCTCGCATCCAGCATTGAGACCTGTTGCATTTTAAAGCCGTATATTATCAAGTTTGAAAATCGATAAAATTTTCTGTTAAAATAATATTTCTTGATTATACAGCAGCATAACTTTCTGAAAATGCAATTTTCTAGACCACATATCGGACTGTTAACATTGAATTTTTTTAAAGAAAAGCATTTAAAAATAAAAATTAGTTAATAATAAGTATAAAATATTGAAAAAAGTTTGAAAATTCTTTTAAAAACACACGAATTTGATTTTGAAAAATTGGAACATTATATTCATATTTTTGGCGGGGAAACAGTTGGCGTTTATTTTCAAAAGTAGAGCTTACCGGCAACCCTAGCCAAATGTCATAGCTGAATTTGAAATAGCTAGAAATTGTAATGTCCGACATACTTTGCCATAGTAATTTTTCTAAATTGTGTAAAAATATTAATTTACTTTATAATTACTTTTACTGAAGGACCATTTAATACAGCAACATTTCATTTTAAACATTCGAAACTTTATTTCATTCGATTTCAAAAGAAAATAGTTTGCTTATTTTCTATTTCACTAAAAAATACTTTTCAATAAACTTCGAAGCTTTTATTACTTATATATTTATCGTCTGCATAGAGAAAAAATAAAAACCTAATATTTGTTTCTTATGCTATCAATTATTTAAAAAAATCGCAATCTGATATAATTCTAGTAATATGTTCTGTAAATTTACTCTTTGGATAAAGCGGGCGGAAAAATTGTAGCGCCCTATTGGGCGACTTAACTCACTTTTGGCGTGAAATAAACAAATAAATATGTAATAATAAAAAATTAAAAGTATAAAAAATTATATAAAATGTGATTTTAACACAGAAATTTTATCGGTTCTCTAACTTTTATGTATAGGGCTACAAAACACACCAGGTCTCGATGCTAGTTAGCGAATTTTAAAATTAAAACATTTATGCTAATTTGAAAATCGAAGGGTTTCTATGTATAGTTTATGTTTTAACAATTTATAAGTTAATAGATATAAGTATTTTTGTAGGCGTCACGTGCTGGACATTATTTTCCGTTTATTATGGTATGTTATACACACAATATTTTTATTTAGCGCTAGAGCACCTTTCCATGTCATGTTTGTGACAGATTTTCTAAATATTACTGCTGTTTTAACAACGTTATTATATCCTCAAATCGAAACATTGATGCTAACTCGAAAATTGAGTGGATTTTATGTATAGTTTATATTTTAACAATTTATAAGTTAATAGATATAGGTATTTTTGTAAGTATCTAGCGCTGGGCATTTTTACCCGACTGCCAAGTAGGGTCATGTATTTCACGCGTATCTTTTTATACCCTCAAAACATCTCAACGGCTGGATGGATTTTAATGAATGAGGTCTTTATCTATTCGTCTTAACCGTCCGATGTTATAAGCTAGGTTTTGTTTTTAAAAATTCAAAATGGCGGCCATAAAATACAAAATGTCGGTAGATATGAGAAAAAAAGTTTACGCACTATATTGAGTGGAAGTTGAGACGCACTATATTGAGGTCTTTCAAAAGGAAGACGATGTTGTACTGACTATTTTACAGTCAGAAGCTCCATTTAAAAATTACACAACCTGGAAGTTGTGTAGGTAGGATCTCTAGCTTTACTGCAACTCTAACCTTCATAGACGTCTAAAGGCCTCATCAAAACAGCGTTTATAGATAGGAACTAACAATTAAACCTAACTTAAAAATCGTCAATACAAGTAAATAAAAAAATAGGTAAGTAATATAAAAAGTAGTTTCACATTAATGAGAAATAATTAATTAGTTCGCTTTTTACGCAGTCGGGTTTTTTTATTTTTAAATTTAATTTACGCTTTTCATGGAATGGCCCCAAAAATGGTCTATTACGTAGGTGTAGGGGTTAAAAAAATGGAGAGTTGTAAACCAATTAAAAACGGGCGGATTACTTAATTCTAGTGTTTAGACTGTAGATATTTTTAAACCTATTAACCATTTATCTACTGACGACTTATAAGTACCATTAAAATACCTTGCTATAAAATTCATTTAATGCATTGATTAGTAATTCAGTTTAGAATGAGTTATAGATGCATTTATTCATCTTCTTCCAAAAGCATTATTCGTTACACAAAACAAAAATATTTTTAAAAGGATGATTTATTTTGCCTAAGTACATTTTCTATTTCTACGAAATATTTAAAATAAAAAATCTGAGTGGGGTTATAAATATTACACAAAATCCCTATAAATTCAAATTTAATTAATCCTTCTAAATTCTTAAATCCTTCTAAATCCTTAAATCCTTCTAAAATCCTTCTAAAATTTATTAAATGATTGTGTAAATCTTCTAATGTACTTTCAAAAATTCACGAAAAATGCTTTAGAAGATAAAATTTTCATGTACATAAAGGCTTAAAGGACAATAGTTCCTCGGTTGGGACAGCTTTCCTAAGCATTAGAGAAGTTTTAAAAATGCTATGGTATCATAAAATTAAAACATTTATGCCAAAATATGAAATTCTAAGGCTTTTTTTATTTATATTTTCATTTTAACAACTTAAAAATTAATATAGGAATTTATAGAAGTATCAAGTGCAGGACATTTTGTCCATTTTCATGGAATAGCCAAAAATGTATTTTTGTGAGGGTCGAAAAAATCTCCTGACAGCTTTTTGTACTAAACTTCAACAGCTTTTTTTGTTGTTATTGTTTAGAGAATTTTTCAAAAATGAATTTATTAAAATTAGACCTGTTCGATATTGTATTTCGTTTGAAATAATTAAATAAATAACACGCGATCTGTGGTTGTTAAATAAGTTACAAGGGTAGACTGAAAAGAAATGCACACATGCTTGTAGAACTCGAATAAAAACAAATAGAAAGATCGGTCAAAAAGAACATTAAAATACAATCCTTAAGCTTCAAAGTCATATGTTTATTTTTCAACATAGTATCCGCTAAGGCTAACACATCTCTAACAATCTGTAATAAGTTTTTTTTTTTTTTTTTTTTTTTTTTTTTTTTTTTTTATGTCGTCACTAGAATATTCTCCCAATTTTTCTCGAATCCAGGACTTGATAGCTGCCTTGACCTCATCGTCCGGTGCAATGATTTCCCTTTACGTCTCTATAGAGTAGAGGAAAAAAATTATGAATCGCAAGGATCGTGGAGAAAGGAGGGTATGGAATCGTTTCAAAATCCAAGTTTTGTAGAGCCAGTTTTACGTTTCTCAATTGTGATACGGTTTCTCAATAATGAAGTCGACACGATCCCTGGATAATCCAATACGGTTTGCGATACACTTTTGAGTGATTTGACGGTCATTTTGAATCAAATCGTCGGCGAGTTTGCAATGTTTATCGTCAGTGGCAGTGATAATACGCCCGCTGCGTTTTTCAACAATAATTATGTCTTTTTCAGACTCGCAATCACGAAATTCTATTGTCTATTGATTTACAGTAGACCTGCCAACAGCATCGTCACTATAAACAGCATTTAAATGACGATGAATCGCAATAGGATTGACTTTTTCAGCAATTAGAAATTCGATAACAGCACTCTGTTGACATAGCAGTAGAACATGTATCCATACTTCCGCTCTCAAAATACACTAGATGACTTTAACGACCTCAAATCTACACATGCGTATAGACAGTGAATATTACTTCCACATGCCAGCGAGCGCTCATTTGGAGGCCATTTCGTTCGTGTTCTACAAGCATATGTGCATTTCTTATCAGCCTACCCTCGTAACATATTTTGAATTTCACATTGTCCTAAAATTAACCTTGTTAGAACTTGAGAGTGAAACCATGATTTGATAATTTTGGAAATTTTGATGAAAAACTTCCAATTCATGTCATGGATATTTCCATCAAATTCATTCAATACGATCTTTTCTTTCGAATTAAGACTATTAAAGAATTTACCGAAACGACGCGTTGATAAACTCTCCTAATCGAAGAATTTGCAGTAGTATTAAAGGCTTAGAATATCACAAAGGCAATTGTTATACACAGATACAATTGTTTTAAAATCAGTTTTTACTTTGGTTTGTTAGCTTTATAGTAGTTGGGATAAAAAACGCTTTAAACAACTTGCAATGATACTAAACTTGAACAAATATGTCGAACAAGGTTCGTACGGGTTCTTGAATTTCCAAAGCAATTATTCGGTACCAGTATTTTTTTATAGAAAATCTCTCCTTAAATAAGACAAAATTTCGTGCGTTTAAACTAGATTTATTTTTCGATTAAACAATACTGATATTTTGCCTTGAAAATAACGGTACCCGTACGAAAACTGTTGCATTATAATATATAGCTTACGCATTCCTTTTATTTTTAGTTTTAAACTTCAGTAGATGATAAAGCGTATATTAAACATTACGATAAACCCTGTAACAAATACACTTTACACACACTATGTTGTTTAATGTTGAGGTCTTTTTTTTTTAAGTTTGTTGGCTGTTTTTTATAGCACGTTTCACAGAAAATTGATATCATTATAGAGAATAATGTATAAGATAATTTCAAACACGAAAATTTTATAATCATTCTGGAGAAAAAATAGTCTTTATCCAAACATCTAACACGCTATTACATGGAAGACAATATCAATCTACAATCTACACTAATGAATCTAAAATCTAATATAAAACAGTGTTTAAGTAATATCAACCTACATTATACAATACAATTTCCTTAATAAATATTTTGCGTTATTTGTGTTTAAATAAGTTTAAATAGTTTCTATTCGATTACATATACCTATGAAAATGGTTTTTAACGGAGATCATAATATCATTGGAATGCCGTGAATAATTCGATATTATTAAAATCATCCCTTATTCTATATCAATATAGCACTGAAAACCCTGCTTTTAAATGTATCCTCTAAAGAATACAAAAATGCAAGAATTTCCATCCATAATGATAATATTCATTTCACAGTATTTCTCCTACATGTATATTTTGTGTTCGTACTTAATGTTGAAATAGGGATAAAAATTAGAATTATTAAAATAAAGTATCTCAAAACTTATCAACTTTTCGCGAAGACTTTTAATTGCATTCCTGCAAAGAAAATGTTGTAATTTAGAAGTAGCGTTCTTTGTTTACATTATAAATGAGAACTTTTGACATTCAAAGTAGTTTCTGATTTCGATTTCATGTCGCATTTTCTTTGAGAGTTAAGTTTTATAATAAAATGGAATAGAAATACAGGCCTGGTAAAATAAATATCAAAGCCAATTTCAAAAAATAGAAAATTCATTTAGATAAATATCCGAATTTTATGTTAAATTTAATTGGACAGCCAATAAATAGTAAATGGAGATTTTTTTAACCTTAGGACATCCCTCCACCGTAAATGTTTTCTAAAATCAGCACTGGATCTCACATGTTAAAGGTGTTGAATACTACTAATACTGTATAGGTAATAACTAGTAACAGTACGCACAAGACAGATCAAAAAACTTTTTTTTTTTTTAATTTCAGCTCATCAAGCCCCTTTTTAGGTCCAAATATCTATTGCCTTTGATTCGTCAACACAATTTCTATATCCTATATTTGTATATACAGTATTTCATGATTTAATAGATTTAACTCGGCAGTAGTCGCGTGTTGGTCTTTTTTTCTGCCCACATATATTGCGATTTTTTTAAGGTTAAAAAAAAAAAAAATCCATGCCTGCTTTTAGCTTATATCAAGCAGAATTTTCAAACAAATTTAACGCCAGTTTCAGCAAAATGTATTAGAAACAATATTGTGTCATTGGAATATAAATTTAATAAATATTTTATAAATTTGAACAGTTGTATGAAATAAATTTTATCTACGCATGCGCAAACGATAACTTTTTTTTTTTTTTTTTTTTTTTTTTTTTTTTTTACATAATTTAATAGTCATTACTGTGGAGCAATTCCAAAAGAAATCCAGTCAAATATTGTGAAAATTCAGAAAGATATCGTCGATAAATTGAGGGCAATTTTAGCTGCTTCCCAAAAGCATCTGAATGATAAGGGATTTTCCACAAATTGTCCTTTTTTTTCAGAAAAAAGTTAGTACTTTCAGAAAAAAGTTAGTATTTAATGAAAATCAATGAATAGATTTTGAAGATATGCTTCGACTTTGATACTCCTTTTTATCATGGAATAGGCTCGTTCTGGTGGTTATGCAAGAAAAACTAAAGCATCAATAAAAAACGGAAAGTAAAATTGACAATTTATGGAAAATCTCTTATCATTCAGCTGCTTTTAGAAAGCTCACTCTGTCGACGATATCTTTCTGAATTTTCGCGATATTTCACTGGATTTTTTTTAAGAGTTGTTCCATAGCGTTGACAATTAAATTATGTAAAAAAAAATCTTTGTCATCTTTCGCGCATGCGCAGAAAAAATTATTTTATAAACATAAATTATATTTCCCTAACTCATATTTCCCTTACAAACACAATGAATGACTACCATGTAGCTATATTTAAATGTTTATCCACCACCATAGTGAAGTAACTTCTCTGATTTTCCTCCAGGTACAATTTTATAAGTAAAGTTGAAATTGGTGGTGATTGAAAAGTCTGCGCAATAATCACTAATCTCAGCTCATTTTTACTTTTTCTCATTCTTCCAGATTTGATGAATAATATATATAATTTAAGTAAGATGCAAATTTTTAACTTCATTGACTTGTAGTATTCGTATATTAAGTGCAAACTGTTTCTAATTTTACATTTTCTGTATGTGGGTGGTTGGCGGTTAAAAGACCGAGCAAGACTAATAACGTTCTGAAAAAAGACGTGACTACTCTCGGGTTAATAGAAAGTAAGGCCTTCTAAAATAAATCATCAAAGCCAATTTCAAGCAATAGAATTATCATTTATATAAATATCAGTATGCTATGTTAAATTTAATTGTACAGCCAACAAACAATAAATTGGTATTTTTCAAAACTTAGTTTAAATACAAGGTCCCCAACATTCTTAATTTTTTTTTTTTTAATCAGATCTAGTTCTGACGTGTTCAAATTATTAACATAATACAATAATACTATACAGATAAGAATACTCGATAGTAACGGTAACAAAAGACATATTGTTATTATTTTTAATATCCGCTCAACACGTCTTTTTTAAGTCCAAGTATTGCTTAACAGCGGTAAATCAATAAAATTTCAATACTCTATATTTGCATATAAAGTAATTAATGTTTACTTCCTACATCACTGATATGTCATAAACAGAAAATACTACTTAGGAAAAATATTACAATCAAAAATGCAAACTTTCTGTGAAGTATTAAGTACTTCGTAGTCGCTTTCGTTACAATATTGGAAATAGCAAAACAATTCAGCATAAATATAATACAGCAAAATATAGAAAGAATTTTAAAAAGTTTAGCAGTGGGTCAAATTGAAGTTAAAATGATACCGTGTTCTTGAATATGTCTTATAGAAACTTTAATTATAATGTTTGCAACTAATGTTAATGTGGTAACATAGTGTATTGTATATTAAAAGCGCTTTGACATCGATTCTACATAAGCGAATAAGGCCACGTTTTGTTATGTTAGTAAAGTAAAAATGATGATTTTTGGAAGAAAATCAGTTTTGGTGATCCTCTAGCAGAACTATCTTAATATCTGTAAATCAATTTACAGGGTGTCCCTTCTTATCGTCGAAGGAAATGTGATTACTAAACGCTTAGATTTTGACGTATAGTTCAAACTGAAAATACAATCAAATGCTGGTTGATTTCTAAATTCAAAAACGTCTTCTCCGTCGTTTTCATGAAAGTCAATAAATCCGTAAGTCCCGTGAATAAGAATGAAAAAACAAATAGTCAAAAATTGATTTTAGTCTTCAACATATTTTTTCCAGGATGATACAACCTTTCTTCAGACTTTTCTACAGATCTTTCTTCCAACGGCCCTCTAACATTTGAATACCTTTCATATAGTAAAATGTGTCAAGGCTTTCAAAATATGCATCAGTTTCGCATATAGCATCCTCATTTAATGTAAATCTCTTACCCTGGAGCCTTCTTTTCAAGTTAGGAAAAATAATAGTCGCTGGAGCGAGATCTGGAGAATACGGGGGAAGAGGGAGCAATTCATAATTTAATTCATTCAATTTCGTCATCGTTTTCATTGATGTTTGAGCCGGTACGTTATCTTGGTGAAGCAGCACTCATTTTTTCCATGTGCGGCCATTTATTTCTTTATTTCGTTGTTCATACGGTCCAATAATGCTGCGTACTACTCTCCTGTAATCGTTTTACCTTTCTCAAGATAGTCAAAGAATATTATGCCACGTGAATCCCCAAAACACTGGCCAAGATCTTTTCAGGCGATTGTTGTGTCTTTCGTCTCTTTGGGCGGCTTTCACCGGGTTCCAACCACTCCGCTGACTGCTTTTTTGACTCAGGCGTGTAGTAATGGATCCACGTTTCATCCTTTGTTACGAATCGGTGAAAAAACTCGCTTGGATTACGCTTTAATAGTTTCAAAGCGTGCTCTGAGTTGGTCGATTGTCAGAAAACGCGGCACCCATCTTGCACAAAGCTTTTCATAATTAAATACTCATGTAAAATATGTCTCACCCGTTCTATTGATATCTTTATAATGTCAAATATTTCCCTTTCTTTAACTTTGCTGTCATACAAAACAATTCGGTGGACTTTTTTAATGTTCTCTGGAGTTGTTGCTTCAACTAGACGTCCAGAACGTTAAGCATCTTCGGTGTTTGTACGGGCACGTTTAAACTCACTAAACCATCGACAAATGTCTGTTTTCGACGGAGCAGATGGGCCGTAATGCTTTTCAAGAATTTTCTTCGATTTGGCCGGTATTTTTCTTCTTCAGAAATCGATGTTTGATTAAGACTTTCTGATCCATTTTTTACACAAAATCAAAAGCAACGTTAGTTGCACGACAACGACTTGTAAAAAAATGGCCGACGTATCATGAAACTTTGACACCAATCTTACGAAGGTTCATACTAAAAAAACATAATATGGATATTTTTTTATGCTGCCATCTAGTGACTAGTCCCGTGATGTATATATACACACACACACACACATATATATATATATATACATACATATTAAATAAAATGGAAATCACAAATATAAAAAATAAACTTGGACAGACAGTAGGAAAAATGAAATGCAAAAGTCTTGAAACTATGAATAGTTTACAGATTCGCCAGAGAAGCTAGGCAATATTAATTCATAGTAAATATATGTTATTTCGTCGAATATTGCGGGCAATGTGCCTAAAGTGACAGACTTATTTCCTTATAACGTATCAAAAAGGCCAAATTAGTGAAACAAATAATGTAATAAAATGAAAAAGAACTATTATGCGGAAGACATATAACAAAATTAATTAAAACATAAAATAAATAAATAAAACTTTAAAGTGTAAAATACACAACTCGCCAGAAAACAAAACGCGGCAAAAATGTGCAATGATATAATTTTGATCATGCCAGAAGTGAAATTAGTAGATATAAACAAAGATTCAGGAAAAATAATAATAAAGATATTATTGCCATCTACCGTTAAAAAAGAAAACAAAATTTGTGCTGCCATCTATTAGCAAGGTGAAGAACGAAGGACCATTAAATTAGTTAATGTAAAAAATAGTGATATATAAAATAGAGAAAAATACATCGATTACAGGACAGATGGACAACAATAACCAATATGCAAAATGCATATAAAAATGGAACGAAGAACATAGGCAATAACTTAAAATGAAAATTGAGTAATTTTAGAAGAATGTATTAATTAAGAACAAAAGAGGTGTGATTATAGATAAATAATTAATAATGATTAATCTAAGGCAGAATAATACAGCCATGCACAACTTTGCAATATGTAAAATTTATTATGTTAATTAAATGTGTTAAATGTAAGAAACCCAAGTTTTATTTATGTATATATAATATAAAAATAAATATATAAATAAATATAAATTTTTAAATTTTTAAAAAATATATTATTAAATTTTCCCGCTTTTACTTCATCTTGATGAAACAAACATTCGAAACCTTGATGTCGAAAAGTGGTTCGATCTTCAAATTTAAATAAGCGATACCATGATCGCTGTTTCTGGATTATTCGTCACATTTATGGAGTTATGTTGGAGTTCATGAGTTTTATCGAGTTTAGTAAGGAACGACGGTTATTGTAATAGGAAATTCTTTTTAAAATATTGTTTTAAGAACATTTAAATATTTCGCGTTTTGCTGCTCATAATGGTGTGTTTCATTATATAGCATTTATTTAAGATTCTTGGGTGAGCAATTTTTGCACAAAAACAATGTCACATTTTTTGGTCGTCCCATTTAGGTACAATGGAATT
Source organism: Maratus speciosus (assembly GCA_963932465.1). Classification (NCBI taxonomy): domain Eukaryota; kingdom Metazoa; phylum Arthropoda; class Arachnida; order Araneae; family Salticidae; genus Maratus; species Maratus speciosus. The sequence goes on from OZ010789.1 coordinate 43,234,126, forward strand.
ATACTTTATACAGTAATTATTTAATTGGTTTAGAAAATAAATTAATATTATCAGTGTCATCTTTTATGTATATTCTATAAAGGTGCTTTCTGATTTAAAAATAATGTAAGGATTGAATAATTCACAGTATTCTTTAAAGTAAAACATGCAGTGTTCCTTTTCAAAAATAATTTATTTCGGTAAAAATACGTTGTAAACGCTGTACTAGAAGCAATATATATTTTCATAAAAATATTTTAACGAAGCGTATATTTCAAAAACAAAAAGTATGAAATTTATAAAAAAGAAACAAAAATTTTTGAATGACATTAAAAAATCTTTGTTTAAAAATCCCAAAATTCTGTGTTAAAAAAAGAAAGAATAATGGGAAGAAACAAAAACGAATCTTAGAACTTTAAAATAATATTTTAAAGGAAGAAAGGAAAAAAATGAAATGTTATGTTCATATTTTTGAATCAGTGTCAACTTTTATATATATATTTTTAAACTATAAAGGTGCTTTCTGATTTAAAAATAATGTAATGGTTGAATAATTCACAGAGTTCATTAAAGTAAAACATACAGTGTACCTTTTTAAAAATAATTTCTTTCTGTAAAAATATATTTGTAAACGTTGTACTAGAAGCAATAAATATTTTAATAAAAATATTTTAACGAAGCATACATTTCAAAAACAAAAAGAATGAAATTTATAAATAAGAAACAAAACTTTTTGAATGACATTAAACAATCTTTGTTTAAAAAATCCCCTAATTCTGTATTAAAAAAAGAATAATGGGAAGAAGCAATAAAAGAATCTTAAAACTTTAAAATAATACTTTTACAGAAGAAAGGAAAATGAAATGTTATGTTCATATTTTTGAAACATAATTTCGTAGAATAATATCTGGAATGAGGCCAAATAAATTATTATTTGTGTGTGAACTTGTAAACGTCGTGATAGAAATAAATTACTGAAAACCGATTCTTTCAATTTTATTAGCTGTAAATTTTCCAAACTAAAAAAAAATTATTATCCTTTTTTATTATTTCGTTTCAATTTTGCATTTGAAATGTTTAACTTTTTTCATGTTATGAGTAAAAACACCAAACTTTTTTTAGAAATAAAAAATAACCTGAATAATTTGATAAATATTTCAAAATGTATTAATAATATTGCTCCCACATGTCAAATGAAGAGCAATGTGTTTGAAAATTTCAATATGAAACCTTTTGATAATGAATCATATAATAGCTAGTTAAAAAATACAATCCATGTTCTTTTATAGTCTACCATACTGTAAGGATAGACAGAAACAGGTTTTTAAGACAAAAAGCGAAACCAAAATTCGATAACCCTACTTAATTTTCCAAGCTTTTTTATAAGTAATTAATGCATACATAAATATGGAATATCATTTATTAATTTTACGTGTTTATTAAATATACGTTAAATAATAATTTAATATACGTCCGGCCAAAATTTGCTCTCTGTGCCTCTGGCGAAAACACTTTATTTTCACATAAAATAAAATGTACTAAATTCATCAACGACAAAGAATCATTTTCTAATTATACGAAATTCATCTAATTCAAAAATGTTTCAAATATTCATACCTCGATTTATCATTTATTATGCTTTTCGAAAAAAGATTTTTGTAAATACCACAATTTCCTCAAATAGTATTCGAGTCACTTCTTCAATTTCAAACTACAATTTTTCTATTAGTGTTAAGCCTGCAGCTTTTAATGAGCTCGTGAAAGGTGTCTTCAAAGTGTAGTCGCAAATGCATTGCTTGAATTATAATTTGCACTCACGTCTTGTGTCTGTCATGACTCATAACTATATTCAGAGAATAAATAAAGATTGTCTCATTTGACTCGATGCAGCTCAAATCAAGGAGTAATAATTAAATTTTCCAAATGAAGAAACAAGATTTTGGAAATACAGATAGTTTTGATCGAGTTTCGGTTCGGACGAATTTTTGCCTAAAACTAATTTTCGGAAGAGATTTTGGGCTGAAAACGAATCTTCCGTCAATTTCTACTATACTCTCGTATGCTATTTTAAAACATAACTGAAATATCATAATAAAAAAATAATAGAAATAAAGAGCAATATCTTTCCGGTAGAGGCTGATGATCTTTTACAGTAATCATAATCCTACTACGATTACTGTTAAATTTTGGCACAAGTAATACTGTATGTATTGTCAAAAGGATTAAGCAAACATTAAAATAAGTTATGATAGAAATATATGTACAGTGGCGGTCAAAAGTTTCCGGTCAGTTAGTTTCTTTGATTTGTTTGTCAGAACGTTTCAGCGAAGAAAAAGCACAATTGGTCCAAAAGTTAGGGATCAGCAAATGACCTATGACCACGTGATCATTTTGATTGGATACTGAAGATACTTGATACAAAGGGGAGGGATTCAAAATCCGCGTGTTCAAAAGTTTCCGGCCATTCGCCGTTCGTTAGTTTTTGGTATCGGTAAAGTATATTTTTGACCGTGTTTGTTAATTAAAGAACGTGAATAACGTATTTAAAATTCAAAAATGTAAAGTTCAATAAATATTGTTTACAAACGAGTGATTTTTTTTTCACTAAAGGGACAATCCTCTCGTGAGATTACGGCAAAGTTATCGTTCGGACAATTTACTGTGAACAATATTTTAAAGAAATATAAAAATGTCCATGGTCTTGAAGACTTGCCACAGTCGGGGAAACCCCGTAAAACGACTATTTGTGTGGACAAATTTATCAGGAGAAAAGCTGTTGATGACCTACATAAAAATGCCGCTGCAATTCCCCTCGATTAACGGTGTTAAAATATTGTTGAAATAAGTCGGGGTATCGTGTCAAGACGGTGACGTGACTTAGGACTTAATGGCAGAGTCGCCGTTAAAAAATATTTCATAAGTAAAGAAAATCAGAGGCCCGATTGGCGTTTGCTAAGGAACACAAAGACTGGTCAAACGTAAACTGGAAAAAAGTACTATTTTCCGATGAATCAAAGTTCAACCTTTTAGGAAATGATTGCGGACACTCATCCAACGACCTAAAAACAAAAGATAAGATTTGGATAAGTTATTCCTACAATGAAGCATTGCGGAGGACACTTTATGCGGTGGGGAGCATTTTCTGGAAAATGTGTCGGTCCGTTAGTTGAAATTCGCTGCAAGATGAATGATGCAATGCATAAAGATATCTTGTAATATCATTTGCTGCCTTATTGGAGGGGAAAATGTGGTCGCAACTATTTGTTTCAGCAAGACAACGACCCAAATCACACATGCAAGCTCGTCAAGAAGTGGCTTTAGCATTAAAAAATTCTGCTTTTGAAATGGACAGCCTAATCATCCGATCAGAAAAAATAGAAAATTTTTGGAACGAACTTTAAATCGTGTGCAGAATTATAAATATTCCAATTCAGCAGAATATTCCTAAAAATTGCATGAACCGTGAGAAAAACTTACCATAGACGATTTTCAACCGTTCTTTGAATCGATGCCACGTCGCTGTCCTGCAGTAATTATTCTTAAATGTACGAAGACAAGATACTGATTGTAAATGTTGTTCAACTTTGTCATTTTCTATTCTAACACCATTTTTTTCCAAACTTGCCACGATGGCCGGAAACTTTTGAGAACATTGGTTTTATTTTGCAATTAATTTTCTTGATTAAATTTATTGATATTTATTTTTTATTCCATAAATATGTTCCTAAGTATTATGCCAATAAAGTGCAAAAGTATCACTTTGAGATTCCACTTCATATGGGTATACTAGCAAATTAACCAAAAATTTTATGTTGGCCAGAAACTTGTAACCGCCACTGTATATCTCGAAGAATCATTTATTAGATGTCATTCTTCAGAAATACAAATAGATTGTGCATAACTGGGCGTTTTTCGAATTCAATTGCCATAAAAAATTTTTAATTTCTCTAGACTACTTACAACAGATCATACAACAAATTGAATGTAATGTTCTCTTTTGTACAAATATTTAATATGTGCAACTTTAGTTATGCGACATACGTCCAACGTAAAGTTCAATTCTGCCCACACTTAGATAAGGAATCGCCTCTTCAATTCTGTGTCTCATTTCTGGCGAATCATTAGGTTGCGGCGGAACATAGACTTCTTCTTCTTTAAGATCACATACTTCTTCTTCTTCAGGAACATAGACTCCTTCTTCTTCGAGAGTTTCCACAAAACAGTGAGTTTTCACGATCCATAAAAATAGTTCTGAGAGTCCAGCGGCTGTCGATAGGTGAATGATGCTGGAGGAAAGGAAAAAAAACTGAAGAGAGAAGAGGTAAAAATATGGAAAGCTATAATATCTCATGCCGAATTGCAAATAAGCCATTTCAAATTAAGGAAGCGTCAGAGGAAAAGGCAAAATCTTTTTTTGGAATTGAACTAGGCAGTATAGACGCTGCATTGTACATAATATGCCATGTTCTATCTAATACTGATATTTAGCATAAACTGTTTGAGTATATGTTTTGTATGAAAAGTAATGAAATATGTTTTAAAAAAATTGTTTATAAAATAAATGTATATAAACAATTCAAGATATTTTTTGAATGAAAAAATAACGTGCCACGTTTTTAATAACTTGAAAAACATATAATGAAAAAATGGGTATAATGTGGTAACTCTCTACTATGGCAATAATGCCTGAAGATATGGTATAGTAAATTATATATGTATGATACGGACATTACAAAAGGCAGTTATTTCTGTCGATAAAAAATATCTACATATAAGTATATACTCTCGCATTCTGTAATTAGAAGTAACGCAATTTGACATATGTCTTAAAATTAAAATTCATAAAAATTGTTCGTATACGATAGCCTTAAAATTTAACTTTAATTAATATGGAATGTGAAATATGCAAAATTTAACTTTTATTAATATGAAATGTGAAATATCCAAGGGAGATTTTATTTATTAGAAATTCACATTAATGCTCAAAATAAAAGTTCAGAATATATCTCTACTATTAAAATCAAATATTCATTGAATACATGTAACTTTCGTTAGAATAATCTAGTTAGGGAATTGTGTATAATTTTTACTTATTTTGTTACATTATAATATTTAAATTGTAAATTGTTGTCATAACATTCATGCATAATATGTCCGATTTCTATTTCATCAACGAAAGAAGATAGTTGGCTGAATCTGCAATTCCAAATATTAATCGATGATACTAACAAAAGCTAAAACAATTATTTTGAAACGAATTGTATAGGTTCACGGTTTTTATACATAGAACTTTTAAGTTTGCAGAATTTCGAAAATTACATTTTTTTAAACTATTTTTAGTATATGTTTTACCAAACAAAAATGTTTTAAAGTTTGCAAATGTTGAGAGTATTTCGATGATTATACTCATAAAAAGGCTAATCATATTTGTTTTCCAATGCAGAATAAAACATGTTCTTTATATGGGTTGTTTTAAATAATAAACGCTTGAATTGCGCATATTACTTTGATTTCATTTAGGAAAATAACATGTGTGTTAGGAAAATAACATGTTAATGCTTTAATATATTACTAAAAAATTCATAAATTATATTATTATTATTTCATTGTCATATCATAATATATCATATATGATAAAACTATATCATCATATATCATCATATTAATAAATCAGAATGTCACAATAAATTTTTATCATGCAAAAAGCATATTCCCAACAGCCAATTATTATGCATACACAATCAGATGATCCATATAAATACTGAGTAAAAACAATCAAGTATGTAACGACGGCTTATCATGCAATATTCCCAGTTCATGGCTCAATATCCTGAAAATGAATCCTCCAAGCTTAAGCAAAGTAACGTATTGAAATTCATGGTACAGCAGTTAAATATTTACTTCTACCCAAATTTAATCTGAAACACTACGACTTTGACTTTCCAGCTTCGCATTTAAAATGAAAAGTCATGTATGAGAACACAGTGATGCAAGATAATAAATAGAACTGCAGTTAATAGTAATATGGGAACGTCCACTGTTACTCTTGTGACCATTCGAGCGGTTTTTTACAAATACTTCCAATTATTTTATTGTAAAATATAATTATGATAAAAAGTGATATAACCAGTGAAATACTACTGTGCTCCACTCATTTAATATATATCTAATTTGAAATAAAAAGCATTTTGCTTGTCTATATAATAAATCAAAATTTTGTTACTCTTGTGACCAGAGTGTCAAAAGAGTAACAAAATTTTGATTTCATATATAAACAAATAAAATTATTTTTGTTGCCAATTAGATATATATTACGAGAGATTAATACAGTGGTATTTAATTGGTTATATCAATTTTTATCTTAAATATATTTTATAATGAAATAATTGCAAGTATTTATGAAAAATTGCTCTAATTGTCACAAAAGTAACGAATAGATGTTCCCATATATATTTCTCTCTAATTAAGTTTAGCCCAAAAAACTGGTACTTCTACTTTGAATTCTAATAATTATTGGCACCCTCATTTGTAAAACGAAGTGACGTATTTGTGTAAATAAACAACAATTAGTTATTAAAATATTCTCTGATGAGAAGCTTGGAAAAGCTTGAAAGTACTAAGAAGCATTAAATAAAATGTATATTTTAAGCTTGTACCATCTCGTTCGTTATTTGAATCGCCTTTTAAGTAAAACAGTGAACTTTTTAAAGTTCATATTACATATTTTATATTATTAAATCTTTTATTTATTTATTTATTTTATTTTATTATGTATTATTGTAACTATTAATAATTAGTGTAATAATTTAAATTTCCTTTTAAAACAAACAGCCCTATATACTTACATTTAACATTTACATATGTTATATTTTCAATTTTAACATATTCATTCTTGAAATGCTGCATTATAAATCCAGAAAGTTCCATTACAATCCTAAGACATAACTTATTATAATCCCGAAAAGCACCTTCAATTTATTTAAAATGTCGAATGTCCTGACGAATCGGTGACTTTCCAATTCCAGATTTAGCAAAGTACTAATAATTTGTGAGTATACATTAAATATCTCCTTTTAAAATTAATACCTTTACCATTTAGGTACTATTTTCAAAATTTGATGGTTCTTTAAGCCTGTTGAGATAAACTTAAATTACTGGAATTTGTGAAGTTGTCACTTTGTATGAAACTTTTAATTAATTAAATAGCCATTCGATAACATGGTATTTATTCTGAATACTTGAAATTTATTAAAATATGTAAAGGAAGCTGTAAACTCAATAACATGCCGCATCAAATTCTCAAACAATGTGCAGATTTAATTCACGGTCTCTAAATATTTCCGTTTTAATAGATGGAATATTTGAAGTTACATATGCATATAATTTTAATGAATGCTGAACATTCTTGTATATTTTTAAATATGACTGATAATATATGTTTTAGAAACATCTATGTTTTAAGCATATAATACACGAGATCATTATTACTTAATTACTTATACTAATGGATTAAATCGGAATGTACAGTCGTGGAAAAAGAAGTAAACCCGCCGCCAACTAACTCTGCAACAAATTACAATAGAACAAATTTACAGGTAACAAACGATAGGAAATAAAGTGTATTTTTAAATGATGTACGTAAAATTTGCTTAGGGGGGCGTCTACAAATCCAAACATGACCAAGCTTTATCTTTTTTCAATGGCAACACCCAATTTTGACAATATATTTTAAATCTTCGGTTTACACTATGTTTAGAAATAAAATTTCATTTTCCGCGAAGTCATCAAGATGGCTATGCAGAAAATGAAGTTTGATGCTCATGTTGAAACCAAGACTTTTGAAGCTCTCTAAAAGTTGCTGGACAATTTCGGTATAATTGTGTACTCCCGTATTTCCAAGAAAGTCTTTGACAAGGTTTTCGAATGTCAAATAAGCATTCTTTTGGAGTTCTGTCATTGCTCCGATGAAATGATCATCTCTAATTAGCTGATGAATCTGTGGGCCGTCAAATAAAGCTTGCCTTTTTTTTTTCAACAGGCAGGTTTGAAAATTTCGAAATGAGATACGTGAGACAGTCTCCTTCAATTGACAAAGCTTTCACGAACTACTTCATTAGGTCCAGTTTTATATGCAGAGGTGAAAATGTGATATTCTTTCTGTCAGCAAGTGACTGATGCAAAATATTTGGATCTACAGGTCTGAGGTGAGATCTTGAAGGCCAATTCTACAGGAACCAATGCTTCTCACGAGCTCTGCTATCGCACATACACAAAAATAGGGATATTTAGTATAGTGACGTTGCTGGCCAAAAAGGAAGCACACCATTTTGAGGTCAACACAGGTGACCCACTCGTGAATGTGCTATTACAATAAATAAATGGCTCTTTTTATGTCCTCATATTCTTTGCGCAAATAAGCTGAATCGCTTAATGGGACTGCTCCAAATAAATTTACGTTGTGAATGAGTATGCATTTCAAGCTCCTCTTTGAGCTATCGATGAACATTCGCCATTCAGTTGCGGTATAGGATGGATTTCCCAACTGCTCGATTAAACCATGTAGGCTATGGCAAAAAACAAATCCACCGTTACTTCGAAAGTATTAAAGAAATTCACTTTCTCTTTATCGAAAGTAGCATTAGCTCCCTTTTCAAGCAAAAATTTCTTGTGCAGTCTTGATGCTAAGAGTTCTGAAGATTTTTTCTTCCTATGACTCACGCCCGATTCAGCATCGATTGGTCACATTAATGTAAGCTGTAGAGAAAAAACTTCACGTGATAGAAGAAAACTAATTGCAGTTTCGAAATCATCACGCTTTTTAGGCTTTAAAACAGCTGAAAAATCAAAGTCAACAGAAATTGAGTTAAAAATTGTTCCCCAGTGGACCGGACATTAATGACCGGACACTTTAATTTTTACACATTTTCTGGACTATTTGAACTTGTCAGATTCTTCTAGAATTTTAGAATAAAAAAGAACAGGTTTGACTTCATATCTATCAACGTCGATTTGATAAAGGGGTTAATTAGGGGGGACAAGAAAATATCAAAGAAAAAGAATAATAATTGAAATCACCCTGTAAATTAAAATGCACGAAATTACATATCGCTGCAGAATACAAATTTGAGGATAATGATCAACACGGTTACTGATTTTTGTAAGAATAACACGTATATTATTAGATATATAGCGATTTAAAGAAAAATTCAAAACAATCATGCGTCCTTTTAGATTATATCACGTAGGGTTTTCAACCAAATTTAACGCCAGTTTAAATTGCAAAATTGCCAATTTTTCTGAAACTACATTTGGTTGAAAACCCTGCGTGATATAAGCTAAAAACATTGATGAATTTTTGAACTTTTAAAACAAATCACTTTATCTTTAAGAATATACGTGCAATTCATACAAAAATCATTAAACATGTTGTACAGTATCTACAAATTCGTATTTTGCAGCGATAGACCATTTCGTGCATTTTAATGCACAGTCTTATCCCAAGAATTATTTTTCTTTTATTTTTTGTTGGTTCCCTAATTGAACCCCTTATCAAATCGACGTTGATAAATGTGAGGTAAAGCCCTTTCTTTTTTATCCTGAAATTTCACAAAAATGTGACAAGTGTATTTCTTAAAATTCGACAAAATGTCTAAAATTGAAAGTATTTGTCATTAATGGCCATACAGTGTAATATCAACAGGCATTATAAATAAACATTCCTTAACAAGCATGTTGCGTAATTTGTGTATAATAAGATTTAATATTTTCTATTCGATTATACATATGATTATTTATACCTGTGGAAATGGTTTTAAACGTAGATCATAATATCAATGGACTGCCTTGAATAATACGATATTATTAAAAACATTCCTTATTGTGTGTCAATATAGCACTGAAAACTCAGCCTTTAAAGGTTTCCTCTGAAGAATACAAAAATGCAAGAATTTCCATCCATAGTGATAATATTGGTTTCACAGTATTTCTCCTACATGCATATTTTGTGTTCGTATTTAATGTTGAAAGAGGGATAAAAATTGGAATTATTAAAATAAAGTATCTCAAAACTTATCAAACTTTTCGCGAAGACTTTTAATTGCATTCCTGCAAAGAAAATGTTATAATTTAGAAGTAGCATTCTTTGTTTACATTATAAATGAGAACTTTTGACATTCAAAGTAGTTTCTGATTTCCATTTCATGTCGCATTTTCTTTGAGAGTTAAGTTTTATAATAAAACGGAATAGAAATTCAGGCCTGGTAAAAGAAATATCAAAGTCAATTAAAAAAAAATAGAAAATTAATTTAGATAAATATCAGAATGCTATGTTGAATTTAATTGAACAGCCAACAAATAGTAAATGGAGATTTTTTTAACCTTTGGACATCCCTCCACCGTACTTTTTGTTAAAAATGAGTTCCGAAACTCATGTGTTAATGGTGTTAATTTGATACACCAATACTGTATAGTTAATAAGGTGTTAGTAACCGTACGCACAGGACAGATAAAAAAAAAAAAAATTAATTGCAGCTTAACAAGCCCTTTTTTAGGTACAAGTATTCCTTATCTTTGGTCCGCCTATACAATTTCTATATCCTATATTTGTATATAAGGAATTTCATGATTTAATAGATTGAATAGAAAGTAAGGCCTTCTAAAACAAATATCAAAGACAATTTCAAACGATAGAATTTTCATTTGCATAATTATGAGGATGCTATGTTAAGTTTAATGGGACAAGAAATAGTAAATTGGAATTTTGTTAAACATAGTTTGATACAAGGAACACCAACATTCCAAAAAATTTTTAATCAGATCTAGGTCTCATGTTTTCAAGGTATTAACGTGATACATCAATACTGTATACTGAAAAATACTAGCTAGTCACAATACACACAAGACAGATTATTATTTTTTTTAAATACAATTCATCAAACCTTTTTCTAAGTCCAAGAATTCCGTAACAGCGGTACGTCGATAAAATTTCAATATCCTATATTTGCATATAAAGCAATTAATGTTTATTTCCTACATCACTGACACGTCATAAACAAAAAATACTTGGGAAAAATATTACAATAAAAAATGCAAGCATTCTGTTAAGTATTAGATACTTCTTAGTAGTTTTCATTAGAATATTGGAAATAGCAAAACAATTCAACATTAATATAATACAGCAAAATATAGAAAGAATTTTAAAAAGTTTAGCAGTGGGTCAAACTGAAGTTAAAATGATACGCTGTTCTTGAAAATGTCTTATAGAAACATTAATTATAATGTTTGGAACTAATGTTAATGTGTTAACATTAATTGTATATTTAAAAGCGCTTTGACATCGCTTCTACATAGCGAATAAGACCATGTTTTGTAATGTTAGTTAAAAGTAAAAATAACGATTTTTGGAAGAAAATCACTTTTGATGATCCTCTATCAGAACTACCTTAATATCTGTAAATCGATATACAGGGTGTCCCTTCTTATCGTCGAAGGAAATCTGATTACTAAACGCTTAGATTTTGATGTATAGTTCAAACTGAAAAAACAATCAAATGCTGGTTGATTTTTAAAATCAAAAATGTCTCTTCCTTCATTTTCATGAAAACCAATAAATCCGTAATTTCCGGGACTAAGAATGAAAAAAAGGCTTTTATCAAAAACTGACTTTAGTCTTCAACATAGTTTCCATTTAGAGTGATACAACCTTTCTTCAGACTTTTCTACAGATCTTTCTTCCAACGGCCCTCTAACATTTGAATACCTTTCATATAGTAAGATTTGTTAGGCCTTTCAAAATATGCATCTGTTTCACATATGACATACTCATTTAATGTAAATCTCTTCCACTGGAGCCTTCATTTCAAGTTAGGAAAAAAGTAATAGTCGCTGGGAGCGAGATCTGGAGAATACGGGGATGAGGGATCAATCCTTTCAATTTTGCCATCGTTTTCATTGATGTGTGAGCCGGTGCTTTAATTTGGTGAAACAGCATTTTTTTCGCCCTGTGCGGCCTTTTATTTTTTATTTCGTTGTTCAAACGGTCCAATAATGCTGCGTACTACTCTCCTGTAATCGTTTTACCTTTCTCAAGATAGTCAATGAATATTATGCCACGTGCATCACAAAAACACTGGCCAAGATCTTTCCAGGCGATTGTTGCATCTTTGGTCGCTTTGGGCGGCTTTCACCGGGTTCCAACCATTCCACAGACTGCTGTTATGACTCAGGCGTATAATGGATACATGGTTCATCCGTTGTTACGAATCGGTGAAAAACGCGCATATATAACGCTTTAATATTTCCAAAGTGTACTCTGAGTTATCGGCACGTTGCTGTTTTTGGGCGATTGTCAGAAAATGCGGCACCCATCTTGAACAAAGCATTTTCATATACTCGTAAAATTCATAATACTCGTGTAAAATATGTCTTACCCGTTGTATTGATATCCTTATAATGTCAGCTATTTCCCTTACTTTTCTTTGCTGTCATCCAACACCATTCGGTGGACTTTTTTGATGTTCTCTGGAGTTGTTGCTTCAACTTTACGTCCAGAACCTTAAGCATCTTCGGTGTTCGTACGGGCACGTTTAAACTCACTAAACCATTGACAAATGGCTGTTTTCGACTGCGCAGATGAGCCGTAATGCTTTTTGAGACATTCTTGGATTTGGCCGGTATTTTTCTTTATCAGAAAGTAATGTTTGATTAAGACTTTTTGATCCATTCTTTGCACAAAATCAAAAGTAGCATTACTTACACGACCACGACTCCTAAAAATATGGTCGACGTATCATGAAACTTTGACACCAATCTTTGGAGGGTTCGTGCTAACAAAACGTAATATGGATATTTTTTTGACGCTGCCATCTAGTGGCGAGTACCGGGATATATATATATATATATATATATATATATATATAAATTAACTATGGCTTTAAAAAATAATATTGCTGATTTGGTTTCTATTAATACAAAGCATTATTTCCAACAAATTACTAAAAAAAAAAACTACGTTATTACATATGTAGACAAATCTCCTAACAATTATGCTATTATATGTAAATCATATTATCACCAACTTCTTACAAATTCTATTTCTTCTAATAAGTCATTTCAAAAAACTAATGAAACTGTAATTGTAAATAATCGTAAAATTCGAAGTTATTATAAACTATTAAATATTTTATCTACTAATTTTAATTATCCATATTGAGTTCTTATTCCCAAATTTCATAAAACTCCTATTAAATTTAGGACTGTTACTATTGGTTGTAATACATATAATAATAAAGCCAATACACTTCTCTTAAAAATTCTTAATCAATTATATGTACTTACTACAAATAATGATAATACACATTGTATAAAAAATAGCTATCAACTTGTTAATATTTTAAAAAATCTTCATTGTGTTTATAATATAACGACATATGACTTCAAAGATCTTTTTAATAATATAGACCTATTAGATTTACATAAAATTATAAATGCATTATTTAAAAAATATTATAAAAAACTGGAATTACCATCTAATATAGATATTGCATATTTTAAATCTTTAACTAACTTCATTATCTATAATAATTATATATTGCAAGATAATACTTTATATTTACAGCATGTCGGTATACCACAGGGCGGTTGTACTTCCAGTTTACTCTCTGACTTATACTTATATCATTATGAACGTAATTTGACTAATAATAATCTACATTTATATCGTTATATTGATGACATCATTTTAATTGATACTGATCAATCTGCAATTACTCGATTTCCAGTTGATTATCCCACTAATTTGGAATTAACGGAAAACCTTTTATCTAACAATACAATTAACTTCTTAGATCTTAAAATTACAATCAAAGACAATAAAACAATCACAGATTTATATGACAAACGTAAAGAATTTAAATTCAAAGTTAATACATTTACAAATTTTAAATCTTGTCTACATCATTCTGTATTTCGGAATATAATACTTAATCATTTATATAGAATAAAATGTTTATGTTCTTCTCCTCTAATTAACAATAATATTAAAAAACTAATTTATGATGCAATATCATGGTTTTCCAAAAAAATTCATATATTCATTAATATACAATTAGTACTTTTCTTACATGATCTATTAAAACAAATTAACACATGCGTAAACAAAATTACAAAAAAATTATAAAATAAAAAAAAAATCTATAAAAAATTAAAAATTGTAAAATAATAATAAAAAAATATTATAGGTTGGTTGGGTGGGTAGATGTTAGAGTACGGAGGAGGGTGGTGTTGTCTGGATAATACGCAATGGTTAATTATAAAAAAATGGGGGCTCTTGTATTATTACTATATTTTTGTTACGTATTTTATATGGATGTTGATTTGATATTTTATATGTAATTGGAGAATTTCATTAATATTATAATTAGCCTAATTATTGATTAATCTAATTTACAATTATTTGTTATTAAATTTTAAATTTACTAAGGACAATATCATATTAATTACTAATAGTATGCCATTCTTATAGTGAATAATATACATATAAGTATGTATAATATAAATATAGTTATACTGTATGCATTAAAATTGGGTAATTATTTTTATTATTATTACTCTATTCTTTTTAATATTTATTATCGGTTTAATGTTTTTGAATGACCCACATTCATACTTTATGGTTTTTTATGGATGTCTGAAGATAATCCACACTCTATATTTGTGCTTTTTAAGTAATGGGTATTTAAGTATCATTTAACCTTCTATTTACTTCCACATGTTTTGTATTTCCTGTTCATTTTATAAATATCTGATATATAATTCATAAAAAATAATTTATATTTAATAATTATTTATATTAATTATTACTGAATTTTATTTTGTTTTATAGCATATAGCTATGTGCTATATATTATCAATGTTCTAGAATTATTTATTTCTTAGTTTAGTTTAAATAATTTAGCTAATAGAATATATTGTATGCTTTTTATTGTATTTACAATAGTTTTTAAATACATTGTGTGGTTTATATTCGGTTTATAATTCTCTATATATAAGGATATGTTTGGTTTTGCTGTTTATACAGTTATTTACATTCAAATGCTTACAAATATTTATCTTGCGTTAGTTGTTTAATAGAAGTAATACTAGATGGCAGCACTAAATTTGACTCTTTAAGATAGCTCTAATTGTTAATTTTTCTAGCTCCATTTCAGTTATAATTTAATACACCAGGGGGTATTTTTAGCTAAATTTTGACGATATTGTTAAACTGTTATTAATTAATTTAATAGTGCATTTTAAATAATGTAATTAATATCTATTTATTTTATATTAGATTAAATGTGTTTAACAAGGTATTTCAAATTTTATTTCAAAATGTATTAACTGCATCCTTTGGTATCATTTACTGTGATTTCTTAACTGTTTTATTCACCTTAATCTTTTTGATATACTGGCAGCCATGTGCGCGTGGCTTTTTGTAAAATACTGAAATATTAATCGGTATGTGTTTATTATTTATATTTTATATCCTATAGATATTTAAATACGTTTTATTGATTCTTCCATTTCATATTATTTGTTTCTATTCTGCTTTCATTTTTAATCAATTCACTTGATTTTATGGTTGTTTGGGCACAGGGGAAAATAACTTTTAGCTTTAGCTTATTTTTCCCACAGAAAACAACCATTTTGCTTATATCATTGAATTCTGTGCCCTTGATAACGTAATTCAATGTATAAGCTTTTCAATTTTTGTCGGTGTCCACTTTTTTCTTTTTCTTCCATAATAGTTCTTATATTATTATTATTATTATTATTATTTTTAATACTTACAGCTTTAATTCATAATATTTGACGGTGGAAGGTTATGTTTAATTAATGGTTATATATTAGCATTCAAATTACTATGATGCATTTGCGCAAGTAATTATGAATGTATGCTTTTTACGATATTTTTAAATATCTTTTCATTTTGAATGTCAACAATTCATTTTGATGTATTTTTTCCTTATGGTATCTTATATATATTTATATATATTCCCAGGTCGCTAAATTATTTAGCAATCTTTTAAATATTATACGCTTAGATCACTGCTGCAATTAGCGCACTATCTATGTGTATTATCAATATGATTTCTACCATGTAGTTATCTGATACCTATTTTAGGATTCCATTAATTTTTTCATTCCTATCATTGCAACGATTTATTTAATGTTTTTTAATTTTCTAGTTATGATTTTATCTGAATTTTCTTGAAGTTAGTGTATGATATTGTCCTATATATTTTCTATTTTTGCTATAGCTTTACATAATTCTGTAGAAATAATCATTTTATATATACATTAATTTGGTAGCAATAATTATTCCTATTCATAGATTTAATGTTAATTTGCTTTAGTTTAAATTCATTTTAATTTGATCTGAGTAGTTAGTTGGGTATGCGTTTTGGTTGTCTTTGCATGGTTATAGTTGTTCTAGGATTTGGATGTTATGCGGATCTATTTTGACTTATTTGTTATAAAATAGTTTAGTGGTTTCTTGCTATTATTAGTCTACGATATTTGGGTTTTCATAATTTGGTTATCGATTATTTGAAGATTGTTTCTGCGTTCTGCTTCTATTATTGTAAATATTGTATATATTTTTTCTTACTGAAGTTTTATTATTTAATCAAGGCTAATTTAATTAAATTATTAAAATTTCTTATTTTTATGGCAATTATTGCATTTTCCATACATAATTTTTATATGGCA
The DNA here is from genome assembly GCA_963932465.1 of Maratus speciosus. Taxonomy (NCBI): domain Eukaryota; kingdom Metazoa; phylum Arthropoda; class Arachnida; order Araneae; family Salticidae; genus Maratus; species Maratus speciosus. Next base: position 43,250,854 of record OZ010789.1, read on the forward strand.
GTTCTTAGTAAACATCTCGATACTGGTAAGATACACTTAGCATCTATGCAGTGTAGTGCCCGGTACAGGAATAATAATTGGGTTGTTCCTGGATCGTCATCCAGCGACCATTTATACTCTCCCCCTCGTCCTTTATTTTTTCGTAAGTGCTATGATTCTCGGTGCAAGACATGTCCATACGCTGCTCAGACACAAATTGTCTCAGATCCTAATTATTCAAGTTTTTGTAAAGCATTTAATGTTATTTTTAGTATAAAATGCAACTTATGTAATATGAAATATATTGGTGAAACATCAGGTCCAATTCATAAACGAATCAATCATCATCGTTCAGACTCTAATAACAACAAAGCAAAAAATATACAATCTACAGCTCAAATTCAACATTTTCATAAACATCTATTTAAAAATACGACAATTGAAATCTTTCAAATTCTAAAAAATAAATCAGAACGTCTTTATATGGAATCATCATATATGAAATATTATAACACAATTTATCCTTATGGACTTAATAGTGAAGTATTTAACAGACCTGTCAAAGTCTTCACATCTATAAATAACAATATTGATTATTCTCCAATTTATCCTACTCTTAATCATAATTTAAATGCTAAAACAACACGTAATAAACGCGGAAAGGGTTCATCATCAGTTGTAGTTTCCAAAAAATCTATCACAAAACAAATTAATGATCTTCAACGAAATTACTTAGAGAATTGTAACTGGTTGTTAATTCGAAAAAACATATTTGCTATTAAAAAGAAACAGCTTGTACAACATTTAAATGTCTTTCTAAGTAAATCTTTCTCTAAACATTTCTCTGATATTTACTTTGACCTTATTATGAGTAGGGTTAATCTTTTAAATATTAATTTACAAAAAAAACACAAGATTCAGAACATGAATACTCAAATGATAATTACTTTTTCAAATCACATATTTAATAAAATTAATATCAATTCTATAATTAATGATAAAAATTGTTTTTTCCTATCAATAATCTTCATATATCAAAAACCTTTAAATATCCGAATAGAATTGGGAGAAAGATTTTTAACTACAATACATTTTCAAAAAATACATCTGCTGCAAGTAATTTTCCGTGTAACTGCAAAGACCCCACTCTAAAAAAATACATAAACAATGATCATGGACATATAATCACTGGAAATCTTGATATTGTTCATGATTTTAAATTGAAATAACTAATGGGTTATGGTACTAAATATAGACTTCCATCTAAATTTAATGTTAAATCTATTATCAAACAGTTTACATATGATATTGATATTTTTAATTATAAAATTTCTATCTCTTATAATAAGCCTATTGAATATTTTAATCAATGGAAGATATTAGTAATTGAAAAATTAACTATGGCTTTAAAAAATAATATTGCTGATTTGGTTTCTATTAATACAAAGCATTATTTCCAACAAATTACTAAATTACAAAAAAACTACGTTATTACATATGTAGACAAATCTCCTAACAATTATGCTATTATATGTAAATCATATTATCACCAACTTCTTACAAATTCTATTTCTTCTAATAAGTCATTTCAAAAAACTAATGAAACTGTAATTGTAAATAATCGTAAAATTCGAAGTTATTATAAACTATTAAATATTTTATCTACAAATTTTAATTATCCATATTTAGTTCTTATTGCCAAATTTCACAAAACTCCTATTAAATTTAGGACTGTTACTATTGGTTGTAATACATATAATAATAAAGCCAATACACTTCTCTTAAAAATTCTTAATCAATTATATGTACTTACTACAAATAATGATAATACACATTGTATAAAAAATAGCTATCAATTTGTTAATATTTTAAAAAATCTTCATTGTGTTTATAATATAACGACATATGACTTCAAAGATCTTTTTAATAATATAGACCTATTAGATTTACATAAAATTATAAATGCATTATTTAAAAAATATTATAAAAAACTGGAATTACCATCTAATATAGATATTGCATATTTTAAATCTTTAACTAACTTCATTATCTATAATAATTATATATTGCAAGATAATACTTTATATTTACAGCATGTCGGTATACCACAGGGCGGTTGTACTTCCAGTTTACTCTCTGACTTATACTTATATCATTATGAACGTAATTTGACTAATAATAATCTACATTTATATCGTTATATTGATGACATCATTTTAATTGATACTGATCAATCTGCAATTACTCGATTTCCAGTTGATTATCCCACTAATTTGGAATTAACGGAAAACCTTTTATCTAACAATACAAGTAACTTCTTAGATCTTAAAATTACAATCAAAGACAATAAAACAATCACAGATTTATATGACAACGTCAAGAATTTAAATTCAAAGTTAATACATTTACAAATTTTAAATCTTGTCTACATCATTCTGTATTTCGGAATATAATACTTAATCATTTATATAGAATAAAATGTTTATGTTCTTCTCCTCTAATTAACAATAATATTAAAAAACTAATTTATGATGCAATAAATCATGGTTTTCCAAAAAATTTCATATATTCATTAATATACAATTAGTACTTTTCTTACATGATCTATTAAAACAAATTAACACATGCGTAAACAAAATTACAAAAAAATTATTAAATAAAAAAATATCTATAAAAAATTAAAAATTGTAAAATAATATAAAAAAATATTATAGGTTGGTTGGGTGGGTAGATGTTAGAGTACGGAGGAGGGTGGTGTTGTCTGGATAATACGCAATGGTTAATTATAATATTATATCATTGAATTCTGTGCCCTTGATAACGTAATTCAATGTATAAGCTTTTAAATTTTTGTCGGTGTCCACTTTTTTCTTTTTCTTCCATAATAGTTCTTATATTATTATTATTATTATTATTATTGTTTATTTTTTTTAATACTTACAGCTTTAATTCATAATATTTGACGGTGGAAGGTTATGTTTAATTAATGGTTATATATATATATATATATATATATATATATAATATATATATATATATATATATATATATATAATGAAAATGAAATCACAAATATAAAACATAAAATTGGAAAGACAGTAGGAAAAGTGAAATGTAAAAGTCATGAAACTATGAATAGATTACAGATTTGCCAGAAAAGCTATGCTATATTAATTCATAGAAAAGATATGTTATTTCGTCGAATATTGTAGGCAGTGTGCCTAAAATGACAGTTTTAGTTACTTATAAAGTATCGAAAAGGGCAAATTATTGAAAGAAATGATGTAATAAAATGAAAAAGATCTATTATGCACAAGACATATAAAAAAATTATTAATTAATACAATAAATAAATAAATAAAACTTAAAAATGTGAAATATACAACTCGCCAGAAAACAAAACGCGGCAAAGACGCATAATGATATATCTTTGATCATGCCACAAGTGAAATTGTTAGATAAAAAGAACGATTCAGGAAAAAATATAAAAATAGTAAAAATATTACTACCATCTAGCGTAAAAAAATAAAACAAAATTGGTGCTGCCATCTATTAGTAAGGGGAAGAACGAAGGACCATTAAATTAATTAATGTAAAAAATATAGATAGAAAAAACAGAGAAAAATACATCGAATACAAGGCAGTAATCAACAATAACCAATATGCAAAATACATTGAAAAATGGAATGAAGAACGTAGGCAGTAAATTAAAATGAAAATTGAGTAATCTTAGAAGGATGTAATAATTAAGAACAAAAGAGGTGTGATTATAGATAATTAATTATTAATGATTAAACTAAGATAGAATAACACAGCCATGTACAAGGTTGCAATATGTAAAATTTATTATGGTAATTAAAAGTCTTAAATGCAAGAAACCCAAGGTTTTTTTATGTATATATATATATAAAGTTTTAAACTTTTAAAAAATATATTATATAAATTTTCCCGCTTTTACTTCAGCTTGATGAAACAAACATTCGAAACCTTGAAGTCGAAAAGTTGCTCTATCTTCAAATTTAAAAAGGCGATACCATTACGCTGTTTCTGAATTATTCGTCACATTTATGGAGTTATGTTGGAGTTCATGAGTTTTTTCGAGTTTAGTAAGGAACGACGGTTATTGTATTTGGAAATTCTTTTATATATATATATATATATATTTTAAAACGTTGAAATATTTCGCGTTTTGCTGCTCATAATGGCGTGTTTCATTATATAGCATTCAAATACGATTCTTGGGCCAAGAATTTTTGTACAAAATCCATGTCACATTTTTGGTTCGTCCCATTTAGGTACAATGGCCTTATTACTTTAAACAGTAATTATTTAATTGTTTTAGAAAACAAATTAATATTATCAGTGTCAACTTTTATGTATATTTAAAAAAAAAAAATAAAATGCTTTCAGATTTAAAAATAATATAATTACTGAATAATTCACAGAGATCATTAAAGTAAAACATACGGTGTTCTTTTCTAACAATAATTTCTTTCGGTAAAAATATATTTGTGAACGTTGTACAAGAAGCAAGAAAAAATTTTCATAAAAATATTTTAATGAAGCGTATATTTCACAAACAAAAAGAGTGAAATTTATAAAAAAGAAATAAAACTTTTTGAAGGACATTAAACAATCTTTGTTTAAAAATCATAAAATTCTGTATTAAAAAAAGAATAATGGGAAGAAACAATAAAAAAATGTTTAAACTTTAAAATAATACTTTAAAGGAAGAAAGGAAAAAATGAAATGTTATGTTCATATTTTTGAAACATAATTCCGTAGGAAAATATCTGGAATGAGGCCAAATAAATTACTAATTGTGTGTGAACTTGTAAACGTAGGGATAGAAATAAATTACTGAAAATCGATTCTTTCAATTTTATTAACTGTAAATTATACAAACTGAAAAAAAAATATATATATTATCCTTTTCTTTGTTATTTCGTTTCAATTTTGCATTTGTAATGTTTGATTTTTTTTTCATTTTATGAGTAAAAACACTGAATTTTTTTAGAAATCAACAATAACAGGAATAATTTGGTTTTTAAGACAGAAACCGAAATCGAATTTAGGTAACCTTACTTAAATTTCCAAGCTTTTTTATAAGTAATTAACGCATACATAAATATACAATATTATTAATTAATTATACGTGTTTATTAAATATACGTTAAATGATAATTATATATACGTCCGGCTAAAGTTTAATCTCTGTGCCTCTGGCGAAAATATTTTATTTTCACATAAAATAAAATGTACTAAATTCATCAACGACACAGAATCATTTTCTAATTATACGAAATTGATCTAATTCAAAAATGTTTCATATATACATACCTCGATTTATCCTTTATAATGCATTTTGGATAACGATTTTTGTAAATACCACAATTTCCTCAAATAGTATTCGAAACACTTTTACGATTTCAAACTACAATTTTTTTTATTAGTGTTAAGCCTGCATCTTTGAATGAGCTCGTGAAAGTCGTCTTCAAAATTTAGTCGAAAATACATTGCTTGAATTATAATTTTCACTCACGTCTTGTGTCTGTAATGACTGATAACTGTAAACAGGGAAGTTGGTAGCAATAAATAAAGGTTGTTTCATTTGAGTCTATACAGCTCAAATCAATGAGTAATAATTAATTATTCCGAATGAAGAAACATGAATTTGGAAATACAGATAGTTTTGGTCGAGTTTCGGCCCGGCCGAATTTTTGACTAAAGCTAATTTTCCGCGGAACTCAGATTTTCGACCTAAAACGTAAACGAAATTTCTGTCAATTTCTACTACGCTGTTTTATGCTATTTTAAAAGATAAATGAAATATCAAAAAAAAAAAAAATAATTGAAATAAAGTGCAATATCTCTCCAGTAGAGCCTTATGATATTTTACAGTATCATAATCCTACTACGATTACTGTTAAATTTTGGCACAAGTATTGCTGTATGTATTGTCAAAAGAATTGAGCAAACAGTAAAATAAGTTAAGATAGAAATATATGTGTATCTTGAAGAATCATTTTTTAGATGTCATTCTTTCGAAATACAAATAGATTGTGCATAATTGGGCGTTTTTCGAATTCAATTGCGATAAAAAAAATTTTAATTTCTCTAGACTACTTACAATAGATCATACATCAAATTGAATGTAATGTACTTTTTCCTACAAATATTTAATATGTACAACTTTAGTTATGCGGCACATGTGCAACGTAAAGTCTAATTCTGCCCACACTTAGATTATTAACAAGTCCCGATTAATGGAAGGATTCGCTTCTTCAATTCTGCGTCTCAATTCTGGCAAATCATGAGGTTGCGGCGGAACATAGATTTCTTCTTCAGAAAAAGGGATTTATTCTTCTTCAGTAACATAGACTTCTTCTTCTTCAGGAGTTTCCGCTAAATAGTGGGTTTCCTAGATCCATAAAAATAGTTTTGAGAGTCCAGCAGTTGTCGATAAGTGAATGATGCTGAAAGAAAGGAAAACACTGAAGAGAGAAGAGGGAAAAAGAAGAAAAGCTATAATATCTCATGCAGAACTGCAAATAAGCTAAAACACCATCACTTCTAACTGATGAAGGCTCCGAGGAAGGGGCGGCAAAAACGTTTTTTTTTTTTTTTTTGGAATTGAAATAGGCGGTATAGACGCTGCATTGTACATAATATGCCAGGTTCTATCTAATACTGATATATAGCACATTTTATAACAGATAGAATGTATGTTTTTTATGAAAAGTAACGAAATATGTATAATAAAAAAATATTTTTTAAGTAAATGTATAGAAAAAATTCGAGAAAATGTTTGAATGAAAAAATAACGTGTCATGTTTTTAACAACTTGAATTACATATTATGAAAAAAATGTCTATACTGTGATAGCTCTCTACTATGGCAATAATGAAGATATGGTATAGTATATTATATATATATGATAAAGGAAATTGCAAAAGGCAGTTATTTCTGTCGATAAAAAATACCTACATATAAGTGTATACTCTAACATTCTGTAATTAGAAGTAACGCAATCTAATATACGTCGCAAGATAAAAATTTATAAAAATTGTCCTTATACTGTAGTCTTAAACTTTAACTTTAATTAATATGAAATGTGAAATGCGCAACCGAGGTCAGATATTCACAGTAATGCTCAATACAAGTTCAGAATATTTCTCTATTATTAAAATCAATTCATTAAATATTCATAGAATACATGTAACTTTAGTTAGAATAATCCAGTTAGAAAATTTTGTATAACTTTTACTTATTTTGTTATATTATAATATTTAAATTGTAAATTGTTGTCATAAAATTAATTCAGAATATGTCCGATTTCTCTTTTATTAACGAAAGAAGATATTTGCCTGAATCTGCAATTCGAAAGATTAATCGATGATAATAACAAAAGCTAAAACAAATATTTTGTAACTAGTTGTATAGGTTGACGGTTTTTATACATAGAATTTTTATATTTGTAGAATTTCGAAAATTACATTTTTTAAAACTATTTTTAGTAAATGTTTTACCAAATTAAAATGTTTTAAAGTTTGCAAATCTTGAGAGAATTTCGATGATTATACTCATAAAAAGGCTAATTATATTTATTTTCCAATGCAGAATAACATATGTTGTTTATATGGATTATTTTAAATAATAAACGTTTATATTATGTATATTACTTTGATTTCAATTAGGAAAATAACATGTTTTTATTTTTTTAATATATTACTAAAATATTCATCAATTATATTATACTATATCATCATCATATCATAGTATATCACGTATGATAATACTATATCATCATATAACATCATATTAATAAATCAGAATGCCACAATAAATATTGATCATGCAAAAATCATATTCCCAACATCCAATTATTACACTTCCACTATCAGAAAATCCATACAAATCCTGTGTAAAACAATCAAGTATGTAACGACACCCTATCATACAATAACCCCAGTTTATGGCTCATTAAATTGAGAAAAAACCTGAAAACTTGAGCAAAGTGATGTATTGAAATTTATGATACGGCAGTTAAATATTTTCTTCTACCCAAATATAATCAGAAACACTGCTACTTCGAGTTTCTAGCTACACATTTAAAATAAAAAGAGTGATATGAGAACAGAGTGATGTAATAAAATAAATAGAACTGCAGTTAATAATAATACACATTTTTCTCTAATTAAGTTTAATCCAAGAATCCGCTACTTCTACTCTCAACTCTAATAATTATTGGCTCTATCATTTTCAAAACAAAGTGACGTATTTGTATAAATAAACAGCAATTATAATTCTCTGGTGAAGAGCTTAGAGAAGCTTGAAAGTACTAAGAAGTTTTAAATAAAATGTATATTTTTAACTTGTAACACCTCTTTCATTATTTGAATCGCCTTTTAAGTAAAACAGTAAACTTTTTAAATTTCATATTATATATTTTATATTATTAAACCTTTTATTTATTTAATTTATTGATTATGAATAATTGTAACTATTAATAATTTGTGTAACAATTTAAATTTTCTTTTAAAACAAACAAACCTATATACTTACATTTAACATTTATATAAGATTTATTTTCAATTTTAATATATTTATAATTGAAACGCAGCATTATAAATCCAGAATGTTACATTACAATCCTAAGACATAACTTATTATAATCCCGAAAAGCACATTCAATTTATTTAAAATGTCGAATGTCCTGACGAATCGGTGACTTTCCAATTCCAGATTTAGCAAAGTACTAATAATTTGTGAGTTTACATTAAATATCTCCTTCTAAAATTAATTCCTTTACCATTTAGGTAGCATTTTCAAAATTTGATGGTTCTTTAAGCCTGTTGAGATAAACTTAAATTACTGGAATTTGTGCAGTTGTCACTTTGTATTAAACTTTTAATTAATTAAATAACCATTCAATATCATGGTATTTATTCTGAATACATGAAATTTATTAAAATATGTAAATGAAGCTGTAAACTCAATAACATGCCACATGTGATTCTCAAACAATGTACAGATTTATTTCACGGCCTCTAAATATTTCCGTTTTAATAAATGGAATACTTGAAGTTAAATATGCGTATAATTTTAATGAATGCTGAACATTCATGTACATCTATATTTCTGAACATCACTGATAATATATGTTTAGAAAAATCCCTATTTTAAGCATATAATACACGAGATCATTATTACTTAATTACTTATACTAATGGATTAAATCGGAATGTACAGTCACGGAAAAAGAAGTAAACGCCGCCTACTAACTCTGCAACTAATTATAATAGAAAAAGAAATACAGGTAGCAAACGATTGGAAATAGAGTGTACTTTTAAATAATGTAATAAAATTTGCTTAGGGGGGCATCTACAAATCCAAACCAAACCAAGCTTTATTTTGTTTTTTCAATGACAACACCTAATTTTGACAATATATTTTAAATCTTCGATTTACACTATGCTTAGAAATGAAATTTCAAGTCATTTGAATGATAAGTTTTTAAATTAAAAACATTCAAAATTTAGAGCTTCTAAGTTTAAAACACATTTTAATATTTTCATCAACATCTTCTGAAATTATAATCGTAATGGGGTAATTTTTTCGTTTAACTATAGTACTAAAAATCCCAAACATAAATACATTAAATTTGCAGTTTTAAAAATTTGATAATATGAATTATGAAATTAATATTCGAAAAAATTATGAATTTCAAACTAATATTTATTTAATAGATTTATATTTATTATTTCCTGCTTTATGCAAATTCTGAATTTCAAATTTTTTTTTCAAGTAGTTTTCGAATTATAAGTAAAAAACGTCAAAATGATGGTTTATGGGGCTGTGTATGAAGTAAAACATAATTTAAAATATATATATTTTACTCATTTTAATAAGCCATTTGGGCTGTTAATAGTCGAAACATATTAAGCGACTGATATTGTTCTATTGACAAGAAAGAATGTATTAATGGAAGTGTTACAGTTATTGTGTAGCATATTTACAATCAAATATCGGACATCAATTTCGATTCAGCCCCTGTAATAGTCTCATTATAAAACAATTAACTTCTCGAATAACTAATGATACGAATTTTATGTAAATTTTGGTTTAAAATAATTAAAGGGCTGGTTTAGAAACGATTTATGATGTCAAACTAAGGTATTGCTATGAAAAAAAAAAAAAAAAAAAACGTTTGGGCTTATTTTGATATGGAGGATAAAGGATAAATTTATACATATCATTTAAAATTAGGCTTTATTTCCAATAGTTTAGCGCCAGTAAATGTCTTCTACACTAATTTGTTACAGAATTAGTATGATTTTTTTTTTTTTTTTTTTTTTTTTTTTTTTTTTTTTTTTTTACCGCTATTGTACTCAATATTACGTTATTGCATGTTAATTTGAAATTCAGTTCTGTCATATCACAACATTAAAACAATATGGTCATTAGTGGACGTAATTTTGCTTATTACTCGTACTTATTTTCATTTGTTCAATTCAGTCATTTGATATAAGAGGATAAATAAGTTTTACCTTAAATTTGCACTTCTTTTGTTGTGAGAAATTTTTTATGCTTTTTTTTTAATAATGCATATAAAAATTATGTTCATTTTACATATACTAAAAATTTTGTTTCTAAATAAATTGAATTTGAAACACTGAAGAATGTAGTTGTGTAATTGTTCTCCGGGTTTACTAAAATTTACCGTTTAAACAACAACAACAAAAAAAATAATAATAAACAAATAATCTGAAAGAATCCTTAAAGTTTGCGCATTCGAATCAGTCACATTTTTAATACTAATAATTTTGATCGAATATATTAGACATCTGAAAACAGAAGGATGAATAGAGCTTGAAAATCTCTAAAAATACTTCTTACTTTAAATGTCCTTTAAAACTTGCATTTTACTTAAAAGCACTGTATTATGAATAAAATTAGTGAAAGAAATACAAATAAAAAATGGTAGACAAGGAATTACTTACAAGGAAGGTCTCCTTACAAGGCATACTCCGAATATGTTGAAAAAAATGCTAATGAAACTACTTGTATGTGTAATAAAGGAACAGTTAAATTTACAGTAGGAAGTGTGTAAAAAAATAAAATACTTTCGAATATTTGGCGCGAAAAGACAAAAGCGAATCGCGATTTGAATCGAATTTTCCTAGCCAAAAGCAAACGATTGTAATGCACCTTAAAATTGCTTGTTGATTGCTTTTTAGAATGCTTGGTATTTAATGAATTTAAATTTAATCAACGAAAGATTTTATATGTTTTTTTTTCTTGTATTACATTTACATTTTGCTTGTTGCTGTAGTTATTTAATTTTATCACTGGAAAAATGTTTTCTATGTTTTGCAAGTTTCAAATATTTATTTTAAGTTATAGCTAGCCAGTTCACATTTGATTTTTAAATATTTAATTTGTTTCTTTTATATTATTCAAATTGCAAATATTTATTTTAAGTTATAGCCAGGCAGCTGACATTTGATTTTTAATTACTTAATATGTTTCTTTTATATTTTTTATATTGCAAATATTTACTTATGACTATTATTACATTTGCAGCAATATTAATTTAAAATGTTCAATATAGTACAAAATAATTCACATTTTTTTTTTCTTTTTAATCATGTTTTGAATGAAATTGTGCCATTCTTTTATCCTCCAATTTAAGATTTTTGAAAATTTAAACGTCTGTAACGTCAACATAATGAATTCTGCCTTTATACATTTCTATAGCAATGAAATAGTTGTTTCCATAACAAAAAAATCAGATAGTGCTTAATCAGATTATTTTTTGAACTTGAAATAATGTAACACAATTTAAATTTTGTTTTAAATCGTAATATACGATAGTTAAATTTCGCTATAAATACATACAAGTATACATGATAAAACTATTGTTAAAAGAAACTAAAACCGACAAAACAATATTTAAAATAAACTAAAAATGACAAGACTAAAGTTATTTAAATGAAACCTATTTAAACAAATTCAACATAAAAAGTTTTTTCTTAAAGCGTATTTGGCAGGAGAGCGTATTTTATTTCATCACCAACCGGTGATAAATCACCAAATAAACAATTTTTTAATTATTTTTTTTACGAACGCTCTACCGAGGTTCCGCCGAAATTTCTGATAAACATTTATATCCACATAAGAAAAACATTCTCTGAATTTTTCAGATTGTTCCGAGTATGCCCGATTGGAGACATGATCCCTGTTAGATATGAGGTGGGAAAAGCCAAAAATACCTATCCTAGAAATTTTTTTACCATTTCATATTTTAATACGTAATTACATTTAAATTGCGTTACATATATTCATAGAAATGACAAGATGTTTTATAAGTTTTTATTCAATGTCTGACCCTCGTTTATTTCGGGAAATGACTTTTAATATCTCATTTGAATTCTCACAGTATATATAATAGAAAAATAATTCAGTCAGATTTTATTGTATGTATGCATACAGATTTTTTCGTTTTTGCAAAATATATTATTTACGAAGTTGAAGAATGCACAAGTTTTATTTTTACAACATTTTTGTTAGTATTTTCTATTTGTAAAAATATATCCCTACGTTGCAATAATTCATAAAGAAATGTCCTCTGTGATATTCACTTCCACTTTCAGAACCATGACTATGGTTTCTAAATGACATTAAGTCCCTGAAGAATGTTTGCCTGACACATAACCTCTCATGTTTTGCTTTCTAAGCACATTTGGTACTTTGCGTTCATTGCACTTTAAGGAATGCATGATTGTATGTGACTTTCCAATGTCCTTTCATAGGAAAAAATTGAATTTACTGCAATACTAATTGTACTACAGTTCAGTGAATTAACTACTGATTAAGTCCCTTTAAGAATATAAAAAAATCACATGATATTTCACAATATATTTCAAAAATATTTCTTTCTATAAGTAATACAATTAAAAGCTTAAATATTAAACTCACATTTTTCATAAATCCTGTTATATGAATATTATCGAATCATACATTAATATTATCCGTAACATTTCAGCTGTTCTTCAAATTAGTTACATAAAATCATAAAACATAATTTGTTTAGATGAAAGATATGTTTATTTCCTTTTAAAATATTTTCAAGATTTGTAAAAATTTAAACTCTTATTTACAGTTTCAAAAAATGTATAAAAAAATATGTCTATTCTGAAAATACTTATAACCAGTATTGATCTGGTAATATGGTTCCGTTTAATATTTAAAGACTTATTGTCGCATTATATGCAGAATGCATTTATATACTTTAGCTCAAATATTTCATGTACAGCGAGAAAGTTATTTTTATATTTTTATGTGTGAATGGTGCAGTGTCGCAATTTAACTCATTACTAAATACCATGGAAATTGCGTATAAAGTACTTTTCAGTGGCAAGTAATTTTTTTCTGTAATGTTGAATTCACACTGAAATTTTCGAAAACATTTACTTAGAAATAAGGAAAAGAAATTTTATGAATTTTTTTGTCACCTAAGATTGAAAAGTAAAATTTTATTAAAAGTTTATGGTAGTTCTTCATTAACATTACTTCATTAAAATTATTAAGAACATAATATATCACACCGCCATTCAAGCTGTTAATGCTACATTGCCTCAATGTATTCGGTATGGCATGTTTACGTACTATGATGAATTCCACGCTAGACTGCGGTATTGACTCTATTAGGGACATCTAAAATCATTCTTTTTTTAATGATAATTACAATGTACCCAGCTGTAAGGAACATAAAACACTTCTGGTAAGTAAATACTCAAAACAATTGTTAGATTAAGTGTTTAGAACTTTAGGGCAAACGAAAACATAAATAGGTAAACCATAATCAAGTATTACCGAGACGTTACATTTCATAAATGGTGAAACATAATTCTTTTCAGAAGTTAAGCAAATAACATATATTCTTCATAAAATTGTACTAAAAACACGAATAATATATAGATCTAAAAAATGACATTTATAAATAATCTTTCCAATTGTAAATGATATATTTTTAAAAGTCGAAATCAAATACCTTTTATCTATAGAAATTGAAGACAGCTGAGTAAAAGCAACTTTAAAATGAATAATTTTAAACATGGAAAAAAAAGAAAAAGAAATATTAGACTCATATTTATGAAACGTAACTCGAGAAACAAAAGTTCTGGATTGGGGCCAATAGAATTATTCCATTTGGATGAACATCTAAAAGCCATGGTGGAAATAAATTGTTTCCACGTAATCTTTTTTACGTTATTAGATAAAATTTCTTACTATTTTCGTTTCCAAGATGAAAATATTTATAATTCATTATTTGATTATGGAAATAGAACATTTATGATTAAGAGGTTTAAGTGCACTTTGAATAACAATTTATTGCAGTATTTTATATCTTTTTTTATATTTAAGGCAAAGAAAAATACTACATCTGTTCATAATTAATAAAAAACAAATACAAAAATACTGATAAATTAATTAAATAATTTAAAAGTGCATAAAATTCTTTAAAACATATCATTTAAATTTTCGAACTTGTTTTAAGTTCATCGACAGCAATCTAAATAGACGCGAATCCACGAGAGATAGCAAAATTTCAACCTGCAGTTGAGAGTATGCATTCTAAACAATTTAATACAGAGTTCGGTATGCATGTAAGATTGAAATGGCATATTCTACTGGAAATGAACTAGCCTCATTGACTGGAAATTTTCACGATCTAGTAAATGATAAATCCAGGAAAATACGATTTTCAATTTAATTTAATAACCTTCGCCATCTCAAAGTTTTTTATGCGCTTTTAAACTATTTATTTAAATTGCCTATATTTTAGCATTTTTTTTAATCTTTTCGATATTTAATAAAATGTTTTTTTCAAAAAAAAATGACGTAATCAAGAAAAATTGATAGTTTTTGAGGTAAAATAAATAAGTTTTCATTTAACATAACAGTTCAAGTCCGAGTATTACTCGCATACGGAGGGTTCTGTACAATAAATATCTGAATTAGTAACTGGACATTGCATTACACAATCATCATTAAAAAATGTTAGCTGTGATTTAAATAGTGATCGCGGATAGAGTACGCCGACCGTGTCTTTATATATGTCGAAACGTTCCGTGTCTGTAAGTTTTAATATCTCGTCTAGTTACTTACTGTTTTCGAAAATCATTATCAACAATCCTTTTATACTTCTGTGACGACAGGGCCTCCAGTGAGTCTCAGCTTCTTTTCTAAACCTCCCACAATTCGAAATTGTGCATAACAAAAAAATGCGATTTTCTATGATCAAAAACTATGTGATGTACGGTAATCTGTATAGTTTTCCTGCAATGTTTAAATTAACTGCTACTACACTTAATTTTTTTCATAATTTTAGTTTCTGTAGATTTCGAAACAGAGGGAGGTTGAACATACGTTTCCATTATATTTTCGATGATATCTCTGAAAATATAATACCTAAGAGTAAATGAAATGTATTTTTGAATTCGGCAGTACAAAAGGTTTCACACGATAGGCTACATGATATGCAAAGAAAATATTTTTTTTTTCATGTAACTTAATTAGCGCGGTACATTTTTCTGAAATATATTTGCGAATGGTTAATAGTAATCTATAAATATGTGGGTCAATAATCTTTATTTCTTATGCCGAATTGAACTGTCCACATTCCAGAGTTAACGATTAAAACGACTGTGACAGACGGATAGACATACAGATACGGAGTTATCTTATATTGGTTCGAGTTTTACTTTTCAAGTACGGAACTCTAAAAATTGTAATATTGTAAGACGTTTAAAATTTTGACTGTTTGAATGAGTTTATCTAGCATGAATTTTTTACATGTGTTCTTTATACTAGTGCTCTCTATTAAACGTTTATACGAGTATACGTATAATGCGTATCGTACGTATGCGGATACGGATTTCAGTTATGTATAATATGGCTACGGCGGTTATACGTATTATTCAAAACAGCATATACGGTATAACCGGTACATACGGATCTTTTCCAAGCGGTTAAACGTAAAAACATCTAAACGTAATTCGTTCAAATAGTTTTAATGCTTATATGCGGATTAGAGATATTGAGAAATAGTGACATTGAAAAACCATACTTAAAAAGGATTCACAGTAAATCTGAAACATTTATATTCTCATTCTTTGCTCAAAAAGTGTTTAATTTTGCTAGTTACTTACAATGAATACAATTTGTATACATTATATACACAAAACATAAAAATAACGGGGTATCTTATCTCAATACAATGAGAAATGAATAAAATATCTAAATAAATTCAAAGTAAAAATCTATGAAGTACTTTTTGCAATTCACGGTAATAACTTTCTGTTTTTGAAAAAAAAACACTTACATAATAACATTTTCAGAATTCAAACAACCGCGTTTGAGGTTACTATGTTACCTGCAGCTGAAAAGTCTCGTTCATAACTTGTGAAACAAGACGGAATGCAGAGATACTTTTTTGCTAAATTTGCTGATCCAATGTTCGTATGGTTAACGACTCGTCTATCACTCCAAAGAGTCAAAACGAAGCTTCGGTTCAGTCAGAGAGTTTTCGTACTGCATATTTACATGTACAGGTGAAGACAAAGTCTGCGGAAACAAAAATGTGACAGCTGATTTTCCAGAAAGATCTCCCATTTGTTCTGATGTCGATAAGTTCTCACCTTGTTGGCGGTGTTGACTTAGCATTAACTTGACGTGGTCTGTGATAGTATGACGTGCTGCTGGTGGTTCATCCTTTAAATCTTTAAATCGTGGGTCCAGAATTGAGCGAGTATTCATAACAGAAGTGTTTTACCTTAAAGTGTTTAGAACCTTAACTAGTTCTTTACTGAGACAACATTTTCAGAAACCATCTGGTCATGTACACAGCAGAAAAAAATAAGCAGCAGAGTTATGAAATGCATTTAACGACATAAACGCTGATAGACTTTATAATTCTAAAACAATTACATATACTGATAAAATTATTATACAAGTGGATTTGTTTCAACTGAGCGGAGAAGTGCACAGACAGGAAATCTAATCCAGAACCTTTAACATAAACTGCCAATGCTCTTCCAATTGAACTACATGTAACTGAACAACCAACCTACACGGTTCACACAGAAAACGTTTTGGTAAAAGCACCTGGTCTGCTAGAAAAAAAGAAAAAAAATATATAAAAGTTCTTTCCTAAATGTTGATTAAGTGAAATGTGTCGGCCGGCTGTTTTCTGTGTAAATCAGTCCGAAAATTGCTGACAATATTATCGGCACATTCTAGTTTCAGTTCCCAGACGGACAAATTTTTCACTCCTTTGGAAATATTTCAGTTTGTATGATATTTCTACCAATCAGTATGAGTGTTTTAAGGGGACGTGGGACCTTAAAAACCTTAAAAATCATTTTTTTATTTTTTGTAAATTCCACCTTAAAGATTATTCAAGGGTACATTATATGCATTATGGAATGCATTTATCATTAAAAAAAATTATTATTGAGAAAGAAAATTGAGTTTTACTTTTAAAACAAATTGAAAAATTATAAAAAAATTTCAAATAAATTTCAAAAATGTTTGAATTTTTTTTTTTATATTTAAATATATAAAATTCGATACACAGTTTTATTTATAGATATAAACCAAACTTTTATAAAAAAAATATTGGGGATTTTCATTGATATGGAATGCGCAGGGGGCATTTCGAAGATTTCTACGACGACGTGTAAAATGCCATCTTTTTCTCAAAAATATTTTTTTTTAATTTTTTGTGATAAATGCATGCCATAATGCATATAATGTACCCTTGAGTAATATTTAAAGTTAAATTTACAAAGAAAAAGAAAAAAAATAAAAAAATTAAAATTTTGGAAATTTTGAAAATTTTTCAAAAAAATTTCAAAAAAATTTGACTTTTTTATATACTTTTATATTCATATATAAAATTCGATGTACAGTTCTATTTATATATATAAACCACACTTTTATAAAAAATATTGGGGATTTTCATTGATATGGAACGCGCAAGGGGCATTTCGGAAATTTCTAAAACGACGTGTAAAATTCCACTTTTCCCTCAAAAATAACATTTTTTTTTTTTTTTTTTACTTTTTTTGTAATAAATACATGCCATAATGCATATAATGTACCTTTGAGTAATATTTAAAGCGAAATTTACAAAAAAAAAAAAAAAAAAAAAAAAAAAAATATTTTAAGGTCAGTCGTCCCCTTAAAATAGTAAAATGCCTATGGCCAAAATGTAAAATTCCTCAAGATTTTCCTCAAGAGCGATGCAAAGTTTCCTCAATTGTATCTAGGGAAGTAGCAGTAAGATCTCTCATTTTAAATAGCCAACGTGTAGCTCGTCTTTGAAAAAACAAGCCAGAAAATTGTACGTCAAACATGGCAAACGAGGTGTGTTCGTACTATAACTAGTTTCTTAGATATTCAGAACTTGCTTCTATAGCTGCTGCTCTCTTATGCAAAAATGCGTTAATACAAAATTTATTACGATTCTATATATTGAATACGGAAATAATGGGACTCGATCTTAAATAGGACGTAATTGCCATGGCAACATAGAATCATTACATATCATGGGATATCATTGAATTAATTACGTATGATAGGATTTAATAGAATGTATAAAAAGTTCATTAATATCTTTCTTTGTTTAATTCGATTTTCATAAAATTTTAAATGACTCGACAGAATGTTGCAACGATTATACAGGGTGTCCGGTCTCAACGGTGTGCAATGGCTAATTCCTAAACCGTTTGTCATAGACATATAGTTCCAATTACAAAAATGATTTAAATCAGGTAAAGAAATATTTTAAAAGCGATTTGGGTCAATAAAAACATTTCTTAAAAAATTACGAGATTAAAATTGTTATACGGTCCCCCGGTCCTATAGGTTATATTTATTAAAATTTTCCCTTTACATTGATAAGTAATACACAAAAAGTCCCGTTATTCTACGATTAAAATTGACCGAATAATAGCTGTTTAAAGTTAGAGCATATTTTTTGCTGCAAATTGGGGGTCATTCACAAATTTAGGTTAAATATAATTTCGTCAGATATATTAAAAAATGGTTGAGAGTAAAATTAACATTGCAATATAAATTTGAAATCTTTAATCATTCTGGCATATTAATGCAAAATATACAATTTGTAATAAACATTTAAGAAGAAAGAAAAAACAGAATTTTTGTTAAATAAAATTATCCTAAATTAACAGCCTCAATTCTTTACAAAATGATACGCATTTTTAAATATTATTAGATTACACTAGCATGCAAAAGTTGGGTTAGGTCATGTTTTTTAGCTTTTGATAACTGATTCTTATGTATTCTGCACCGTTGAATCTGAAATTGACCTTCATTGTTAACCATCACATCAGAATTTTTCGCATATTTCAAAGTTAAAAAGTTAAAAGTTAAAATGGAATCTCCTCCCTCATCTCATCGGACCACTCATCTATTTAGCTGTAAGAATCCCAGGATAAGCAAAAATATCGAATAAATTATTGAATAAAATAAAATAAAACAAAAAAAGTTTTACATATGTTTTATAGTTTGAAATTTTCGCTATAATTTAGCTTACACATTTACAATTTGCAAAAAAATTCTAACGTGATGGTTAAAAATGAAGGCCATTTTCAGATACGGTGCTGAAAAGTAAGTAAATATCAATTATCAAAAGTTAAAAACACAACCATCTCCTCTATTTTATAGTATCCGATTTTTGTTATTCTTTAAATTTGACAATTTATGATTTGCGAAATATCCTGACATGATGGTTAAAAATTAATGTAATTTTTAGATTCAGTGCTAAAAAATACATAAAAGTTAAAAAAACCAACATTCGTAGTCTTGTATTATATAATCTAAAAGTTT
The DNA here is from genome assembly GCA_963932465.1 of Maratus speciosus. Lineage (NCBI taxonomy): Eukaryota > Metazoa > Arthropoda > Arachnida > Araneae > Salticidae > Maratus > Maratus speciosus. The sequence continues at coordinate 43,270,753 of OZ010789.1, forward strand.
TTCTTAAACTTCTTGGCGGTAATCTATCCGAAATTTTTTGTGTTATCCTGTAAAATAAGTATAAATGGTAACCATCGAAAATCATAATAATATTAGATCGTTATTGGATTTGCGCCAGTATGTAAAATGTAATATTGATCGGATATTTAAAATTGTTTTAAAGTTCGAGTACAAATTTTGAACTGGAAAAACACACATATGATCGTTGAAGTAGCATAAAAACTTATAAAAATAACCTAATTTTTGTTAAAATAAATCATAAAAGAAACAGTCTCAAATCCTGAGAAAATAAAACATATGTTATTTTAGCCAATCTGAAACTTAATAAATGTTAACTTAATCGTAATACTTGTACGATTTTTTTTCAAAGCGCAGATACACATGAGATAAGATCTTCGAATACTTTAAGCACTTGGTATATGACTCCTCAAAGTCAAGCCGAACTCATTTGTTTCAAAACAGAAAAGTGGCATAAGTCATGCATTTTTAAAGTTTCATAACTCGCTCAATTTTAATGTTATATGAATGGGACTTTTTTTGTCTTACTTCTCAGTGTAATAGGAGAATTTTACTAAATATAACTTATAGGACCGGGGGACCGTATAAAAATTTAAATCTCGTATTTTTTTTTTAAGAAATGTTTTTATTGACCCAAATCGCTTTTAAAATATTTCTTTACCTGATTTAAAACATTTTTGTAACTGGGACTATATGTCTATGACTAACGGTTTAGGAATTAGCCATTGGACACCGTTGAGAGCGGACACCCTGTATATATTAAATTTCAAACCATTCGTTGGGTAGTATTTGCGCTGTTATATGCTGACAGACGGACCAGACGACGGCTTTAGGTGCCTCGTATTTATATAATTACGAACGCACTAAAAATGTGCCTTGCCGCTAGCTTTAGTAAGGCCCATTTACGTAGGTGTAAAAAAATACCAAACATATCCTCCAGTAATGGAAGATGCGTAACTTCTCTTAACCCATAAATGGAGACTTACGCGGTCAGAGGCAGAGTTAAAAAGACCCCAATGTTATTTTTGTCTTTTGTAAACAGCATCGAAATGTATTTTGGAAATGCAGTATATTCTGGAAACCATGTAATTACCAAAAATATTAATGTTAAAAATATTAAAGTCAGAGCCAATGAACAACACAGAGTCATTTTGACTCCTGTCTCCGCTTATGGGTTAACAAAAAAAATTACAACCTGTATGGCGGCTATTAGTATAAAATAATTTTTCTAGAAAAGGGCAGGAAAATATTAACAAAATATCAAAACAAAATAATGCTTTAGAAATAACATTTTCAGGTAAATAACAGGAACAAACATATTCATATTCATATAAAAAGATACAACATATTTACATTATACATAAGTAACACTTAAATTCATTATTTATTCACCTGCAATTACTATTACATGAATAACTTGCTGAACCCAGTCGAAACTTTATTATATTTCCCTGTGCTATGTAAGAAGGCATTCAAATTAATTCTATGGTCTTGTTCTCTTAGCGAATATTCTACTTGAATAAATAGTCAAGGTTTCAAATTAAAGAGTTACGTTTATCATTCTAATGCAAACTTTTAAAGAGCAAACATGCTCATTAACTACTGCCTTAGGGACAAATACATGCATTTAAAGATGTTGAAGACAAAATAGCGTTAACAGTATATCTTTACTTAAGGAATAAATACAGAGTGTTTCATAAAAGATGGGCAAAACTTTAAGAGGCGATAGTACACACACATGCATACGAATAGCCTTCACCAAAGAATGTATCGTCGGAAATAAAACGCAAACGTGCTGGATCATTTGGAAAGTTTATCTTTGCAATTTTTAAAGCTCCATTTCTGTTGAAGTTATCGGGAGACGAACAACACTAATAGCATGCAAATGTGATAAGGAGGAGAGGAAGAACGCTTATGCAAAATCATTAATACATATAAGCCGCTGATCTAAGTGTGCAACTGTCAAACTCTGTAAGAACTTATCGGAAGATGTTGCCTTTCACTAATAGGGATATTCTGATATCACGGAACCTCAAATGGAAATGGCGGAGAGGCTCAACGATTATACGGAGATCGGTTTCCCACTTTACTATTGTCACTGGATCGTTATTTTTGTATTTTTGCTGTCTAACAGCATGACATTCGGAGCTCTCTAACACCTTTGCGTTTTTCCAGACCATTCATTCTTTGATCAAAGTTGTTTGTTTGGATGGGTACCCTCACGTTTTAAGGTTCTTATGAAAGGTCTTTTATGAAACACCCTGTATGTATTTCGTTGTTGGTAGTTTTATGCTTTATTCAAAGGTAATCACATGTAAATGAACTTAATAATGCGATTTAAATTTCTATTTTTTACATAAAATATTTTTTGCACTAGTAACCTAACATTTATGAACTATATTTAAAAATCACTCCAAAATATCAAAATACTCAATACAGAGTGTCCCACAACGTACGCAGAGTCTGATATGTACAGATTCGGATAGAGCACGTCAATATTAGTATTTTGAATGGTAACATGTGGGGTCCTCGAATATAGCGTTGTAGTCTAATTACAGGATGGACGTTAATGACGAATCCGATAGTGGGTATTCCAAATGACGATGTTTACGACGAAAGCACAACATGAAAGATTCCCCAGATGACTATGCAAATTTCTAGCTACTAATGAGAGGAAAAGTGCTTCTGGCAGTGAATACGCAATTTCCTTCCTCGGCATTCTATAAAGCTAGAGAAGAATTTTGAAGAGAATGAGTTGGGCGTTACTCGCTAGGAAAGTAGTGTTGTATCGTTATCTTTTAGTTTGTATTGTGTTGTCGTTTCAGCTCTGAAATGAGCAAATATGGTCCTGACTTACCATAAATTGCAATCCCCAGCGGCTGTGATCCGAAAATTCAAGAAAAAATTCGGCAATCGCCACAACATAAGTGACACGACGATCAAACAAACGTACTACAAATTTAGGAAGACCAGCAGTGTGTTGGACAATGTGCTAGCGATGGGGACCAAAGAGATGAGACCACGAACCAAAGTTAATGTTAAGAAAAAGACAGAAGTGTGCGAAAAATGTCAATCAGCTTCAGTACGACAGGTGGCTTAAAACGTCTCCATGTCCAAAAGTACGTTGTATCGGATAATGAGGATGGATATGGTTTTGTTCCCTTGCAAAATACAAATCAATCACTCATTGACGGAATTGGGTGGTTTAAGGAGGTTTGATTTTGAAAACACGATGATTAGTAAGGTTGAAGATGGCGAAATGGATTTTAATCGGATCTGGTTTAGTGACGAGGCGCACTTCCACATCCAAGAATATGTTAACAAACAGAATTGGAGGTTCTGGGCCAACGAAAATCCCCATCATGCAATAGTTTGGCCACTTCATCCACTGAGACTCACAGTTCGGTGTGCGTTATCTGCCTAAGTCATCACTGGACCAAATTCACTGGAAATGTCACCGGTGACGCTTATTTTAACGTGTTGCACGACTGTGTCATTCTATTCTTGTACGGCATGGATACGATAAGTGATTATTGGTTTATGTAAGATGGTGCTAGACCTCAGCACACTCAGCGTAACTTCGACCTCTTAATGGAACATTTTCATGATAGAATCATCGGGTTGGACTCCACAACGAAAACAGGCAATGGTATAGATTGGCCACCGTAGTCCCCGGATCATAACCCGTGTGGCTTTTTTATGGGGACATCTAAAAGACAGAGTATATCGCACACAGCACAAAATATTAGACGACTTGAGAGCAGCAATTAAAAAACAAGATAAAGGAATTTGGAAGAGATCTATTATAAAAAACAATTGCGAACATCCATTCCAGACTTCAAAATGTAATTTGTTCGAACGGCGGATATTTCGAAAATCTGTTGAATTGAAAGTTTTTAACAAACATTGATTTTCACTTGATTTTTTTTCTCGTTTCTTGTGTTTCTCATATGAACAGCTTCACACCTTACTTACACTATCACGCTATATTCGGGGATCCACATGTTACCATTCACAATACTCATATTGACGTTCTCTACCCAAATATGTACATATCAGACGCTGCGTACCTTTAGAGACATCCAGTAATTGCTATAAGTGATAAACATAATTTTAAAAAAATGGCAAAATACCTTTATTAATTTACGTTCGACAAACGGATAAATTGAATAAAATTGGATGGATAAATTTATCCATCAAGATCTTACTAGCAATCCATCATCAGAGAATCAATAGAGAACTTCTTACGCAATGAGAATATTTGCACTGATTCATCATCCATAGAGCTCCCTAAAATGTGGAAAGAAATTCTACACAGAATCATAAAACAATAATGCAAAATATATCATGTTCACAAATTTCCATTTTAATATTGCAGTTATTTTCCTTATCCTTGTGTTCGCTTGATTTTTGTTTTTGTTTTTGTTTTGTTACAAGTTTTTCAATTTGAATTTTTGCGAAAATATTTTTACCATTTTATTTTCTGGAGAAAGCTGCCGTCTAATTCATTGAAACGTAGAAGTGTAAATAAATAAAGGTTTTTCGCCTTTTTAAACTTTATGTTTATCTCTTACAGCAATTATTGGGTATTTTAATAACATTTATGAGTTTAAATTTTATATCGAGCCAAAGCTTCCGATTTAAAAAAAAAATTAAATAAACATAATTTAAAGCATAAACCACTTAATGTTTCGGGATTCTAGGGGGTTATTTACTAATTTATTTTTCAATAATGTAGGTTTTAGTTGATATCCAAAATAAAAATGAAAGTTGACATTTGCAAATGTGTAAGTATATTTATTGCCTTTTTAGTTCATGTATATCACACGAATAATAGATTAAGAGAAATGACGTCAGAAAAAAGAAAATAAAAGAAATTTACATTTAGTACTTTTGATTTATACAAGGTATTAAACCATTATAACACTGTAATACTTTTAAAATTATGTGAACAGAAGTTGTATGTTAGAAAAAACTGTTTTCAATGAAATCTTTCACCATTCCGGTGAAAAGAATGAATACATATACAATACTTATAAATAATATTGCATTTAATAGGAAACATGTATAAAAACACAAATAAAAAAATTCAGTTCATGATGATTTCATCTTAATGCGTTTTGCTATACAAAAGGATCTTTACTTTTCTCAAAAGTTACGTCGTGTTTCACTCTTATATCAGGACCTTGGAAGAGAAAGGCCGATTCCCGAAATTCGGGTGTTGAGAAATCAATCTGAAAGTTTTGCAAGTAGTTCAAGATAGCAAGAGCGAATCTTTATTTTAATCACTGCTAATATACGAGTGATATCTAACGAAAGGCATGCAAATGGGTGTTTCAGACCCGGGGTTCGCCCTTTCTCTTCTAAAAAAAAACAGAACACGAATTTATTATAGAAGGTTATACTACTCACTTTAGCTTGACACTGTGAGAATACTAAGGGCGAACCCCGGCAAAGCGACTTACCTACGATTTGCCTACATCTATCTGACGTGAAAAAAGCAATATAACAAAAAATCGATTTTTCAAGTTTGGTTTTTCTCTTCCAAGCTCCTGATATGAAATCCAAGTATTACTAGTATTGCATTCTAAGCAAAGTTTCGGTATGTCTGATGTAATTTTATGCTACAATTTTTCATGTTTAATAAATTATACGTAAACAATATTGAGTAATTGTCTTATTTTTGATATAAAGTTACAAGTGCTTGTTTTCTATTATACTTCATTTCATTTACGCAATTCTTTTTTCTTCAACTAAATTTCCTACAAGTCAAGTAAAAATAATAATTATCTTGTCTATGGATTCTAACATGTGAGACTTTATATATTACTAAATAATTTTGAATATGCCTTTGGTCAATCTTAGTGTAAGTTTATTTTGAAGATATCCATTATTGTAGGAATTGCCTCCTATAAATACTAATTCCGCCTATTGCAATTTTTAAGTACTACATGAAACGAAGGAACATCCTTATATATTTTAATCCCAATAAAAATTGTGTCTTTAAATCATATACATTTTAAAATATTAAATGTTAAAATTTGTTTGTTTTTCCCCATTTTAAGAGTTCTGGGTCCCCTTAAACTGACATGTAATCTTTCGCTTTTGCTTATTTGAAACTAGAGCCATGATAACGTATGATGAATGTCACATTTTACTTTTCCATCACACACGTATTTTGCAGAAAGCGGGGAAATACCTTATTATAGGTTGTCAAAGTTTCTTTTCTTTTTTGCTTGAAGAAGATTGATCTCTATTTTTATTTTTTTTATAAATCATTTTATCTATTTCATTTATTTCTTTTTATTTTGAATGAACTCGTTATGTATTTTTTACTTTTAAAAATTAATTCCAACAAAAAAAGTGCATTATGCACCTGTAACTTTTTTACAAGGTTTTTTAAAAATACGATCATATGGCGTATGAAAAAAATGTCTTTTAAACACTTCTTTTATTTTTTTTATGTTTCTATATATCGTAGTTATTATCTTAAATGACTTCAACAATATTACAGAAAATGAGACAAATAATCAATCTATAACGTTAATGCTAATAATTTAGATAGTTAAAATAAATGGAATAATGAATGGAATAATGAAAAAAAGCACTATTCTCATTTTTTTTTTTTTTTTTTTTTTTTTTTTTTTTTTTTTACTCTCTGTAAAATTGATTACAATGCAAACAATTTCATTTCTCCGTAAAATCTAGGTGTTTTCACGCTTGCACAAATATTTTAAATAACTATATGAATTCTCAAGCAATTGATATCTTTCTGAAAGTTATGAAAAGCAGCTGTCCCCTTTACATTTCTCCCTGCAGATATCGTATTGACACGAAAGTTAATTCTTGATCTGACAGGGTATAATTTTTGACTCATTAAAATTTATTGTATTTGACGTCAATACAATTCCTTTTTTTTTTTCAAATTTATGGAAGAAATTCGTATTTGATAAATTTGTGAAATTTTATTTAACTAGTGGAATATATTTGACAAAAGTTAAAATTTATGCATCACATGATACTTAATTTGTAAATATTGCACATTGACAAACTATAAGAATTGTTTTGTAAGGTAGACCGTATAGCTTTAGCAGAATTCGCTGGATTTTGCCCAACGGTCCAGTCCTATAAAAAGTAGTTAATTGGTTTGTCGTTTCAATACAATAACCTGTTTAATCCACTGTTACAAAAAAAAGTTAACATGATCGGTATTTGTAGTTATTACAAATGTGTGTATATGAATGTAAATTATGCACTATTCATAATTCCAAAAAAATTTAATCACAAAGTTACATCATGCAAATTCTGCAGCAAGTTAAAAACTAGACTCCGAATAAGGGAAAAGAATCTGCACAAAATTTACCAATTACACGTTATAATTGCTTATTTTTAGGGTTTATTAATTAATTAATTAATATTTGTTTTTTTTTTACTAATTTCCCAGTGAGATATTTCTAAAATTGGACATTTTAATCTCCGCATTCCAAACAAAAATCGCTAAACTTTATACCAAAATAAGATCTGATATGCGTCGTTGTATATGTCGTAGGCTGATTGAGAAATCAGGCTCATTGCAAAGAGCCGGGCTGATTGGAGAATCATCACCCTTTTTTCAATTAGCCTGATATTTTTCAGGCTTATTGCAAAGAACCTAGACAGCGTTAGGCTAATTGAAAAATGACCACTTATTTACCAATCAGGGTGATTTGTTTAGGCTTATTAACCCATAACCCGACCGAACCCCAAAAATAATTTACGATAGAGCGTACTGTGAAGAAGATTCCGTTACATACAGTGGTGGCCGTTTTTTCGATTAATTATAGTGAATGAAAAAGAAGGACTTACTAAAAAAAACTCCAATCTGGAAAACGAAGATGTTTTTATTCCATGATGAAAGCAGCAGGGAGAGGTACAAGGGGGAAGAGATAAGAGCCTCTTCTTAAAAAAGCGACATCACGAGGCTAGAGACAGAGCAGGAGTGGGTTGAATATACAGTTACAACTTTCTTGCTTGGCGGACTACAATATCGCCAATCTACAAGTATTTTGCGCCATGCACAAGAGGCCTAGAAAAACATTAGCTGGTATGGATTCGCCAAATACATACGGCAGGCTTCCACCATATATTAATTGTGTAGGGGCGCCAGACTGTGGGTTGCTAAAATTCCTGAATCATAATAGGCGCAATCTAATCTGTACTTTGATACAGCTGCGGTTAAGTGTAAAAAAATAAAAATGTTTCTGGATAACGACATAGTAACAGACCGAATTCGTTAGGCGAAACGGCCTGAGAATGTATTTTTCTAGACCAGATGTTAGATCAAAGATAAACCCTGTGCTTTACCACAAAAATGCAGAATTGACATACATATGAACAAAAGGGTGTGAATGTTAAAGTGTATTGCGAAGATAATTCTAATGAATAGATTGCATGTTAAGTGATTTTAAATGATGAGTTATATTCATGCCCAAATAAGGAAATGCCCGAAGTTAAAATGCTTTTGTTTCTAACAGACAGCAGTAACGTTTTTCTACAAGGTTAAATCCTATGTGTGAGAGACTCACAAAGTAAAAATGGAGACTGAATCACTAATTTTATTTTATTAAAGAGATAAGTAACTAGAATAATTTAATTTAAATGTGCAGGACCATTAATACAATCGCTTTAGTTTTTAAATGTTGAATTTAATTTAGGGGCTGCACTGTTTGACTCTAGTGCACTAAAATAAATAAATTATTAAACAGAATTTTAAATGAAACTGGGGGGGGGGGATGGTTATCGAACGCAAACATATATAACGAGATAATTGCGGTGTATATCACCTGGGACACCGCAAAAAAAAAAAAAAAAAAAAAAAAAAAAAAAAAAAAAAAAAAACTTTTTGTTGACCCGTGTGCATGGGCAAAACAGCAAGAAAAATAGTTACACATATAATATATTTTCAAAACAGAATTTTTTTTTTTAAACAATCTGCTGTCATGAACACAAAAAAATCTCTTTCATCAATAGTTCAACAGTCCTAAGAGATTTTATGAATTAATATTTTCTAATTGGTTTTTATGGATATCCATCTTAACTAAAATTTTCTTCATAAATTACGTACCATGGTATTTTTTTTTTATTTGAGTCGACTTTGACAGCAAATATTTAAGCAGCATATAACTAAACCATTGACTGCTCTTCATCAAAATATTGATCCTGACTAGGATCATTTTATGAAAAATACAAGTACTAACAATAAAAAATATATAATATACAAACACAAATGCAACACTAGAAGTAAAGAGTAAACAATAATAAGTGAAATGTGTATTTGTAAACTAATAAGCAATTGTAATATGATTTAAAAGAAATTGAACATGATTTTAAAAAATGTAATGTTTATGCACGCAGCATAGGATGACAAAAAAAGAGGTGCCTGAAGCACGCCCATGAAAAAAGGTGCCACCCTGAATCGTGTGTAGACCACAAATATTATGGCGTCGGCTTAGGGCTTCGGCCTTAGATGGGGAGGGAGTTTTTGAGACTCATACAGCACCCGCTTATATGAGTCCCTGCTCCTCTGAAGACACTAGCGGTCCTCTAAAGGAGCACACGTCGGTTTACAAGCACAAATTGATTTTTTGTGAATTGGAACACCAATTCAAAGGGGTTGTCTCTCAACACAATGAAGTTCTGGACCCTAAGGGCAATAATTTTGAACGGGAACAAAACATTCGAAAGGGAGAATTAAAAATAAAAAAAATGTAGATATATGTCACATATATATCAAATCAAAAAGAGGGTAGACAATCCTAGAGTGAAGAGAGACATAAAAAAATGAAAAGTCATAATCAGGTTAAATAATGCACAAGCCGTATAATTAGAAGATAACTAACTGGTTGACTTAAAGAAAATGTTATCAAATTACATGTGAATTATTTTTTTTTAATAACTGCAATTATTAAATGTCTTAGTTATCACTGTTAACTGAAATGTAATCGTAAAAGAATGAAATGTAAAATAAATGTTAAACTGTAAATAATAGTTAAGTGTATGTAAATAACATAAAAGTGTAAAGTAAAATGAAAAGAGTGTAAAGTGATTCAAAATATTGTTCACAAGAGATCTTCGAAGCAAACAGTCATGGGCCAGCCATAATGTGGTGAAAAATCTGTTGTAAGCAACATACATAAAACCTAGGCCTCTGGTTGTACACTTAGCTTCACAATACATGTCATAAGAAGAAAAAAATGCAAACAATAGTATATTATTTTCTGTTTCTTAAATTATGCGTATGTGGTTGATAAACATTACAGAAGTTGTGATTGTTTAAGTGACTTGTAGCATCGAATAAATGTCCATATCGAGGTGGTGCAAGAAGTATCCTATCAATGTGTACACGAAATGCTGTATTATCAGCAGCATACAACCTCTTGATCGAGAATGACACAGGTGAATGCTTGAAAGTTACAATGTATGGTCCAGTGTATTTAGGTTTGAATTTATCAACAGATTTTAAGTATAGAATATCTTTTAGACAAATGGTTCATAATTTAGCTTTTTGACCGTCGTGTTTATATCTTTTACCCTGGACTGTTTTAATGTTATTGTAAGCCTTGTCATATATTTTGTGTAAATCTTCAAGTAGTTTATGTATTTCAATATGTTTATCTAGAAATGGTTGATTGCTATTCTGATCAAAAGTGTCAAAAATTAATGAATGTTCACGTCCAAAGTGCAGAAGATTAGGAGTGAATAATGTAGTTGAATGTTTTGAACCATTATAGAGCGGCTTTTGTATAAATATTGCGTTTTCAAATGAGTGACCTTCTTGCAAAAGTATATTAACAGAGTATTTGATTGATTTATTGTTTCTCTCCGAAAGAGCATTACTTTGTGGCCTCGAAACAGAGCTGTGAAGAACCTTACTACCTAGAGTATCATTAAAAATGTTGTATATTTGAGATGTATATTGGGGTCCTAAGTCTGATAAGACAACAGAATTTCTCCCAAAGGTGGTTATATAAGAGAATAAACATTTAACGACTTTAGCTGCAGATGTATCATTAAGTGTAAAAAGTTCAACATGTCTTGAAAAGTGATCTGTAATAGTTAAAACATGTTTACCATTAGAAAAAGGTCCAAAGAGATCTGTACTAATAGAATGGCCAGGCATGTACGTGGGTTGTAAGCGTGCAGGAGGGGTTTGATGATGTTTACATTGAAGACATTTGACACATGAAGCTACAAAGTTTAATGTGTCAACATACATGCCTTTCCAAAAGTATCTTGATGATAGGAACTCATAGGTTTTATTAAAACCAAAGTGAGATAAATGAGAGATTGTTAAAACTTTGCCTTTAAGAGAGTTAGGAACAACAATGCGATATGAAAAAGTGTTGTTAAAATTGTTTTCTTTCTTTAACATTAAAACTTTCGAATCAGGGTGTATAAAATAATTAGGATAGTTTTGAGAGGGTCCTTTCTTTAGAATATCCTTGTAAACAGTGGACAAAGTGGTGTGATTTTTTTGTTCAGTGCAGAATGTTTCATTTGAAATTACCAATAAAGGATCTGGATTTGTTTGTTTACCAGATACAAGATAGTTTACATATTTCTTAGTGGTACTTGAACATGAATTATTACTGCCTGGTGTATCATAGTCAACAATGGGTAATGGTTGAGGGTCATGGATAAGTTCAGGATTAGTAACCAAATTTTGTTGATTGTTTTCAAAAGTACAGCGAGATAAATAGTCAGCAAGAACATTTTTTTTTTACCAGGGATATGTTTAAAAGTGTATGAGTACTCTGAAAGCTCCATGAGCCAACGAGAGATAACATCAGCTGGATTAGTAGTCTTGTTATATTTTTCTAAGGGCTTACTGTCAGAGAGGATTACAAATTGTCTATTATATAAATAATATTTGAAAGCGGTAACAGATTTATAAATTGCCATGAGTTCTAATTTAAATGCAGGGTATTTTTTTCTGACGTCTTAAGAGATTTAGAAAAATATGCTACTGGTAAATGTTGTTGATCATGCTCTTGTAATAAAACACCAGAAATAGCAACATTTGACGCATCTGTGTTTAAATAAAATGCCTTGTTCCAATCAGGTAATCTAACCATGGGAGAATTAAAGAAAAATTTCTGTATCCGGATTTTCTGCCCGGATGTATTGTGTCCATGATTTCTTGATGTTTAACTGTCCGTTTAAATTTAACTTTTGGAGTAGTTAGGTTTATCAGTGGCTGTACTAACTCAGAACAAGATGGAATTAAAGACTTATAAAATGTAATAACACCAATGAGTCTTTATAGTTGACGTTTAGTTGTGGGTGTGGGAAAAGATGTTATTTTTATGATATTCAACTGAATCGGGGAAGCAGACTGATTTTCTACATGAAATCCCAAATAGTCAATGCTAGTTTTATGAAAAGTACATTTGTTAGGAGACAGGGTCAAGTTATATTTGGTTAAGATAAAGAGAATGTTTTTTAATTTATTACACATTTCATCAAAAGAGTTTGCTCCTACAATGAAATCATCCTGATATGTATATACACCATCTAATTGTAATTCATCAAGCAAAGAGTCCATTAAAGCTTGAAAAATAGAAGCGCTGTTTTTTAATCCAAACACTAATCTCTTGTATCTAAAAGAACCAAACATAGTAGTAAATGTCAATTGATTTTGGAATTTTGCTGGCAAATCAATTTGATGATAGGCCTGATGAAAGTCAAGAGAAGCAAAATATCGATACTGATAAAGATTTGGATTGATGGTTTGAATTTTAGGTAGAGGGTAAGAAGAGCCTTGAATTACAGTATTGATCATTCGGGAATCTAACGCGAGACGGAATTTTTGTTTACCAGTTCCGTCTGGTTTCTTTTTGACTAATAGCATGGGGGAAGCCCATTCTGAACAGTGGCGTTCAATAATTATGGCATCAAGTAGATCTTTAATTTGTTCCAAAGCACCTTTTTGCAAAGATTGAGGAAGGGGAAATGGAAGTGTTTTTATAGGGTAATCATTAATGAACTTCAAATCAGGTACAATCTTATCAGTATGTCCAAGTGTGTTTAATGATTTTGAAAAGGCTGGGTAATAATTAAGTAACAGTTTAGTCAATGTATTTGCTTCATTAGAACTTAAATGTGTAAGGTTGAAATCGCTAGCTGACAAATCCTCTTTCCTCTTTTTTAATGTTTCATTAGATGCCTGGATAAAATTTAGGAAGTGTTGTTCTGAGTTATGATGCTTGTCCAAATTATCAGAGGGGTACTCAAGAATTTCCTCAACCTCAGATAAATGTCCAATTTTTGTGTGTTTAGGGAGATGAATGGTAGTGTCAGAATTATTTTTAAGTGAAATAGAAAATAAATGATTTAATTGTAAAGGCTTCTTTTTGCGTTTAGACTTCTTATCCATTTGAATAATGGCATCATGACCTATTAATTCTTTTTTATCTGCCAAATATTCAAATAGATAATTTATGTCATGTTTGATATTATTGTTTGTGTAAATTGAGCACCATGTTTGCTCTTGGTGTTCTAGAATGATTTTATGGGTTAAGAAAACTTTTTGATTTGTCACCACATCACATAAGGTGTTACATTGATTACTTTCACTGACTTTTGATTTAGTGTGTGATGTTTCTAGTGGAATGGTCAATCTGTTGTTAATGTGAATGCATTTATTGAAAGTATCAATGATAATGTTAAATTTACTAATGAAATCAAAACCAAGAATGCCCTCAAAACTGGAGGATTCAGAAATATCCACTATATAAAAGTGGTGCGAGAAGGATTTTTTTCTAACTTAATGGATGTTCTAATACATGAGGAGAAAGATACATCCGAATTGACAGTTTTGATGTTTATGGCTGTTGATAGTCTCTTGTATTTTAATACAGGTTTAAGTTCATTAAATAATTTCTGTGAAAGTAACGAAATGCTACTTCCCAAGTCAGCCAATAGGGTGATTTTATGGTTTGCAATAGTGGCCTTTACAAGAGGGAGTGATGGAGAATGCGTATTAAAACTACAAATGATGTGAACTTTGTTATCGCCTTCATTTTCCGTTTGAGTAGTGATATTTTTTGCAATTTTAATGTGATCTGAAGTTTGTGACCCGGTTGAATTAACTAACCTTTCTTTAGAGATTTTTGGTAATGTAGGGTCAATAAGAAATGTTGCTGATGTTAAGTCACATGGTTGAGACACAAAATCATCAGCATAAAAATTGTGTCTCTGTTCTAGTTTTCCTGAACATGGTGATTGTTGTGTCTGTTACAATTTCCCTTTCTCTGTGTATTAACTCTTTTCCATTTAAAACACTGTTGGGTCGGGGGGCCATTGCGGAAACAGAGTTGACATGTGACAACTTCTCTTTGAGGAAATTTGTAAGGGGAAAAACGTTTTGGGAAATTTCGCGTTTTGAAATTTTTCCTATAGCGCATTGCATTTGAGCTTATACATTGGGCTACCTTGCATGTCATTTTTTTAGTTTCTGTTTTGGGTCCAGGCGGTGCAAGTGTTAACGCATTTATTTTTTCCGAGAGTTCCTTCAATTGTTCTTCAACGTTATTTTGAGATTTACTGACAGAGGGTAAGGAATGTAGAATCTTTTCATTATGCAAAATTTCGTGTAACATCTGTGCTCTTTCAACAGCAACACGATATTCTGTGATACCTTCTTCTTGTAATTTTATTCGTATGTTAGCTGACACAGCCTCCATGAATTTCATGAGTTTAATTGTGTTACAGGCATTCTCGTCGTTAATATCAGCATACACGGTTGCGGCTAAAACGTTTAACCGGTGTGCCAGATTTTTAATTGACTCCGCTGGCAGAAGTGATAAACTCAAAAGTTCAACACCAGCCACGCACTTTCTAGGAGGTGAGAAAAATGTCGCAAATTCTTTTTCAAGCGTATTTAGATCGCTGATTTTTTGAAGTTCCGGATTCTGTGCATAAAATTTTTGCGCGGGACCAATGAACTTCCCTACAAGTACAGCAATGTAGTCTGAGAACTGTATTTGTTAATTTCAGCGACCGACCTAATTTGGTTAAAAAAGAATTTAAGCAAATCGGGATCTCCATCAAATTGGTTAATGTTGATTTGAACTTGTTTAGCGGACATGGTCAACGGTTAGTTTAATACATTCCCTAATCCAAACTGTTACTGAGATTCTGCATACATATATAAATATAACACACATATAACAGATAAAAATGTAAAGGAAATAAAGTAATGGAATAAAATAGTATAATAATCACATTAAAAAAATAACACACAACTAAAAAAAAATAAACAAAATGTCTTCTTTAAACCTCTTATAGAGAAATGGAAAAAATCTATCCGGCGATAAAATTGTGTTTCTCAAAGTAAAAATACTATCGTTGCTTATTTTAAGCAAAAGAAAGAGAATAAAAAAAATCACAATAGCTCCTTTTTTATGGATGGAACCTGTACGTCTTTCAAAACAAAACTACTAGGAGCAAGCAACTGAAATAAATACTTATTTTATATTTTTAACCGAGAAAAATTGCTATCTGTTCTTGTTTCTCTAAAAGGACAGAAATTAAAATTCTCTCAAATTAAAATATTTTCAAGCCGAAAGGCAAACTAGAAAAATCTTATTTTAACCTTTGTAGATAATAGAAAACGGGACACAGTATAATCCTCGTTAACTCTTTTGAAAAAACAAAAATTTCTATATATTTTAATATCCCTTAAGAGTTAAGTAGGGATGGTGAATTTGATATTAAAAGAGAATATTAGAAAATTCCATGCAATGCGGAAAAAAAATAAAATATTATATTTATAAATATTATAGTAAACTGCACAAAATAACTTCACAAAATATTAAAAATAGCAATATCACTGTGTTTTTGTATCCTGTACAAAAACACAATAATATTAGAAAATAAAATTCAATTACTAATAAGTATTTGTTAATAAAGTACCCCTGAGTACTTATTGAGTGTGAAAGCAGATAAAATGGAATGAAACTTGTGGGAAATTTAAATAATATTTCAAGAGTTAGCTGAAAAGAAATTAAAAGATAGAAAAAAAATAAATGGGGTGAATAAAAAACATCTGTTTTCACCCTCTGGTATTTAAAATTTGCGATATTGAGAGCACTGTTTATTTCGATGCCATTTTTGTATCTTTTGAAAATTTGTTTCGTTTTCTTTTTCTAAGTGCTTTTTTTTTTTTTTTTTTTTTTTTTGTTGTTGTTGTTGTTGTTTTTTTTTTTTTTTTTTTTTTTTTTTTTTACAGGTGCCTATTATTTATGCACCTTTATGACCTATCTGTCAAGCTCATAGAACTTTGCTAGAAATCTATGTATGCGTGTGAATGAATCTTTAAAACGATTCTTTGGCAGCAAATGGCTTTTTGAAGAATTCTTTTCTTTATCACAAAATGCCTCTTGAATAAAAGGATGAATGACTTATAAAACTTCACAAAAGCACGTTACGATTTTGTTGGAGCACTTGAATTTCACCAACACGTTGTACTATGGAGGAAAGAAAAAAAAAACTTTTGAGAAATTTGAGGAGGCTGGCTGCATAAATAGAAGTGATAGCGAGATTCCTTGATTCAATCGCTGACTCACTCAGACGTTCCTTTCATTTTCGTAAACAGAATGTAAACAGGGGAATTTTAGTACACGCTGAGCCGAGTATTCTCTTATCACATTTTTCTTTACACATGAGGGGTAGCACACGTTTTTGCAGATTTTTTTTGCAGAAATGAGTCCTTCACTGAACTCAGGAATTCACATCAAATTTGTAGCATTTTCACAAACAGGAAAGGTTTCTCGACGCGGTGTAGGATTGTAGAACTTGTGAAAACACAAGTATTGCGATTTGAAAAAAAAAAAAAAACTCTAATTGCACATCTTTTTTGTTGGCGTTTTGTAGACTATGTCGTATGATTAAGCAGAACACACGCGCACAGAACAGTCGGGGGGAATGTTCCGAGAGACACCAGATAGAATGCAGGCAGATTTCTTCGGCGACGAGACAGCGTCAGGAGCGAGTAGTTGAAAATTCTCTTTCGGTGATGGGGTGCGAGCAGTTGATTCCAAAACTCCAGGGGTTGGCAAAGGGGGAAGGCAGAAGACACTCTCTTATTCCCGGAGGTCGTTCGACGCACTATCTGCGGAGTATGGCAGCTTTTATGAAAAATCGCCGGACATCAACAGAAAGACGCGAGCAGGTGCCGGCAGGGATCCGCCGCTTGCAGAAAAAATTCCGATGAAGATTGGAAGCACGTACCTCTCCCTTACATTTTTTTCTTTTTCTTAGGAGAAAAAACTGATCAGACGACCAAAGTTTGTGAACACGATTCCGTTATATACAGCGGTGGCCGTTTTTTAGATTAAGTATAGTGAATGAACAACCAGGACTTACTAAAAAAAACTCCAATCTGGAAAACGAAGATGTTTTTATTCCATGATGAAAGCAGCAGGGAGAGGTACAAGGGGGAAGAGATAAGAGCCTCCTCTTAAAAAAGCGACATCACGATGTTAGAGACAGATCAGGAGTGGGTTGAATATACAGTTACAACTTTCTTGCTTGGCGGACTACAATATCGCCAATCTACAAGTATTTCGCGCCATGCACAAGAGGCCTAGAAAAACATTAGCTGGTATGGAATCGCCAAATACATACGGTAGGCTTCCACCATATATTAATTGTGTAGGGGCGCCAGACTGTGGGTTGCTAAAATTCCTGAATCATGATAGGCGGAATCTAATCTGTATTTTGATACAGCTGCGGTTAAGTGTAAAAAAATAAAAATGTTTCTGGATAACGACATAGTAACAGACCGAATTCGTTAGGCGAAAAGGCCTGAGAATGTATTTTTCTAGACCAGATGTTAGATCAAAGATAAACCCTGTGCTTTACCACAAAAATGCAGAATTGACATACATATGAACAAAAGGGTGTGAATGTTAAAGTGTATTGCGAAGATAATTCTAATGAATAGATTGCATGTTAAGTGATTTTAAATGATGAGTTATATTCATGCCCAAATAAGGAAATGCCCGAAGTTAAAATGCTTTTGTTTCTAACAGACAGCAGTAACGTTTTTCTACAAGGTTAAATCGTATGTGTGAGAGACTCACAAAGTAAAAATGGAGACTGAATCACTAATTTTATTTTATTAAAGATATGAGTAACTAGAATAATTTAATTTAAATGTGCAGGGCCATTAATACAATCGCTTTAGTTTTTAAATGTTGAATTTAATTTAGGGGCTGCACTGTTTGACTCTAGTGTACTGAAATAAATAAATTATTAAACAGAATTTTAAATGAAACTGGGGGGGGCGGGGGGGGGGATGGTTATCGAACGCAAACATATATAACGAGATAATCGTTATATATATCCCGATCCGAGCAAGAAAAAATAATTTCTGTCGACATGCAATCCGAGCAGAACCTGGTAAAAAAACCCGAAATCTGACCCGAACCAAATATAATAACTGACAAAAATATTCTAAAGCACCATAACTCGATCCGAGTAAAAAAAAATAATTTCCGTGAACACGCAACCAGACCAGAACCTAAAAATGTCATAAGAAAAAACCCGAAACCTTTCTTGAACCAAATCTGAACATAACAAAAATATTCCAATGATCCAAATACTCCAATTATAATGTTCCAAACTATTCCAAATAATTCGATCCGAGCAAGACAAAATAATTTCTGTGGACACGCAACCCAAACCGAACCTATAAATTTTGTTTGAAAAAACCCGAAATATGACCCGTATCAAATATGATAACCAACCTAAATATTCTAAAGAACCATAACCCTATTCGACCAAGACAAAATTATTTCTTGGGCACGCATCCCGACCCGAACCTAAGAATTCTAGTTGAAAAAACCCTGAAATTTGAATCCGACAAAAATATCCTTAAAAACCATAACCCGATCCTGTCAAGACAAAATAATTTCCGTGGACACGCAACCCGACCCGAAGCTAAAAATTTCATTAGAAAAAACCCGAAATCTGAACCGAACGAAATTTGAATCGGACAAAAATATTTTCAAGACAAAATAGTTTCCGTCGGCATGCAACCCAATTTGAATCTGAAAGTTCTACTTGAAGTTAACCCGAAACCCGAAAAGTACCGGAATTAAAAATACGTAACGCCATACCTCGTATAAAGGGCAAGGCCAAGTAATTTCCGTGTACACGCAATACGACCAGAATCTGTAAAATCCATATGACGTCAACCTGAAACCCAAATCCAATCTGAAAATGACACGCAACCGAACCCGAACTTCGTTCCATTTGAAGTCAACCCGAAAACCGACCATAACAAGGTTTTGAATCGAGTTTTGGATTCAGTTCAATTAGAACTTTCAGGTTCGGATCGGGTTGCCTGTCGACGGAAATTATATTGTTTTGCTCGTATCGAGTTATAGTTCTTTGGAATATTTTTGTCGGGTTAAAATTTGGTTAGGGTTGGGTTTCAGGTTGACTTCAGATGGGATTTTTAGGTTCTGCTCGTGTTGCGTGTCCAGAGAAACTAATTTGTCTTATTCGGATCCGGTTATGATTCTTTGGAATATTTTTGTGGGGTTCGAATTTCAGGTTTCAGAATTTTTCAATCAAGAAAA
Organism: Maratus speciosus; assembly: GCA_963932465.1. NCBI lineage: Eukaryota > Metazoa > Arthropoda > Arachnida > Araneae > Salticidae > Maratus > Maratus speciosus. The sequence goes on from OZ010789.1 coordinate 43,290,399, forward strand.
TGTTTAAATGAAATTTTTAGGCTCAGGTGGGTTTGCGTGCCCAGGGAAATTATGTTGTCTTGTTCGGATAGGCTTATAGTTGAATAGAACGTTTTTGTAGTGTTTAGATTTGGTTCGTTTCAGATATCGTGTTTTTTTTAATGGAATTTATAGGTTCGGATCGGGTAACGTGTACACGGAAATTATTTTGTGTTGCTAGAATCCGGTTATGGTTCTTTGGAATATTATGCCCGGTTCAGATTTGGTTTATGCCTGATTTCTGGTTTTCTTCAAGTGGGATTTTTAGGTTCGTGTCGGGTCGCGTGTACACTGGAATTTTCTTGATCGGATTGGGTTACGGTTCTTTGCACTATTTTTGTCGGTTATCAGATTTGATTCGGGTCAGATTTCGTGTTTTTTCAAATGGAACTTTCAGGTTCGGTTTGGTTGGATTTAGACTGAAATGATCTTGTCTTGCTCGGATTGGGTACGGTGTGTTGTAATTTATTTTTCGGGGTCGGGTCGGGTTATGGGTTAAAAGCCTAAAAAATCACTCTAAATGGGAAATAAGTGATCATTTTTCAATCAGTCTAACGCTGTCTAGGCTCTTTGCAATAAGTCTGAATAATATCAGGCTATTTGGATAAAGAGGGATGATTCTCCAATTAGCCCGGTTATTTGCAAACAGTCTGTGCTCTTTGCAAAGAGCCTGATTTCTCAATTAGCCTACGACATATATATTTATATGTATGATTATATGTAAACTATAACTATCGGATGTACCAATCCCAAATCTTTCTTCTATCTCATGCATGTCAGTACTTCAAAATTCATTATCACTGTGCCAAAATTAAATGGCAATCTATGCTCAACATAAGGATTCTAAAACTATGAAATTCCGTGGATTAGTTCTTGAGATATGACTATCACTGAAATCGTGTAAATCCAGCCAAATGCAGCATAGAAACGCCACCTATAGGGTGATTTACACCAAAGCCTAATCATCATCAACTTATGTCAACGTCTAACTGAATATGAAGTTTGGGGGAAATTCGTGCATTAGTTTTTGAGATAGAGCTATTGCGCAAATTATGACAAATACAGCTTAGCAGCGCCACCTGTTGAACGATTTGCACCAACACATAATCATCAGCAACATTAATCAAGGTATACATGAATCTGAATTTTGATGAAAATTCGTGCATTAGTTTTTGAGATAAATCTATTGAGAAAATCGTGCTAAATACAGCACAGCAACGCCACACAATGGGCGATTTACAACAATGCGTAGTCAGAATCACTTCATATCAAGGACTAACTGAATCTAAATCTTGACGAAAATGTGTGCATTAGTTCATGAAACAGAGCTACTGCGGAAATCGTGTAAATCCTGCAAAAATGCAGCATAGCAGCGCCACATGTTAGGCGATTTACACCAAAACGTAAAAAGCACCAACTCATATCAAGGAGTAACTGAATCTGAAATTTTATAAAAATCTGTGCATTACTTTTTGAGATAGTGCTATTGCTGAAATTCTACAAAATGCAGCAAAGCAGCGCTACCTGTTGAGCGATTCTCACCAAAAACTAATCAGCACTAACCTATATAAGGGACTACATGAATATATTTTTTTATTAAATTCCGTTCATTAGTTCTTGAGATAGAGCGCCTACAAGATTTGTGTCACACACAGACAGACAGACTCACGGACAGGCATTCTGTAAAAACGTGTTTTTCGGAATCTCTGACCCCTAAAACGTGTAAATACGTTGAAAACCAGAAGTCGAAAATTTTCACGAATCCAATACTTTCCTCTTGTAAAGATAGAAGAAAATAATAAAAAAAATACACGAAAGCGCGGCGAAACCGTTGGAAAAAGATTTTTAAAATAATGGGAAAATAAAAGTAATTTCTGATGGAAAATGTACCTTGTTTAACCTGTATATTTAAAAAGTTGAATATTTCTATAAGAAAATACAGGTCTTTTTTTATTTTATTTGACTGTGATTTTCCCCCATTTTTCGCCACATTGTATATTTTTTTAAATATTACTTTTTAAGTTTTTCCCCTTTTTAATTATTTAAAAATTTTTATAATACATGATATGTCATTTGAATATCATTATACTTTAATTTAATATTTTAAATATTTTAATAATTGATTAATTAATACTAAATGAGTGTGAATTCTGTAAAGTACTACTAGACCCTTAAAATTTTTGCATTAAGGTGTGAGAATAGGCAATATTTGTATACAGTTTTGAAAGAAAGTTCTATAGCTGACTTAAGTTACAATGATAAACAAATTCTGGATAACAATGCGTAGTTACAAAATACCAGGCATTTGTTTTAGAAATGAAGTTTTCACTGTTCGTTTTTTATCAAAGGCGTAATCAAACATAATAAACTTCTGATCGCCTAGACTCTGAATCTTGAGATATAAAAAACAACCTCTTTGACATTATGTTACTGTAACTAATACATATTTTTTTTCAACTTCTTCGTACATCACGTACTTTACGCGAGAAAATATCCACAGTTACTATTTTAACCTCTTCGGTCCCTGGGCCCCCATACGTGGATCTCTGTTTTTTTCCTTATAAAAACTAAAATGTCCGATTTTTTTTACATTTTCACAACACTTCTTAATAGCTGAATGTTTTTTGTGTTCAAAGCAAACAGATAAATGACAGCATCTAAGCTGATTCCTACATAAAATAAATCTTACTTTAATTTGAGTTTGCAAAATGCCTGAAAATGCCAAAAGACAGTATGACCAAAAAAATGAGAAATTTTCATAAGTATTTAACTTAAATCTTTTTGAATAAAAAATTTGAGGATTTGTAGATTATTTAATTATTTAAAGATCTTAAATAATTTGTGATTGCTTTAATTTAGGTTAATGGTTATTAAATTGGTATTTTTAAGGAGGTTTGTAGTTATAGATCCATACTTTTTAACCTAAGTTACTAAGCGACTAAAGGATCCATTTCAGAAAAGATATTTTTTCTGTCATTTACGATGTCATTTTGTTTGTAAAAAAACCAATGAATAAACATTTGTATCATTATTTTAGCTTTGGAACTGAAGAGGTTATACTGTTATGTGATTACGTTCATTGTAACTAGTATCATTGTATAACTTTTACGCAATGAATATTCTGTAACTGACGTTGCTATTGTTCAACATATTTGAATACGTTTAATAATAATAGTAACATACGAACAATATAAGGATTTTTTAGAAAAATAAGTTTATTTACTATAATTAAAACACGATACCTACTAAAAATATAAAAATCATTTCTACCGAAAATTATAACTACATAAGAACACGTAGTTTTCGCGTGATTTTTACCCATTCTAATTTCAAATAAATTACTTGTGATTCATTTTGTTCAAATACCTTTCTAAAATAAAATCCAATAAAAAAAATGCGGCCCTTATTTTCTCCATATCTGTATATAAATTCAGTGGTTTCTACTATGAAAAAATCGAACTAAGTTCAATTACTCTATTATACCCAAATTAATTATTATTAGTGGTATAATAGCATATTAAAAATAATTAAAATGCAGAAAAGGGGTATACTGAAACTAACTGAAGACAAAAACGGAAATAATTTTTTAATCTAATTAAAGTGCTTAAATATGTTTTATTAAAATAATTATTGTTTTTAATATGCATTAATTAAGCAAATTATTTTTTATGATTTTAAATAATATACAAAAGAATGAATAGAAACAATAATAATGTTTTGCTGTTTTTCATATTCTTTCTTCTTTGAATTTATTTTTTCCTATTAAAATATCTCCAATGAAAAATATGCGAAGTTAAAAAAAAAAAGAAAAAAAAACTCCCAGGTATTTTTTCCTTACTTTTCAAATATTTACTAATATTATCTAATGGAATCCCTATTTAAAGAGGAGCATTTATGGTAGAAGAATTATTATTTAGTGTGCCATTTCAAAACAATTAGAAATACCAGAGATTCTGATGAAAATACTTAATTAGTCAAAAAAACAAAAGTACTGATACATGTTAAATGTCATCACAAATTGGTGCGGTAGGTATTAAATTTGTTAACCCAAAAGTTGAAATTCATAATATAGATCTGTTTCCACATATATTAAAATATAGAATAAAATAAAACTATTGGAAAAGTTACTGTAAGTCAAAATATGAAAATAAAGAAAATTGATATTAGATATATTTCGTTATAGACTACATCGGAGGGTGTATTGGTAATTTCAAAAGTATTTTCAATAAATATCACGATCTCTTACCAATAAAAAAAAAATAAATATATTTAATACATTTAAGTATGACAAACCTATAAGCAGAATGATCTTGAATTATAATAGATATCCTAAAAAAATATTAATAGGAACGAAAATATAGATATCTGCAAATGTAATGATAAAAAAATATGTTAACGAACATCGTGGACATGTGATAACTGGAAATATGGAGGAAGATATGGAATGGAAAATTTAAAGAGGTTATGGAACAAAATACATATTAAAGCGAATGTTTACAAAAAGCGATACTATTAAACATTTTAAAAATAACATTTAAATCTTCATGTAAAATTAATATACGAATACAACAATCCTGAAAATTTATTTGAATAGTCAAAATACCATATTTTAAAGTATCTAAAACATAAATACATCTAAAATTATGAGGGCATATCTTAAAAGAAATATATTAATTTACAAAAAGCAATTAGAAAGATCCAAGAGGATTTTATAATAACATATGTATAAAGAAAGTACTAATTACGCAATCATGTGTAAATATATATATATATATATATATAGTGTAATATTTAGTCAAAGTCAAGATAATTATAATGTGGTGAAATCAAAAGTTCAAGAGGTTGAAAAGACAATGAAGGCAATACAAAATAAATAAATAAATAAATAAATAAGAAGTATTTGAATTTTCATGTGATTTGATTTTAGTGCCGACGTTTCATAAAACTCAAATGAAGATTAGAACTGTTACTTTTGGTAATAATGCCTATATTGAATGTGCTAATAATAAAAAAACTATTAAAGATATTGCAGAGCTTATTTCAAAAAGTAAATGCATTGTAAAATTTTCGACTTAAGGGTGAAAGTGGTAGTGTGGAACTTCAGTCAAGCGGAGACCCAAATAGAATTTAAACCAATATTTCATTGAAATGCCATAAAATAAATTAAATTTCTTGGTTATTACTTGAAATACAACTATATAATTATTATTTTTGGGGTACGTTACAGCTTACGACAATGTTCATTTAAAAGAACAAGTAGGGTAATTCCGGGAGAGTCGCCGCATACGGGATAGATGCCGCACCCCTTTTATTTCTTGTAATTAGCGAGAGATGATCGTCAAACGCGCAGTATAGGTGCACTGCACAATGAGATTATTTTAACCAGTGTATAGCGTGAATCCCATTTCGATGTTTACTTGTAGAAGTACAATCCGTAACTTGACGTAAGTGCATGATTTCACAGTCCAAACTTTTAACCACGTTATGTTTAAATACTTTTCATATACTAATTACTAAATCCATGCATGATTTCGAAGTCAAAACTAAGTGTAGCGTTTGTATAGAGTAATGTGTGTATGGTTACGCCATTCCCCCTTAGCGATGGCAGGTAACTGTGATGGCCGACGTCTGCACCATTCAAAATGGGATACATGCCGCAATGCTATTCCGGTGTACATGCCGCAGTTTCTTTTGTACGGGATGATTAAGTGTTATTAACTTTTCCTTTTCCTTTTGCACAGACTAACCATGTTAGGAACGTTATCAAGTTTACTAAAACCAAAGGAGAAAAAGGGGAAAATAAAAAGTAAGAAGTACAAGAAAGATGCAAGTCAAGATTATCATCTTGATGAATATGAATCATATATGATGAATCCTGATCATAATGAAAAATTGGATTACGCGTAACGCTAAAGACTGTACTTTTTCGACATTTTTTCTGTAGATTGTTGTCGAAAAAAACAGGTCTCTTAACCCATTCGGGGCCATAGGTGCATATATGCACCTTCGTAAAGAGCTTACAAAATTTGTTTCTGACACCAGTAAAAAAGAAAAGTAATATTTGATTTGTTTAATTTGAACATTTTCAAGATTATTTAAGTAAAGGTAACTTTTTTTAAAAAAGTAAAATTGGGAGTAAAAAAGTTATATTGGGACAAAATATTGGGAGTTAATGATATACATGGGAATGAATATATTGATTTAATGGATTCAAAAACGTATTTCTATTTGTGTTTAAGTAGAAGTATTTATATGAAGACAACACGGTATAGAAGCTAATTCATGATATCCCAAAGGACGGTTGCTATGGCTCGATATTGGCCGATATGTACCGATATATATCATATATATTATAAAGCAGTAAGCTCTAAATGTTCCGCTCGAGTGTTTTCAAAAACTACCCGGTAGATTGTTTTCCAAATTGTATCATTCGATAGGAAATATTCCCGGGGTGATTTATGAGAAAATATACAGGGATAGCTATGATTTTTGATAATAAATTTCGTATTTTATTGTTATTTTCGGCAAAAGGGTTACCAGTAATTATTTTTTGGCATCCTTTTATCGCTGGTTAAAGAATTGAAACAGCTATATCAGGCAGAAAATAATGTAAACAACTTGCAAATTAAAAGAAAATAACCGTTATTCGTTTAATAAAAGAAAGAATCAAAAGCTCTTTTAATGAGAGATAAAACTGTAAAACTAAAATATTTAATTTAAACACGAAAGGAATGTTTATAAAACTTAAAAAAATAAATTAGTATGAAAGAAGCAATTGATACCTTATTTGGCGATTTTTCGCTTGCGTCAGGTTAATAAAAATGTGCTTGAAAAAACTTGAAGAAATAAAATTTAAGTAACATTATTTTAGTCATTTTTGTTGTTGTTTTGTTTTTCAATTTAATTAGCATTTTTATGTAATTCTCCAATCGTAAGTCTTAGAGGAAAAACTAGAAGAAGTAATCGTAAAAATGTCTGCATTAGTCAGTTACATACTATTTAATTATTACTTTTGTCGCCAAACAATTCAATTTTAAGCCACAAAGGCAGGAGCGTGAAATAAGCCAGGCGAAGGTCGCAATAATGTTTTTTTTTCCCCTTTTTTAATTGTAGAAGAAGATTTGGAATAAATTTTTATATTCAAATGTAAATCATATAAAAAGCAGTTAAAATTATTATTATGTAGCAAGTACTTAAATTTTAGTGTAAATGTCTGCCAAATACACACACATATGCCAGAATAATTTAATTTCAGAGATTTAAAATATTTTTTATCATAATATGGAATACCATTAGTATGGTAACAGGCCGTTTTAATTTCTTCAAGCATGTAATTTTTATATCCTGGAACTCAGATTATTATTTATTAATGGAAAATTGCGTATTATGTTTTTTTTTTTTTTTTTTTTTTTTTTTTCTTTTTTTTTGAAGATGTCGGACCTATTGCCAATTTCACCTATTGGAACATCCACTGTTTTAAAAGTTAGGATATAAGACGATTATTAAGAAGATTTCTTCAATTATGCGTTATTATTATTGTAAAAAAAAGCCAAAATTTTGCAATAAAAATTGCTTGCTGAATTTAATTTCAGATATTTTTTCTAATTCATCGCTTCAGCTAAACTTAGCAATAAATTAAGAATTATTTTCATAATCTGGGTTATTTACACAATAGACGGTAGATTAATTTACTCTTGACTATAAAGGAATTAGCAAGCTTATTTGTTTGTTCGTGTTATTATTGTGCTCTTTAGAAAAATGCAAAATAAATCTTCGGGTCAAGTATTCACCAAAATGCTTATTTCTAAAAATTTTTGTATAACTATCTTTATTTATCATTGTCAGGTCTATTTAAGACATGAATATTTATTTATCAAAAATCCATAATTGACTTGACAACAATTTGACATTATTTACTGGATCGTAACTTGGCGAGTAATTAAGTTTGTTTTGTCATTAACTCTGGTAAATGTGTATCAATATTGTTGCATCAGTCTTAATGTTTGACGTCAACCATCACAATGGAGTCGATTTTATTGGATTTTGTTGGATGCAAGAGGTTTATTTTTTTTTTTTTTACAGATTAAACCATCGAGTTTTGTAACTTGTAAACGGTTACATGATTGTAAATGATCTACAAAATGAAAAGGCAGTGAAAATGACGTCATTTTAATTTTATTCAAACAATTCAGCTTTAAAACCACACTTTTTTGTACTTCACTCTTCTTTGAAATATGAAAGTTAAACATTCTTTTTTGACTGCAAATTCTTCAATAAATTTTTTTACGGTATTTACTCTGCTGGAATCCAAAGAGAGAAAACAGTAGTAGTAGATCAGTCACAAGAGGGCGTTTATTGAGAAATATAACGTAACATTCAGTGAGATTATATTTAAGCTACCCCAATCACATACTGTGCGAACTGATATTCCAGGAGTTCAAAAACTATCAAACGCAAATGAAACACCTGAACATTATTCGTTTTCAATGGTCAATCTGCGCAATCATTCTAATGGATTGTAATTTAGTTCTGTCAGATCAAAGACCATTTTAATTCCTGTTGTCATAAAGGTCCCATTTCCCTACCAAAAGTCCTCTGTTAATAATCAACTAAAAGAATTGCTGGTTAATAGCTAAATTTTGTCCAACGCTTAAGATAAAATATAATATTGTAATTGCGTTCGCATCGTTTTCAGCAATGAGCAAAGTCCAGCTGAAGGTCCAAACTGTTTAAAATAGAAGTTCAAATTTATTTCGTTTAATCGAAGGTTGATTTGGAAATACTGACCAGCACAGCGGGCATAGCCTGCTAGTATATATATATATATATATATATGGAAACAATGGTGATTTAAATAAAGATACAATCAGCTTTAAATTTATCGACAACGTTCTAATTATCGAATTAAACGGAACAAAAGTCAATATTGCCTTTAAATACTACAAACAAAATGTAAAGTTCAAACTGTCCTCCTACAATAATAAAAAATGTATATTATTTAGATGTAAATCTAGAAATTGAAAATAAAAAAATTAATTACAAAAGAAGGTAAATGTGAAGACTTTAACTTCAAAACGATCCCAATAATTCATTTCGAATAAAATGTTTATATATCGCTACTCAGAACTATATTTATAAACTGTTTAATCCGCTTAATCCTTTATGTACTGAATTATGAATTCAGGAAAATTTTATCTTCTAAAGCATTTTTCGTGAATTATGGAAACTACATTAGAAAATTTGCGTAATCATTTAATACATTTTAGAAGGCTTTTAGAAGGAGTAAAGCATTTAGAGTGATTAATTGAATTTGAATTTATAAGGATTTTGTGCAATATTTATAACCCAAATCACATCTTTTATTTTAAATATTTTTCTTGGTGTTTTGTAGAATTAGGAAAAGTACAAATATAATGTTCTTACAACAGAAACATTGAAATATTTCCGAATTGAAAAATCCCCCCCCCCCCCACTCCCCACCGCCAAGATATCTGAAAAGTGGCAAATTCAAAACAAATCATCCTTAAAATTTTTGTGTGACCAATAATGTTTTTGGGACAAGATCAAGTAATGTATGTATAAGTCATTCTAAATTGTATTAGAACTAATCGATGTATTAAATGAATTTTATAACAAGTTATTTTAATGGTACTTATAAGTACCGCCAGTAGATAAAAAGTTAAATAGATTGACTGATCGCAGTGAAAGAGGAAATAAATGGCTAGTGCTACATTGTTCTGAAACAGGTTTAAGAAATGAATTTTGTCAGAAACATGACGATTACCGTTGTAAAGACATGCAGGAATCGAAATGAATGATGCCGTTATTCGAGGCAAGTGGATTAAGTATTGTGGATGTTATACGGATCGCTGTTGAAAATTTTATATATTTTTTAATCATTTTCATTTTGTTTAAATTGTACTAGATCTTGTTTTTTTTTTCGACATAATTTTCTGGTCTACCCTGGTAAATCGGGGTGAACGCTGAATGTGTCAGAACGGTTTTAAACCTACATTTGCGTGCCGCAAGAGACACAGCCTGTCTCCTGATTTAGTTTGCTTATTAATTTGTTTTTTATATTGTCACTTATGGTGATTTTAGTTAAGTTGCAGCTGGTTATGTCATGTTTCTTTGAGATAATTTTATTTAAATATTTTATTGTGATCTGGTTTATTTATTTATATACTTCACTTTATGTTTAAATAAGGTTGTATATTTTTAGACCAGTTTGGAATTTTTATAACTATGTATAGGAGGAAGGGGTAAATAGGATCAGGAATAATTGGGATCAGGGACGCTTCAGGAGCAAGTTGTAACAGATAAAAAAAAATGACCATGCTAATTATGAAGTGAGATTAATATTTTACATGGGCATTTTTTTTGGAGTAAAAATGTATGTTCCAGTCGAAGTAATCACTGTTTTCCCAGAACACAAAGGAAAACGTTACCCATCAAAGTGAGAATATTTTAGTTAAAAAGGTTCTATGTAAAAAAATCACAGGAATATTGAAAATAGTATGGATTTAAATTTATAAATATGTTGTTTTGAACAGGCGAAACATAATATTAATTATCTACATGACTCTAATTACCCCAGAAATGGTCTTTTCGGGGTAAATGGGATCGCAGAGATTTTGGATAAAGATAAAATGGGATAGCAAATTTTATTTTCTATTTAAATCAATTTGTTGTTTAGAATTCATTGTTTAATCTTTCAGTTTCTTAATCTTAGAGTTAGTTTGATTTACTTTACTGCACATTTTCTTTTAGCAAGAAAATCATTTTACAATTTTATATTGCATTTATGCCAAATTTTAGGTTTGACTGCATGTTTTAGACCTAATTAGGCCTTAATACTTTCAATGTAAATTCAACAAGGCTATTAATTCCCAATAGATCATTTTGCATTTGAGTTTGTTTTGTAGGAAGTGTGTAAATTAAATGAATATTGAAAATCCCTTAAAAAACGTTTTATTCCAGCGCACTTATCTTTCCAATACTGCATCTGTGAGAATAGTTGTAGTTGTAAAGTCAAAAACACCTTCCTGTAAACAGCACACCGAGGTATTTTTTTTTAAAGACACTTTTCACATGTAACATAGTACATTGAAAATAATTCTTTACACATTTCAAGAGACAACTACATACTGAGTAAAATTATACATAACATTAGTATATAGTCCACTTCTTTCTTGTCAAAGTTCAAACTGTCAGAAAGTGATCCTCCCCATACATATAATTTATATTTTATTAGTTCTATTGAATTTGCATTTAAATGTTTTATGAGGGATTATGTGAATGACATCAATAATTTCACATATTGTATCAGTATTAAAAAAAATTAACAATGATCTAATGGTGTCAGACATAATGACAGTAGGAACTACCATATAAAGTTATACAATATTCTTGTATTACAAGTAGCACTCAATATAACATAAATTTATACGATCGTTAAACAAGATTTTTTACTCATCTACATTCTTCTATTATTGAAAATTACCACAGGCATACATATAAAATAAAATCTGTTAGCAAGCTAAATGTATTAACACCTCATAAATATTTATGGTAGAAAAATGTTTCCCTAATTTGCATCGTAATTTATGTATTTGAAACTTTTACCTCGAAGCAAACAAATTTTGTATTATTTTCTATATAACTTTATAATGTATCCTCTTAAATAAATCTCTTTAGTATAGATGATCTGCATAATGTGTGTAAACTATAGATTATTACGAGTTGTTATCACAAAGAAGATATTACATTTTATAAAAATGGTGCCGTTAATTTGCATATCATTAGCATTAAATATCGAATATTTGATTTAAACGTATTTTAAAAGATAAAATTTATGCCGAAATAGCAATGCTATATGTTTGTGCAGAAATATGATACGCATTTATAAAAGGAAACCCCGTCATATTACTTTGCCTTCATATTGTATTTTTCTTTCATATAATAGTAATACATATATATATATAAATTTCTATAACACAGGCTATTAATGCATACTGTTATGTAAATCAAATTCTGATTTCAATAAACGAAGTATTACATCATTTACAATAGAGAAAAAAGGCTTAATTTGAAATACAAATATTACAGGATAATTTTGTATTGTACGAAAAAAAGTTTATTTTGAAGGGATTTTATTTTGAGAACTTGAGAAATTTATATTTTTGCAAACAGACTAAACCGAAAAAAGAATTTCTGTAGCATATGGATAAATCATCATACGAAATTCGGAAAGAATATAAAACTAGAATTAAAAATCATGGTCCGTCGTTGATTATTGGTCACTTTGCAACACTAATAGGATATTCTTAGAAAGTTTTATTTTCTAAAGTCATGAAATGTGATATCCAAATAATCAACAGAAAAAAACATTTAGTGCCGAAACAATTTTGAGAAAATAGTGTAAAAGTCCGTAATCTATTAGATTACTTTAATTCAGCCTTGTTTGTGCTAAACATATTTCAAATACCACGTAGATCTGTTTCAAGTAAGTTTAAAATTACATACAACGAAAGAAACGTTCTTCCACCAATTATTGCTCGTTGTCTCTCCAGCAACCAATAAATTTAGTGTGTAATTCAATGATAAAAGCTATGCCCTCTATAATTTATAGAAAACATGCTATTGTACATATCTGTCATACATATTACAGCAGAACCTTGATTATTCGAAGTAATTGGGACCGACCCTCTTTCGGAAAATCGAAATTTTCGGATAATTGAGGATGCAATATTAAGATTAAGGAGAAATATGTGCAATATTTCTTATTATGGTAATAAGTGCTTAATAAAAAAAAGCAATATCAAAGAAAAAAGAAGAATAAGTTACCTGAATTTTAATTTTGAAATTAAGTACTTTTTACATAGACCAGAAGGGTTTGAAAAAATGTTTCGCTTGTCGTAGTTTCGATTCCATTTGATTTGAAGATCTATCACGGAGTTTTTTAATAGTATTATTAGTTTACCAGTATTACAGTCTTCCTGCTGCTCTAGAAATGCCAAACATTTTGCAAAACATTCAAAATCTTCAGAATTGCTAATTTGTTTTCTTCGTTCCACTCCGCAGCTTTCGGGAGCTCAAGTTAAATTCAAAGGTACTCTAAGATAGGGGATCGAAAATACTTATATGTACTCGTAGTTCGGAAAGGACCGCTTGCACATAAAAAATATGATAGTTAAAAAAAAAAAAAACTTTCAAAATGCATATTGCGTACAAGGAATGGGATAGTTAAAAAAAATGATTTAAAAATGGATTTCGGTTAACCGAGATTTTCGGTTAAAAGAGTTTCAGGTAAAAGAGGTTATATTGTATTTTAATTTTGTCTGAAGCGTACAGACATCATTAAAAACACCACAAAACCTTGCTTTCCTCCATTTGTAAATACACAAGATGGTTCAGCACAGCGGTTACAAAGTTTCAGGAGACATACAGTACACCTAGAGGAGGGGAAATCACATGCCAATGCATGGTCGGAAATGATTTCCTGGCGCGGTAGTGATGGCACAATACACAAAAAAGGAACAGGGTGAGAAAACATGTTTATTATTCTTAGTACAGCAAAAACGCCACGACAATACTAAAAAGTGCTGAGGAGCTTGTTGTACGAATCGTGGCAGCTTCTGGGGAAGCCCGGTACACGCCCGGTGTTTTTGAAAACATTATAACTTTCGTGCGCCAGAGATGTGAGGCCTGCATCATAGCACGGGTTCGTAATTTCGAACACCATCTTTGATGATGATTGTTGTCTCTATTTTTGTTCTTATTGCTTAGTTTTTTTCTATACTAAGAATAATAAACATGTTTTCCTACCAAGTGCGTTTCCTTCCTTTCTTGTGCTTTGTTTCGCCACTATCACGCCAGGAAAGCGTTTCCAACCATATATTGCTATGTTATTTTCCATCGTCTATGTGTACTCTAACCAGCTTGAGCCAGCCAGTCAGATAGATAGACACACAGCCAAACATTCTACAGATATAAACACAAGTGTCTTTTAATAGTCATTATCTTAAAATGACCCAAGGATCAGATACATGTATACCAAAAAACTACAATTTGATATCTGTGAAATAGCGATTATATATATATATATATACAGGGTGTCCTGTCTCAACGGTGTCCAATGGCTAATTCCTAAACCGTTAGTCATAGACATATTGTTCCAATTACAAAAATGTTTTAAATCAGGTAAAGAAGCATTTTAAAAGCGATTTGGGTCAATAAAAACGTTTCTTAAAAAATTACGAAATTTAAATTTTTATACGGTCCCCTGGTCCTATAAGTTATATTTAGTATTTTTTTCCTATTACACTGACAAGTAAAACAAAAAAAGCCCCATTCATATAACGCTAAAATTGAGCGAGTTATGAAACTTTACAAATGCATGACTTATGCCACTTTTCTACTCTGAAAACAAATCAGTTCGGCTTGGCTTTGAGGGATCATATACCAAGTGTTTAAAGTATTCGAAGATCTTACTTCATGTGTATCTGCGCTTTGAAAAAAAATCCTACAAGTATTATGATTAAGTCTCAAATTGGCTAAAATAACATAAGTTTTATTTTGTCAGGATTCGAGACTGTTTCTCTTATGATTTCTTTTAACAAAAATTAGGTTTTTTAATAAGTTTTTATGTTACTTCAACAATCGTATGTATGTTTTTCCAGTTCAAAATTTGTACTCGAACTTTAACCCACTTTTAAATATCCGATCGAGATTGCATTTTACTTACTGGCGCAAATCCGATAACAATCTAATATTATTAAGATTTTCGGTGGTTACCATTTATACTTATTTTACAGTATAACACAAAAACTTTCGGATAGATTTCTGCCAAGGAGTTTAAGAAAAAGTTTTAGATTAGATAATACAAGACTGCGATTGTTTTGTTTTTTAACTTTTATGCATTTTTTAGCACTGAATCCGAAAATTACCTTAATTTTTAACCATCTTGTCAGGATATTCCGAAAATCATAAATTTTCAAATTTAAAGAATAACAAAAATCGAATACTATAAAGTAGAGGAGATGGTTGAGTTTTTTAACTTTTGATAATTGATTTTTACGCACTTTTTAGCACTGAATCTGAAAATGACCTTCATTTTTAACCATCACGTTAGAATTTTTTTGCAAATCGCGAATGTGTAAGTTAACATATAGCGAAAATCTCATACTATAAAACGTATGTAAAACATTTTTTATTTTATTTTATTTTATTAAAAAAATTATTCGATATTTTTGCTTATCCTGGGATTCTTAC
Organism: Maratus speciosus; assembly: GCA_963932465.1. NCBI lineage: Eukaryota > Metazoa > Arthropoda > Arachnida > Araneae > Salticidae > Maratus > Maratus speciosus. The sequence continues at coordinate 43,305,690 of OZ010789.1, forward strand.
AGCTAAACAGCTGAGTGGTCCGATGAGATGGGGAGGAAATTCAATTTTAACATTGAACTTCTTAACTTTGAAATTTGCAATTTGCAATTTGCGAAAAATCCTGATATGATAGTTAAAAATGAAGGTCAATTTCGGATTCAGCGGTACAGAATATATAAGAATCAATTATCAAAAGCTAAAAAACATGACATAACCTAACTTTTGCAGGCTTGTGCAATCTAATAATATTTTAAAATACGTATCATTTTGTAAAGAATTGAGGCTGTTAATTTAGTATCATTTTATTTAACAAAAATTCTGTTTTTTCTTTCTTCTTAAATGTTTTTTACCAATTGTATATTTTCCATTAATATGCCAGAATGATTAAAGATTTCAAATTTATATTGCAATGTTAATTTTACTCCCAAACATTTTTCATATCTGACGAAATTGTATTTCGACTAAATTTGTGAATGACCCCCAATTTGCGGGAAAAAATATGCTCCAACTTTAAACAGCTATTACTCGGTCAATTTTAATCGTAGAATAACGGGACTTTTTTGTATTACTTGTCAGTGTAAAAGGAAAATTTCACAAAATATAACTTATAGGACCGAGGGACCGTATAAAAATTTAAATTTCGTATATTTTTAAGAAATGTTTTTATTGACCCAAATCGCTTTTAAAATATTTCTTTACCTGATTTAAAACAGTTTTGTAATTGGAACTATGTGTCTATGACTAACAGTTTAGAAATTAGCCATTGGACACCGTTGAGACCGGACACCCTGTATATATGCCCCTTTTGAAAATATTCTGCCTGTGTGTCCAATGTTTTCTTTACAAACTACAACTGAAAAATTGCCAGGTCTGATTACTGTTTGATGTCAATACATTTGTGGATCGAAAAATTCAAATTTATGTTTTCCTGTTTAACACCTATTCGCATAATATGCATATACAACAAAGCCTTCAATCAGTCAAAAATAGGCTTTGTTTAGATGCTTACATTTATAATAGAATTTTGCTTTATTCGAATTTTTTTCCAATAGTTAAACTTATTTTTTTATGTCCCAGAAACAACGTTCTATATTTGTTGTGTCATTTCCGTTTTTTTACTTGTATCATTACTTGATATTATTTTTGTCTCTATATCTGGTTCTACGGAAGAAAAATATAGTGATTATGATGTTTCCTTATCATATTTTGGGTTATATATTGGGAATAATATTTTTTTCTGCAAACAAATGTGTTTATGGTTTACAAATCAGTTTCTAAAAGCATAAGACAAGCCTTAATCTTATAGTTTTGAATTTTCAACATTTACGGAGCAATACAAGTGTGTAAATTGGCAGGATTATCGGTAAGTAGTTGTTAAATTAATATAAATTTACAAATAAACTTATTATAAATATAATATTAAATATATCAATATATCAATATAAATAATCTCAAATATTAAATATATATAATATCCAATATTATATAGATGTAATATATATATTGAATACATCATTTGATAATACTTCTAGAATATATATATTTTTTAGAGACGTATTTTGTAACAAAATATGAAATGTGTGATATTTCAGATTAGAACGAAATCTCAGAAAATGGAATAATGTATTAAATTAATATTTTCATGATACTTTTAAGACGGAGTACAAAACAATCATAACAGGCCTGCTAATGTGAATTCCATACATTTTATTAACTCTTTCTCATCTATGAGAAGTTCTTATCAAGTTTACTGTATAACGAAGAACCAGTGGCGTGGCGTCCGGTCATCGCTGGATGCGGCGATGACCAAGCAATATTTTAAAACTCTTAATAAGCTTTTAAAACTCTACGATCCAGTTTTAGCAGAACATTTGGAGTTCATGTATAAGTGAAGATAAGATTTAAAGTTTCTTTTTTAAACATTCATCCATTGAATTTTAGAGTTAATAATTTTTCACCACAAACTTAAATAATTGCGATGACCACCGAAAATTTTCACGCCACGCCACTGTGAAGAACGTATGTAAAAAAATCTTCTAAGTTTCATGCAGTTATGCTATTTTTCATTGTCTTGAACCTTTTTTTTTTTTCTTTAATCTCAGCAGATGTGTATAAAAAACGCGTGCAATTTTATTTTGTAGGTTATGCTTACGCCTATGTCATCTTTCGTAAATCGAAAATGCAATAATGCATTTTTCTTTGATCTTTACTGCACTCAAAGTAGTTTACAAGAAAAGTAACGAAAGAAATAGAGATACAGAAAACATGGAGTTTTCAGATAAATCTGCACAATGTTTTCCAAAAAAGCTATCACAAAAAATAAAATAAAGTATGATACAGCAGTTATTGTCAATTTTTTCTGTAAGAAAATTTGTTTGGTTGAAAGAAACGGTTCATTTGAAAATTTGTTTAGCAAATAAAACTCTTCAGTTTTTTTTAAGAATAAATAATAATAATACCATAAATTTAAGCGACAAGTAATATTAAAATTTATAATGACTAAACCGAAATTGCGTTTATTAATACTTATTATTAGCCCCCGGTATGCTATTTCTTTCTCCCAGCGTATTTTGTTTCCAATAAATAATGTTACCTTGTATAAGCCAGCCGTAAAACAAAAGCCGATATTTCATTGTGCGATTAAACACTCTACAGCAATTTTTAAAACTTCTAAGCATCGTACATTTTCAATGTTGATACCGTAGTATTGGAAAAAATGTACTTTTTAATGCAATTTGTTTGAAAACTGCATCTCTAGTTATTTTTAAATATTAATTTTTTGTAGTTTTTAGTGACATTTGTTGCATTTTGGCAACACAAGTACTCCATTTCTGTAGAAAGTAAAGAAAAAAATAGTTGAAAAATAGCAATTATATCTTCTTGCTGCCATTTTCAAATAAAAACTGAAAAAATGTAATTAAAATACGTGCTATTTTGAGAAAAATATAAATGAATGATTTATGGTAAAACATGGAGTTATTATAAGCTATATTTAATTTTAAGTAGCTATATTAATGGAAATTACGTCATTTTACATAAAATAAAAGCGTGTGCTTTATGTCTTAAAATTGAAATATGTTTTGCACTGCAGTAGAGTCCCGATTATCCAAGTCCCGCTTAACCGAGTTATTTTCTGCTGATGGACTGGTGGCATCTAATGGGAAAAAAATAGCCATTAATATATATATATATATGGCCATTTTTTCCATTCTGACCAGAAAATCAGAGTTCTAACCTTTTACGACTGCTCTTTCATCTTCACCTAGCCCTTCATTTATAATGGCTGTTTCATAATAATAGAAACCACTAGTCCACCAGAAGAAAATGAAGTAATGGAAATGTCGTGGGCGACATTAAACTCTAAAAAAGCAGAATTCCTGTTCTCTAGTTTTTTTTTTTTTTTTTTTATATATATACTGAGTTTATAAATTTTTGGGATGCTTGCGACAAAAATCTCATGGGTGTTTTTTATCACTTACACTTTTTCTGTACCTATTAAAATTATGTATTTATCTGGTTGAATATAATAAAGGCTAATAAACAATATGTTACAGCCTAAACCCGGAATCGGCCAGTTCGTGAATTGGCCAACAACGTTTTAAACTAACTGGCCAATTTGTGTACCAGCCAGATAAGATTGGCCAGTTCGCGAAGTGGTCAGACGCGATCGGTCGCATCGCGGCTTGTTTAAAACTACAGTAGGCTTGTTTAAAACTACACATTTTTTTAATGTTTTTATTTTCTTTTAAGTTTTAATGTTTTGAATGAAATTTCTTCTAAACGATTTCAATTCTTACAAACAAAAAAAAAAATAATGTATAAAAATGTGCTGACAAACGATAATGAGGCGATGTCGAAAGAAAAAAATATGAGCTGATTTTGAGGATCTGTATGGTTTCACGCTGTCACTTTTACTTTTTAACCCTTTATAAGATAGTTGAAAAGTATTTATGGATTAAATTTGTCTGGCCGTGTGCCTGCCCGTGCTCTAACTCGAGTAAAGACTAGGATTTACTTGTAATTCTTATATTATTTAAGTATATGAATTGATTTCGGCATTGAAAGTGAAGTGTGTACTATTTTCGGTTAATTTACAGGGGAACATAAGTGTTTCGTACAATGTAATAAAATGGAAAAGTTTTTCATGTACATTTTAACGTTGTTATATTATCACAATTATAGTAAAAATCGTATGCTTTGTTTAGATGAATGAAAAGGTGTTATCTATAGTGTATGGACTAAGTAAAAAGTATAATTTGTTTATAAAGACAATGAAAAATATTTTGTTACAATCCAGACAATGGTGAAATATCGGTTTTAGTGCACTTAAATGATGTTAAACTATATCAAACATAGTGAAATTTATATGGCTCACCCGTGAAGCAAGCAATAAGTTTTTGCAGAGTATTGATTAAGTAGCTATTATAATTTGGAATTTTAATGATGTTACACTACGTCATACATAATGAAACTGTTTGTTATACATTAATGATATATTTTAAAACTGTTTTCTATAGATTACTGATATGATAGAATTTGTTGTTTACTTACAGAGTCACTCAGATAGTTCGGTTGTAGGATTGGCTATGATCAATTATTGCTTGATGTGCGATTTCAGCTTTGATACACATTCAATAATTAATTTATTTGTGGTGTATTACGTGGTTTGGAAATCACATGCAGAATTGTGGACACTTATTCCTGAAATAAAATGTTACTACTTTTTTATGTTTATTTGAATATCTCGTTTCATAAATGAACACGGGAGAATTTTCTTAACAACAGCGGATAGAGGTCTCATAATCTAATCAGATATTCATTTTTGTTCTTGTTTTAAAGTTAAGATTGTTCATTTGTTGATGATCCAGACTTATTATTAAAAAAATACGTTTCAATTTTTTTCAAAACATTTTAAAGAATCTTCTACAAAATGGTGCTAATCAGGTTCCAGTGAAAAGGAAAAAATTAGGAATAATATAACTTTATTGATGCCATTTCCTTACGCTATAACAAATAAAAATAAATATTTATAATTGAAAAAAATGATGTTTTAGACCATTCAAGTGGGAAGGACATAAAAAGATAACTGACATAATTTATCAAAAGAAGACATCTATTTAAAAACAATATTTTCATTGATAAAAACTCCTTCCGGCCAGTGCCGGGAGGAAGAGGTAGCTTTCATATCCCTTATTTTTAAAGAGCCAGCATATGCTATTAAAACGCATAAAGCTCAAATTAATGGAACCCTATTATAGAAGATTCAATACTAATTTTTATCAATACTGAATGTGAATGAAAATTTCACGAAATTAGTCAGCTATATCAAAACTGGTTTTATTTAAAGTTACTTATATTTGGTCGCCAAATTCGGCGTTATCTTGTGTTCGCCATTTTAAAACAACATAATGGGTGAAGATAACCAAAGAACTTAGTCGAGACCTTAGTAATTCCTGCGCACATGCTCACTCACATTGGAATCGGTTGATATATACGAGTGCTGTCGCAGGCAAAAAATCAGATTTTTCAAAATGTCACCCATATTAGAAATTCAAAGTACTATATTTCAAACGTTTTGAAAGATAAAGACAAAACAAAAAATGCTTAGGAATCCTTGTATCAAGGTAAAACACTTAAGAAAGAAATCTTTTTCTGATTCTAATTTTTTTAGAAAGCTTTAATTACAAAAAGCTACCTATTGCTGCCGTTCGGAGGAAAGCGATTTCAAAAAATTTTGGTATATTTTCACCGATCATGACCCCCAGACCCCGAAACCACCCTCCGTTCAAAAGTTGATATATATATATATATATAATGTATATATATATATATATATATATATATATATATATATATATATATATATATAATATATGTGTGATCTTTGTCACACTGTAACTCTCGTATTTATGAACCGATTTGGATGTAACTCGGTGTGTATATAGTACATACCAATGTCTCGACCGAGTTCGTTCGCCAGCTCCATCCGCCAATTTGTTTCAAAATGGCGGCCATTTAAATTTGTTTTAATTAAAATTTGAAATGTGGTACCAAAAAATTGAAAATTTAAAAATATTTTTTTCTTATGTGTATGATCTTTATACAGAGATTCCGGAGCAGTTTTTGTTTCGTCTATGTCTTAAAAAATGGCTGAGTTATAGCACTTTGAATTTCTAGCGTGGCTGACATTTTGAAACGTCCTGATATTTGTCACGCGATAACAGGCGTATTTATGAACCGATATGGATGTACCTTCGTGCGTACATAGTACATACTAATGTCTCGACCGAGTTCGTCGACCAGCTTCATCCGCCATCTTGTTTTAAAATGGCGGTCATTTAAAAAATTTAAAAAAAAAAGTTTAAAATAAGGTACCAAAAAATTGGAAAATAAAAAAGTTATTTTTCTTATGTGTTTGACCTTTTTACAAAGACTCCGGAACAGTTTTTGTTTCGTCTATATCTAAAATAATGGCTGAGTTATAGCATTTTAAATTTCTATTGGGGATGACATTTTGAAACGACCTGATTTTTGTCATGCAATAACAGGCGTATTTATGAACCAATTTGGATGTAACTTGGTGTGCACATAGCACATACCAATGTCTCGACCGAGTTCGTTGTCCAGCTTCACCCGCCATCTTGTTTCAAGATGGCGGCCATTTAAAAAAAAATTTAATTAAAAATTTGAAATGTGGTGCCAAAAAATTGAAAATGGAAAAATATTATTTTCTTATGTGTTTGACTTTTATACAAAAATTCCGAAGCAGTTTTTGTTTCGTCTATATCTTAAAAAATGGCTGAGTTATAGAACTTTGAATTTCTTGCGTGGCTGACATTTTGAAACATCCTCATTTTTGTCACGCGATAACAGGCGTATTTACGAACCGATATGGATGTACCTTGGTGTGCACGTAGTACATACCAATGTCTCGACTGGGTTCGTTGGCCATCTTCATCCGCCATCTTGTTTCAAAATAGCGGTCATTTAAAAAAATTAAAAAAGATTTTTAATTTCAAATGATGTACCAAAAAATTGGAAAAAGGAAAAGATTTTTTTTCTTATGTGTTTGACCTTAATACAAAGATTACGGAACAGTTTTTGTTTCGTCTATATCTTAAAAAATGGTTTAGTTATAGCACTTTGAATTTCTAGCATGGCTGACATTTTGAAACGATCTCCTATGTGTCACGCTATAACACACGTATTTATTAACCTAATTGGAAGTAAGAAGGCATATGAATAGTATATAGCAATGTCTCGATTAAGTTCGCTGTCCAGCTTCATCCGCCATCTTGTTTCAAAATGGCGGCCATTAAATAAAAAAAAAAAATTATTTAAAGTGAGGTGCGAAAAATTAGAAATTGAAAAAGATTTCTTTCATAAGTATTTGGCCTTGATATAAGAATTCCGGAGCTTTTTTTGTTTTGTCTTTATCTTAAAAAATAGCTCAGATATAGCACTTTGAATTTCTTTATCTGGATAACATTTTGATAAATCTGATTTTTTCCCTGCGACAGCACTCGTATATATCAACCGATTCTGATGTGAGTGAGCATGTGCACAGGAATTAGTAAGGTCTCGACCAAGTTCACGGGTTAGTCTCATCCACCATCTTGTCTTAAAATGGCAGGCACTTCAAGATATCGCCGAATTTGGCAACCAAATATAAGTTACTTTAAATAAAAGCAGCTTGGATAAAGCTGTCCAATTTTGCGAAATTCCTATTCATAAGGATTTAGTATTGATAAAAATTAGTATTGAATCTTCTATAATCGATTTCCACCAAATTGAGCTCCGTGTGTTTGAATAATATAAGCTAGCTTTTAAAAAATATGGAATATGAAAGCTACTCCTCACGGCACTGACTGGAAGGACTTTTTGTATCTCATTTCAAATTTAAATTTAAAAAAAAAATAATGACCGCTGTTTCTAAGCAAGATGGCGGATGAAGCTGGCCAACGAACTCGGTCGAGACATTGGTATGCACTATGTACACATTAAGTTACATCCAAATCTGTTAATAAATACGCGCCTTATCGCGTGACAAAATTCAAATCGTTCAAAAAGTCAGCCATGCTGGAAATTCAAAGCGCTATAACTCAGCCATTTTTTAAGACATAATCAAAACAAAAAGTGCTCCGAAATCTTTGTAACAAGGTCAAACACATAAGAATTTTTATTTCAATGTCTAATTTTTTTGTACGTCCTATATATTTTTTAAAATATAAATGGTGGCCATTTTGGAAAAAGTATGAAGCTGGTCAACGAACTCGATAGGAACATTGGTATGTACTATGAACACACCAAGTTAGATCTAAATCGGTTCATAAATACGTCTGATATCTCGTACAAAATTTAGATCGTTTCAAAATGTCGCAAACATTAGGAATTCAATGTGCTGTAACTTAGCATTTTTTTAAGATATAGATGAAACAAAAAATACTCCGGAATCGTTGTATCAAGGTCAAACACATAAGAGAAAAATATTTTTCAATTTCTAATTTTTTTGTACCTCATTTTTAATTATTATTATTATTATTTTTTTAATTTTAAATGGCCACCATTTTGAAACAAGAGGGTGGATGAAGCTGGCCAACAAACTCGGTCGACACATTGGTATGCACTATGTACACTCCCGGTTACATCTAAATCGGTTCATAAATAAGCTTTGACAAAATTCAGAAATTTAACGCTTTGACAAAATTCAAATCGTTTCAAAATGTAAGCAACACTAGAAATTCAATATCCTGTAACTCACTCATTTCTTAAGATGTATATGAAACAAAAAAAGCTCCGGAATCTTTGTATCAAGGTCAAATACGTAAGAATAAAATCTTTTTCAATTTCTAATTTTTTGTACTTCATTTTAAATTTTATTTTTTTTTTAATTTTTATATGGCCACCATTTATTACAAGCGAGCGGGTGAAGCTGGCCAACGAACTCGGTTGAGACACTGGTATGCACTATGCATACACCAAGTTACATCCAAATCGGTTTATAAGAGAGTTACAGCGTGACAAATATTATATATATATATATATTTATTTATTTATTTATTTATCACATTTGAACGGAAGGTGGTTTCGGGGTCTGGGGGTGATGATAGGTGAAAATATACCAAAATGTTTCGGAATCGTTTTCCTCCAAACGGCTGCAATAGGCAGCTTTTTGTAATGAAGACTACCTAAAATGGAAATATTTCACATCAAATGCGTCTAAGTAATGTAACTTTCTGGTTGTTTACTCTCCTGGTACTGAAATTATTACAGAAAAGCAAATTGATAATGTTGAGCAAGTATTATATCGTATACAATGATCTAGCTAGTAAATACGGCATCCGTTAATGAACTTTAAGCGCGAACTACCTCTTTTTAAGAAAGGTCTGAATTATAGTGATTGCAGTATTAATAATTTCCTGAAAATGACGTTCTGTTCTTATCACATGTGCATGTCAGTGCCACCTACCGAAAAGCCTTGAATCCATATTTCTTATATTGGCAAAGGCTTCCCGGTAATGAAGATAGTTCATGTATATCCGCTATTTTCACGTTATTTTTAATTAAATCACAGTGGTAGAGCACCCCTCAAGAGTTCGCGATTCTTTTTAAATCAAATTAAAGTCAACATATTTCACGGCTGAGAGTTTTTACGCTGGTGTTATTCGATGTAAATGAGCACAAGAAGATTAAATGTTTTGCTAATTCTATTTTTTACACATTTAAATATATACACTATTTACAGCGAAAACATTTGATAAATACTTGTTTAAATACACATAAATTCCTCTCTGGGAATCCAAGATAATATATAGTAAAATCAGGAATATTTATTTTCTCCCTTTTCGGAAGGTCAAGAAAAAATCAGCGTGCATGCTGCGATCAAATTTCACATTCTACTATAAAAAAAAGAACAAGAAAAATGTTTTTAATATGAATTCTCTAGTCAAATCACGTGACTACTGGTGTCGTTGCAGTCTGGCTGAAAGAGGCTCGCTCAAGGGGGTTTGCGAAATATTCCACAAATTCCACCTCGATGAACAAGGGTTCATCAAAAATTGGATTCAAAATAATTAAAGTAGAAAATAAATTATTCTAAAAGATCATCAATTATAGTACACATAAATACAACACAAATCAAAATTTATACCTACATATTGGACTTCAATAAAACTAAATTAATACAATTTAAAAGATTTGTTGACAGGTTTCTGCTACTAAAAATAGAAAGACCAATTTTAATCTATCCAATAGTTATTGTAACATATTCAATACAAAAATTAAACTAAAAATTGGAAGTATAAGAAATATTAAGAAATAAATATATATATTAAAGTCTAAAGAATAAAAAGTTCTTTAAAAACAATTATAAAAACTGTTCAAAGTTGTTGTTTTTTTCAGTTTCTCAGTTCAAATTATGCAAAAAATTAATAGGTCTTTTAATTACGGAATTATTTGTCTTCACTTCACAAGATCCTTTTTTTTTATTTATGCCTACAAATACCCAACTTCCACAAAGTTATTGGTACATGTTCATCTGCATAAGAGCCACATCATCCACCTTGAATTCGGAAGTTTCATTCCGGTCCGTGTAGGAAGAAGACTTTAAATTAAGACGATACTTATTTTTCAAGCACATCCAAAAATGATTTAGATAAATCTGGCGTAAATGCAAGGGTTTCACTAAGGATTCTGTCATTGCTGGTAAACATAAAATATGTTTTAGAGTTTTTATAACTTGTTGAGTAGGGCGTGCGTTAAATTTCTTGCAGATTGCACATTTTTAGGACTGATTTTATGCACTGTGTGGATCTTAAAATCCAAAACTTTTCACGAGATTGCACTAATGAACTGAACGCTCCTGAATAAAAAAAAAAAAATATGTGCATCTTTCATGGTTATTTCAGTAAGTTTGTGTTTTGCAGGAATCAAACTAGGAAGCTTTTCATAAAATTAGGAATTTGTAACCGTCCTCGTACCAACAGAAAATCTTCATATGGTAACATAGGATTTAACTGAAGAAGATTCGACTCATTAGGGATACTCTTCTTATATTTCAAACATTTTATAGCTTCAAGAAATCTTTCTTCCTGCACTAGTTTTAACCAAAAATTTTCAGCATGTAATATCTCCTCAGCTGATAATTCTGAAAAATCTCTTGTTTTCTACTTTTGCTTTGATATTAGAAATAAATCTAAATACAAATGCAGTTACTCGATATAATTACTTTAGGGAGCTATACTTTTCTAGATTAAAAATTGGAATTTTATCAGCTTTATTTATTTCAACAACACAAGAGATGTTTGCTGCTTTTCGAGACTTCCTTTCAGAAACGTCTGGTGATTGTGTTGCAGCTATTTTTACCCTAGGCCACTGATCTTCGGGAAAGGAAAAACAATTCAGGGCCATGCAAAATATGCAATTGGAGATGCCCCTTTTCCATGATCAGATTGCTAAAATAATGCTTGGGAATTTTCAATTGTGCAAGATACGGGATTTCTCAAAGCCAATTTGGCCAATTATTTTCTGTTTTACCAGAAACAAATTCATCCCATGATACTTCCATTACCCATAATTGTTGTAAAAGGCATTTGATACAAATAATAAAAGGGGCAATAAATCCCGCTGGAGCAAACAACATAGATGCAATTTTCAAAACGTTCCGTTTTGTACAAGAATCATTGCTTATATTTGCCAACAACGGTCGTAATTCTAGTCCGAAATTATCTTCGTTATTGTTACAGATCAATCCTAAAACTTTTAGAGAAGTGTTTGGGGGGTCGGAACTTGAAATAGGTATGTTTTCACCAACCCAATTTTTTCTAAGTTCCTCATAATTACCTTCATATATTCTTAACTTCAACCCCCCTTCTTTCAAAATATCAACAGCTTCTTTAGATAAGATAAAAGCTTCTAGAACATCGTTTTATTCTTGAAAGAAAATCATCAATGTAAAGAGAAGAATTTAAGATTTAAAATGTTATCTGATGACAGTTTTTATATATATTAATATGGTGCTTAACAGCGAGGATGCAAGCAAGAATAAAGGGACTGCAGGTGACACCTAAAGAAGCTTTGGACATTCTATAGGGCACTACGCTTTTATTCTCATCAAAATCTTCATAATATAAGAATCTAAGATAAATACGATATTCTTCGACTATGGATATTTGTAAAAAAGCTTTTTCAATATCATCCGAAAAAGTAAATTCATGTAAACGAAATTTTAAAATTATATCTTAAACATTAGGATTCAAGTTAGGGCCATGATTCAAACATTCGTTTAATGATAGAGAATCATCATATTTAGAAGAAGCTTCATAGACTATGCCCGTTTTTGTTGAAGTTTTTTCGTCACGGATAACAGGTCTGTGTGGCATGTAATAGAAGTTATTGGAATGTTTCTCGGTGCACAATTCTATCACACCCTCAATAAACTGCTCTAGCAAAATGGAATTATATTCCTTAAGTAAAAAATCATTTTTCAGAAATGTATTTTCTAAACTGGAAAATCGCTTCTTTGCTACTTCAAGATTATTTCTAAGAAATTCCCGAGACTTTTTCCTCAATAATTTTGTTTCATAACGCTCATTTACGAATTTTATATTTTCTTTAAATTCCTCTATTACCTCAAGATCGGAATTGTTCTTTTCATTGCTTTCAGCAATGCCAATTGCTTCGAGATCCCAAAATGCTTTCAGCTTTGTATTACTATTTTCAGCTGAGACACGCAAACAAGGTACTTCTTTTTCATTCGACTCTATCCGCCCCTGTACCGTATTACCGAAAATAGGTTCTGCAGCGTATAACTCTTTTGTCAATTTTCCCTCAATTCCCTTTAATATTTTTCACAAAGAGTCAGAACCCAGCAGAATTTTTACTTCCTGTTCAAGAGCTGTATCAGCAGGCTCATAGCCTCTTATTCTCATTATCTCTAGAAGTTCTGATTCTAGAGTTTTTGCAGAAGCACCAATTATATTATCAACTACAAGACCTTCGATTTTTATCGAGTTGATAAGTTGCACAACACCGGATAATTCAAGAGCAACAACTTCGTAACATGATTCATAAGAGTGTCTCCGACCAAAGGGATAAACTAATACATTTTCTCTTCGCGATGGCTTCAGTTTTAATTTTCGCACTAGAAACCTATTCACAAATCATTTTTCCAAACCTCTATCACATAAAACGTGAGCCAACAGGCATTGTTTACCAGCACACAGAGAAACTGTACAAGTCTGCAATAATGTAGCTTTATTTTGTTTATATTTTTGTGCTGACATCATAGATACAATTGCACCCTTCGTTTCATTTTCAGGATTTTATTTTATTGTTTCTTTAAGACAAAACATGGGTATTTTTAACTATGGGTATTTTTAACACATTTGGAACAAGGGTTAAATTTTGTTCTACAATTAACTGATAAATGCGATTTATAAAAGGATTTGTAACTGCGACCTCCATTCTTTAATTTATATCGTTTCTGTTCATCCATGAATTTCGAACAATTTAGTCCTAAATGATCAGGAGACTTTCAAAATATGCAAAACTGTTTTGTAGATGCATTTAAAGCAGCAGCTGAAGGTATATTTTTCTTTTGAGAAAAAGTGTGATATTGCTTGAAGAATTTTCATATATGATTTTAGAATTTTCATAAGTCTTGCATTGGGATTTATTTACTAAATTGGTAGCTTCACGGTATCTTAATTCAGTTTTAATAAAATTTATTAAATCCGTTACTTTGCAACCCTTATCGGGGTCACGTTTTCGATGGAAATCTAGTATCAAATTTTCTAGTAATAACCTCAATAGTATGGATGTAATAAATGGTCGTAGGAGTCTGATGTTACTCCTAACGCATCAAGATTTCTAACCCTATGTTCAATATTATTATATAATTTTCTTAGAGAAGTGACATTGTTAGTAGATTTTACTGGTTCAAGATTTAGAATTTTGTTCATATAACAGTTTATAATATTTTCCCTCTTCATATTTACTTCTTCTAACAACTTTAAACATGTTGAATAATTTTGATCTGTCAATTCAAAACCAGCTACAATATTATATGCAGGTCCAGACAATAGCGATTTGAGATACTGGAATTTTTCAATTTTTGACAACTTTTCATTTGAATCTATCGCACTAGTAAATAAATTGAAAAATTCAAAGAAGTGGCTTGCATCAGAAGAAAATTTTCCTATGTTTAGTTTCGGCAGCTCCACTGGTTTACTACCGATTTTTGAACCGTTACTTGTTTCTAGTAAAGCTTTTGGTCCTGTTTCGATCTTGCATTTTTTAAACCTCATCTTAATTTTAAATCTCAAACTCGATTTTTTTTTTCAGAATACTCTTCTACCGATTTTAGATCATTTTCATATTCAGTTTTTTCCTGAATTAGTTCATCTATTTCGGAATATAATTCCTTGAGTAGAGCCTCTTTTTCATTTATGGGCTCTAACGATTCCAGTAAAAAATCGCAATCAGTCTTATCAATATCAACTGATAACAATGCATCTCATTTTGTGATTAATTTCGTAACCGCTGCGCAAATAGTAGCTTTTTTACTTTTAAGATTTTCCATTTTTAAGTTTCAATTTAATTTTTAAGAAATATTATGATGAAAAATGTTTATTTTCAATAAATCAACAGTCAATAGTCATGCAGAATAATAAAGGTATTTCTTACCTTTTTTCCCCAGTTCATCGCACCAAAATAATGACGATTTCATGTATATCCATTAGTTTCACGTTATTCTTAATGAAATAACAGTTCACGAAATTCAGATTGGGAGAGTACCCCACAAGAGTTTGCGATTCTTTTTAAATTACAGTAAAGTCAGAATATTTCACGACTGAGAGTTTTTACACTGTTGTTATTCGATGTAAATGAGCACAAGAAGGTTAAAATATTTGCTAATTCTATTCTTTACACATTTAAATATATACACTCTTTACAGCGAAAACATTTGATTAATACACTAGAGCGCCGATTATCCGAACAAGTCGGGACTGAACCTAGTTTGGATAAGCAAAAGTTCGGATAAATGGGCAGACAATTTAACGGATGTACCTGTCTATACTAAAATCTTCACACTTTAACCATGCATTAGACTGGCAGACAATTTAACGGATGTACCTGACTATACTAAAATCTTCACACTTTAACCATGCATTAGACTGGCAGCACTAGTTAATGCCGGCATGTTTAAAAATTTATTTTTGTCTTTTTAATTTTTTTGGTTTACTTTTTATTATCACTTTCTAAACGCCAGAGATTATAATTTAAGCAAAAAGCTTTCGATTGCTGCTTGCTTCAAAGATGACATTTTTTTCCATTCTACCATATCTCGAATTCTTCTTAAATACGTTAGTTGAATAGGATCAGCATTCTTCTGCCGTTCGAGCCATTTCATAGCTGTTTCCAAACATTCAAAGGCTTCCTTATGTGATGGACCTTGATCATTTTCAGAGCATTCGTTTTGAATTTATGTTTCGTCGATGCTTATGCTTCATCATTTAAAATCTGGTATCCAAGTCTAACAGTGTGTTTGGATAATTGGAAGTTCGTTTAAAAAAAATTTTTTGAGAGAAATTGGCTGTTCGGATAATTGGAAGTTCGGTTAATTGGAGTTCGGATAATCGGCGCTCTATGTACTTGTTTAAGTACATATAAATCCCTCGCTGGGAATCCAAGATAATATTTTATAAAATCAGGAATATTTATTTTCTCAGTTTAAGAAAGATCAAGAAAAATGCAGCGTGCATGCTGCGATCGAATTTCACATTCTACTATTAAACTAAAGAACAATAAAAAATGTTTTTAATATCAATTCTGTAGTCAAATCACGTGACTATTTGTGTCGTTCCAGTCTGGCTGAAAGAGGCCCGCTCAAGGGGGTTTGCGAAATATTCCACACCCGGCGACTTCTCGAATTGGCCGACCAACTCGTGAACTGGCCAAACTTCGGGTTTTGGCCGTAACATATACATATAGGACACATTAAAATAGACTTAATTATTTTTTTTTTACTCGAATTCCTTATTATAGTATAATTTCTTTTTTTCACAATTTGAAACAGCCACTGTAATCTACTGTTCCTAGAATAAAAACATTCACAAACAATGATATTTACAAACAACTGTCAATTGAAAAATGTATTTACACAAAAATATTTCGAGAGAAATCAAACCTAAAATCGTTGCATTATTGCAACGAAAAGCATTTAATAGCAAAAATTACATCATATTTAAAACGATGCATTTAAAGCGTAATATTAGAACGGTATTTTTATTGCGTTGTTAAAAAGTACAGGTGGCAGCGACTTTTTATTTACTTAAAGATTTTATAGAAGCTAATTTGCAAATGTGTAAATGACTTTACTTAATCAATCAAGAATCCAGTCGTCAGCTATCGCGACAGCGTTGATGCGGCATTGGAAACAGAAAAATCCCCTTTCAAAGTGAAGTTAATGACAACGGCAACGGCAATGGCATCAATTGTGATAAAATCATTGAATCGGTGCTGGACAGATAATTACACCTGTTTATTTTCTATTTAATTTACATCCAAAATTGTTAATTGGTCCAAATCATCCAAGCAACCTCATAGCAAATTGGTATATAATTTTATATACCTTAGATAAATTCAAATAACATAAGTGATCGTAATTACATAATTCTAGTAGAAGAGCAACGCGAAGCATTAATAAAATTAAATTATAATTCGCGTCAAAATGTAATTATTAAATTTAAATAATTACGAATAAAATTAAGAGTTTGCGTTGTGAATTATTTAGACGAACTCTTCCACTTATGAATTAAACTAAAATTTAAGCTGTAAAAATAAATTGACACACCTTAAACATTATCAATTAAATAATTACAGAAACTTTTTAAAACTTGATTAAATATTTTATTTACATTGAACACAACTATATACAGAAAAACATAATATTAATTCAAAAAATACAAAGCAACACTTTTGTTTGCTTCTCATTATTTTATGTATATTTAATCTTTAAAAAAAGGACAATATTTTCATATACTCTAATTATTATATTTGTTTCTTTTTGCTAAAAGAATAATTCTCTTTCATTTTTAAATTACCTTAATTTTATTTAATTATTGGTTTTATCGGATCTCAGATTACTCTCTACCATAAAATATCAGAAAAGTATATTTATGATTTTTCATATGATCTTAAGTGGTAAAAGAAAAAAGTTTAAAGTAGTACCTTTTTTTAATATACGGGATGGTGGCCTTTATTCATCAAATTCAGAGTTGTCGCGTTGCTTAGGATCATGTCCATATGTCATCCGGAATTCGCTTCGTATCAGAGCGGCAACATGGGGATGGCAGGATGCATAGCTACGGACCTCTGTAGAACAATCCTCTTTATTTTAACATCAGGAAGACATCCTCAATTTGGCTTGCTTAGGCTCACTCCGATATGTTCATCAGGAAGACATCCTCAATTATGCTTGATTAGGCTCGCTCCGATATGTACATCAGGAAGACATCCTCAATTAGGCTATATTAGGCTCACTCCGATATGTACATCAGGAAGACATCCTCAATTAGGCTCGATTAGGCTCGCTCCGATATGTCCAACTCGCCTGGGCATTACTAGGGCTTTCAGGATTCATTGCACGGGCTTTCAGGAGAGCTCCTGCGTCCTCTACATCTTTTTCAGACTCTCTTTTTCAAAACCTTATTCTTCTTGCACACCAACTCCTGCAGTGGGTGGAACTATTTTGTCTATTTCACTGTTATTGGATATGAGAAGATTTTTCATTATCCTTCGATAGGCCTATTAGCTCACAGTCTGCAAATGGCCCCTTACATATACTTTAATATTATTATCTGCCTTAAAGTTTGGGTGGTCTGAAAAGCCATAAATTTATCCCAACACTTTTATTGAGGCCATAAATTTATTCCAACGTTTTTATTATTTTACGATTTCTAATTATACACCACTTTCCATTGGCTTGTCATAAAACGACACCATGGCGTCTGGCTATTGTTGTTGTCTGAGATCCGAACTCTATTCAACATTATACATTCATTTTACAATGCAACAATTTTTTAAAAATATATATTTAATATTTAAAATCAACTTAATAATTTTTGCATGAACTTACACTCTTATTTTACTTAAATATATAAACATTATAATTTTACACTCATAATTATATTTTATAAAAAATATTTATACAAACAGAAATAACAAATTACGCAATTTTACTTTGATTTAACCAACATGGTGCGGGAACATATCATAGTTATATGTTGCCCAGCATCTCTCCCGGTAGTCAGAAAAAAAAAAAAAAACTGATTGCTGGTTTTATTTTTTTTTTTTTTTGTAAAGCCTAAAAGAATGTACGTGTCCATATGACTGTGTATCTACACAGTTTTTGAACTAAGTCTGTAAAGTTCAATTATCAATGTTTCTGGTATATTTTATAAGAAGTTCTTCTATTTTTCATAACAGAAAGTTCAACACATGATAGCATAGTTGTCTGTTGACATTCACATTTATAGAAGACCTCTGTACTGAAAATCTGACGTCTTTCTCGAAGCCTTTTTTCTTTACCACACACATGTTTAATAATTTTGTAACTTTACAGTTTAAGTGCCCAAAATACATTCAAAGCTATAATTTTGTATGAAACTAATATGCCGAAATAAACCTAATTACAAGAAAAACAATGGCATACACATTTGACATATTCTTTCATCACATATAACCGTATGACACAGTGTTTTATTTAAAAACACATTTTATACTGAATAAAAGTAAATACAATGCTTGTAATATGACATGTTATATTTTCACATAATTAATCTGATGTATTCAAATTATAATCAGAAAAATATTGTATACAAACTGGTTACATTATTTTATTTATTTATTTTTTACTTTTAACATGTATGATACGTCAACATATACAAGCTATCTCATCTCCTTTAATATATTATTACGTAATGCTTTCCAACTTTACCCGATACGAGAAAAAAAAAGAAGAAGGAGAGGAGAATAAAACCAGTTTTTGACCGTCCCCGATTCTTTCGAAACGAGGGGTTGGTCAAGCTACTAATCACTTTCTGCGAGGTGATTTGTGCTGTGACAAAATTTTACGACCTCCAAAAGTATGTATTTAAAACCATTTCATGCTTGTAATTACCTTATTAATTAGTATAATTTCTTGATATACTTTCTTCTTAACTAACTGTGCATGCCTGTATGTAATTTTAAACATAATCTATGCATAAACAGTGTATGTATTTGTATCATATCTAATGTAAACCTTCTGCTTTTTTAAATATTTTGTAGGGGAAAATGGCGATTCTAGCATTTGAATTCTCCTGCCTCATACTGCGACTGAAGCGAGCGTGGCTTTTTATGCTGTCAGGTTCAAATCTAAACCAAATTGCCTTTCAGGATTTAAAAAAAAATGCATATAACTTTCTTTAACTGATTACATTGTATATTTTTAGACCTTTCTAACAAACACAAATTTTGATTCATGATATTGTTTACTATTAAAATGTAAACAACACGGAAATATGACTTCTACGGCCTCTCAAAATGCAAAATATGCATTACGCTGACCTTAAAAATGCACCTTCATTTAATACTATTAAATAGTGTTGTCAGAAAATGCCATTGACGAAGAAGAGAACAATTTTTGTGTCAATGAATATTATTTATTTAGCCAACAATTCTATCTTAAAAGATTGTTAAATTTTCATATTTATTTATTTTTTTACTGAATGAAATAAAAATTTATTTATTCAAAAATTAATTTATCATTAACATTCCGTATGTGAATTCTAATGTCTAAACTTTAATGATATGTTTAAAAAAAAAAAAAGATAATAAATTATTATTATTAATCCAACATTAATAACTATTATTTAATTATAAAAAAAATGTTATTAATACACTTGTATAATTTAAAAAAAAACAAAAGCAAATGATAATTACTACGTAAAATCGTATGTAGTAACCCATGAGTACTCGGCCGAACCAAAGAATTTCTGCCAGCAGAAAAGAATCTTTGTATACTCATAAATATCTACACCCAATTGTTACAGATTAAGTTTTTTTAAAATAATTACTGTATGTACTATAAAAAAATTAAGTAAATAAATTTATTAAGCCATACTACCTATTTTAATAAAAATAAGGCCAATATATAAAAATAAATTTATTTATTTATTTTGTTTCCTTATGTTAAATTGGCCAAATTATATATAAAAAAAAATTATGAACTCACACACTCAAATTTATCAATACTATGTATATTTATATGTGTTAAATTTAGAATTGCATTTAATTCTAAGGGAAAGTAAAGAGAAAAAAAAAACTGCTTAAATTCTAAAATAACATAAATTTATAAAATATTTTATTTAAAAAAAAAAAATCTAATTTCTAGCTGATTTCAGCAAGATGTCATTTAATATTTATATTAAATAATTTTGCTAATACAATTTATTAATTATTAAATTTGCATATTTTTATATATACAATACAAATATAATAGTCTTACATACAATTTTACACTACAACAATGTTATTAATTAATTTAACTTGAATTTAAGCCTACTTTAATTCTAATTGAATACCGTTAATAAAAGTAAATTTGCTTATCAAGTTAAATATAATATAAACTATGTTTGTCTAATGTTAATTTTGCTGAAAATTCCATAAATTTTAACTGTAAATGCTAATTGCTATACCTTTTGTTATTTATTTTGAAAACAACACCAACTTAGATTTTTATTTATTATTTTTTTATTAAATCTAGGAACTATACACTGAGCTAGACACTCCATAAATGTGTAAAACCTAAAAATCAAAAGTTTTCCTAAATAAAACTCAAAATGCTGCTTTTTACAATATAATATTACTAATTTTATTGTTTCTGAGCATAACATCTAGTAATTATACCATACTTAATTTTTTCTTCGATTCCTTTTTCAGCCAAGAATCCTGAAATTTATAACTAAGTGACGACCTTGATTTACCTTGATGAATTGATAAATAATTTTTCTACAAATATTTTGTTGGTGTTGGTGCATACCCAGCCGTAGGCCAAAATTGCACCCTATACAGAAAGCCTTTGGTGAGAAAATTTTAATTTTGCTTCAATTATTTATTTGTGTAATTTTATTTACTATAATTTTGTGTGCAATCATATTGAAATAACTTGCCTTGTCCATTGTTATACATATATATGTTTTTTAAAAACCAATGTGCTACACCAAAATCCTTTTTTTAAATTTTTTTATAACACTTTTGTTCATAAAACTTATCCCTGCTGTCTAAATTCTAGACTTTAGCATATAAGTTGTAATTGAACTACCGGAATAAATCTTAGTACTTTTTGCATATTTTATTATATTTAGGCTTATAGCTGACCGCTATCCTAATATAGAGTGCACTAATAATTTATTCCTTGTCAACCATATATTTATATAAGAAAAAAATATATATATGAGTATGCTATAAAGCTGTTCTAACTACCCTGAACCTATAGCTTCCACCTACTCATTTTAAAGAGTAATTCTGAAATTCTGTCATCTAAATTGTAAGGCTATTAGCAAAGGCTACCCTTATAGAAGACAGAAAAAATTCTCTTTTTTTTTTTTTTTTTTTTTTTTTTTTTGAAAATTACTCCAACATTATTCACTATTAAATTAATTAAGTTTTAATGTTATTTGGCTTTGTTAAGATTTTAAATTTTCTAATTCATATTCGAAAAAAAATATATATATAACTTTTGCCTGGAGAGAAATATTTCACTGCTCCATTGAAGTTTTGTGAAGCACATTTCATAATTTTATAAGTATGTTTTCGGGTGCGCCCTGCACATTTGCTCAATATTGTAACCCTGTGACAAATTGGCGTTCCCATGTTCCTATCCTTTCTTATTATTATTTTGAATTTTAAAAAGGCAAGTTATTAATTTTGTTTCAATTTTTTTTTTTACCTAAAAGAGAAAAATTTATTTTTAAATTTTGAAAAATTTTTAAATTTTGAAATTCGATTAATTATGTATTTTGATTTATTTTTAATACCAATTCATATCCCATGGATAATATTGGGGAGGGGGGAAAGGGTAATGATCTTGTATAACATCCCCGTATAAGTTTGTATATGGTGTATAACCATATAACGACATATTTTTATCATAATAATCTATTTGATACTTTAAATATGGGTCTACATTCTCAGAATATTTATTATTTTTTTTATAATACTTTTTAGTAAGTTTGTCACCCTTTTGACTCGTATTTTTGTTCAATTTGAACCAACAATTTTCAGTTAAGTGCGATTTTCTCTGACAAATGCCACATTTATTTTTGTAATTTTTATCACCCTTAATTTTTTTCTGAGACCCTTGTAAATTCGTAATTTCCGCCTCTGTATGACCTGTTGCATATTTCGGAGCGTACAGCTGATCCATATGTCGTTTGATCGGCTCTATTGATTTATCTGGAACATATTGTAATAAATAATTAAAGTTTCTAAACTTTTTAGTAACTTCGTAGGGTCCTTGAAATTTTGGCTCTAATGCGCCTGGTTTTCCAATACATTTTAAATATACTGTTTGACCCAAATTTAAATCCTTTACTTTTTCGTATGCCTCTTCATCTATATATTCTTGCATTATTTTCTCCTGGTTTGCAAGGGATTGAATTTTGATTTCCTTCATATGCTGTATTCTGCTTTTAACATAAGAGTGGGTATATATTTCCTCAGAAGGAATATGGGCTGTGAAGGGATTTTTTATTTCCCTTGCGAAAAATAGCAGTGAGGGACTATATCCCGTAGCGCGGTGTTTCGAGGAATTATACGCTAGTTTAAAAAAATCCAGTCTTATGTCCCATTCCGTAGTGCGTTTCGACATAGCTACAATTGATGTTTTTAATATTTTATTGGTAACTTCACAAAGTCCATTTCCTTGCGCACGGTATACACTCACAAATTTCCTTTGTATGTTTAAAGATTCCAAATATTCTTTCATAATTTCGCTTCGTAAATATTTTGCATTATCAAAGATAATTTCTTTACACATCCCATAATTTGCAAAATATTTATTTAGTACATTTAATATAGTCTGTGACTCTACGTTTCGTAGGGGAACAGCTTCCAGGAATCTCGATGTCGAATCAATTATAATTAAAATGTATCTGTTTTTCCTTAACGTGAAGTTTAAAGGTCCAATGACGTCAGCATGCAGGACTGTACCGACTTCGTGATCTTTCACCATTTTTTTAACAGGGACTTTTATTGTCGTGTGTTGTTTAGATGTGAGGCACTGCACACAATTTGCACAATACTGTTTAATGTCTTTGTACATTCCGTGGCAAAAAAGCCTTGTTTTCACATTATCATAAGTTTTTCCGAAATGCGCTTTATGAGCTTCTTCTATGGCTGCAATTTTTAATGAATCCGGGGTAATTAAAAGCTCCTTTTTATCTGAACCAGGTTTCAAAATTAATAATTTATTTTGATTTAAAGCAAATCTCTTCGTGCTTCTATTATTTTTGTCTTTTTCGATTTTATTTATTATAATTTTTAATTTTTCGTCTGCGTATTGCTCCGATTTAATATTTTCGTCTGTAAGTGCTATGTTACTTGCAAACAAATTATTTTGGAGTTCTCTGTCTGTTGTAAGATTATCTAAATTCCTGCTCAAATAGTCTGCTGGATTGTTAATTCCTTCGACGAATTCGAAGTCGAAATTAAAGTCTTGTAAATCTGCTACCCATCTGTTTATAATTTCCGATTTATCTTGTAAATGTAAATGCTGAGTTAGTGCTTTCGAATCAGTTAACACAGTAAATCTTCTACCTGAAAGCATATATTTAAAATTCATAATTGCTTCATGCACTGCTAATAACTCAAATTTAATACTCGGATAATTTTTTTCCGGTTCTCTAAGTTTTCTCCCGAAAAATTCAACAGGTAGCAAATGACCATCCTTTTCTTGAGCTAGAACACCTGAAATTGCAACTTTGCTCCCATCCGTGAATAAGAAAAATTCCTTGTTAAAATCGGGGGGTCTGAGTGTTGGTTTTTTTACAATTTCTTCCTGAATTATCAGGAAAGCTTTTTCTGCTTCTGGACTCCACTTGAATTTAACTTTATCTTTAGTCAGCTCTATTAAAGGGTTAACTTTGTCTGAATAGTTGGGTATTAGCGTCCGAAAATAATTCGCTAAGCCCAATAAAGATCTGACCCCCTTTTTCGATTTTGGTCTGACTAAATTTTTTACTTTTTCAATATTCTTTTGTGATGGAGAATATCCCATTTGATTCACCCTAAATCCTAGGAATTCTATTTCTGCTTTGCAAATTTGCATTTTTGAAGGTTCGATTGTCATGTTGTGATTTATTAATACCTGTAGAACTTCTTCTAAGGTTTTCGTCATCTCTGCTATTGTGTTTGCAGATATCAACACATCATCAATGTAGTATGATACTTTGCTTTTGTCAAAATGACCCAGAATTTTATCGATTACTTCTGCAAAAATTGCGCTAGAATTTCGTGTGCCAAAAGCTAAACGAAGTGGCATATGTTTTCCAAATTCCATAATAAACGCTAATTTTTTGCAATCTTCTGGTTTTAAATTTATTTGGAAAAAAGCACTATGTAAGTCTAGCACCGTATAGTATTTTTTACCGCTTATTTTTTGTAATAAGTCTTTTACGTCCGGCATCGGATAAGTATAAGGTTGTAAAATTTGGTTTAATAGTCTTAGGTCCGTTGCCATTCTCAACTTGGGTTCTGCATTCGGGTTATTACTCGGATTTTTCTTTCTAACGAAAATAACTGGAAAAGCATACTCGGAGTCAGTCTTCTCTATAATTTTAGCCTGTAACAATTGTTCAATTTCCCTTTTCGCATACTGTCTTACTGCCTGAGGCAATTTATATGGCTTAGCTTGTACCGGGAATTCATGATTCAATTGAAAACTTGGTGCGACAAACGCTGATTGCCCCAATGTTTGATAACTTTTTGAAAATGCATGAACATTGCCCATTAAAATTTTTCGAAATTTTTGTTGTACTTCCTCCGATAAATGGCTTAAATCGAAATCCGTCTCTTTAATTTCTGCTTCTCGCAATTTTCCTACATCTTCTATATTTAAATTATTTATTTCATAAAATGTCCCTTTCTCTATATTATCAGTTGAGTCATCTTGCTTGCAATCAAAGTTCTTTATAATTTCCCCCATTTTAGTTCCTTTCTGAATAATTAACTTTTCTAACAGTTTATTCTTTATTATAATATTTATGTTATTATTTTTTTGAACTTCGTGTAACGAAGTCTCGCATGAAAATTTACTATTTTCTTGAATGGGGTCAAAAATAATCACATCTGACATATTTATATCCTCTGGGCATTTTAATTTTACAATTTTCGATTCTTTAGGTTGGAGAAAAATTCTATTTTTAGTAATGGCAAACATACTTTTATTTGAATGTTCCCCTGAATTGCATGGCGTAATGTTATTCACTTCATAATTATTTACTTCACATGCAACGTTTAATTTAATTTGTTGATTTTTAAATTTTAATGTTTTATTGCATAAATCCAAAATCATATGATTTTCTTTGAGATAATCGTACCCTAATAACATTTGGTATTGCCTATCAAAATCATCATTAGTGACATAAAATGTGCCTGTTGTGAATATACCTTTTAATCGAAAAGTTAATTTTACACATTGTTTAAAAAAAATCTTTGAATTCGTTAAAGTTTTAATTTGGATCTGATTGCCCAAATATTTGATTTTAACGTTTGTATCTTTAATTTTTTTGAATAAAGAAGGTGATAAAAGGGATACAGCAGCTCCAGTATCCAGTAACGCTTGTATTTCGACGCCCTGTATACTTAGTGATATAATTGGCAGACTATCTTTGTCTGCATTTGTTATATTTGCGATTGTTTTATTTATTTTATCGATTTCCGTCTCTGAAAATCCCGAATCTTGATCCGATTTCGCTGTTTTCTTTGCCCATTTTTTTTTCTTTTTGCGCTTTTCAAATTGATAACCATTTTGATCATAATTCTCAGAAATATATCCAAAATCCCTATTTCCCGAATTCCAGTTAGGTTGTGAATAATCATACATCCCATAATGCGTCGGGTAATTAAAGGAATTGTAGTAATCATTATAATATCGTTCATAATCATTATAATGAAAATTGTTATTGAAATGGGGACCCTGATAATCATTGTGTTTATTAAAGAGTTTCTTATTTCGCGGAACACTATCATCTCTAATTGCATGGTTTTTTTTCTTTGATTTTTTTAGTTTTTCAATCTCCCCTTTTAATTTCTCGATTAGCTCTTTGTTTTGCTTACTTGCTTCTATAATGTTCTCATAAAGATCTTTGTTTTCTTTATTTATTGCGTTAATTTCCTCAAACTTTGATTTATTATACGCACTTTCCATAAGTTTTGCTAACTCGCATGCCTCCTTGAAGGACCTGGGCGCATTTTTACGAACGTCTAGTGCAATATCCTGTCTAATTGAATTTAAAAAATTCGACATTTTTAAGATTTCGATAAAATTCTCTTCCTTATTATCCACATTTTCGCCTGCGCTTTCGATATAAGATTTTACACCCTTTTTAAACTCCAAAATGAAATCCTCTATCGTTTGACTTGCGGCCTGTTTTAAATTTAGGAAATTGCTCTGAGCATTAAGGAAGTTTAGTTTTGTACCAAATAACTCCACCAAATTATTTTTAAATAAATTATAATTGGTCTCGTTATATTTTTCAATCTGTTTACTTAAAATATGTTTTGCGTCCCCAGTAATTTTAGCCTTTAAAATTAATAATTTAGTTTCTTCCTGTATATCTGTCGAATTCAAAATATTATCAAATTCCTCTAAGAAAAATATAATGTTTTTGTTCTTTTTATTGTCAAATGGTGACACTAACTTAATACGTGTATCTATATCCAGCGTCTGAGTCATTTTTAACAAATATTAGTAATCAATGTATACTTTTTCAAAATATCAATTCAAAATAGATCCTATACCTCTTAAAATAATATTTTGCATCTCATACTATTTTCTCTATATTACAACATATGTATGAAAATATTCTAAATTGCATAAATACATAAAAACAACAGCACTAAAATTAAAAAAAAATTCTTAGGAGATGAAGTTGTTTTGTAGATTATTCTTTTACACACATAAATACCCCTAAAATGTTTATAATACACGTATATATAAAAAAAACAACATAATTTCATTTAACAGAAAAATATCTGTCTTTTTCTACAGAAAAAACAATCTTATTTTATTTTTTTTATATGTAAATAATGTACTACTACTTCGTAGTACGACTCATAAATTTTCTTTTGTATCAAGGTGATACAATTTCAAAAATCATGATCTATTGACAATTCAATCATTTTTATACCAGACATATTATCAAATTTTACTTATTATTCTTCTTATTATTATTTATACAGTATATAAAAAAAAATTATTTTTACAAATGTATCATCTGTGATGTGAATGCCATTATTTTTCAATGGGAACTGAGATCCAACCAAAAGAGAAAAGAGAGAGAAAAAAAAAAATTATAATTCCTAAATTTACCTATTATAAATCCCAGAATTATTTTTTTTTCCTTTTTTTTTTGCTAACATATACTATTCATTTTATTTATATAAAATTATTATATGTGTGTCATTATTGTTACAATAATAAAATTAATTTTAATAAAATTTTAATCAATTAAACTTACATACCTACAATATCTTTAAAATTGTGACATTAAAATAATACTTAAATTTATTTTCCTTTATTATTATTATTATTATTATTATTATTATTTCTAATGACCACAGATGAACGTTCCTGAGTCATAGCACCATTTTACTATGAAGGGGGGGGGGGGGATGCTGGACAGATAATTACACCTGTTTATTTTCTATTTAATTTACATCCAAAATTGTTAATTGGTCCAAATCATCCAAGCAACCTCATAGCAAATTGGTATATAATTTTATATACCTTAGATAAATTCAAATAACATAAGTGATCGTAATTACATAATTCTAGTAGAAGAGCAACGCGAAGCATTAATAAAATTAAATTATAATTCGCGTCAAAATGTAATTATTAAATTTAAATAATTACGAATAAAATTAAGAGTTTGCGATGTGAATTATTTAGACGAACTCTCCCACTTATGAATTAAACTAAAATTTAAGCTGTAAAAATAAATTGACACACCTTAAACATTATCAATTAAATAATTACAGAAACTTTTTAAAACTTGATTAAATATTTTATTTACATTGAACACAACTATATACATAAAAACATAATATTAATTCAAAAAATAGAAAGCAACACTTTTGTTTGCTTCTCATTATTTTATGTATATTTAATCTTTAAAAAAAAGACAATATTTTCATATACTCTAATTATTATATTTGTTTCTTTTTGCTAAAAGAATAATTCTCTTTCATTTTTAAATTACCTTAATTTTATTTAATTATTGGTTTTATCGGATCTCAGATTACTCTCTACCATAAAATATCAGAAAAGTATATTTATGATTTTTCATATGATCTTAAGTGGTAAAAGAAAAAGTTTAAAGTAGTACCTTTTTTTTAATATACGGGATGGTGGCCTTTATTCATCAAATTCAGAGTTGTCGCGTTGCTTAGGATCATGTCCATATGTCATCCGGAATTCGCTTCGCATCAGAGCGGCAACATCGGGATGGCAGGATGCATAGCTACGGACCTCTGTAGAACAATCCTCTTTATTTTAACATCAGGAAGACATCCTCAATTTGGCTTGCCTAGGCTCACTCCGATATGTTCATCAGGAAGACATCCTCAATTATGCTTGATTAGGCTCGCTCCGATATGTACATCAGGAAGACATCCTCAATTAGGCTTGATTAGGCTCACTGCGATATGTACATCAGGAAGACATCCTCAATTAGGCTAGATTAGGCTCGCTCCGATATGTCCATCTCGCCTGGGCATTACTAGGGCTTTCAGGATTCATTGCACGGGCTTTCAGGAGAGCTCCTGCGTCTCTACATCTTTTTTCAGACTCTCTTTTTCAAAACCTTATTCTTCTTGCACACCAACTCCTGCAGTGGGTGGAACTATTTTGTCTAGTTCACTGTTATTGGATGTGAGAAAATTTTTCATTATCCTTCGATAGGCCTATTAGCTCACAGTCTGCAAATGGCCCCTTACATATACTTTAATATTATTATCTGCCTTAAAGTTTGGGTGGTCTGAAAAGCCATAAATTTATCCCAACACTTTTATTGAGGCCATAAATTTATTCCAACGTTTTTATTATTTTACGATTTCTAATTATACACCACTTTCCATTGGCTTGTCATAAAACGACACCATGGCGTCTGGCTATTGTTGTTGTCTGAGATCCGAACTCTATTCAACATTATACATTCATTTTACAATACAACATTTTTTTTAAAATATATATTTAATATTTAAAATCAACTTAATAATTTTTGTATGAACTTACACTCTTATTTTACTTAAATATATAAACATTATAATTTTACACTCATAATTATATTTTATAAAAAATATTTATACAAACAGAAATAACAAATTACGCAATTTTACTTTGATTTAACCAACATGGTGCGGGAACATATCATAGTTATATGTTGCCCAGCAATCGGACATAAGCATATAGTGAAAACTGAAAAAAATATAGCTCCTTTGAAATTTCCGGCGTAGCGGTTAGTAAGATTATCTCATAGGTGGCAGAACCTCCTCGTTGATAAAACAAAAACCAATATTATTGAATTGCGTCAAATGTACAATTATGAGCAATAACACATTAATTCCATATTAAAACAATTCTCCAATATATAAAATAAATAATCATTATTGTCTCGCAAGTCTAGGAGGCAGCAATTTTTTTTTTTTTTTTTTTACCATTTTACAGAGTTAATTTTCGAATGTGAAAGTTTTCATACATAATCAATCACTAAAAGATCCATCAGCTGTCACGACAGCGTTAAATACGGCCTTGGAAACTAAAAATATTCCACAAAAGATCGGCATTGTTTGCAATAATATTATTCAATTATCATGATCAAATAATCTTCTAAAACAGAAAAAATTAGCTTGTTTAAAGAGGCGGAGGCGTCCGGATAGGGGTTGGTAAACGTAACTCCTACTTTATAAAACAAAAAAACAATATGAATAAAATGTGACAAATAATAAAAACATAATAGCCCATTTATTTTTATAAAATATATATATATACAACGTTTTTAAATATAAAGTAAATCATAATTTTTTTCTCACAATGTTTAGTTCAATATTGAATGTATTATACTGCATAAAAACAGTATTAGTGCATGAAATCCATATTTTATAGTCTAAAAAAAAACATTTCTATTAATAAATTTTAATAACAGTGAAACTTAGTTGAACATCTAATTTAATTCTTGTCTTATATTTATTTCAAAAAAGCTTCTTCAAATAATATTTTTATTTTATGTTTCATTTATAAAAGAAATATTATTGGAAAAAGGGAGATCCTGCTTTTTCCCAAATGTAAAAAAAAACTATTCTATGATATTTTTCAGCTTTTGAAACTAAGTTAAAATTTTTAAAGTTAATCGCAAAAGAATCTTTCTGAACTACTTTCAATGTCTGTTTATTTTTAAGCTAGAACGAATTGATGTTAAGATATTTTTTAGTACATTTTAAAAATCAAAATTATACATTTTTGCGATTTTTTTTATTTACATCAAAGATTTTTAAGAACACAAGAATAACGTGCGCTATTTTTGAAAAAATGTTGCAGTATGCAAGAACTATAAAAAAATATTTTAATAATTG
Organism: Maratus speciosus; assembly: GCA_963932465.1. Classification (NCBI taxonomy): domain Eukaryota; kingdom Metazoa; phylum Arthropoda; class Arachnida; order Araneae; family Salticidae; genus Maratus; species Maratus speciosus. Next base: position 43,336,566 of record OZ010789.1, read on the forward strand.
ATTTAAATAAAATAAAACTAGATTGAAACTAAATAAATAGTAGTTTAAAAAGCAAATTTTTGGAATTTTTAAAATTATTATTTTATTAGTGCAATGTGTTAATGTTTTTGAAGGAATAGAGATTTTCTAAATTATTGTCTATCTGTGTTTTAAAAGCAACGGGCAAATTATTTAGAATTTCTTGTTTTTAAGACAGCGACGCAGAAGCATGGGTTGTGTGATCGCTTATGCTTTCCTGCCAAATTTTGACTTCCGGAAATATTTTCAAAAGTAACATCTTCAAAAACACTACCATATTGCGCAAACTCATATATAACAGAAAAGAAGTGATAACTCTAAATTAGCAGCCATTTCTAGGCGCCGAAAATATAAAGATACGGTTTTATAGAAATTTTCAGCTTAAAATAGAAAAAAAAATGTCTACAGTAATATGTTTAAAAGAAGAACACTCAGGATTTTACAAAATGTCCAAATCTATCTCGATGAGAAGCAACTAACAATTCGATCCAGCAAAGAATATTTTTTGCCAACAAATGTGACTTTACTAACACAGTCATTAGGTCAAGGTGTTCATATGAGTTTTTGAATTGAGAAAGTACCAAAAAAGAAAAAAAATGGCAAATGAGTTTTGAAGTTTCCTGGAGGGCTTTCTCTGACAACTAATAATTTGATATACCCTATAACAACCCGACATTTTATGGCTGGTAGCAAGAAATGTCTAGACTTCATAAATTAATGAACGTTTTACATTTGTTACACTGTACGGAAGTTCCACTACTAAAATAAAGTATTAATTGGATCATGAGATAATTTACATTGTTATATTTTTTTTAATTATGGTGTGGTAAACTAAAGAAACATCATAGGAAATTCATTTGAAATTTCACACGTATGCATAATTATTAAATTCTATTCAGACTTAAAAACGTAGATAACAAAAAAAACTGATCAAAATCCTTCGAAATTTGTCATTTATGAAATTTCTGTTATTTTTTTCTCCATTTATATGACAGTAATTTTTTTTAAAAGAAAGTTAATGTTATGTTACAGTATGTACATGCGTCTCTCTCATTGTGTATCAACTTTTTACTAACCTGGAAGAGGAGAAATAATATATAGATATATAAAAAAAAGAGTGAGAATGTAATATTAAAATAAAATTTATTCATCCCTTTTGCCATGCACTATTATTTTTCTAGAATCTAGAAGATAAAAAAAATATATATATGTAGGATTTTAAAAAACAATAGAAATTCCATGTTAAAATATTATTCATGAACCCGTTTGGTCGTGCATTTTTATTTTAATGGTCTCCAAAGGCGACAATATTCAAGACAGAGAAAACCAGTTGAAATCGGGTCTTTCCGGCTTGCAGGTGCCTGCGCACCACCAGTTCTTCACACTCCTTTTCACTGACCTTATCTCTACTCCTGAATCAGTGTCTTTCTGTACTCTGTGCTGTACACATGTGTTAGGTAGCTTTCTTTACAAAAAAGCTACCTATTGCAGCCATTCGGAGGAAAGCGATTTCAAAACATTTTGGTATATTTTCATCGATCATGACCCCCAGACCCCGAAACCACCCTCCGTTCAAAATTGATATATATATATATATATATATATATATATATATATATATATATCTGACCTATGTCACACTGTAACTCCCGTAATTATGAACCGATTTCGATGTAATTCGGTGTGTACATAGTACATACCAATGTCTCGACCGAGTTCGTTGGCCAGCTTCATCCGCCATTTTGTTTCAAAATGGCGGCCATTTAAAATTTTTTAAAACATTTTAAACTTAAAATGTGGTACCAAAAAATTAAAAATGGAAAAATATTTTTTTCTTATGTATTTGACCTTTATACAAAGATTCCGGAGCAGTTTTTGTTTCGTCTATATCTTAAAAAATGGCTGAGTTATAGTATTTTGAATTTCTAGCGTGGCTGACATTTTGAAACGTCCTGAATTTTGTCACGCGATAAAAGGCGTATTTATGAACCGATTTGGATGTAATTCGGTGTGTACATAGTACATACCAATCTCTCGACCGAGTTCGTTGGCCAGCTTCATCCGCCATTTTGTTTCAAAATGGCGGCCATTTAAAATTTTTTTTTAAATTTAAAATTTGAAATGTGGTACCAAAAAATTGAAAATGGAAAAATATTTTTTTCTTATGTATTTGACCTTTATACAAAGATTTCGGAGCAGTTTTTGTTTCGTCTATATCTTAAAAAATGGCTGAGTTATAGCATTTTGAATTTCTAGCGTGGCTGACATTTTGAAACGTCCTGAATTTTGTCACGCGATAAAAGGCGTATTTATGAACCGATTTGGATGTAACTTCGTTTATACATAGTACATACCAATATCTCGACCGGGTTCGTTGGCCAGCTTCACCCGCCATCTTGTTTTAAAATGGCTGCTATTTAAATTTTTAAGAAAAATTTAAATTTGAAATGTGGTACCAAAAATTGAAAATTGAAAAAATATTTTCTTCTTATGTGTTTGACCTTAATACAAAGATTCCGGAACAGTTTTTGTTTCGTCTATATCTAAACAAATGACTGAGTTATAGCATTTTGAATTTCTGTTGTGGCTGACATTTTAAAACGACCTGATTTTTGTCACGCGATAACATGCGTATTTATGAACCTATTTGGATGTAACTTGGTCTGTACATAGTACATACCAATGACTCGACCGAGTTCGTTGGCCAGCTTCATTCGCCATCTTGTTTCAAAAGGGTTGCCATTTAAAAAAAAAAATAAATTTAAAATTCAAAATGAGGTATTAAAAAATTGGAAAATGAAAAAGATTTTTTTTATGTGTTTGGCCTTGATAGAAAGATTCCGGAGCAGTTTTTGTTTCTGAAAATTTGTTCTTTTGTTGATATCTTAAAAAATGGTTGATTTATAGCACTTTGAATTTCTAGCATGGCTAACATTTTGAAACGATCTTGTATTTGTCACGCGATAACACACGTATTCGCCTATTTCGATGCAAGAAGACATGTGGCTAGTATACATCAACACCTCGACCAAGTTCGCTGGCCAGATTCATCAGCCATCTTGTTTCAAAATGGTGGCCATTAAATTAAAAAATATATATATATTTAAAGTGAGGTGCAAAAAAATTAGAAATTGAAAAAGGTTTCTTTCTTAAGTATTTGATCTTGATATAAGGATTCAGGAGCATTTTTTTGTTTGTCTTTACCTTAAAAAATGACTCAGATATAGCAGTTTCAATTTCTATTGTGGGTGACATTTTGAAAAATCTGATTGTTTGCATGATATAAGTTGGCTTTTTTTAAATAAGGGTTATGAAAGCTACCTCTTCCTCCCGGCACTGGCCGGAAGGACTTTTTTTATTCCGACCTGTGATTTATAAGTTATTATATTAACTTTTACTTCTAGTTTTTGCTGCATTAGAGAACATGGCTTCCAGAGTATGTACTAATTCACCGAATTATTTCTGCTATATTTGTGGTAACTATACAGTGAAAAAAACTACAATGAAGCATTTCTGATTTTGTAAAAAAAAAGGTGTATTTTGGTTATTTTGGCATGAAATTGGGCGATCAAGACAAGCCTTGGGCTCCACGCAAAGTTTGACGTGTTTGTGTAGAAAAATTAAGGCAATGGTTTCAAGGTAAAAAGCAATCATTTCGGTTTGGTGTACCAATGGTTAGGGGAGAACCTAAAAATAACAGTGATGATTGCTATTTTTGTATTTGTAATGTGAAATGTTTCAATTTAAAGAATAAAAAGGAAATATTTTATCCTGACATTGCGTCTGCCACAAATCCTGTCCATCATGGACCTGGTAAGGGATCTTGTTGATCCAAAAAAAGTGCTTCATGAAATAATTTGTCAAGGCTTTACCAAAAGACGGTTAATATTTCAAATACCTTTGTGAGCAGCTCCCGGGTTTATCTGAAGCAAAATTCAAGAAGGTGTGTTTGTAGAACCAGACATCAGGAAAATGATGAAATATGAAAATTTTGAGAATAAAATGAAAACAAATGAAAGAAAAGCCTGGAAATCTTTCAAAATACTTATTAGTAGCTTTCTTGGCAATAAAAAGGACCCAAACTACAAATCTATTGTAGGAGAGATAGTAAAAAATTTCAAGATTTTAGGTTGTAATATGAGCTTAAAAGTTCAATTTCTCGATTCACACCTAGACTATTTTCCTGAACATTTAGGTGCAGTTAGTGAGGAACAAGGTGAAAGATTTCACCAGGACATAAAGGAAATCCAGAGGTGGTATCAAGGCAAAAGGAATGTCAGCATGATAGTCGACTACTGTTGGATGCTACAAAGAGACAATCCCTGAAATGTTCACAATAAGAAAATTGCCAAAAAATCTTTCGATGTAAAGATAAAACATTATTCTAGGGACTTGTAAACTTCGACATATACTTAACTATTACTTGAGCGCAGATATAAATGTAACTTATATGGATTTATAAATAAATGGAATGTCAAAATTCGTGATTTCAGCTTTTTCCTTTAAAATATTCAATCAATTTGTGAAAAATCCTTACGTGATAGAAAAAAAATGGATTTTATTTTCCGAAGCAGCAATAAAAAAAACATAAAAATTAATTATCAAAATTTAATGCAATTTTCAAAAAGTATTTTTTCGCAGGTCTTTTGTAGTTTACCGATTAAGAGAAGCATTCTGTTCAGTATTAAAATAGTTTATTGTTTCTTTTTTTTAGTTTAATGAAACAATTTACTATTTTAAGTCCATAAATTTATCTATCAAGCTCATATAAATAATATTTGGTCCAAAATATACCAAATTCATAAAAAACTAGATTGCGATTTGTGATGAAACTGTACGTGATGGAATTTTTTCATTATTTTTCGAGTAATCAGCATCCAAAAAACTATTAAAAATACCACTTACTATACCGGCAATAATTTCATCGCAGGCTTGTGTAATGTAATGTTAAAGTGATTAATTTCTATACTTCTGAACAATAATTTTAGACTTCTTATTAGCTCCAGAGCAGAAATTAGATGTATCTTAAATTACTATACTGTATGTGATACCTTTGAATAAAAAAGAAATGTTTGTTGATGTACCGATTGATTTTTCATTAGGTCAGTAATATAAGTTCAGTTCATGGTACGCTGTTAGCACATAATTTTTTTTTAGTAATTTCTAAAATTAGCAGCCTCATAGATAACTGTTTGTGTTAATTTTTGTGATAACTTTTTTTAGTGTAATATATATTATTTCCAGTTTGGGTTTAATATATTTTTACGGTAACAAAGCGTAAGTATTTTGATAAACTTTTATTTTGAATATATCTATATAATTCTTGGAAATTGTTTGCAGAAAAATTCTCTCGCCTTGAATTCAATAATATTCGGATTTTAATTGCTTAAAAAGCGTAGAGCCAACAGAGTGAAAAAGTGTCCAAGCCGGGACTCGAACCCGGTTGATCGGTATGGCGCACGGACGATCTACCATCTGAACCACTTGGTACGATACACAACATAGCACTTTTCTCTGTAATATCGCTCATCCGCAATAAAAGTGACACATCTCGCAAAAATTCATTTTGCGTTTTATTCCACTAATAGGTCTGTCATTGGTGCGTCTTGCTACACAAAATGTTTCACGAGTGTTGTTATGCGGAAAAACACTTTGTTATGTATATGCCCATTGGTGACCACAAAAAAATGTGGATTGTGTTGGGAGGTAAAATTATCCAACCTTCCAAACTTCATACTGCGTCTTCCTTCTTAAGGGTTTTACGATTTTATGTAGGTTTACACTCCTGCATGCAGGGCTAAGTGCTATAATTTAATTTTACAATAAATTCGTGTAAATTTTCTTTTGTTTCTCCTGTGAAATTTACTTTTGTCGAAATACGTCACTTTTCTTGCGGGTGAGCGATATGTTAACAAGGCTACAGCAGGAGCATAAGATTGAATACTTTTCCGTGACTCTGGAGCAAACACAAAACTATACAGAACACAGCATCGATGGAATTAAATAAATCTATAGAATTCTTGCGATTTCTATTTTGTTTTATTGCTGTAAATGGTTACACGAATAAAATGAAAAATTGAGATCTTCATATATTTTAGTTGTCGTAATTATGAAAAAGTTTTAAAAACTATTATTAAAAAAACAATTTTTCGCCAGAATAATGTACAAAAAATCTCATTATTTATTTTCACTTCATACCTTTTAATTCATTTTCCATGTATAATTTAAAATAAAACCTTCTTTATAGCTTTTTTTATGAAAGAACATTTATATATTTTTTTAATAAAAATGTTATTAAAAAATAACCAAACTTTATTTTTTTAAATAAAACAATACTTTTTTTGTAAACTTTATATCTTATTTGTCATACATAAATTACTTTGAACTGATATATCGATTTAATATTGAAACATACTTTAACTGTGACACATGTTCTTAGAAAGTAGGGCGGTCATGAAGCTTTACGAAATATTTAACAATCGTTTTGTTTTTCAGAAATTAACTAAGGACCAAAAAAAATGCAATTGTTATTGTATCATAATTATAAGAACAAACGCACTCAGTTTCAGGGAAATTTGTCATGATTGGTTAAATAACGAATGCTTGATGTGGAATACTCTTAGGCAATGTAATAAAGCAGTGGAAGAAACAGAATCTGACTAAGAAGAAAAAGCGCTTGCTCTGAAATTAAGTGGATCTTGTAGTTTGGCACATAAAAAAAAAAAAAAAAAAAAAAAAAAAAATCTTATGTTTCAGTTGAGTTTCTAGTATTTTTAAATATAAAAATATCATAATTCGAGGGCAAGATTTATTTTTTCTTGTCTAATATTATGTTTTCATTTTAATAAAAACATTTACGTGACATATTATTTCTTATGTAATTATTAAAATAAATTACCCTAAAATAGAATATATCCTTCTATAATTAATACATAAATGGTCAAGTTCGAGAATTACTCGCCTACAGAGGTTTGCGCACAATAAATATATTAATTAGTCACTGTATTATACAAATAAATCATTACTAAAATAATAATAAGATTTTGTAAAAAGCTATAGAACGTAGGGTTGTGTATAGCTGTAGATACTTGAAAAGTATAAATAGATGTACCATAAAAATTCACAGAGATAAGAATCCTAAATAGTATCAAATATTGCTATTCTGTATAACTCTTTTCTAATTTTATCCTAATATCCTAATTTCTTTATGATAAACTTAATTTGGTACTGACAATAGAAGTAGTGCATATTTAAACTTCATTTTGCATTTCATAAAACCAAATTCAAAGTAGTAATATATATATATATTTTTTTGCATTTACAGTGTTCCTAAAACAAAACACTTGTTTAAAAATTTTAAACTTGTCATTGTGTTAAGAGCGATTCGAAAGGAGGTCGCAAAGTTGCAAAGCCATCTTGTTCCGTGCCGCTTATTTCCAGATAGGTTTTTAATTATCATTTAAATACTCCAGTGGCGAATTAAGAGAGCTACTCAAGAGCTACTCAAACTATTCGCGAATCCCATAGTAATTATGTGATCAATCCTGATTAAATTATTCTGTTTTTAAAGTTTGACGTTTACTGCTTTTATACTACTACGCAAATATCCCATTAAAAGTAGTTATCTAGGCTTTAAAAGACGATCGCGCATAGCGTACACTTCCCGTGTCATTATGTATGTCCAAACCGCCTGTATCTTTAAGGGATCATCTTTAAGGGATTATCTTTTATCTCAGATAATTACCGAATTTTTTTTTTGAAAAATCCTTATCCACAACTTCTACGACAATAGGCACCTCCAGTACTCCTCAACTGTTTTGCTGAACGGCCACAAATCGAAATTTGTGTGTAACAGAAAAAGGCGATTTTCACAAAAACTGTGTGACCTAGAGTAATCGCTATAGTATCCCTGCAAGTTTTAAATTGACTTCTAATACAGCTAATTTTTTTCATAATTTTATTTTCGGTAGATTCGGAAATAGAGGGAGGGGAACATATTTGTACCCTAAATTTTCGACGATATCTCTAAAAATATAATACCTAAAATTAAAATAAATGTATTTTTGAATTCAACGTTACGAAAGCTATCACTCCATAAACAATGAAATGACTTTTTAAATAATTTAATTAGCCCCTCTAAATTTCCCCTATATATATATATATATATATATATATATATATATTTGTGCATATTTAAAAATCTATAACTATGTGAGTGAATAGCCTTTATTACTTCAATCAATTTGAACTTTTCACTTCCCATGGTTTATGAGTAAAATGGCTGTGACAGACAGACACAGGAGTGATCGTATAATGGTTCCGTTTTTACATTTAACTTTAAGTAAAGTACTTTTAAGTTTACTTTTTCCTATTATAAGTACGGAACCCTAAGAATATTTTAAGCACACTTAATATATTGTTTACAACAATAAATTTTAGATCCATGGATCAATGTCTCTCTCTATGCTGCAACAATGGCATGTAAAGGACATTCGTGTAGGTAACATATTAGAAATTAGGCTTGATATTTTCTAAACTAAGTACAACATTTACTTTTGTACTGCTTCTACACAAGTTAGCAATTTAATACAGAAGTTTAAAGAAACTCATCAACAGATTTCTGCTATTTTTAAAACTGACATAATTTATGAAGCCCAGGAGTTGACATCCTATAAATGTGCAGTATAGTAATTATTGTTTTTAAAGATGACCACATGAAATAAAAACTTAGCATGCTTCTGAAGTGTTCTATCCGACAAGTAGCCCCTGTATTTAATTTGTATTCCGAATTTTAAATTATATTTTCAATAAATGATAACAGTTATCGATATAAGTGATATTCAATGAAGTAGGTATATTTCTAGGTTCTCAATTGCCTTGGACTGTAATTTTTTTAAATTTAAATTTGAACAGATTTCTTTTAGAAAGTAAGCAAAAAACATACATTATTTTAACTTCATATGTTTTAAATGATTCTTTTACTTCAGCTAATGGGACACAATTATGTTGCAAAATGAAAACGTGGATAACGGTACATACCACGGAGATGACATTTAGTGTGATTTTAATTTAATTAAAATAGTTTTAAATGTCCATTTTATCGCAAGGTGTTACACATTTTAGATGTGCTTTGATACGTCATCTAAATAATTGAAATTATAATTGCATAAAAGTAAAAGATTGTGACTTAAATTTCCTATTAATTGTAAAACAAGCCAAATATACAAATTAATTCTAAAATTTTTATATAGTCAGTCGAAAATGTCTTTGTGACATTGCATTGGTCGAAAATAGACAGACGCACAACGGTGACTATAAATGCATTTTTTTTTTTCATTTCATCCCATTATAAGTTTCAAATGATCTTACAACATCATGGATCCTTTCTGGGTATTTATTGTATTTTTAGGGATTTGTCACAAAATGACACATATTTATTAGTGACGTGTTCAAGTCTCAAAGGTGGCGGTACCTGATAGCAATGCTGACAGTAACACTCGTAATTTAGTCACAGTACTTTTACATTTTGTCGTATGTGATTCAAGATTGAATGTCTTATATTTGTAAACATTACTTTATTTCTTCATAATAGAAAACTCAAAATCTCACAATCCCGCAATTTATCATTGGATTACAGCAGTCTTTTTTAAACTATAAATGATAAACCGTGAGGGGATAATTCTCAATAGAGCCTTGTAAAAGTATTTTGACTTCAAAAGCATTCGTCATATAGGAGTGATATTGTAGATTTATACAGATTTTAAATTTTAAATTACTATAAGATAAACAATTTTATGGAAGCTTTATGTTTCATTAATTAATTGTAAATAACTGTATTGTACCATGGAAACAAATATAAAACTGAAAATGCTGCAAAGAGTGTATAAACGAAATAAAGACAATAATTTTTTTCCAATATTAATTTATTTAAATGTTGCAATAAAGACAATTTCAGTTTTATTGTTCAATACCTGTAACTAACATTTTTATCACCTGCAAAAGTAAATATTTAAAAAAATAAAAACAATAATTTATTCAAATGATTTTTCATATTAAAACCTTTAATATGACAAGATGCTGTAACCGTGCTAAAACTTCCAAGCAAACATCGCTGTAAATTTTTACTCGATTTATTTCATAAAAATTCCAGAAGCTTGACAGCAACGTGGTAGTGTCCCATTCTGCAATCCAGCACCTGTAGCAAAACATTTTTGCAACAAATATTTCAAATGGTGGTTGCGTGGGATTGTCTCTATATTCTTTGGATCATGTTCTATCTAATTTCCTCCTGCTGGGCTACATCAAAATAATGGCGTATGAGACTGTTCTGACAACTTTACTGAAACCTAAAGGTTTTACAATCACGCTATCTAATATTCTACGAAATGAACAAAGTTAAATTAAGAAAATTCTCAAAATGTAACTCGTCGCCGGCAGGAGATTAATGATTGACAAAAGTAAAGTGATGATTTCAAAAACTACATAAGTCCAAAGTGTACTACTTTTCATACATAAATAAATATTGTGAAATTAAAAAATACCCTAATAGGACTATTGGCGTTTAAAAAGTAACATTGGAAAATGACACTATTTTTATAAATATTATATGTATCATATTTTTTTATTATTTAATAAAAAAAATAAAATTGAACAAAAAAAGCATACCTTAACACAATTTTCTCTTTGCTCGAAATATAATTCTTGGAAATACACATTCCTTTCCTAAATATCCTTTGGAAGTGTAAGACAATTAAATAAGAAACAATTCCTTTGAGTCTACTTCATAGCTTTAGGAAGATTTACTAATATTATCACTTAAAGAATTCTTGTATTTAGTAGAAGATTTATGGAAGGAGGATTTATCTTTATGTTGTAATGCGAAGGAAATTAGACAGACCAGAGTTTGGGTTAAAAGTATTTAGTAAATGAAAAATTGGTTTGTGCAATAGATACGCTCGATGAATTTGGGCCCTTCATGTACTTTCTAGCTTTCGCTTAAAATAATACAAGTACTCAAAATAATTTTTAAAAAGTTTTGAAATATAATTATATTTTGAATTGAATTCTTTTATAGTATTATAAAATAATTAAGTAAATAAAAATGATTTTATTGTAATTGTCAAAAATTTTCGAAAACCAATTAGTATTAAAAACAAAATTGAATTTTTGAATACATCATCGCATTTCTTATAACAATGTTATTAATAACTTAACATTTTTAGTTAACATTTAGTAAAATAATGGTTCAGATAATCTGTCGTTTTTTGTCAATGATTTCACTTGTTTTTAATTTTGAATTATTTTATTTTCATTAAAAGATATATTCATATTTTTTATCATATTGATGAATGGCCACGGACAAGCATACATATCTATAGAAAGTGTTTAGTATTTCGTTTAAAAAAACCGGTTAATTGAAAAATATATAAAAAATAACGACAGTACATATACATATATATACATATATATAAACATATATGTGTGTGTGTGTGTTTGTGTAAGTATGTGTGTATATTACCTAAATGACTTCACGTTGCCCATGGAAATACTGAACACTTTCTAGGGAAAATAATGTAAAGTGAAATAGCCTGACTCTTTTGTGCCCTATAACCTGTTAAAAAGTACATTCTTTATAATGGATCCCGATAAGAAAAATAATCAAATTACAAAAAAATAAAAATAAAAAATAAAACATTATGTAACGTGTTGCATGTACAAAACTCCACATAAAATTACAGCGAATAACTTATCTAAACTTCAACATATTTAATTAACATTGGCGTCATCACCGCACTCGCATATCTGTCCGCATTCTAATGAGCAAAGAAGCTATTGGTGTAGCGAAAGTATTTCGTTAAAAGACGAAATTGAAAAGACGATTTAGCAAAAAAATAAATAATAATAATAATGTATTCACAAAACATACTAACTTGAAAATTTCAACTGCATCCAGTACATCGTTAATATGACAGGTTCATCTGTTAATACCGAAATTGTAAAAATAATACATAATTTGTGGTGTATATCGCAAATAGGAATATGAAATAAAATTCGTTAGTTAAAATTAAATACAAAACTTGAATAAAAAAGCTGCATTTGCGGAAGCTGTCGTTATAGCAAATGTTTTCTTATGCTTTGTGTTCGAGTCAGAACTTAGGTAGGTCCTTCTGTTGTATCTAACACTCCCATTTCTTTCAAATTAAATGTTCTAAAAATTGAGAATTCGTTTGATTTTTGAAGTGTTTACTAAAAGGTGTTCTGAAATATTGCGTTGTTTCTTTTCGTATATAAAAATGAAGTGAATAAAATTTAAAGTATAAAATTTAAGTATATAAAATTTAAGTGAATTTATTAAGTGAAAATATTTGATACATTTAATTAAAACAAAGTCATCATTTGTCGCGAAAAAAGAACATTTACAAAAAAGCAAAAACAAAACGCTCCATGTATTGCAAATAAAGTTTTCAAGAAATAGGGCAAAATATACTATATTAAATAAAAATATTTAATTCGTGTTAGTTTTACGTAGGTTGTTAGCACACCAAAATCGTTCTTGAAATTTGAAAGTCCAAAAAACTGTGTTCTTTTCAGTAGTCTAAATATTTAATAGTAATAAAAAAATGAGTAACATATATGCTGAGCTGCTTCTTTAAAAAAAATTCATTTACGAAAGTTATTGGCTGTACAAACTTTGTGATGAACGAAGAAAAATAAATATCGTTCACATATTTTTCCGGAAATAAACTAAATCTTGAATCAGCCTGGAACAATGTAACAGCTTTAATAGAAATTTCATCTCTCTAACATTGCTCTAACAATTCTCTAACAAATTCTCTAACAATGCTGTAACATTGAGCTTTTTAAGGTGTCTCATGTGGCAGCCATATTCAAAGCTAAAATATAGGTAATACAGATTTTTTAAATTCCTTCGCGAACACAGTTGTTGTTCAGAAAGCATACAGTGTGTTTTTACCAATGGATAAATTATGAAAAAAATTACAATTCCAAAGTCTGCTAAATGTCGGAAAGTTTGTGCTCAAAGTGCGCAGTGTAAGAATCGCCAAGTATATATATATGTGTATATGTATATATATATATACTATAAAAATTTGAAAAATTATCAGAAATTAATTAGTCTATATTTGATACTAATATCATAGCGCATTGAGATAGCCAAATTGCACAAATAATACTCCAACAAAGAGCAAAAAAAAAACAAAATGAGAAAAATAATAAAATGATAATATTAAAAAAATAGTATTTAGGAAATATACAAATGAAGTGAGAATTTTTCCAAGTGTGACATTTGCAAATTGAAGCTCAAGTGCCACCATCTGCACTTAGCAATAAGCACAAGCAAATACGTAGGTATAAGGAATTTCTGTGAGTAAATGAGCTTTTGCAACATTCAAAAGAGAAAAAGAAAAATTACATATAAGATGAAACCCTCAGTTATTTACACCTAACCAGTAAGCGACATTTGAACACAAATCTAGCTCAAATAAGCGTTTTCTTTTAAAATTCTGCCAAGTAATATATTTTTAATCCATTAATAAAGAGCTTTATACAATTAAACCTTTTATTCTATTGCTTCATTATTTAGATCTATTAACCAACACAGGCTATTAAAAAAAAATTACAAATCATTTTCATGACTTTCTGATAGCAAATTTTCTTGACAGTCGGAATGCGTAGGCAAAATAATATAAAATATGATGAAAAAGAAACTTCTAATTCAAGTTTTTTTTTTTTTTTTTTTTTTTTGACAACCGGCATTAAAGAGTTAATTCTAAAATTTTAAAAGAAATAGCAGGAAAAGTTTAATCATAGAATAATTAACCCCATTTCAGATGAAAATAATGAATGTAAAGTTATTCTCATGTTTTTTAATGTAGGTTTAATTTTAGTTCTTCTAATAAAACTCTATAATAATAGCCTAAGTCATGTGACTGTCATCAATAGTTCCGGGCTGACCGCTTCACTTTTTATATGCCAAACAGCCAATTTGGTAATTTAATGTTAGCCAGGCGCAGGTGATAAATCGCCAAGTATTGTTCCATCGCCATCATATCACCAGCATTATAATAGTCCATCTCATGCGACCATCATAAACAATTTTTCGTGAGGTAAATTAAAACAAAGCTTTGATGTTGAAATTAAATGTCATAGTTTATGGTATTATTTATTTCTTTTCTTCTTTTTTCTTTTAAGAAATAAGAGAAAATTGAGAGTCATAAATTTTAAGTATTTCAGTTTTAAATTAAAGTTATCCACTTTAAATAAAATTAGTGAAAATATTATATTTTAAATGAAATTAATGAAATAAGAAAAAATACGACGGGTACAATGTTTGGTGATTTCTCACCTGCACTCGGCTAACATAAAAATACCGAGTTCATGATTTCTGTATCAGAATGCTCCGATTTGAGCAGGTAAATTCAATTATGAATAAAAATAACATGATACAATGCTTAGCATAGATTAAAAGAAGACCAAATTGGTCACCAAGGACGGCTTGTATGAATATAAACCATGCAAACATATCTGAAAAGATATATGAAGATTCACTACACCCACCCACACTTACTCTTCAAGAATTTTTTTTTTTCAAAATGTGGCATTATTAATCGCCTTGGGATTTATTTTCACGCAAAAAAGGAATTTGTCTGGATTTATTCTACATTGATTCTTTATACGGCTTTATACATTTTTTTTTTTAATTCTAAATTTTGTATTGCCCGATATTCATTAGAATTTTACCAATAAATAAAAGAAAAACCCGTGAGTTAAATGATTTCAAAATCTGAGAAAAAGCAATATAAGAACATTTGTAAAATTTTAATCACATTCACATATTCAAAATCTATTATAGTTACAGATAACTTATATATATGTTTAAATAGGATATTTCAACATATGTCAGCATTATTAGAATGAGCGAAGTGGATCCTTTACTAGGTTATACAAATTATATTTTGTCGTACACTTTACAAAAAATCTATTCACTATTTTGACTTGAAATTAAACATAAAAATAAATTATGACCTGCAGATTTGCACAATATTATTTTTTTTTACAGACTAACCTTAAAAAACTTATTATTTTAATTAATTTATTTTACATGCTTTTCCATTACGGCCGCATTTTTGTAAATAAAAAATTAAACACGTATATTTTCAGAGGGAAAAATAAATCATTGAGTTAGTCATTGTAGATAGAAACATGATTAATTAAATAGTTTCACAATTTTTTATGACATTTATAAAATACCTTTTTTATGAAAATTATAGTATATTTTTGATGAATCAATGTGAAAATTCAGTTATTTAAATTCAATTATAAAAGTGTTTTTCAGCGTTAAGAGTGAAAATATACAATTTATTCTTATTATGTGAAAATATTTTCGCAGACAATACTTACGCACTTAAAAGGAATTATATTATATTTTTTCTTGTAAAGTAGCAACAAAAGAATTGTAAACAGATAAGATTAATTGTTAAATTCTAACTAGCTGCTTGACCCGTTCTCTGCACGAGAGTTCATGAATTTAATTCTAAAACCATAATTAAAAATAACAATTCGATTTAGTCAAATATTTTACTACTACTGTGCCCTTTTTTTAAATGAAATTAAATTTATAATGTTACGTTTCTAAGACAGCAGACAATAAAAACGATATATTTGGAATAAGGGAATAATTTTTTTTTTAAATATTTGTAATAAAATGTGTTTCTTTATTGTTAAAAATTTGTAATAATTAAGCGCAATTAAATAATCTCTAATTATTTGCATGTCCGGAAAAAGAGTTATCGTAATACACGCTAAGGCTTCTTATTATTACAGCGTTGCGTACGTAATATGTATATCTCTAATTATATGCATGTGAGGTAAAAGAATTATCGTAATAACCGCTACAGCTTTTTAATATTGCAGCGTGCCGTACGTCATATGCAATATGTCTTGCAATAGAAAGGTAATTGTTGTGGTAAGAATTTTATTATGAATTTTTAATTGTTGAAAGCAGCTATGGAAAAAAAATGTTTAAATTTGATAGGAAATTGCTGAAAATTTGGTGGTTTTTTATTAATAAAAATTAAAATACAAATTAATTTGATGCCGGATTGCTTTAGTTGCCTCGGCCGTGTTTTAATACACGTGTACATAACATTTCACAATTATTGCTTCCAAACTGTGGATTTGTATAGCATTACAGACAGACAGACAAATTTTCATTTTTATATATTAGATGAAAATTCCGAGGCAATTCTTAGTTATTTGGCTGAATGTATATTTCTAAAATTAAGATGCGCCAAAACATAAAATAACGTTTTCGCTTAATAAAGATGCAAAATTAATGTAAAAAAATATTGTTACTTTCAAATATTTATCTTATTACTAGGGGGCTCTGCCCACTGCAAGCTACGCTCACCAACCCCCGTTCAGACACCACGGAATGTAAAAGTGTGCTAATCTGATCGGTTTTAAAAAGATTAGAGAAGATTGAATTATAATAAAAAAACTAGTAGCGATCTCCCTGTAAACGGGTTTCCATTCCTTTGCCTTTCATTGCGAAAATTTAAGGCCGAATCAGTTGCTGTTAAGACATCGAATGGTTGTTTTCGAGTTTGATTAAAGAAGACCAGCTAAACATTTGAAAATAAGCTAAAATAAAGTGAATTAAGTAAACAGAGTCTTTGCCTCCCGATATTATTTAACAGCGTTCTAATACGATTGACAAAATACAATTTACTACAATTACTAAAATTTACTGCTTTAACTCCTTCAAGGGCAGTGGCTGATTTTTTGGACCACTTAATTTTAATTCCTTAGTGCCACATTGGCACCAGAATATAAAAATGAAAATTTTCCTTTTATTAAATAAGTGAACAAAAGCAATTTCGTATTTCGAAATAAATTTGTTTGTAAATTCTGGTGCCATTCACTGATTTCAACATTTTACGAAGTACCTTGCCCCTGAAAGGGTTAAACGCATATTAATGTATTTATTATTTTAAAGTTTCCTTTCTCTTTTAATTTTCACGTGCAAATACAATTTTCAAAACAGAATTTGCAATATTTTCTTGTTTTTAACAGGTATTCATTTAATAGAAATTTTAAAAGGTTTTTTTTCTGTTTTTTATAGTCACGTGTAAATAAATTTTTAATCGTAAGGAAATATTATTCTTTGCGCTGTTTTTAGAATTGAAAACCATCTTTATAATAATAGCCTAAGTCATGTGACTATCATCAACAGTTTCGCTTTTTATATTCCAGGCGGCCATTTTGGTACTTTAATGCTAGCCAGCCACAGAGGTGATAAGTCTCCAAATATTATTCTATCGCCAACATTTCACCTATATTATAATAAACCAAGTCATGTAACTGCCATAAACAATTACGGGCTGAACCCTTCGGTTTTCTTATTAAAGATTTTCATTTTGATTAAAGAATCAAAATTATTTTTTCGAATAAAACTACATAAAAGTTGCCATGATCGCAAAGAATTCTTGGTACTTTTATATTAGCCGAGTGCAAATCTCGCCAATAGCTTTTTTTTTTTTTTTTTTTTTTTTTTTTTTTTTTTTTTTTTTTTTTTTTAACTGGCCAGTTAGCATTTTTTTTTCGAGTGGTAGATTAAAACGTACTACTTAGTTATCCTGTCGACCAAAAATCTATCGCCAAACTATAAGATTAAATGCCGATAATGGCTGATCGTAAATGTCACATTCACTTGACTTTAAGTAAGTTTGACGTGTTTATGTCATAAAGTGATTTTCATTTCACCGTTTTATTTGTATTTTTATTAGTGGTATACTAATTTAGTTGTTCTTTCATTATTTAAAATAAATATTATGTCAATTTGTATAATTTGGCGTATGTTTTGACGATTTATTTAATTTGGCGAAATTGGTCGACGGGATAACTAAGTAGTACCATTAAAACATTATTTTGAAGTTTAAATTAAGTGTCATGATTTGTTGCATTATTTAATACTTGCCGCCCTTGGCGATCAATTTGGTCTCCCTTAAATGTACGCTACGCTTTGTATCATGTTGCTTTTGTTCATATTTTAATTTACTGTCTCAGTCCTTTACCAAATCGGGAGATTCTGTTAGAGAAATCGATAACTGTGTATTTTTATGTTAGCTGTTTATGACAGTCACATGATTTAGACTATTATTGTAGTGATTTGGCACAGATGTGATATACGCACCGGGTTTTTTACGATAATTTGGCGAAAACCTCGTTTTCAAAAACCAGTTACATATGTATTTTTAAATGATTTTCTATTATTTTTAAAACGAAATAACAATAAATAAAATCTTTAATTAATAACTATAGAACAAAACAATTTATAATTTTTTTTAAATAAAAAGAAAATAAATGTATTTAAACATTTATTAATAAATAAGCAACAATAACCGGGTTTCAATGCCAGGCTAAATAAGTTCGCAAATTCGGTACCCCGGTGCGTATATGACATTTGTGCCTAATATTTTTTTTCATTTTGTTAAAAAAAAAAAAAAAAAGTGAAATCCATTAATTTTAAATGTTTTAGTTTTAAATGAAAATTTTGTACTTTAAATAAATTGATAATAAACTATTAAAAAAAAAAAATCCGACGAGAGAAATGTTTGGCGATTTATTACGTGCGTTGCGCTAACATAAAAATTCCGAGTTCTTGATTTCTCTATCAGAATCTTCCGATTTAACGAAAGATTGTTCAAGTAAATTTAATTATGAATAAAAGTAACATTATACATTTCTTAGCATACATTTAAGGGAGGCCAAATTGGTCGCCAAATTAGTTTAAAATAATAACCTTTTCTAAAATATGAAAAACATATCTGTTATGATTAAAATATGAGTTGCTATCATTAGAGAAAAGTTTTTAAAATTAGCAAAAAATTAATATTTCGAAAACTAATTCGAATTTAAAAATTCTAGTACAAGTTTTGAGATCTGCAGATCAATTCGGATTTTTGTCGTTAATTTCACCGCATAATATTCCATATTTTAGGAGAAATCGCCGTGAAATATAACCAGATGTTTATTCAGTCGTTTCATAAAATCGTTTCATAAAGTCGTTTCATAAATTCGTTTCGTTAGGAGTTTATATATATAGGGTAGAAATAATGCTTCGCGAATCCAAACAAAGCAGGGCTTTTGCTAGTAAAATCAATATTGAAGAGGATTTTACGGTATATAAGAATAGACGAAGCATAACTATGTGAGTGCAACGGCCATATTGGCAAGACATAATACAATTATAGAAGTGACTTTGCAATCTGTAACTTTTCAAAAACCTACGAGTACTGAACTTCAATTTGGATACAACCCCTTAAGTAATCCAATTTTAAAATAATTAATTCCTCCTAAACTAATCGTATGAATTCCATGCAAATTTATATTTAGACTAATTGAAGGGTGTAGAATTTATTTATGGTGTCAAAATCGGGTCTTGCTATAGAATAGAAATCAATGTTTTGGTTTGTTTTAATATGTATATGAGCCCCCACCCTTAAGCAAATTTTATATACATCATTTATAAGTAGATTTTATTTCCAATCATTTGGTACCAGTGACTTTATTCTACGAGAATTTTTTGCAGAGTTATTAAGGGGTGTTTACTTTTTCCCACGAGTGTACATGATAAAGGTAAGAAATAAACAAGTTGGAAATTGCTCGTCAAACGTGACAAGTGAGGTGCGTTCGTACTATAACTAGTTTTACAATTAATTTTTGCATCCCATATTGTACTGAATGTATATTTCTTGCACTTAATAAGTGCATAGTCTGTAACATCATTAAAATGCACTTGCAATAATTTTTTCCCATTCCCCGTAATGTAACGGAAAAATTTTGTATGACCCTGTAATTAAACAATACATCCGATTTTCATAAAATTTTAAATGACTCGACAAAATTTTTCAACAATTATATATTTAAAATTTCAGACCATTCGGAACGCTGTAACATCGTTAAAATGTACTAGCAATAATTTTCCCCATTGGCCGTAATGTAAAGAAAAACTTTTGACTGTCCCTGTAATTAACTATACATAAGATTTTCATAAAATTTGAATTGGCTCGACAAAATTTTGCAACAATCATATATTTAAAATTTCAGACCATTTGGTTGGGTAGTTTTTGCTCTGTTACATGCGGACGGACAGACGGACGGACGGACGGACTGAACGACGACTATAGGTGCTACGCATTTATATAATTACGAACGCACCTAAAAAGAGGATATATTTCTCAGATCGTTAAAGTAGTAATCAATTTTATGCACATACATGCTTTCATTGTCTCAAATTACGATAATATATAAAATAAACAACAATAGAGTTATAAAAAAAATAACAGTTTAAAATCTCATAAATATTGCAGCTATAAAATAAAATATTTTTCAATCTCTGGTTTAATCTTCGAATTTGACACGCGTACCCTGAAGCAAATGAAGTATGATTTTTATATCAAGCTTCTAAATTTATTCTAGGAAATAAATTGCTCAAGCGTGAACGATCCATGTTATGCGCAATAACTTTAAATGTCTACTAGCGAATAGAGTTCGCGATGATTGCATGTCATTTAATACCATAACATTTTTTGGAATTAAATGTTTCTTGTTTAAATTATTTTAATTAAGTAAAAATATTTCGCAGATAAAAAACTATATCTATTGAAATTTTACTCTGAAAAAATATGATAAAATGAATGTAAAATTTAGATTTTGAAAAACAAAACCATATCATTAAAATTTAAATTATTAAATGTTTTTATAATTTTTATTTTAAAATTAACGTTAGACTGATATTTCATGTAACAAGAACTTTTATTTAAGAAATTGGAATAATTTTTTTTTATAAATTTACATTTTTGAAATTGAATTAAATAGAATTTCTTCACAGAAAAGTATATTTTAATGAATATTAAATTTCCAATGCACTCAAAACATTATTTTTTTTAATATATAGTTTTATATATGACATATTTTATATATGATATTTAACATTAGAATAAATTGGCTTTAAATAAAAGAATTGTATTTTTTGCAGTTTGGAATGTAAAATTATTTGCTTAAAATCAAAGTATATTGTCCCTTACAAAATGACGAACCGAATCTTGTTTATTAGTAATTAAAAAAAAAATGGATTGCAGATGCAAGTAGAAATTTAATAAAAAATAATAAATATTAGATAAACTTGACACAAAATTCCGAATATTATTGAAGACTGGGCAACTATTAGTTTAATTGACCGACAGCAAAGCAGATACACTGGCTGAAACGGTATAGAATTTGCGGTAGCCATTCACTGTTAAAAATATGCAACAAACTGTCTCGTTATTCGACCGTTTTTAGAGAAAACAATTACATAAAAGTATATTAACTCTAAAAGGACTATAATATGGAAATAATTTGGTCAGAACAAAGTTAAAATTCAGTTGTGTAATGCTTTTCTATAAAAATGGTCAAATATTTGGATAGGTTGCTGCAAATTTTTAGATAACTAATACATAATTAATGGTTTTCAATTGCATACGCATAGATGTGAGGAAGTGAGGAAAAACTGAACTTTTCGTTTATTTCCTAAATTGCATTCATATATCAAAATTTACTTGCTGTATATTGCAACTATCATGCAAAAGTACCCTACCAGAATGAGTTTAAAAAAACTGGTGCAATTAAAATTACGATTGTCAAATGCGATTCTTTATAGCATTTCTGTATCGGTCAGAATTCGTTTGTTCTCCTGAAACACTTATTCCTGTGCACTGAGTTTCTGAGGCAGTGTGTTCTGCCGTTAGTTTTATTCTCACGTTCTACATTCTCGACTATTCTTGCTTATATTTCTCTATTCTGACTCTCCATTTTTTTAGTGTATGTACTTTGCGTACGTGATTACACTCCATTAATACAGAGTTTCCAACGCAAATACTCTGTTACTGCTGTAAAGTTTCCGTGCAAAATGTTCTTTTCTGCTCTTGCGAGAAGGGGATTCCTGAAGCTTATTGATATATTCCGACACTAATGTCCGGAAATATATTTTTTTGATATGGCTTTTTTTTTTTTTTTTTTTTTTTTGGCACATTATGTATCCGTCGCTAGCACATTTTACAAATATTGAAAAAGATAACTAATGAAAATATTTATGCAATTATTCTAAGGAAACTGAAATAAAATAACTTCAATGTTTATCTAATATGAAGATTTTAAACTGTTATTATTTAAACAATTTGATAGTGTGCTTAAAAAAATGTTATGCTTGCTACATAGAGAAACAATTTATTTGTCTAAAAATAAACTATTAAGAGATAAACCATTTTTTATTTACATTTTCTAACAATTCCTCTTGGAATGAAACAAATAATATTTAAATAATGAGCGGCATTTTGTTATTTACTTAATAATTTACCTAATAAATAAATTAATTAATTTTTAATTTCTCAGGCGACATCAAGTCGGTGAATTTTGTGAGTTTGTATCGTAATGTACTGTGAATCATGGTAATCACTTGAAGAATTGTTGCAAAAGCAGCGACAATGACTATAAATTAAATGAGTACCTTACGTCGTCCATGTGATTCATAATACAATAAATAAAAGATCTATTTTTCACGATATATATTTTAAAGGAATTGAAGCCCACTGTTGTGATTGTAATGTAGAAATTAAGATAATGTGTTGGAAATCCGCACCTTCACTTCAGACAGCATTCTGGATCTAGTAGAGTGATTCCGAGATTTTTGTTGCACATTTTTTTGAATTTGTGTGTTAAGTCCCATGGTGGACATAAAATTAAAAAAATCATGCTGTGCTATTTAATGTTAAATATACAACGCGTGTACTGCAACAAAAGAATTCGAAAGTAATAATTATTATTTTTTAACAATTTTTTTCTAAAACATTACACTGCGGCCCGTCACCCGTACATTCAGGCTGAGACGCCGCACTTGTGCGGTATTTATGCCGCCCTTGTAATAAGAACAGGATGAAATCCTAAACAAAAATATTCATATCTGGACTATAATTAACGATGTAATAACAAATGAAACTAAATTAGTACAATGAAACGTATTAGTATATTCAAATTAATGTTTGCCTACTTTCACTATTAAAATTATCGACTTAATTTTTATCATTAAATTTTAATTGTTCAGCAACAACGTAACATCAATGTATTAGAGAGGGAGAAGAAAAGAGTAAATTTGTGTTTACATGTTTTTTATTTGTTAACCCTTTCGGGACCGGTGGCTTTTACAAAAATTTTATTCGGTTGGCACCACATTTTAAAAAAAGAAGTTACCTTTGCTT
Source organism: Maratus speciosus (assembly GCA_963932465.1). NCBI lineage: Eukaryota > Metazoa > Arthropoda > Arachnida > Araneae > Salticidae > Maratus > Maratus speciosus. Next base: position 43,359,902 of record OZ010789.1, read on the forward strand.
AAATAAAATTACTAAAATTACTTTTATTTTTACTGGTGCCAGAAACAAATTTTGTATGCTCTTATGAAGGTGCTTATATGCACCTATGGTCCCGAATGGGTTAAGAGATCTGTATTTTCGACTACAATCTACAGAAAAATGTGTCGGAAAAGTACAGTCTTTATGTAACTACATTTGGCACATGATGCAATGAAGCCAATTACCATTCCTCTTTTTTGGAGTAATTTTCTAAACATTCCTTGCAAAGAACATCTGTGTTACGCGTAATCCAATTTTTCATTATTATGATCTTGACTTGCATCTTTCTTGCCGTTCTTACTTTTTATTTTCCCTTTTTCTCCTTTGGTTTTAGTAAACTTGATAACATGCCTAACATGGTTAGACAGTGCAAAAAGGAAAGGGAAAGTTAATTATTGTAATTATTGTATGAAAAGTATTTAAACATAGCGTGTTTAAAAGTTTGGACAAAGAAATCATTCACTTACGTCAAAATAAGGAATGTACTTCTACAAGTAAACATCGAAATGGGATTCACGCTATACACCGGTTAAAATAATCTCATTGCGTGCCTAAACTATGCGTTTGACTACCATCTATCGATAATTACAAGAAATACAATGTGTGTGGCATGTAACCCGGATGTGGCAAGTATCCCGGAGTTACGCTATAATTAAAAATATCAGTAATATTATTAGTGCAAGTTTTAATGGAAAAATGTTACTCTATTAAGCTCGGGTGAATCAGAATAAATAAAAAATACTCTCTAAAGCTATTTAACATATTTTTTTAACCTAAAAAGATCGGCGTTTCTTTTCGCTATACGAAAGCGCACGTCTTTTGTTTCTACCTTTGGACGAGTTTTATTCAAAATACCTACAGTAAATTTTGCATTTTTGGACAAATATTGACAGCTGAAATACTCATATTCTACATTACTTCCTAATGTTCAATTTAGTTAATCCATCTATTCTTAAACACAAATGGCCTGTGTGTCTCTTGAATCTAATTCACTTTCAGAGAACTACATCATTATTTTCTTTATCTTCTTCAATAAGTGATTCCTCATCAATTCATACTTCAGTTAACAAGATCTATAATCAACTCATTTCATTTTTATAATTCAGATAATAAAGCATTTTGAAATAATGCATCTGATTTTTAAAATAAACAAGAATAAAAAAAACTTGCGTCAAGCAAAGTATGTAAAACACTTTCCATCACTTCCAGAATACTTTAACAGAACTTTTACCTTTAAATAAGTTGAACGATAAGTCTTAGGAGACAATTTGGATAACGCCAAAGGCATTTGAAAACCTAATTTCAGGAACTACTATCAATAGACAGAAAAGTGTTCGAATGTGTTTGTACCAGCCTGTATATCATCTGTATATTTGTATATATTATACTACATAGTGTGCTAAATATTAGATTAGTTAGGAATCGCGTAGTACAGTTGTTCAAAAATATCTCTCAATAAGCGAAAATGTACTTTAGAACTTTTTTTCTGCCCTGTGTGTGACACTTTTATACAATCCAAGAAATACAGGGAAAAATAATTTAATTTGAAAACGCGTATCAAGACTTAAAATGCACATCCAGTTTGCACATCCCAGTGAATGGACGATTATTGGTATTCCCACCATATTCTATAGTAAGCTTCTTGATATATATTAGTTTCAATAATTTCGAAATATTGTAACATCATTAAATCACTCTGGAAACGATTTTCAACAATACACTGTAATGTAAAGGGATCATTTTCAGTGTTCTTTTAAACAAATAATAAACCCTTAAAATGAATTGAATATTTCCAACTGAGTGAAAAATTACCAGGCCGAGAATCGAACCGAGATACTTGGCTTACATTTCCAATGCTCTACCGTTTAAGCTAACTGGCTTGACAACCAGCGGGCATATTTCGCTCAGATAAGCTTATTGGTAATAATATCTGGTCTGCTTCTTAGACAGCTTAACGATCAGTTGGAAATATTCAATTTGTAAGATAACTTTACCAATCAGTATGATCCTGTTAGAAATAATAGTATATCTACCTATCCATCGTTTATATGGAGTTCCTTTACCTGCGGTTTATTCTGTTGAACTGTCTACATGACTTACCAGATGTTATTTCCAATAAGGTTATTGAGCGAAATATTCCCGCTGGTTGACAGCCCAGGTAGTTTAACCCTTTCGAGGGCGGTGTCCTTAAAAAATGACACCTACTTTTAATTCAAAAACTGACAAACGGCTCGAAAAATAATTAATTAAAATTGCCCATTTATCATGTCCGTGAAAATAAGAAAGTTCGTATTTTCTAATAAATTCGTTTATGAATTCTGGTATCAGTCTATTATTTCATCAGTTTATAAACATTATTATTCCGCACCCGGAAAGGGTTAAACGGTAGAGTATTGGCAATGTAAGACAATAATCTGGGCTCGATTCCCGGCCTAGGCATTTTTCGCTCAGTTGGAAATATTCAATTCGTATGATAACTTTACCATTCAGTATGATTGGGTGAAAAATAACAGTATATCTACATACCTATCGTTTATAGTGAGTTCCTTTATCTGCGGTTTATTCTGTTGAGGTAACAGTTTCTACGTGGCAGACCAGATATTATTACCAATAAGGTTATTGAGCGAAATATGCCCGCTGGTTGTCTGCCCAGGTAACTTAAACGGTTGAGCATTGGCAATGTAAGCTAAGAATCTGGGCTCGATTCCCGACCTGGGCATTTTTCGCCCAGTTGGAAATATGCAAGCCGTATGGTAACTTTACCAATCAGCATGATTGCGTTAAAAATAACAGTATATAAACCTGTCATTTTCAATACCGAACATGCTACAATGAACCTTAGTAACTTATATCGATTGCAGGGTAATGCCAGAATATTTATTCGGACAGACAGACAGTCGACGGACAGACAGACGATAGACAGTCAAACTCAATTCATAAACACTTTTCAAGTGGGTTTGAAATTTGTAAAAAAGGACTCTCACATAGCACCTATTAGTCAAAAAAATTGACTTTATTTCACAATAACAAGAATAGAAGAGGTAATGCCTTCTTTTTACACAAAGAGCAAGAGGAGTATTGTGTTTAAGGTGGCATGTTTTGTAACGTCATGCGCTAAAACACAATTTGAGTACTCTCGAGTTAAATATTTCTAATTAATTATATCTAGTATTGTTTTAAATTTGTGATACTATTATTTGAGTTAAGGGGACCGGGAAAGACCTATTTTCGCCATGTTAAATTCACCAAATTTATGTACCTTTTTCTCAGAAATGGTGAAAGATAGAGGTCTAGATTTTTAGAGTAGTTAGGATAACATGATTTACGTATTTTAACAGACCATTTTCTGTCTAAGTGAAACTCAAAATTAATTATTAATTATTTATTGAAAGTCGTTTTTAAATTAACATTTTTGGTACGATTTCACTGCCTAAAATAAAAAATCCTCAACAAATCATTAAATCCATCTGTTAGACTATACAATATAACATAATATAACTATTTTAAAAATATGAGTTCTTAAGTTTAATAGATAATTAAAAAAATTAACATAAACATGAAAAATCCAAGTTTTGAGAAAAAGTCAGTTAAAGATTTAAATGGCCATTAAGCAGTGAAGTACTCTTAGAAAAGAATGAATAATTTCACCACTTATTTATATATATATAAACATGTGTGAGACATCGTTGGAAAGATAAAAGTTTAAACTATTTAATGATATAAAAAAGTAAAAATCGATTTTTTGGCTGAATTTTGTTGTCCCGGTCCCCTAAAACGAATTTTTCCAGATTTTTTTTTTTTTAAATGCTATTTTTTGAGGCATTATCCCAAAATTCACATTAAATTAAATTGAAACGTATTTTGGAGATTTAAAGAAAATGTAATAAAATCCCAATTTCAGTATTATGACAGAATTTCTCGGAAAAAGAAGTAAGTATAACATGTGAAAGTAAAAATAAATTGTTCCTTAGTTTACCTAATACAATAAATTTATTTTATTAAAAAATTATAAAGTTGAATACATTACTGAATCTTTATAAAATCCTTTATACAATAAGTTAAACGTAAGTATTTAGTCTTACTTACGTAATTAGAACATTATTATCATTTATTCTGTATTTTATTAATTTAATTGAAAATTAAGAATTCCTCGTTTCCGCTAATTGGTTTTCAAACCAAGATATTATCTGTGCTTAATTTGCACATTTCCTTGCATTAACAGAATGAACAATAAAGGTTATTTATTTTATCTCTGTTTCTAACGGATATTTTCAAACTTCGGATAATTTAATTATTTTTTGCGTAAAAACTTTAAACTTATAATTTTTAAAAGAAAGGAAAGTAAAAAGATAAAAGCGCAAAATTTATTGAAAGCTTATTTATACTGATTGAGAAATTAAATGTATTAATTTAACATTTAAATAAATTTTCAAACTCTTTATCCGAAACTTTATGTATTTTTTTTACATAAAAACAAATATGGCACAGTTATTCGGTGCCAAATTTAACTGTGTTTTATGCTCAAACTTTATTTTTACTTTCAAACATTTAATCTGATTGTAAATATATCCGTACATTAATTTCATATATTTTTTAACATTTAAAGATTATTAATTATTAAAAATAAGTGTATTTAAAAATGTCATTCTATTATTTTTTGTAGCCTTTTTAATTAATATCATGGGTTTAATATATTAGTAAATTAAAGGCAGTTACTACACTAATACCGCAAAAAGATTAATGTAAATGATTACAACTAAAAATATCCACACAGTTTATTAAGTCATTGGAAAAGTTTTAAAATCCAATTGATCAGTGTTTGTATTACATTCGCACTTCAATTTTTTTAAAGATAGAAACCAAATATTTTTGGCAAAAAAAGAAAAAAAAAAGTAATTTAACAAATTAGAACGATCATTTGTGTCACGCTATTCAAAATTGTGAGTAAGATTTATGTAAATGGTTTATTTGCGTCAAACTATCCTTTTTCATACATTTCATGTAGTTTGGACACAATGACGCAAAGAAACCATTTACATAAATCTTACTCACAATTTTGAGTTGGCTTGATTGTTGACGGCCGATTATCTACTCGAGGGATATAGGCCCCAGGGGGAGTGCCCTTCGTGGGGGTCTTTCTAAGGGAACCTAACCCGTATTTACGCATGGAAAATCCAAGGCTTCGAAGAAAACCACGAAAACTCCGAAACGGTTAGGCCGACGGGCGCGATTGGGTTCGAACCCAGCACCTCCCGTCTACCAGCTTCGAGAGCAGAACCTCTCAGCCACTGGTGGGGCTACTCACAATTTTGAATAGCGTGACACAAAAGATAAATCAATTTATTGAAATAAATACATTTCAATGCATAGTATAGATTCAATTAAAGTGATATATTTAGCAGTGAATTGGAAAATTAAAAGTATTGTGTACATGTAAAAAAATATTTTAACCAAGTCAAAAATAATTTAAATTGAATATTAAAAAAAACCTTTTAAAGTCACATCAAGGCGTCACTTAAATTTTATATCATATCTTTTAAAACTCATATTTTGAATTTATGAGAGATGTAAATGATAAAGCAACAGCGAATAAAATTTTATGCAGCTTTTCATGTTGAACATAACTTTTGCACATGCGATTATAAATAAAACAAAAATAAAATGATGAAATAAATACAAATATATTTTTTAAGAAATAGCATAACGTCACTCAAAATTTGATATCAGTATTTTTAAGTTCCATATTAAAAATTCTTAGAGCATAAGATAAAGTGCTGCGTCAGAAACTTTTAACCCGTTAAGGGTTTTTGCATTGATATAATCTATACACTTGTATAAGGTAACCCCGTCAGTAGTTGATACCATTCCATTAGTTGATCAATTTTTTGATATAGTGCACTATTTCAGGCGGAGATGAGTTGTATACATAGCACTAGACATAATATTTTTGATTGAATGTCAGTGCAGCTGTTGTCAAACTGTTGGCTGCTGTTTGCTGCAAGAAAAGCCATGTTATAAAATTTCTTTATTAGAAAATGTAATTATTTAGTTTTTGATTAGTTGAAGACAATTACGGTGAGTTAAAAAAAAATCCACCTCCATCTTGCTCAATAATCCATTTTGCTTAATCAATAAGCGGAAATGCACTCAAATAAGTTTTCACATCCAATGTATATTATTAACGATTTTTTGACGCTGCTAATAATTAACTGAAATTAATTCACGAAAAAACAAACTCCACAAAAGAAAACACACTTTCCGAAATTACCACCAATAGACAACAATATATAGTTACTTTTTTTAGCAATGTATATGAAATTATTTATATTCCACAAAATTCATTTAGAGTGCTAAATAATATTCAGTCAAGAATGTGTATAAATAAAAAATGACTTTAAGCAATTTATGATAATACACATACACAGTCATGCTTACAAATTATCTTGTGTAGCTCTGTATATGATGTATAGAATTTATTCATTCCAACCAGAATTCAAAAATTGAGTTAAACATACAAATGCATCTCGCATCTGAAACCGAACAACCAACTATTATTGATAATAGGCAGTTGTGTGACCAACTATTTTGTGTGTCCCTGTAAATAAAAGATAACTTTTATGCGCGTCATATTTTACAGTAAGCGTTGTGCAGAGCGCCTCAATAATTTATATTAATTCCATGCTTTTTTTAATATAGTGTAACATCTTTAAAATACACTGCAAGCAATTTTCACCTTTCACCGTAAAGTAACGGTTTTCTGTTGTGTGTTGTTTAAAAGAATTATGAATGCTACACATTTCAATTTCAATAAAGAATATGCCTAAGTAAAATTCAATAACATACATCAATTACATGATAATACTGGTATATTTGCGTGAGTGTGAGTCCAAAGAGATGGCAGACAGCATACAGACCACAGCCAGATAGACCGAAGTGATGAACACTTTTCAAAGATGTTAGAAAATCCTAAACAATAAAATACAGTTTGATGGTGGAAAGCATACTTTTGCTGAAGGTGTAACAAAAAGAATTGTTTATTGATATAATGTCTTCTCTCGACGGGCTGAATACTATCAACTAGATGTCGATCTATCTTCAGTATTGTTTTCTTTTTCTTCTCATTTATAGATACGGTTCAGGAATTTTCACAAATGCATAATTGGCTCACCTCGGTTTTCATGCTTAATGTCTAGTGACTTTTAATTTATAATGCGTTTTTGTATGAAGAGAATCTAGTTATATTAAATAATCTTCTGTAATTGTATTCACTGCAAAATTGCGCATTTTATCCAACATGATTTTGTGCTTAAACTGTTTTTCTTATGTAACTATTTAACAACACGGTTTAATATCCATAATCGTTTCTCTAGTACTTTTAATGTTTGACTCCAATTTTGCTTGCGAACCCGCATAAGTATTAATGGAAAATTTATTTTTGTTCTCACTTAAGCTTCCTGGTTAATATTTCATAATTGAGCTGCACGCTTATTGGTGTAATTTAGAGAATACGTTTTGGTGAAATAGAAATCTATTGGAAGCCATTTAATGATACACCAATTATGGAATTCACTTATTTTCTAGTAGACACCTATCTCTATCGCAATGCTTTCTTTTTTCTTTATTGTTTATGCCCAGGTGTTTTCTTATCACTTACATTTACCTTTCCGGAATTATAAAAAAATAACTGTACTCACGAATTAGTCTTGTCAGGAAAATACACCAATTCAACAAGTGCGCCTATAATTACACTATAATTATAAAACAATATCCTATACAGTTAAAATTATAACTACCATCGTAAATAGTTAAAAGTAGGTAGTCTGATATTATGTGTTTAATAAATGCATACTAAAGTACTATTCTGAATCAATTTAATTTGCTTCAAGTTTATTGGCCATTTTTAATTACCTTATGTATTTAATAAATCTTAATTTTTGTTTAGTAGTGGCGATTAAGGTATGTGCCTTGTGCCGACCTTGGGTCTCTTTTTTGAAAAATATGAAATTTTTTTTCAAACACATGTGTTTTTAGTTACAGGGAATAAAACTATGAATTTATATAAATTGTTAAAAGAATTTTTATTAACTTTTCAAATTTAGGCAATATTTAGTCAAATTTTAGTAAGAAAATGCGTTTATGCCAAGCCTTCTATAACGAAATCTATTCAATATATTTCACTTTTTTTCAACAATATATTAGCAAACCACTTACCTGTGTTATGAAGCAAAATATTTAGAAAACTCTTAAATTCACTAACTTATGGAAATTTTGTATACAAAACATGATTTTTTTTCTAAACAAAATATGTATTTTCAATAAAAATGGCTCTTAAATTATTACATACAAACTTACAAGCAATATTTTGCTTCAAAACATACCAATAGATGAGCAGAACCTTGACACAAAATTTTTTTCAACATCTTAAAATTTTTTAAGAAATGATGTTTCCCGTAAACGTACACAATGAAAAACGCAGCTTTCCAGAGAACGCAAATTAAGATTTTGATAAAGCACAAAAAATTTCGCATAAAGTTTACAATTTTTAAATCCACCCTATTTGTACGGGTTTATATATTTGTGCATATGTTATATATTATATATTTGTGTATTAAAATGTATTCTTTACTTTTCTGTGGCTATTTAAACGGTCACTTACGGTTTCAAAAAGTGCATTCCCGGTTTATATTTTTGGCTATAACATTGCTTCTTATTATCGCTGAACCAAAACATAAAGTATTTTTTGGAAAACTAAATGTTTCAACTTTAATTAATATATATATATATATATATATATCAAAAGAACAGCGATTTGAAGGTAATTACATACCGTAATAACCAATTTCGATTATCTAACTACCTGACGTGGATAGTGCGTAATTAGAAAACGATTCGTTTTAAAATTTATAATAATAAAAATGCAAAATAATGAAAGGGAATTTTTGTAACGCTTACTGACATGCAAAGAAAAGAATGTGGAATAACTCGGAAAAAAGAGTAGAATTGGCAATGCCAAACTCTTTGCAGATTTCAGTTCTCGTCCCTTTTTTTTTTTTTTACCTCAATTGCATTAAGCAGCTTTATCTTCATGTGAAGCGAAATGGCAAATTGGTTTTCGCACCCATTTCTCAGTCATTGTGCTCATAAAACATAAGCTAATTTAAAAAAAAAAAAACACACGAAATTCACTGATTTTCACCCAAAATTCAGCTGTTTTAACACAAAATTCACCAATTTCCACCCAAAATTCAGCGGTTTTAACACAAAATTCACCAATTTCAACTGAAACTAACTTGATCGAAAGCGAATTTATTTTTATGTTATACGATTTTTGTTTCGTGTTAAAAGGGAAAATAAGCAATTTAACAAATTACAACGACCATTTGGAAAATGATTTTTTCGAAGACTAAAATTTAAGACATAAAAAATCGCACGGTGCCATCATGAACAAATTTTAAAAGAAATTTTAAGTTTTGCAATTTTCGGTACTGTAAATTTTTAAACTTCTACGGAGCTGCTCACACATTACGTACACCATGGATTAAACATTAATATGCCTGGACCAATTTTAAATGAAATTTCATACTTTACGTACGCCATGGATTACATTTTTCGGTACTGTAAATTTTTAAACTTCTAGGGAGCTGGCCATGCATTACGTACGCAATGGATTAAACATTAATAATCCTCGACCCATTTTAAATGAAATTTCATTCCTAAACTTCTAAACATCCCACAATATTACTTTTTACACCGTCGTATAGAGGAAAAGATGTACTTTTAAATGCAATTTGTTTGAAAGCTGTATCTCAATTTGTTTATGAGTTATTATTATTTTCTGTAGTTTTTTTGTGTTTTTTATTACTTTTCTGTCATAGTGGCAACAGAAGTATCCATCTCTGTTGAAAGTAAAAGGAAATACAGATTACTGTGTAGACCATTCAGAAAACGAATAAAATGCGAATTCAACCAATAAAACGCTTCAGATATGTTTTTGGTTTCCTACCCAGACAGAGGAAAATAACCATTTTTCCAAATGGTTAAAAAAAAAAAAGAAAAAAAACGAAACGATTTAAAAAAAATTGTACTAAATGTATTCAAAAGTCTCGATAAAAAAATACTGTTAATGTACTATCTGATTAGCATTTTTATTTATATTAAATTAAATTTATAGTCTCTTTTGTCTTCCTTTTATGGATCTAATAGAATTCTTTTATCTTTCTCTTTTTTCTTTTCTCTACTTTATGTATTGTTAAAATTTTAAGTATTTCATTTACTCTCACTTGTACTTTACTCATAGCCTCACCTAGTCAAACCACCTTTAAATTGGATATTGCAACTAATCCAGTTCACCTTCTACATTGTTCCATTGCATTTGTGTTAATAAAATACCGCATTGTAGCAGTTAAAAGTCAATTTGTAAGGTGTAGTACTTATGCATATTTAAAAAACATTTAAGTTTAGCTTCTGCAGTTTTGTGTTTCCACTTTGATGCATAATTTCATACCCGTAGTAGTTTTGGATTGTAACCTGTTATATTTTTAATGAAAATATTGGATAATAATTTCCGAAATTGGTTCTAGTAATATATGACGAAATTGTTTTACATTCTACATTCTTTGATACGGATACAAAAAAATTCAATTTATTTAATAAAAAAGAATGTTACAGGATATTTTATTACTAGCAGATGCAATAAACAGATACATACTATCAAGTATTTTCATTCAAAAGTTTATTTTAAAAATCATGAATTATGTTAATATTTTGAATAATAAAAGCACTTAAGAGAGAGTACCTGCATTGTTATTTTTAAAGAAAAAAAAAAGAAAATATTTTTATTTTAAAGTTTTTCAGTCTTGTTTGCTTTTATCTATGTTTAAAACGATCAATAATTTTAACATAGAAAAGCAGTTTAATATATTGCGTTGCTTTTCCTGTTTTCTTATCACTCGGCAGAACAGACTATCGGATTTTAAAGGGATATAATAGAAGGAAAATATTTCAAACATTTCATCCCATTGCCCTGATAATGAAACCTTAAAATATTAGAAACAACAATATTTTATTATCTGAAGTTTTTATGATGTGTAAGTAAAAAAATGATATAATTAGAAAATATTTCTTTATTTTAGATTTTTTCTATATGATAGTTCAATCATGTTTTTGGCTCATTTAATATTTCTATAATCATTTAAATTATTTCAGCAAAAATATTCATAGATATTACTTTCTTGAAATACTTCCTTAATATTACAAATATCGTTTAATATTCCATTTATATCTAAAAAAGTGACGCTCAAATGTACATACTTTAAAATATGAATGATCGAGAATATTGATAATAAAAGAAGTTTTCTTCATCTTTCAACTCGGATTATTTCGAAACATTGTAAACGCACAGTTAAGAATGAACACATTCGTCGTTATACAGGGTGTCCGGTCTCAACGGTGTCCAATGGCTAATTCCTAAACCGTTAGTCATAGACATATAGTTCCAATTACAAAAATGTTTAAAATCAGGTAAAGAAATATTTTAAAAGCGATTTGGGTCAATAACAACATTTCTTAAAAAAAATACGAAATTTAAATTTTTATACGGTCCCCCGGTCCTATAAATTATATTTAGTAAAATTTTCCTTTTACACTGACAAGTAATACACAAAAAGTCCTGTTATTCTACGATTAAAATTGACCGAGTAATAGCTGTTTAAAGTTGGAGCATATTTTTTGCTGCAAATTGGGGGTCATTCACAAATTTAGTCGAAATATAATTTCATCAGATATATTAGAAAATGGTTGAGAGTAAAATTAACATATATAAATTATATATTGCAATATAATTATATAACATATATATATATATAACATAAATATATAACATAAATATATAACATAAATATATAACATATATATTGCAATATAAATTTGAAATCTTTAATCATTCTGATATATTAATGCAAAATATACAATTTGTAATAAACATTTAAGAAGAAAGAAAAAAAACCGAATTTTTGTTAAATAAAATGATGCTAAATTAACAGCCTCAATTCTTTACAAAATGATACGTATTTTAAAATAGTATTAGATTACACTAGCCTGCAAAAGTTGGGTTATGTCATGTTTTTCAGCTTTTGATAATTGATTCTTATGTATTCTGTACCGCTGAATCTGCAATTGACCTTCATTTTTAACCATCACATCAGGATTTATCTCAAATTTCAAAGTTAAAAAGTTCAAATTTAAAATTGAATCTCCTCCCTCATCTCATCGGACCACTCAGCTATTTAGCTGTAAGAATCCCAGGATAGGCAAAAGTATCAAATATATCATTGAAAAAAAAAAATAAATAAATAAATAAAGTTTTACATACGTTTTATAGTATGAGATTTTCGCTATAATTTAACTTATACATTTACGATTTGCATAAAAATTCTAACATGATAGTTAAAAATGAAGGTCATTTTCAGATTCAGTGCTAAAAAGTACGTAAAAATCAATTATCAAAAGTAAAAAAAAACACAGCCATCTCCTCTACTTTATAGAAACCGACTTTTGTTATTCTTCAAATTTGACAAATTATCATTTGCGAAATATCCTGACATGATGGTTAAAAATGAATGTAATTTTCGGATTCAGTGCTATAAATTACATAAAAGTTTAAAAAAAAAATCAACAATCGCGGTCTTGTATTATCTAATCTAAAACTTTTTCTTAAACTTCTTGGCGGTAATCTACCCGAAATTTTTTGTGTTATCCTGTAAAATAAGTATAAATGGTAACCACGGAAAATCATAATAATATTAGATTGTTATTGGAATTGCGTTAGTATGTAAAATGTAATCTCGATCGATATTTAAAAGTGTGTTTAAGTCCGAGTACAAAATTTTGAACTGGAAAAACATACATAAGATCGTTGAAGTAACATAAAATCTTAAAAAAATAACATATTTGTTAAAAGAAATCATAAAAGAAACAGCCTCAAATCCTGACACAATAAAACATATGTTATTTTAGCCAATCTGAAACTTAATAAATTTTATCTTAATCGTAATACTTTTACGATTTTTTTCAAAGCGCAGATTCACATGAAATAAGATCTTCGCACTTGGTATGTGATCCGTCAAAGCCAAGCCGAGTTCATTTGTTTTCAGAGCAGAAAAGTGGCATAAGTCATGCATTTTTAAAGTTTCATAACTCACTCAATTTTAGCATTATATGAATGGGACTTTTGTTGTCTTACTTGTCAGTGTAATAGGAAAATTTTACTAAATATAACTTATAGGACCGAGGGACCGTATAAAAATTTAAATTTCGTAATTTTTTAAGAAATGTTTTTATTGAACCAAATCGCTTTTAAAATATTTCTTTACCTGATTTAAAACATTTTTGTAATTGGAACTATATGTGTATGACTAACGGTTTAGGAATTAGCCATTGGACGCCGTTGAGACCGGACACCCTGTATAATTTTTTTTTTCTATCGCCTTCTCTCATCGTCTTAGCCTTTTTATATATTTATTGATTCATTCTGAAGGTCATGTTTCAATAGGAACAAATATGCTATATGTTTTTCTCATATCGTAGAAATTTTGCATATTTAATTTCACAAGCATTTTCTCACTAAATCATTTATTAGGTATTTTTTTATAATAACTTTTTATAATGCAGCCATTTTTATACGTTCAAAATGTTTCTTATAATAAATATACGAAGTCACACAATATTATTTAAAAGACTTGCATTAAATGATATTACAATTTCTGAAATAAGATGCATTTTATATTTGTCACATAGTTTTAATGCAAAGTACTAACGCTTACGTTTAATAAGTTATCCAGGTTTGATTCATTTTTACAAATGTTCATGCATATATATATATATTTTTTTTTTGCCAAAACTAACAGGTTATATATCACGTATATAATTAAGATACGGTGGCTAAATATGTGGGTTTTCAACATATTTTCTGAATGGGAAAACACTCTTTGTTTGCTCATTTCTAGTTGACAAAATTACGATTGTTTAGCTACATTTATATCTATGAGTTATAAAACATTGTATTGTTTTATCTGAATGCACAATATGGACAAAATCACTCTTTTGTTACCAGAAATGATTATGGGTAAAGATCAGAAAGATGTCTTCCCCTGAAAGAAATGTAGAAGGGTATTCATAAATACTTTCTGATAAAAGAACATTTCATTTTCTTCTTTGTGTTTTTTCTTGTTTTATCCTTTTTCCTCTTCTGTTAGGAATTTCATTTATTCTGTTCAGATAACTAATATATATTTAATTTAATACCAATGCTTTGTCATAATTATGGCGCCATATATATATTTTAAATGATCAAACATTCTATTAAAATTTTAATGGAAGGATTTTTTTAGCCCTGTTCATATGCATTGTATATATATAAATATTAACATATATAATATATATATATATATTAGAATAAATATATAGAGTATAAATATAAAGAAGAATCAGCACAACAAGAACAAACTACTCGGATGTACCAATCCCGAAACATTCTTCTATCTCATACATGCCAATACTTAAAAATTCGTTATCACTTTGCCAAAATTCAGTTGTAATCTATGCTCATCATAAGGATTCTAAAAAGATGAAATTCCATGCATTAGTTCTTGAGGTATGACTATCGCTGAAATCGTGTAAATCCATCAACATGCAGCATAGCAGCACCGCTTATAGGGTGATTTACACCAGAACCTAACCATCATCAACTTATGTCAACGCCTAACTGAGCATGAAATTTGGGGGGGGAAATTCGAGCATTAGTTCTTGAGATAGAGCTATTGCGCAAATCATGACAAATGTAGCATAGCAGCGCCACCTGTTGAGCGATTTGCACCAACACATAATCAGCAGCAATATTAATCAAGGTATACTTTAATCCGAAGTTTGTGAAAATTCGTGCATTAGTTCTTGTGATAGAGCTATTGAGGGAATCGTTCTAAATGCAGCACAGCAGCGCCACCTGTTGGACGATTTAAACCAGCACATAGTCAGCATAATTTCATATCAAGGACTAAATAAATCAGAAGTTTGATGAAAATGTGTGTGTTAGTTCTTGAGATAGAGATCTTGCGAAAATAGTGTAAATCCTGCAAAATGCAGCATAGCAGCGCCACTTGTTGGGCGATTTACACCAAAACGTAAACAGCACCAACTCATATAAAGGAGTAACTGAATCTGAAGTTTTATAAAAATCCGTGCAGTAGTTCTTGAGATATAGCTATTACAGAAATTCTGCAAAATGAAGCATAGCAGCGCCTCCTGCCGGGCGATTTACACCAAAAACTAATCAGCACCAATCTATATCAGGGACTACTTGAATATAATTTTTTTTTTAAATTCCGTGCATTAGTTCTTGAGATAGAGCTCCTAAAATATCTGTGTCACATACAGAGAGACAGACTGACGAACAAACAGACAGACAGACTCACAGAGTCACAGACATACATTTTGTAAAAACATGTTTTTTGGAATCTCTGACCCAAACATATCGTGGAATATAACGAAACTCATCTAGTCAGATCTGGGTTAAAGAAAGGAAAAAAATAGTTTTAACAATTTTTTTATTTAGAGAACATTTTATTGAAATACAAAATTTGGGTAATTTCATTTTAATATACTTAATGACATTTATGAAATTTATGTTTTCACCTGAAACTTCTCCCATATTTCTAAAAGTAATTCTCCTATTAAAATAATCGTAGAGCTTAAATTTATGTGATCTCTTTTATTTGGACTGGGAAAATTTAAAATTCTTATATAACGTATTATCTTTTACAGAATGAAGTTGGATTAGAATTATTTTATTGGTTGAAATTACAAAATATCACGAAAAGTGCGTGTTAAGGTGCAAATCATGCAAAAAGTAAGTAAAAAATTCTTTTTAGGGGATAAAAATTGTAAATAAAGTACAGTGTAAAAATTGAATATGAGTAATTTGCATTTTATAAGCAAACTCTCTAGATCAAGGTTACCTAAAATATGTTAAAAAGTAAGTAAAAAATTCTTTTTAGGGGATAAAAATTGTAAATAAAGTACAGTGTCAAAATTGAACATGAGTAATTTGCATTTTATAAGCAAACTCTCTAGATCAAGGTTACTTAAAATATGTTATGCTTTCATTTCGGATACTCAAAGACGTTCTAGGGACGAGTCCCTTTTAAGTAACCAAAATACGACACTGTGCTGGTAAATGAGTCAGTGGGTTGTTTTTTCATCTTAATAAAAGACAAAAATATAATAATGCATTTGGATATAAGAAATTTTTAAAGATGGATAAAGATTATTTGCAATTGTGCCTCAGCAAATTAAGGGGACACAGAAAACCTTCAAACTCATTTTTTTTTCACTTTAAATACTACTCAAGGGCACAATATAAGAATTATGGCATTTTATTACACAAAAAATAAAATAAAAATTGGAGAAAATTAAGCAATTTTCCCGTATATTTTAAGCATTATGAAGAACTTTTCAAAATGCCCATGCTCATTCCACATCAATTGAAATCACCAATATTTTTTATGCAAATTTGATTTACGTATGCAAATAATACTGTGCATATATTTTTTTAAACTAAGTATAATTCGAAAAGTTAAAGGTAGTGTAGTGCCGAAATAGGGTGCAATAATGCTGAAAATGTCATAAAATTTAAATATTTTTGTTCTTACCTTTATATTCAAATATATAAAATTCGATGCACAATTTTTTGTATATGTAAACCAAACTGGCATAAAATAATATTGGAGATTTTAATTTATAAGGAATGCGCATTTAAAAAAGTTTCTCATAACGCTTAAAATATTCAGAGAAATTACTTATTTTTCTACAAATAGAATTTATCTTTAATTTCTTGTGTTATAAATATATACCATAATTCATATAGTGTGGCCGTGAGTAGTTTTTAAATAGCAGTTTCAAAAAATGCGTTTGAATATCCCTTGACATCTTAACGCCTTTATAAAAAATATATTCAAGTGTAAACCATTGCAACCACCACTTTTAAAAACTTGGTACATGTAAAGTTATACATTTTGTAAATAAAATTACGTGTATTTGTATGCAGTCATTGATACTTTTGTTTCTATTTTTCATTCATGACTTTACAAGTAAAAATAAAATAGGGGGTAAGCCAGGCACTTGTAATTTTTTTCCTCCTGTTCATTTCCTGCTAAGGCTTTTCATTTAAGTTTTTTTTTATTGTCGTGTTTCTATGGTACCTACGTGTTTCACTTTTCATCAGATTTTCGATTTTGAGACATAAAATAATATGAATATACATTCACTAGAAAATTTTGAATAGTAAGTAGAACTTTAAATATAGATAAAGACGAGTTATAATTATGCCTCCGCAAATTAATGCCGAAATTTCCAAAAATATTTAAATCTAAACCAATGGCAACGACACTTTTCTAAATTTTGCACATTTAGAGCTATATGTTTTTTAAACAAAAGTGTGTTTATTTGTATCCAATCGTTGCTATTTTTATTTATATTATATACTCCCGACACTTACAAGTAAAAATAAAAAAAGGTGTATGCCAGGCACGTCCAAATCTTCAAATGCGAGACATCAAAATTTTATGAGCATCGGTAGTATATAATATAGTTTTAGATAACTAGGGTTTTCTGCCCCCTTCGAGCTATACTCGCCAACTTCCATCCAGACACCACAGACTCTAAAAACACACTAATTTGATCTGCTTTGAAATTATTACGGAAGATTAAATTGTAATTAAACAACAAGTGGCGATCTCCTGCAACCAGGTTTCCATTCATTTCCATTTGACTAAGAAATTTTAAGACGTAACAAATTCCTGTAGAGACAGCTAACTGCTACTTTCATTATTGATGAAATAAGATCAACCGTACAATTTAAAATTGGCATGTTTAAAATGGCTAAATTAAAAATTTTATAAAGCCGCTATAAGAAACTTATTTTAAATTAGACATTTTAAATGTATCGTTTTAAATATAACGTAATTTTCACCAAAGATTTTTTTCTCTCTTTAATATTTAAATAAAAATAATTTTAATGACCTATAAAAACCAAACTAAATCGGTGTAAAACTAGCAACTGCGAATTTCCAGGTGTCTCAAGCCTTTCTAAAAAGGAATTAGATAAGAAATCAAAGGGTAGAAAGACAGAATCTTCAAATGACGATAATATAGATTATGATTAAATTCCTTCCCAAGATTCAGAAGACGAGGAATTTTTCTTTAAGTGAATGATTATTCAGAGTGTCTTACAGAGTGCAATAAAAACTCGGGAAATTGTGATGGGATCACGTGCATTCAGTGACACTGTTGGTTATACAAGGTGATTCATAAATATCGAAACAATAGGCTATTTCCTTAAATTGTGCCCCTATACCCATACTTCCAATTGAAAAGTTTCATAAAAAAAGGTGCAAAATTTAATGACATAAGTTGCAACTCCATGGGGGGGGATTTGAAAAGATAAGAAAATTAAATTTTTATACAGCCCCCGTAGTGTACAATTTCCAATTAGGAAAACTTTCCCTATTCATTCCTAAATTAAACACAAAAAACTGCATCTGCATATCTGCAAAACACGCAGAGTTATGGCCGTTTAAAAAATTCACCAGGTTTTAAGGGATTAGACACAAATTGAAATGCTTGCAATCCAAGAAACAATGTTACTTTAATAGTTCCACGAAACAAGTAAAAAATATATTTCTTGAGTTAGAACTTTGATTTTTTTTTCTTTTTTTGTAATGGTTAACCATATAATTTGCAAACAAAATCACATCCCAATATTTCTCATAAAGTTAAAAAAAAATTAAATGATTAGTATTTTGTTAAGTGGATTTAATTTAAAATCTTTATAACTGGAAACATTATTCATCGGATTTCAAATTTCTTTTCCTTTAATTAAAGAAGAAAGTATAATTTTTGTTTCGTTTCAGAATTTTTTTAAATATTAAATTTAAAAATATTAAAAATATTTATTTAAAAATTATGTAACTTATTTTTTAAAAAAAATCACATTTTCAAAAGTAATTTTTTTTTTCAAATTCGCCGAAACAGAACATGAACTCAAAAGAGACATGTTCTAAGTTTGCACCTTTTTTATTTACGATTCTTGACTTGAATGAGTGAATTTAAATGATATGAATTTAAAGACGAGAAATGGAAAAAAAGAAAAAAAAACATCATACAGAAAAACGCATTTAAAGTTTTAAACATAGATTGGCTCCTAATAAAATGATGTTTAAATGCTTTTTTAAACATTGCACGTGTAAAAGTAACTTATTTCTGTAGCTTAAACTTCCGATACAATTTAACTTTTGCCGGTTCTACCTCGTTTTAGTACTATTTAAATGTCCATAAATAAATCTGATATGTAATAAAAATGTGTAATTTGAAATAATCCTTTTTCTAACATGTCGATTAAGAGTTTTTCATAATTTTAGCCCTCACAACTTCCGGCTTTTTATCGACCCGGTGAGGCCGTTAAAAAAGTCTGTATTCTGGGGCCGGGCCATACCCGGGACTTGCTTCCTTATTCCTAGGTCTCCACGGGGTGAAATTTTCAGTCCTGGTCTCGAGAGAACCCGTATTAAAATCATTATCTCTGACTGACCTAATCCGTGCAAAAATAAGTAAAATTTGGCTCAGCACAAAAACTTTTAAAACGAATGCATATATTTTTAAATGGCCATTATTTTACAATAAAAAATTAAGATTCATATTTTTAAAGGATAGTAGATTTTAAGGCAAAAAAATTAAAATACAGCAAAACTAGTGAAAAAAAAACCTGCCTACGACGTAATCCTTTCTTAAACGGAAAGATCTGTTGATACATGGAAAATGAATATAATAATCCTGAAAAAAAATAGACTACATTTACAACTCCTAAGAAGGGAACTTGTCTATAACGCTTTTTTTCTCTTCCCTATGTGCTTCCGTCTTAAAAGATTTTACTTTATAGCCTTTTTCAATATCTCCAACACATGGAATGGAAAATGGATTAACGATATTAAAGGACAAGTGAATCATTTACACATCAATAGAGATTCATTAATAAAACAAATAATCACAGCTTTTGACCTCCTTTAAAAATATAATTATAAACATGGAAAAAGAAAAGCTATAATAATTATTTTTGGTCAGAACTCCTCCATACGAAATAACTTTTAACCATATCGATGTAAAAAACTATGTAGAAATTCAGTCAGGCCGGGCCAGGCTACGATTTGAACTTTTTTCTAGGGAGGGCCGGATCTAGATATTTCGACCCGTGCAGACCTCTAGTGCAGATCACCAGCATATTTTGTAAGCAGGTTTAACGTAAAATCTATACGCTGCCTATTTTATGTCCAAAGGAGAGGCACTGTCTTAAATCGACTTTTAATAATTTACAATTTGTAGATGATCCCTATCTTGCATTCGAAATGAGTCAAAAACTCGTCGCTCAGAGGCATGTATAAATGGTGTAAGTCACGAATTTTGGATTTTGATATCTCTGCGAATTTTGAAGATATCGAGATGAAATTTTTTTTGTGTTTAATTCAGGAATGGATAAGGGAAATTTTGCTAATTGGGAATTTTACTATACGGGGGCTGTATAAAAATTTAGTTTTTGTATTTTCTCAAATAGACCCCCCCCCCTGGAGTTGCAACATATGTCATTAAAACTTGGACCTTTTTTTATGAAACTTTGCAATTCGAAGTATGAGTCTAGGGGCAATATTTAACAAAATAGCCTATTGTTTCGATATTTATGAATCACCCTGTATAAAATCTGCTCAAAGTTTCTAAAAAATGTGCAGTTTGTGGCAGACCTGAGAGATTGCTAAAAAAAAAAAACAAATGGATATATGAAAAACGTTAACAAAGAAGCTTATAAATACCCAAAGGGTTTCCCTTTTCATCAGATTTTCGATTTTGAGACGTAATAGAATATGAAGATACATTCACTAGAAAATGTTGAAGAGTAAGAAGTTTAAATATAGATAAAGACGTTTTATAATGCATAAGCAAATGAACGCCGAAATTTGCAAAATTATTTTAGTGTAAACCAATGCCACTACCACTTTTATAAATTTCGTACACGTAGAGGTATATGTTTTGTAAGCAAAAGTATGTTTATTTCTATCCAGTCGTGTTTATTCTTGTTTATATTATCTACTCCTGACCCTTACAAGTAAAAATAAAATAGGGGTATGCCAGGAACGTGCAGATCTTCAACTGCGATACATTAAAGTTTTGTGACCACTGCTCTGAATCAATGATTTTCAAGATTTTTTTTTTCTCCATGTCTCTTTCAAAGGCTTTTCATATAGGTTTTGGTTTATTATCTTCTCGTATTCCCATGGTATTTGTAAAACCCCTACAAGTTCCACTATTGAACAGATTTTCAATTTAGACGCATAAAACAATATGAATATATAGTCACTAGAAAATCGTGACTAATAAGGAAGTTAAATATGGATAAACATGACTTACAATTGCGCATTAGTAAATTAACGCCGAAAAAAACAAGTGTAAACTCATATAACCACCATATAGAAAAACTATATATTATGTATAAAAAAAAACTATGCTTATTTGTCTTCCTGTGGTATTATGTAAAGTTCCAACTAGATTTACTTTTCATCAGATTTTCGATTTTGAGACATACAACAATATACTCATACACCGAAGAGTCATTACATTATGACCACCTATTTAATACGAAGTAGGACCACTTTTCGCCCTCAAAACCGCCAACACCCAACCTGGTATCAACTCGAAAAAATTCTTATAGGTAGTCTGAGATATCTGGTACCAATCGCACACGAACCGCTCCTGAAATTCTCGCATATTGCGAGGTAGTAGCATGGCAGCACGAATTGGGATTTCCATGTGGAACCACAAATATTCTTTTGGATTCATGTCAGGTAAATTTTGAGTCCAGGTCATGATTTGAAACTCACTAGAGTGCTCCTCGAACTACTCCCTGACGATTCCACCCGAATGACATGACATTGCATCCTGTTGGTGAATGCAATAATCCGCCGGAAACTTTGTTGGCATTAAAGGGTGCACTTGGTCTACAACGATGTTCAGGTAGCGCACAGACGTCAGGAGATTGTTCTATGTGGATTATGGGTCCTAATGTGCTCCATAAAAACATCGCCTACACCATAATATAGGCGCCGCAGTCTTGGCTCCGACCAACTGTGTATATGGGAGCCAGGGTTACCGTTGGAAATCGACGTATTCGCACGCGCCCGTCGATGTGATGGACCAGAAAACATGATTCGTCGGACCATGCAACTTTCCTGCATTATTTTATGGTCCAATTCCGATGTTCATGGACCCATTGCAGGTACTGCTGGCGATGGCGTGCTGTTAGCGCAGGAACGCGCTTAGGCCCCGGCTGCGTAGACCTATACGCAACAGTACACACGGCAATGTGTGTTGAGAAACACAGTCTGGGTTATCACTGTTGTAGCTGTTGGCGATTTCGGCTGTTGGAACTCTTCTGTCACGACGAATAATGCGTAACTATCTCCGATCTCCTTCGTTCAAAGAGTGTTTCCTCCAAAGTTTGCATTTAGTCAAACAGTGATTTCTCCAGTCTGCCAATCACAGTTGTCAATTAAAGTGTACTTTCAAAATCTACCAAATATATCACAATGGAAACGGATTGTGTTAGAGAAAAATAAGAGAACTGTTATGGTAAATGGCTTCCAGAATTATACATTTCAAGATCTAAGTGAAGAATATTAAATAAATCTTCTTAAAATGGGAGTTACTGTTGCGTGTGTTCAAAGGTTTGTTTTAGAGTCTCTTCCTCTTAGCCACGCCATATCAGTTAAAAAGAAAAAAAGACGTTGAGAAACTTTTGAAGATTATGTATGGTGAACAATGGCAAAATCAACCTGATGATGTCTTCAAATCGTACAACCACATTATTCATGATTTACCAGCCTCAATGAAGAGGGGGAGTGTGTGACTGTCTAGATGAAGTTATTGGTTTTAAAATTTGAAGTCGATTTTTGGGAAACGAGTATTTATTTAGTAATATTTAATGAATACTACTAGCTACCATAATCTGTCATTTTACTTTATAAATAATCAATTTTCGGTATTTGCTAAAGTAAAACAATACTTTTGGATTATTTGTGAGTTAGAACTTATTTCATTCAAAAAGCGTTTTATCCACTTGCCAAACAATCCAAACATGTTTCCTCCTCTGAATTCGGTCAAAACGTGATTTTTCTAACTGTTAAATGCATTTTATTAATTTTTTTTATGTTTAATATCTTATGCATGCTTGCAATTCTTTCTAATAACCAGTAATAAAAATGCACAATAAAAATTAGAATTTAATACAAGTTATTCTTTAATTAACAGTTTTTTGTGTTTTTTGAAAATTTGTTTCTAAAGGAGAAAGAATAGTTTGAATGTTTGCTCCACGTATGTATTAAAATATCTGTCATTACCAGAAATGTTTTTGCCTACACTCATCGGATTATTTCGCTCAAATTACGGCAAACGTTTTCCAAGTTGGTAAATGATATTCCAGAAAATATAGAAAAAAAAAATCGCCAAATAACTAAGCAACAACAAATATATGTTTAGGGAATACATTCAGATGGAAAAGGAAAGGCTTAATTCATGCGCAGATTGCAGAACATACGGAAACAAAATGCGTAAATGACAGAAAGAAATCACTGAAAAACAAAATCAGTGTTATTTTAGAATTGAATACAATTTATGTAATAAAAAATGTTACCATACCTATTTTGTTATAAAGTTATATAAATATATTGCAAATATTTATTTTCTTTCTATTAAGTTTTATTTTAACATTTATATATTCGGTATACATAAATTTAGAGAGATTCATGTATACGACATTTCTCAGCCGAATTTAAAACTTTCAAATATATGTTTTTCAGACGAAAGTAAATGTTCTGAAAGACACATTACACAGACGACATTAACTTCAAATATTTCGGTGATTCTTGTACCATTAACTTTAATGTCAGAATATTTTGCGGAGTGGTATATATTTTCAGATAAAAGTAAATGGTTCGAAAATATTTCAGAGAATTTAAAATTTAGTTGTGTGTTAAGTGCTTAAAATTGTTATGAGTATTTTGAAATTTGTATTTGAAGTTGAAGTATGTTTTAATGAAATTTTCACGGTGCATTATTCAGAAAGTGTTATTCTTTTTTTTTCTGAATCGCAGCAAATGAAAAATGTTCATTCGATAAAATAAGGAAGATAAATCGCATTATGTAAATACAGTAGTACATTTAAAACAGAAGTCTTTCTGAATTCATTGGTGCAATCTCTGATTACATGGGAAGAGAAGAATGTTTTTTCCATTTTGGTTTCCACTGATTGGATAAATTTCTTCTGTTAAGAGTTCACATAGAAAAAAAACCTTTTTATGGTCTAATTGTAATAATATTAGCAATAAGAAGAAGAAGAAGAAATCGAATATAACGAGAATAATAATAATAATAATAATAATAATAAAAGTAAGTTCCGCTCTGTGCATGTGTGTGTCTGTCTGTTCGAGATGTCTAGCGAAATCTACCGCACGTAGACGTCTGAAAATTTAGGTGAAGATAGTCCAGGACAGGTCCTGATGCACCTGAGCTTCAGATTTTTAAGTTTTTAAGTTTTTATGCACTAAATCGTTAATAACTTGTCCTTCCCCCTTTTTATCCAGTCTTCTTCTTTTGGGGAATTTTCTCCATTTAGTTATTTTCGCCTTTCTACTTTCCAGTTTCTGCGTTCCCTTAACCCTTGGGCTCCTTTTAGTTTTTGTGGAAATAAATAACTAAAAATTTCTTCCTTTTACTCCGATCTTCATTTTTAGGATCGTTTTTACATTCCAGTTTAGATCCTGGGCCCTTAGATCTTTTTGCGCTCCAAGCATTTTTCTCTTCCTAATTTTCTCATCTTCTCACTGCATACATTAAAATTTTAGTGTTGGACTATTCTTCCCGGACCAACAACCTCACATTTTTATTGGTATCCTAGGCCCTTTTTAAACATTTACCCAATTTTTTGTGCATTTCTTTAAAATATTATTCTAACTAATAATTCATACCCTATGCTTAATTTGGACTAATTATATAACTAAAGCATTAAGTACTAAGACATTTTAACATGTTTTCATGTTAGGTCCCTGTTTGTAACTATCAGTTGACCCCTTTTTGGGCCCCAATTGTAGCCCTCTTAAAAATGGTCCGAATCACTAACCTTCTTTTCAAACAACATCTTAGGCCCTCCATCTACCACAAAAACGACAAAAAAAAAAAAAAAAAAAAAAAAAGATTTCAGGTACCACTAATTTTGAATATTAATCGTCTTCTCGGGTCCTTTGTTGCAGCTTCTTTAAAAACTATCCTATTTTCTTGCAATTTTCTTAGCACATTTCCAACATCCTCTGACTACTTTAAAAACTACTAAAAAGTATCTTTATACGCAACTGCATGCCACTTAAGTCCCTGCCCCCTTAAATTTTTTTTTCACAATAAATTGTTAATAACCACACTTCAATATTAATCGCCTTCTTGGGGGCCTAATCTTCTTTAACACAATTCTAGTATCCTCCGTTTACTTTAAAAACTACCAAAAATACCTTTATACCCAACTGCGTGTCAGTTAAGTCCCCGGCCTCTCCGGGCCCAATACAGAGCCCCTTGAATATCCTGTGCAAAGGAATTGTTTATAGATTACTTCATTTTAATCCTATCTTCATTTTCAGGATGATTTTTCCATTTAGTTATTATCACATTTCTATATTCCAATTTATATCCCGTGAGCCCCCGGGGTTCCGTAAGATCTGTTAAACTGTTTGTGCGGCATGCATGTTTCACCCCCTGATTTTCTCTCCTTATCTATGCATAATTTTAAAGTTGATACTTGGACTCGTATTCCCGGACTAACATCCTCATATTTTTATTAGTGCCCTAGGGCTCTGTTTTCGATATTTACCGAACATTTTGTGCATTTCTGTAAAATATTGTTCTAACGAATAATTAATACCCCATGCTTAATATTGACTATTTATAGAACTAAAGAGTTAAGTACTAAGACATTTTAACAGGTTTTCATGTTAGGGCGCTGCTTTTAATTATCAGTTGGCCCTGACTTTTGTGCCCCAAATTATACCTCGCTTGTAAATGGTCCGATTCACTAGCTTTTTTTAAATAACCCCTTAGGTATCCTAGCTACTACACGAAGGACAAAAAAAAATTAGACTTCATCTACCACTAATTTTGAATATTATAATATACCGCCGGTATATTATAATATACCGCCTTCTTGGGGCCCTTGGTGCAGCTTTTTAAAAATGATCCGAATTGCTTGCAATTTTCTTTAACATAGTTCTAGCGTCCTCCAATTATTATAAAAACTACTATAAAACATCTTTATACCCAACTACATACTAGTTAAGCGTATCTCACCTTGGGATCCAGTATCGGGCCTCTTGAACTTTTTGCATCATAAATTATTAATAAATAGCTTCATGTTAATCTGAACTTCACTTTTAGAACCATTTTTCCACTTAGTTTTACAGGCGTTTCTAGATTCCAATTAAAATCCTGGGCACTCTAGGTTCACGTAGGAATACAGGGTCCCATGAACTTTATGTGCGTCATGCATTTCTTCATCTCCTAATTTTTCCGCATTCTCAGTGCAAAATTTTAAAATTGAGTCTTGGACTCAACTCTCTCCGGACCAACATCCTCATATTTTTACTGGGACCCTAGGGGCTTCTTATAAGCATTCCTCTCTCATCCCCGTTTTTTGCGTATTTCTTCAAAATTTTAATTTAATGATTAATTCATACCTATGCATAATTTTGACCAATTGAAGATAGAAAGTGCTAAGAACTAAGACCATTCAACATAGTTTCATGTTAGGACTTTGCACTTAACTCTCTGTTTTCTTCCTTTGAGCACACTGTTATAGTTCCTTTAAAAAAGGTCCAATTAACTAGCTTTTTTTCTGACGACTTCTTAGGGCCTTCATATACTAAAAGAACGACAAAAAAATTTATCAGACTTCAGCTAACTCCAATTTTAAATAGTTATCTTTTTCAACAAGCCTTTCTTGCAGCTGCTTTAAAAACGATCCGATTTTATTAAAATGTTCTGTAACATAGTTTACCCATTAAGCGCCATTGCTCCCATTTTGGGAACATTATTTAGAATTGTTTTCTAAAATGAGTATTTTATATATTGTCAAAATTTTTATGTTATTTATATTTTAAATACATGAGATGATTTCTGTAATTTTTTAAAAAGTTTCATTTGTATTTTCCGTTTTTTTAAACGTATTTAAAATGACAAAATTCAGCTTTTTGACCGGTTTCGCGAGAATTTTGCTTAAAAAAATAACTTACAAATAAAAATTATATTTTTTATTTAAAATATGTTTATAACTATCTATTGTCTAATACTACATAAATCCGTAGTTAATAAGTACAATAGATTGGTCACAATTCGTAAAATAACGAGTTGCTCCCGTAACAGGAGCAATGGCGCTTTCGTTAGTTTTTAAGGCCAGACGGAACGTCCAAAAATAGCGAGACCAAATACTGTACTTTTATTATGCGTGCGAAAAGAGTCTGTATAGAAGCTTTGGAAATGATTGTTTTTTTATTCCTAGCAAACTTTTCTTCGAAGTGTTACTCTTAAAATCTGTTCCTTACATTATTAAATATCTTCTTTTTGCTAAAAGATATATTTTTAGCCGGCTTCTCTATTTTTTTCATATCCTATATTTCGATTTTAAGGAAAAGATTTCTGTGAAAATTTTAATTCTGTCTCAAGCTTTGGATTATTTTGAACAATTAGATTTAGATGATTATTCGGATGATCCGGAAAACGCTAGTTTGAAACCTGATCAGGGAATAGTAACAGATTAAGAAGATGTAATTGAAATCAATTTATGCGACGATTTACCTCGTGATGCATTTGGTGAGGTTGAGCTTTCTGTATATTTCAAATCAGAAATCGACAAAAAGTGTGTGATTTACTGATTAAAAAAAGAAAAAAATAATAACCGCAGACATATCATAGATGGAAATTCATACGTATTCATAACATAAAAAATATATTCACTCTGTAACAATGAGTCAATTGACAAAACAGACAAACTGGCTAAAGTACGTTAATTTATTGATACATTTTGTACAACTTCAACCAATTTGGGGTATTTTCTGAAAATTTATGTATGGACGAAGAAATGATTCCGTATACAGGACATCATCTTGCAAAGATGTACATGCGTTCAAAACATATAAAATTTGGATACAAAATGTGGGTTCTAGCCTCAATCAGAAGGCTATTCTTAAAATCTTCATGTGTATGTTCAAAATTCAACTAATACATTTCCATTGGGATGAAAAGTTGCACCTGATTTAACTGCATTCATCCCAAATCATCCAAAGCATGAAATTTACAGTGATAATTTTTTACGTCCTTTTCAATATTATTAGAAATGAGTGATAGGCATTTTCGGACCGCTAGAACAATTCGAGAAATCAGGCTACAATATTGTCCTTTGATAGATTCCAAAGCTTTGAAGAGAAAAGACAGAGGAACATTTGATTCTAATACTACGGAATCAATTAGCATTGTGAAATTGAAAGACCCTCAAGTTGTTTGTCTGGCTTCAAAATTTCAACCTATAGAACCAGTAGGTTCGGCAAAAAGATGGAGCATGGTGAATAAGAAAAACACTGATATACCGCAGCCCCATGTTATAGCGTCTTATAACAAAAACATGAGAGGAGTCGATTTGCTTGATTGGTTTTTGAGTATTTATCACCCAAAAATAAGATGAAAAAAACGGTGGTGGACATTTTTTGATCAACATATAGTCCAGGCAATAGAGACCGTATAAGGGCTCTACCTAGCAAAATTCATGGTAGTTCTGGAAAAAGGCTTACTATATGTTTTTTGGGTTGATGAATCCGAATTTTTAACTTCCCACCAAAATTTCCCCCGGCAACCCCCCCACCAAATTTTGGTAAAATGCCCCCCCCCCCGCACCCCCAAAAAAAGTTTTTATTAAAAAAATCAATTTTTTTATTGTTTTAGAGAAAATTATCTAGAAATTCAGAAAGTAGATAAATTTGCAACAAATTAGATATATGACATTATGACTTAGGATTAAGGGGAAGGGGGGGTCTGCCTCGGAGCATGCGCGCGGTGCAACGTGAACTAAGTTGCGCAATTCCACTTAACCACTCACACGTTTACATTCGCCCTCCCATCTCCCCTCCGAACTTTCTCTATAAGGTTTACTTTAATTTTTTGGTCGCTGAATCCGAATTTTTTACTTCCCTTCAAAATTTTCCCCATTGAACCCTCCCCCCCCCCAAATAGTTGATTTTAACTTAAATTTCTTATTGTTTTAGGGGAAAAGCATTACAAAATTCAGAAACTAGACAAAATTTGCAACAAATAGGATACATGAAATTATGATGTAGAATGGACGGGGAGGTGGAGGTCTGCCTCTGAACATGCATTGCGGCGCTACGTGCATTAAGTTTTGCAGTCCAGGCAATAGGAGATTTTACCTGGGAAAATTAATACTAGTGCTGGATTTCGGCTCACTTTATTTTTTTGGGGTCGCTGAATCCGAATTTGTAACTTCACACCAAAATTTCACCCGTCAACCCCCCAAAAAATCAATTTTTTGAAAAAAATTGGTTTTTGAGAAAAGCGTGCGGGGAATGTTCCGAGAAAGCCTCCTCTCTCTCCGTTTATCATACGCCATAATGTCATGTATCCTATTTGTTGCAATTTTTGTCTAGTTTCTGAATTTCGTAATGCTTTTTCCCTAAAACAATAAGAAATTTAAGTTAAAACAACTATTTTTTTTTTGGGGGGGGGAGGGTCGGTCGGGAAAATTTTGGGGGTAAGTTAAAAATTCGGATTCAGCGACCCTAAAAACTTAAAGTAAACCTTATAAGGAAAGTTCGGAGAGGAGAAGGGAGGGCGAATGTAAACGTGTGAGTGGTTAAGTGGAATTGCACAACTTAGTCCACGCAGCACCGCGCGCATGTTCCGAGGCAGATCCCCCCCTTCCCCTTAATCCTAAGTCATAATGTCATGTATCTAATTTGTTGCAAATTTTGTCTACTTTCTGAATTTCTAAATACATTCCCCCTAAAACAATAAAAAAATAGATTTGGGGATGGGGGGGGGGGGTTCCGGGGGAAATTTTGGTGGGAATTTACAAATTCGGATTCAGCGACCCCAAAAACATAAAGTAAGCCGATTTCCAGAACTACCATTAATTTTGCTAGGTAAAATTCCTTATTGCCTGGGCTAATATTAAATATGGGAGTTGTAGCAGCTTGGCGAATTCATAAGGAATGTAAAGGAAAACTTACTCAGATACAGCTGTTATTCAAAATATTAGAATAATTACTTTTTTTTTACAAACTGAAAATATCGTTTGGCACATTTAATGCCTTTTTATGCAAATATGCAAACGATATTTTTATTAAGAACTTACTGTTGATTAAGCTTATTTATTAAATTAAAATTAATATCATTTTTGAAAAGATTAATTGAAAAAATAATTATTTTGAAAAGTCAAAATATTAGAATATTTATTCAAGTGGTTCAAAATATTAGAATATTTCACATTAATTCTCCATTAATTATCACCAATTCATAACTGGTGGCATCATGGATTAAATTAAGACGATTTTATTTAAAATCAATATTCAATATTCTCTTTGCAGTTTGTTTGCTTTTTCGTCTTAAAATGGGTCGTGTGAGTGATATTCCTGAATTTATTAAACTTAGGATGGCTGATTTGTGTTGGCACGGTAAAAATCAATGCTATATAGCGAATTTTTTACACTATTCGCAATCAAGCGTTAATAAAATACTAACACAATATTTAAAAAATGGAAAATTTCAAAATAATCGCCGAAATGGCTCCAGAAAACTAAAAATATCTGCTAGCGATGACAGGAAAATAAAGCGTATAGTTAAGAAAAACCGTTTTAAAAGTGTGCGATTCTTGCACCGAAAATGGAAAGAAGAAGGAGTTGAAGTTTCTACATCGAGAACATTAAGACATCTCCATAAATTTAAGTTTGAATCTCGTGTACCGAAAACAAAACCCCCTCATGACTGCAAAAAAAAGCGTATAAGATTGAATTGGTGGAAATCAAGACGTTTATGGATCGGAAAAACATATTAGTGATGAAATTATGTTGTATAGATACAAAACATATTTTCATCACTAAATAATATATTTTTCCAATCTTCTTCGCTCTATAAACGTCTTGATTTACACCAATTGAATCTTATACGTTTTTGTTTTGCAGTCATGAGAGATTTTGTTTTCGGTATACGGGATTCAAACTTAAATTTATGGAGACGTCATAATGTTCTCGATGTAGAAACTTCAACTCCTTCTTCTTTCCATTTACGATACATGAATTGCACACTTTTAGAACGGTTTTTCTTAACTATACTCTTCAGTTTCCTGTCAGCTCTAGCAGATGCGTTTGGTTTTCGGCCGCCATTTCAGCGATTATTTTGAAATTTTCCATTTTTTGAATATTGTGTTAGTATTTTACTAACGCTTGATTGCGAACAATGTAAATAATTCAATATATAAAATTGATTTTTACCGTGCCGATACAAATCAATCATACGAAGTTTAATAGATTAAGGACTATCACCCACACGACCCATTTTAAGACGAAAAAGCAAACAAACTGTAAAAAGAACACCGATTTTAAATAAAATCGGTGTTCACCACCAGTTATGAATTGGTGATAATTAAAGGACAATTAATGCGAAATATTCTTATATTTTGAACCACTTGAATAAATATTCTAATATTTTGACTATTCAAAATATTTTTTTTCAATTAATCTTTTCAGAAGTGATATTAATTTTAAGATAATAAATAAGTTTAATCAACAATAAATTCTTAATAAAAATATCGTTTGCATATTTCCATTAAAAAATGTTAAATTATCAAACGATATTTCCAGTTTGTGAAAAAAAAAAGTAATTATTCTAATATTTTGAATATGAGCTGTAGAATTTCATTGTTTTCGCCATTGATGCAAGTAGAACCGAATATAGAAAAAAGTCCCCGTTCTGACCCTTCTGGATTTCTGTCAAATGACGTGCGTTTTGATGGCTTGAACAATTTTCCAGAAAATACTGGGAAACAATGTAGGTGTAAAGTATGTCAAAAAATACTCGAGTTTCCAGTAAAAATGCCTGTTTCAGAATGATATAGTCCTTTTTATTTCTAAAGAATTGAAAAATAACTGTTATAACTACACGGAGTCAAAAGTATGTTTTTGAAAAAAAATTACCCGCATTAAGCGCCATTGCTTCCATTTCTGGAACATACTGTTTTTCACAAATAATCAAATTATTTTGATTTTTTTTTTTTTTTCAGAAGTACTTTAATGACATCCTGTTCATTAATAAAAAACAACGATTCCATAAAAAAAATCGGTTAATATAGATAGCGGCGCTTAATGAGTTAAAACTACTAAAAACTTTCTTATACCCATCTACATTCCAGTTAAGATCCTATCCTACCCATAGCCCGTCCATTCTTTTTACTTCCGCTACCACGTTTATTGAACAAATTCTTTTTTCGGCAAAAACTTACGTTTACTCACTACAGCCGTAAATTAAATGTCGCGTTACATTAAAGATAACTAGAGATAAAATATTTCATTCCTTTATTAAACATCGCGTTTTTATGTTAAAAGAAATTTGTGAACTTTACAGGGGAGTGGCACTACTTTCCACGACTTCGGGGTGCATTCTTTCTTCGAGTTTTAAGGGCCCAATTTTAACGGGATTCGCTAAACTGAGATTACAATTCGGCTACTTTCTGTATCAAATTTTATCTTTGATTTCAGTTACCAGCATTTTTTAACATTAATGGGGCATTGTTTTGTCGGGTTCTATGGGCTTTATTACTACGAAGTTTGACTCACTCAACTTTGTTTTTGATTGTCTCTGGCACGTTCGGAGCTCTTCCGGTACATGCTACTTTAGGTAGCGTTGACCCAAACCTCAGTTTGGTTTGGAAAGAAGTTTATTGAGAACACAATAGACACTGAGAAAGGCACTGAGGTACTCGATACTGGGTTCATTTAAAATATTTTCAAAAGATATAAAATCATACGAACATGAATTTAGTTTAAGTTTATTAGAATGGGCCGCGGGCAGTGCCGTACGGGTCAGATAGTAATAATAATATATTTTATAGACATAATAATAATATATTTTATAGACTTTTAATAAGATGAATGAAAATTAAAATTTCATTTTATTTATTAAGAAAATCCTACTTTGTATGTATTTTTCATGAGTATTTTAACGAGTAAAAAACAGTTTTATAGTTGTTAATTACCTCCTTCTTATTAACGTCTAAATGAAGTACGTTTCTTAAAGTGAATTTAAATTAATGAACTATTTAAAGCAAAATTATATTTTAATTTAATAACCCTAATGTAGTAACTTAAAGGAAGTACGAGGGTATATCAATAAATTTTTGCCCTCACGTAGAAATAATTGAAAGTTATGAAATTGCTACATTTTATGAATCCTTTTCTATATAACCAGTGTGCACAGTAACAGATTTGTGCAACCGGTATTTCAAAGAGAGAGAGAGGATGCATTCCAAAAAGGCGCGATAGCAGACCGAAAGGGGGGCATTTTTCTAACTTTTACCGACCCCCACATGTGGCATATCGTTGGAAAGGTCTGTGACCACTTTTTCATGCTATGCACCTCCCGTGTCCCTTCGCCAAATTTCATCTATGGGGGGCACTTTTCTAAACTTTGCGGACATTATTCATGCCCTCGGAGGCAAATTTGGAGGGAGGGGTTTGAGATTTGCATAGCATGAATAAATGGTCTCGGGCCTTTCCAACAATATGTCACATGTGGGGGGTCGGAAAAATTAGAAAAATGCCCCCTTTTGGGTCTGCTATCGTGCCTCTTGGAATACATCTTCCCCCCTCTCTTTGAAATACCGTTTGCAGAAATGTGTTACTATGTACGGTGATTATATAGAAAAGTACTAATACACAATTCCATATTTTTCACTCAATTATTTCAATGTTAGGTAAAAACTTATTGATGCACCCACGTAACTGATTACAATAGATTTTTGCATATTAAATGCTATGCTTCCAGTAAAACATATTATTTTTTACAATATTCCTTAATCAACATTTATAAAATATGTATGTCATCGTCTACGTTATTATACAGAGTGTACCAAAGTCCTGGACACATTTTAAAATTCAATATAAAATTAAGTAATTGTCGTACAGGGGTGTGTTTTCGACAAAAATGATTCCCATGATGAAAAGTGTTCTTCAAGTAAATAAAATAATTAGTTTAAAACTTTATACATAGATGGCGCTGTACCCTAAATTATCAGAAATAAGCATAAAAAAGTCCGATACATGTAATTTTATTTTGTCAAAAACAGTTATAGATAATAATATGTGCAACCCATTAGCATATTTTTCAATGGTGCACCATTTGTAGCTCGATCCACAAAAATTTCTTTTATTAAAATTCGGTATAAAATCAAGTAATTGTCGTACATGAGTACGGTTTGAACTAAAATGCTTCTCACGATGAAAAGTTTTCTTCAAGCGAATAAAAAAAATACTTCCAAACTTCGTACATAGATGGCGCTGTACGTTAGATTATCAGAAAGAAGCATCAAAAAGTCAGTTACATATCATTTTATTTTGTCATAAGCAGTTAGAGAGAGATCATTTGTGCAATCTATTAGCATATTTAAATAGTGGACGCTTTGTAGCTCGAGCCCCAAAAATTTCATTTACCAGTTCAAAATGTTGTTTCAAGAGGGATTGTTTGTTTGATGTACTTCGCAAAAAAGCTCTTTTGGACAGTAATAATGGATTTTTTTCCGAAGTATCAATCTACGCTATTAGCTTTTCCTCTGAGAATCATCATTCCTATGTCACAGCATCATAACTAATCACAAAATCAGAAAGAAATTATAAATTATTTTCATTCGCTTGTGGAAAACTTTTCATCGTAAGAAGCATTTTAGTCCAAACCTAACTCCTGTACAACAATTACCTGATTTTATATTAAATTATGAAAAGTGTCAGCAACTTTTGAAACACCCTGTATATTTTATTTTTACTTCATTTTTTTAAAAAGTTTGTGTTTAAATGAAAAATCATTTGTCAAACATAGATTATGAAACACAAATTCTTTTAGAATGCTGTAATGAAAGTGCAATGTTTAAAAATGTGTAAGATGATATCTAATTAAACAATTTAGAAAACGAAAAACACACTTGAAAGAAAAATATTTTGGAAATTACTTCCCATAGTCACAAAAACACTGGAATCCTTTTGGAGCATCCCTACAGATTGTCTATACACCTGAATATACATTACATAGTGGGCGAAAATTTAAATTAGGTACAAAGCTCATTGCGCAGTGGAAAAAATCACCTTCATAAATTTACGCCCGCTATAAAATAATTATAACTCATTTAAAAAGCACTATTAAACAATTCAAGCTCTTACACACTAATCTTTTCGAATTATTTTGTGTAGCCCACTTATTATCTATAGGATATATCGTGACAAATGGCATGCAATTCTAGTTCATGCTTTTTAAAACGTCTTACGGAGTGGATTATGTTTACACAACCATTGGCTTAAATCGATGGGTATCGCTTTGTACGAATCACCGTGTAAAGATGATCAACTCCGTGTGACATTTTAAACGTCATAAATTGGCTTGTTAGTCGTTGGTCGCCTAGGTTTGATTGCCTGAGTGGAGCAAGATCGCCTGATGAGACATCCAGCTTAGATTTATTTACGCTCCATCCGTTGTTTTCCCCGACACGCAGCGGCTCGCTGTGGAATATTTCGCACTCTCTTGAGTGAGCCTCTCTCAGCCAACCTGAATAGGCGTCAGTGACCCCATGATCTGACTAATGAATTAATATTAAAGACATTTTTTCTCTTGTTCTTTTAGTTTAGTTTTTGAAATAGTTATGATAAAAGTTGAACGCAGCAGGTAGACTGCGTATATATGTTTTTTGTCTTGGTCTTCTAATAGAAGAAATGATGTTTTAATTTTAAAAAAGGAAATTTATCTCGAATATGAATGCTATTGTTTCGTGGCTTCTTTGTAGAAGAAAATAATTGCTGAAATTTATAAAATATTATCTTGGATTCCCAGTGAGGAATATATATATATATATTTAACAAATATTATCCAAATGTTCCGCTGTAAATAGTTTGTACATATTTAAAAGTGTAAAAATAGAATTAACAAAGTTTTTAATCTTCCTGTGCTTATTTATATTGAACAACCCCTGCGCCACTTTCAGTAGTGAAATATGCTTGATAACTTTAATATGATATAACACGAATCGTGATTTCTACAACTATGCACTCCCAAATGTCATTTAATTAAGAATAACGTGAAACTCAATGAAAACATGAAGATTATTCATTGACTCGCAGGCAGAAATCCTGACCAACTAGAAGGTGAAGATGCCTATCTTTTACAAAACATTAAAAAAATAACTTATTCAAGTTAAAATAAATTAACAAATTGTAGCCGAAGCCAGGCTGCGAATAGTCCTACAAGGGACAGCATAATCAGTAATTCAGGAAATGTGCAAACAATTTTAGGGTACCAATAAAAAAATTACTATTACATTCTGAATTCAACGATAACATGTTAAATTCAGTTGCTTACAATTAATATTCTCTGTGTCAAAAGAATTTACAATTTCTGCACACGAACAATTTGCCAGTAGATTAATTAACAACTGATTGATATTTTTATTTTGTTATAAGTACTTTTGAATGCCAAAAGATTCAATCTACACAATTTTGGGGCCATCAATATACTAAATAATAGTGCAATAAGTTAATTCAATATTTGGTTTTAATCTATACAAGTTTAGACACAATTTTTGAATACTAGTAAATAGACATTCTTTTTAAATGCGAACACTATGAACACGATTTTTGAATGCGAACATTATGAACACGATTTTCGAATGCGAACATTATTAACACAATTTTTGAATAGAAATATTATAAAACAATTTTGGAAGTGGTATACATATCTTGTAGTATGCACAAATTTATACGAAATTTAAAAATGCATACCACAACTAACGTCGTACTCACAGCATTTTATAACGCTCATAGACAGTACTGTAAACAAAATCTTTCTTGTGTGTAAATAAATAGAACTATTATACCCACCATATCTGACAGCATGAATTTTGTAGTGTACATCAGTAATTCGTATAAAGTCCATTATGGTTTGAAATTGCGTAACATCATAAAAATACGCTAATATGCTGCAAAAAAGTGTCATGTTTGCAATTATGTGAGCGAGTTGTTTGAGTGAGAATACATTTATACAATTTATACAATAAATAACTTACCATACCTACATTTAAAAAAAAATCTATATAAATTATTAAAAATATTTCCTTAGTTTCTATTATATATTTTATTAAAATTTATATCTTCAGTATTAATAAACTTAGAAATTTTCCTGTAAAATACATTTCTCTGCCGAATTTAAAACTTTCAAAAATGTATTTATTTCAGACTAATATGGGTATTCTGAAAGACACATTACACAAAGGACATTAACTTCAAACATTTCAGTGGTTCTTATTCCATGAACCATAAAGTCGGAAAATTTTGCGAAAAGAAACATATTTTCAAATAAACGTAAATTGTTCAAAAACATTTCTGAGAAGTTAAGATAGTGTGTAAAGTGTTTAAAATTGTTATAAGTACTTAGTAGTTTGCATTTGCAGTAGAAGTACATTTTAATGAAAATTTCAGGATACATAATTGAATAAGATGCATTCATTTTTTATGCTGAATCACAGAAAATAAAAAAAAAATGTTCTATCGGTAAAATAAGAAAAAGAAATTGCATTTTGTAAATTAAGAAATATATTTAGGACAGAAATGTTTCTGAATCCATTATTACAATATCAGACAATATCGTGTAATTCATTCATTCATTTTTGGTTTTTTCTGACCAGATAGTTTTTTAATATTGTATCTCTCCACGTTTTACTAATAGCTTCATCTAAATTGATATTAAGAATAAGAAAAATAATATTACTAGGGAAATGATAATAATAATAATGAAGCATTTTATTTAAAAAATAATAAAACGAACTTAAATTGAATTTTTGTTTGAAATATAGAAATAATTTCTGAATTTTATGCATTTTTAATGTAATTCTAACGAAGTAAATTACTTTTATCATTATTATATACTATCTTAAATCATACTGCATAAATCTTCATAGACGTTTCATACTGCAACTATCTTAATTTCATACGGCCTAATCCGAGTGTTATATGTATATTTGTTTGCATATTCATGTACATGCATTTACTTATATTGTACAAACATATTTTAGGCTATTAAAATATTATAGCTGGAAAAGACAACTTAATTAAAAGAAATCGTTAAGATATTCAAGCTCATACACTGTAATGATTACGAATTTGTTAGTCCTGTATATGTACATAGTTGTCACTTTCCCAGTTTTTCAAATACCAATATTTTTAAACAGAAAAACTTATTTTGAAGAATCGCGCAATTTCTGCAATTAAATAAAGCGAACATTTTTGGAGGAATTTACTGGTATTAAAAAAATTGGAACGTTGACAACTATGTATGTAGTATGCAAAAATGTAGTTAAACTTTAATTAATCATACTAGATATGAAAATGCACTTATAGCATCTATCGTTCATAGATTATACTATAATAAAATATTTTTTGTGTCCCGGTTAAATAATGAAAACTATTATTCCCGTCACATTCTACATATACATATCTACATACATATACTACATCTACCCGTCCCATACATTAAGTATCTTGTAGTCCACCTCAGTGATTCTTATAAATTTCAGTATGTATTGAAATAGTGTAACATCATTCAAATAACTGGCCATTATGCAAACGAATTGTTTGTGTGCCACTTTATGAATGGTCCTATAATACACAGAAAGCATGTTTTAGACAACCTCAGAAATGCATATCAATTTCAATATATTTGAAATAATTAAACATAGTTGAAAAGTGTTCGAATGTGTTTGTACCAGCCTGTATATCATCTGTATATTTGTATATATTATACTACATAGTGTGCTAAATATTAGATTAGTTAGGAATCGCGTAGTACAGTTGTTCAAAAATATCTCTCAATAAGCGAAAATGTACTTTAGAACTTTTTTTCTGCCCTGTGTGTGACACTTTTATACAATCCAAGAAATACAGGGAAAAATAATTTAATTTGAAAACGCGTATCAAGACTTAAAATGCACATCCAGTTTGCACATCCCAGTGAATGGACGATTATTGGTATTCCCACCATATTCTATAGTAAGCTTCTTGATATATATTAGTTTCAATAATTTCGAAATATTGTAACATCATTAAATCACTCTGGAAACGATTTTCAACAATACACTGTAATGTAAAGGGATCATTTTCAGTGTTCTTTTAAACAAATAATAAACCCTTAAAATGAATTGAATATTTCCAACTGAGTGAAAAATTACCAGGCCGAGAATCGAACCGAGATACTTGGCTTACATTTCCAATGCTCTACCGTTTAAGCTAACTGGCTTGACAACCAGCGGGCATATTTCGCTCAGATAAGCTTATTGGTAATAATATCTGGTCTGCTTCTTAGACAGCTTAACGATCAGTTGGAAATATTCAATTTGTAAGATAACTTTACCAATCAGTATGATCCTGTTAGAAATAATAGTATATCTACCTATCCATCGTTTATATGGAGTTCCTTTACCTGCGGTTTATTCTGTTGAACTGTCTACATGACTTACCAGATGTTATTTCCAATAAGGTTATTGAGCGAAATATTCCCGCTGGTTGACAGCCCAGGTAGTTTAACCCTTTCGAGGGCGGTGTCCTTAAAAAATGACACCTACTTTTAATTCAAAAACTGACAAACGGCTCGAAAAATAATTAATTAAAATTGCCCATTTATCATGTCCGTGAAAATAAGAAAGTTCGTATTTTCTAATAAATTCGTTTATGAATTCTGGTATCAGTCTATTATTTCATCAGTTTATAAACATTATTATTCCGCACCCGGAAAGGGTTAAACGGTAGAGTATTGGCAATGTAAGACAATAATCTGGGCTCGATTCCCGGCCTAGGCATTTTTCGCTCAGTTGGAAATATTCAATTCGTATGATAACTTTACCATTCAGTATGATTGGGTGAAAAATAACAGTATATCTACATACCTATCGTTTATAGTGAGTTCCTTTATCTGCGGTTTATTCTGTTGAGGTAACAGTTTCTACGTGGCAGACCAGATATTATTACCAATAAGGTTATTGAGCGAAATATGCCCGCTGGTTGTCTGCCCAGGTAACTTAAACGGTTGAGCATTGGCAATGTAAGCTAAGAATCTGGGCTCGATTCCCGACCTGGGCATTTTTCGCCCAGTTGGAAATATGCAAGCCGTATGGTAACTTTACCAATCAGCATGATTGCGTTAAAAATAACAGTATATAAACCTGTCATTTTCAATACCGAACATGCTACAATGAACCTTAGTAACTTATATCGATTGCAGGGTAATGCCAGAATATTTATTCGGACAGACAGACAGTCGACGGACAGACAGACGATAGACAGTCAAACTCAATTCATAAACACTTTTCAAGTGGGTTTGAAATTTGTAAAAAAGGACTCTCACATAGCACCTATTAGTCAAAAAAATTGACTTTATTTCACAATAACAAGAATAGAAGAGGTAATGCCTTCTTTTTACACAAAGAGCAAGAGGAGTATTGTGTTTAAGGTGGCATGTTTTGTAACGTCATGCGCTAAAACACAATTTGAGTACTCTCGAGTTAAATATTTCTAATTAATTATATCTAGTATTGTTTTAAATTTGTGATACTATTATTTGAGTTAAGGGGACCGGGAAAGACCTATTTTCGCCATGTTAAATTCACCAAATTTATGTACCTTTTTCTCAGAAATGGTGAAAGATAGAGGTCTAGATTTTTAGAGTAGTTAGGATAACATGATTTACGTATTTTAACAGACCATTTTCTGTCTAAGTGAAACTCAAAATTAATTATTAATTATTTATTGAAAGTCGTTTTTAAATTAACATTTTTGGTACGATTTCACTGCCTAAAATAAAAAATCCTCAACAAATCATTAAATCCATCTGTTAGACTATACAATATAACATAATATAACTATTTTAAAAATATGAGTTCTTAAGTTTAATAGATAATTAAAAAAATTAACATAAACATGAAAAATCCAAGTTTTGAGAAAAAGTCAGTTAAAGATTTAAATGGCCATTAAGCAGTGAAGTACTCTTAGAAAAGAATGAATAATTTCACCACTTATTTATATATATATAAACATGTGTGAGACATCGTTGGAAAGATAAAAGTTTAAACTATTTAATGATATAAAAAAGTAAAAATCGATTTTTTGGCTGAATTTTGTTGTCCCGGTCCCCTAAAACGAATTTTTCCAGATTTTTTTTTTTTTAAATGCTATTTTTTGAGGCATTATCCCAAAATTCACATTAAATTAAATTGAAACGTATTTTGGAGATTTAAAGAAAATGTAATAAAATCCCAATTTCAGTATTATGACAGAATTTCTCGGAAAAAGAAGTAAGTATAACATGTGAAAGTAAAAATAAATTGTTCCTTAGTTTACCTAATACAATAAATTTATTTTATTAAAAAATTATAAAGTTGAATACATTACTGAATCTTTATAAAATCCTTTATACAATAAGTTAAACGTAAGTATTTAGTCTTACTTACGTAATTAGAACATTATTATCATTTATTCTGTATTTTATTAATTTAATTGAAAATTAAGAATTCCTCGTTTCCGCTAATTGGTTTTCAAACCAAGATATTATCTGTGCTTAATTTGCACATTTCCTTGCATTAACAGAATGAACAATAAAGGTTATTTATTTTATCTCTGTTTCTAACGGATATTTTCAAACTTCGGATAATTTAATTATTTTTTGCGTAAAAACTTTAAACTTATAATTTTTAAAAGAAAGGAAAGTAAAAAGATAAAAGCGCAAAATTTATTGAAAGCTTATTTATACTGATTGAGAAATTAAATGTATTAATTTAACATTTAAATAAATTTTCAAACTCTTTATCCGAAACTTTATGTATTTTTTTTACATAAAAACAAATATGGCACAGTTATTCGGTGCCAAATTTAACTGTGTTTTATGCTCAAACTTTATTTTTACTTTCAAACATTTAATCTGATTGTAAATATATCCGTACATTAATTTCATATATTTTTTAACATTTAAAGATTATTAATTATTAAAAATAAGTGTATTTAAAAATGTCATTCTATTATTTTTTGTAGCCTTTTTAATTAATATCATGGGTTTAATATATTAGTAAATTAAAGGCAGTTACTACACTAATACCGCAAAAAGATTAATGTAAATGATTACAACTAAAAATATCCACACAGTTTATTAAGTCATTGGAAAAGTTTTAAAATCCAATTGATCAGTGTTTGTATTACATTCGCACTTCAATTTTTTTAAAGATAGAAACCAAATATTTTTGGCAAAAAAAGAAAAAAAAAAGTAATTTAACAAATTAGAACGATCATTTGTGTCACGCTATTCAAAATTGTGAGTAAGATTTATGTAAATGGTTTATTTGCGTCAAACTATCCTTTTTCATACATTTCATGTAGTTTGGACACAATGACGCAAAGAAACCATTTACATAAATCTTACTCACAATTTTGAGTTGGCTTGATTGTTGACGGCCGATTATCTACTCGAGGGATATAGGCCCCAGGGGGAGTGCCCTTCGTGGGGGTCTTTCTAAGGGAACCTAACCCGTATTTACGCATGGAAAATCCAAGGCTTCGAAGAAAACCACGAAAACTCCGAAACGGTTAGGCCGACGGGCGCGATTGGGTTCGAACCCAGCACCTCCCGTCTACCAGCTTCGAGAGCAGAACCTCTCAGCCACTGGTGGGGCTACTCACAATTTTGAATAGCGTGACACAAAAGATAAATCAATTTATTGAAATAAATACATTTCAATGCATAGTATAGATTCAATTAAAGTGATATATTTAGCAGTGAATTGGAAAATTAAAAGTATTGTGTACATGTAAAAAAATATTTTAACCAAGTCAAAAATAATTTAAATTGAATATTAAAAAAAACCTTTTAAAGTCACATCAAGGCGTCACTTAAATTTTATATCATATCTTTTAAAACTCATATTTTGAATTTATGAGAGATGTAAATGATAAAGCAACAGCGAATAAAATTTTATGCAGCTTTTCATGTTGAACATAACTTTTGCACATGCGATTATAAATAAAACAAAAATAAAATGATGAAATAAATACAAATATATTTTTTAAGAAATAGCATAACGTCACTCAAAATTTGATATCAGTATTTTTAAGTTCCATATTAAAAATTCTTAGAGCATAAGATAAAGTGCTGCGTCAGAAACTTTTAACCCGTTAAGGGTTTTTGCATTGATATAATCTATACACTTGTATAAGGTAACCCCGTCAGTAGTTGATACCATTCCATTAGTTGATCAATTTTTTGATATAGTGCACTATTTCAGGCGGAGATGAGTTGTATACATAGCACTAGACATAATATTTTTGATTGAATGTCAGTGCAGCTGTTGTCAAACTGTTG
The DNA here is from genome assembly GCA_963932465.1 of Maratus speciosus. Classification (NCBI taxonomy): domain Eukaryota; kingdom Metazoa; phylum Arthropoda; class Arachnida; order Araneae; family Salticidae; genus Maratus; species Maratus speciosus. Next base: position 43,403,756 of record OZ010789.1, read on the forward strand.
GCTGCTGTTTGCTGCAAGAAAAGCCATGTTATAAAATTTCTTTATTAGAAAATGTAATTATTTAGTTTTTGATTAGTTGAAGACAATTACGGTGAGTTAAAAAAAAATCCACCTCCATCTTGCTCAATAATCCATTTTGCTTAATCAATAAGCGGAAATGCACTCAAATAAGTTTTCACATCCAATGTATATTATTAACGATTTTTTGACGCTGCTAATAATTAACTGAAATTAATTCACGAAAAAACAAACTCCACAAAAGAAAACACACTTTCCGAAATTACCACCAATAGACAACAATATATAGTTACTTTTTTTAGCAATGTATATGAAATTATTTATATTCCACAAAATTCATTTAGAGTGCTAAATAATATTCAGTCAAGAATGTGTATAAATAAAAAATGACTTTAAGCAATTTATGATAATACACATACACAGTCATGCTTACAAATTATCTTGTGTAGCTCTGTATATGATGTATAGAATTTATTCATTCCAACCAGAATTCAAAAATTGAGTTAAACATACAAATGCATCTCGCATCTGAAACCGAACAACCAACTATTATTGATAATAGGCAGTTGTGTGACCAACTATTTTGTGTGTCCCTGTAAATAAAAGATAACTTTTATGCGCGTCATATTTTACAGTAAGCGTTGTGCAGAGCGCCTCAATAATTTATATTAATTCCATGCTTTTTTTAATATAGTGTAACATCTTTAAAATACACTGCAAGCAATTTTCACCTTTCACCGTAAAGTAACGGTTTTCTGTTGTGTGTTGTTTAAAAGAATTATGAATGCTACACATTTCAATTTCAATAAAGAATATGCCTAAGTAAAATTCAATAACATACATCAATTACATGATAATACTGGTATATTTGCGTGAGTGTGAGTCCAAAGAGATGGCAGACAGCATACAGACCACAGCCAGATAGACCGAAGTGATGAACACTTTTCAAAGATGTTAGAAAATCCTAAACAATAAAATACAGTTTGATGGTGGAAAGCATACTTTTGCTGAAGGTGTAACAAAAAGAATTGTTTATTGATATAATGTCTTCTCTCGACGGGCTGAATACTATCAACTAGATGTCGATCTATCTTCAGTATTGTTTTCTTTTTCTTCTCATTTATAGATACGGTTCAGGAATTTTCACAAATGCATAATTGGCTCACCTCGGTTTTCATGCTTAATGTCTAGTGACTTTTAATTTATAATGCGTTTTTGTATGAAGAGAATCTAGTTATATTAAATAATCTTCTGTAATTGTATTCACTGCAAAATTGCGCATTTTATCCAACATGATTTTGTGCTTAAACTGTTTTTCTTATGTAACTATTTAACAACACGGTTTAATATCCATAATCGTTTCTCTAGTACTTTTAATGTTTGACTCCAATTTTGCTTGCGAACCCGCATAAGTATTAATGGAAAATTTATTTTTGTTCTCACTTAAGCTTCCTGGTTAATATTTCATAATTGAGCTGCACGCTTATTGGTGTAATTTAGAGAATACGTTTTGGTGAAATAGAAATCTATTGGAAGCCATTTAATGATACACCAATTATGGAATTCACTTATTTTCTAGTAGACACCTATCTCTATCGCAATGCTTTCTTTTTTCTTTATTGTTTATGCCCAGGTGTTTTCTTATCACTTACATTTACCTTTCCGGAATTATAAAAAAATAACTGTACTCACGAATTAGTCTTGTCAGGAAAATACACCAATTCAACAAGTGCGCCTATAATTACACTATAATTATAAAACAATATCCTATACAGTTAAAATTATAACTACCATCGTAAATAGTTAAAAGTAGGTAGTCTGATATTATGTGTTTAATAAATGCATACTAAAGTACTATTCTGAATCAATTTAATTTGCTTCAAGTTTATTGGCCATTTTTAATTACCTTATGTATTTAATAAATCTTAATTTTTGTTTAGTAGTGGCGATTAAGGTATGTGCCTTGTGCCGACCTTGGGTCTCTTTTTTGAAAAATATGAAATTTTTTTTCAAACACATGTGTTTTTAGTTACAGGGAATAAAACTATGAATTTATATAAATTGTTAAAAGAATTTTTATTAACTTTTCAAATTTAGGCAATATTTAGTCAAATTTTAGTAAGAAAATGCGTTTATGCCAAGCCTTCTATAACGAAATCTATTCAATATATTTCACTTTTTTTCAACAATATATTAGCAAACCACTTACCTGTGTTATGAAGCAAAATATTTAGAAAACTCTTAAATTCACTAACTTATGGAAATTTTGTATACAAAACATGATTTTTTTTCTAAACAAAATATGTATTTTCAATAAAAATGGCTCTTAAATTATTACATACAAACTTACAAGCAATATTTTGCTTCAAAACATACCAATAGATGAGCAGAACCTTGACACAAAATTTTTTTCAACATCTTAAAATTTTTTAAGAAATGATGTTTCCCGTAAACGTACACAATGAAAAACGCAGCTTTCCAGAGAACGCAAATTAAGATTTTGATAAAGCACAAAAAATTTCGCATAAAGTTTACAATTTTTAAATCCACCCTATTTGTACGGGTTTATATATTTGTGCATATGTTATATATTATATATTTGTGTATTAAAATGTATTCTTTACTTTTCTGTGGCTATTTAAACGGTCACTTACGGTTTCAAAAAGTGCATTCCCGGTTTATATTTTTGGCTATAACATTGCTTCTTATTATCGCTGAACCAAAACATAAAGTATTTTTTGGAAAACTAAATGTTTCAACTTTAATTAATATATATATATATATATATATATCAAAAGAACAGCGATTTGAAGGTAATTACATACCGTAATAACCAATTTCGATTATCTAACTACCTGACGTGGATAGTGCGTAATTAGAAAACGATTCGTTTTAAAATTTATAATAATAAAAATGCAAAATAATGAAAGGGAATTTTTGTAACGCTTACTGACATGCAAAGAAAAGAATGTGGAATAACTCGGAAAAAAGAGTAGAATTGGCAATGCCAAACTCTTTGCAGATTTCAGTTCTCGTCCCTTTTTTTTTTTTTTACCTCAATTGCATTAAGCAGCTTTATCTTCATGTGAAGCGAAATGGCAAATTGGTTTTCGCACCCATTTCTCAGTCATTGTGCTCATAAAACATAAGCTAATTTAAAAAAAAAAAAACACACGAAATTCACTGATTTTCACCCAAAATTCAGCTGTTTTAACACAAAATTCACCAATTTCCACCCAAAATTCAGCGGTTTTAACACAAAATTCACCAATTTCAACTGAAACTAACTTGATCGAAAGCGAATTTATTTTTATGTTATACGATTTTTGTTTCGTGTTAAAAGGGAAAATAAGCAATTTAACAAATTACAACGACCATTTGGAAAATGATTTTTTCGAAGACTAAAATTTAAGACATAAAAAATCGCACGGTGCCATCATGAACAAATTTTAAAAGAAATTTTAAGTTTTGCAATTTTCGGTACTGTAAATTTTTAAACTTCTACGGAGCTGCTCACACATTACGTACACCATGGATTAAACATTAATATGCCTGGACCAATTTTAAATGAAATTTCATACTTTACGTACGCCATGGATTACATTTTTCGGTACTGTAAATTTTTAAACTTCTAGGGAGCTGGCCATGCATTACGTACGCAATGGATTAAACATTAATAATCCTCGACCCATTTTAAATGAAATTTCATTCCTAAACTTCTAAACATCCCACAATATTACTTTTTACACCGTCGTATAGAGGAAAAGATGTACTTTTAAATGCAATTTGTTTGAAAGCTGTATCTCAATTTGTTTATGAGTTATTATTATTTTCTGTAGTTTTTTTGTGTTTTTTATTACTTTTCTGTCATAGTGGCAACAGAAGTATCCATCTCTGTTGAAAGTAAAAGGAAATACAGATTACTGTGTAGACCATTCAGAAAACGAATAAAATGCGAATTCAACCAATAAAACGCTTCAGATATGTTTTTGGTTTCCTACCCAGACAGAGGAAAATAACCATTTTTCCAAATGGTTAAAAAAAAAAAAGAAAAAAAACGAAACGATTTAAAAAAAATTGTACTAAATGTATTCAAAAGTCTCGATAAAAAAATACTGTTAATGTACTATCTGATTAGCATTTTTATTTATATTAAATTAAATTTATAGTCTCTTTTGTCTTCCTTTTATGGATCTAATAGAATTCTTTTATCTTTCTCTTTTTTCTTTTCTCTACTTTATGTATTGTTAAAATTTTAAGTATTTCATTTACTCTCACTTGTACTTTACTCATAGCCTCACCTAGTCAAACCACCTTTAAATTGGATATTGCAACTAATCCAGTTCACCTTCTACATTGTTCCATTGCATTTGTGTTAATAAAATACCGCATTGTAGCAGTTAAAAGTCAATTTGTAAGGTGTAGTACTTATGCATATTTAAAAAACATTTAAGTTTAGCTTCTGCAGTTTTGTGTTTCCACTTTGATGCATAATTTCATACCCGTAGTAGTTTTGGATTGTAACCTGTTATATTTTTAATGAAAATATTGGATAATAATTTCCGAAATTGGTTCTAGTAATATATGACGAAATTGTTTTACATTCTACATTCTTTGATACGGATACAAAAAAATTCAATTTATTTAATAAAAAAGAATGTTACAGGATATTTTATTACTAGCAGATGCAATAAACAGATACATACTATCAAGTATTTTCATTCAAAAGTTTATTTTAAAAATCATGAATTATGTTAATATTTTGAATAATAAAAGCACTTAAGAGAGAGTACCTGCATTGTTATTTTTAAAGAAAAAAAAAAGAAAATATTTTTATTTTAAAGTTTTTCAGTCTTGTTTGCTTTTATCTATGTTTAAAACGATCAATAATTTTAACATAGAAAAGCAGTTTAATATATTGCGTTGCTTTTCCTGTTTTCTTATCACTCGGCAGAACAGACTATCGGATTTTAAAGGGATATAATAGAAGGAAAATATTTCAAACATTTCATCCCATTGCCCTGATAATGAAACCTTAAAATATTAGAAACAACAATATTTTATTATCTGAAGTTTTTATGATGTGTAAGTAAAAAAATGATATAATTAGAAAATATTTCTTTATTTTAGATTTTTTCTATATGATAGTTCAATCATGTTTTTGGCTCATTTAATATTTCTATAATCATTTAAATTATTTCAGCAAAAATATTCATAGATATTACTTTCTTGAAATACTTCCTTAATATTACAAATATCGTTTAATATTCCATTTATATCTAAAAAAGTGACGCTCAAATGTACATACTTTAAAATATGAATGATCGAGAATATTGATAATAAAAGAAGTTTTCTTCATCTTTCAACTCGGATTATTTCGAAACATTGTAAACGCACAGTTAAGAATGAACACATTCGTCGTTATACAGGGTGTCCGGTCTCAACGGTGTCCAATGGCTAATTCCTAAACCGTTAGTCATAGACATATAGTTCCAATTACAAAAATGTTTAAAATCAGGTAAAGAAATATTTTAAAAGCGATTTGGGTCAATAACAACATTTCTTAAAAAAAATACGAAATTTAAATTTTTATACGGTCCCCCGGTCCTATAAATTATATTTAGTAAAATTTTCCTTTTACACTGACAAGTAATACACAAAAAGTCCTGTTATTCTACGATTAAAATTGACCGAGTAATAGCTGTTTAAAGTTGGAGCATATTTTTTGCTGCAAATTGGGGGTCATTCACAAATTTAGTCGAAATATAATTTCATCAGATATATTAGAAAATGGTTGAGAGTAAAATTAACATATATAAATTATATATTGCAATATAATTATATAACATATATATATATATAACATAAATATATAACATAAATATATAACATAAATATATAACATATATATTGCAATATAAATTTGAAATCTTTAATCATTCTGATATATTAATGCAAAATATACAATTTGTAATAAACATTTAAGAAGAAAGAAAAAAAACCGAATTTTTGTTAAATAAAATGATGCTAAATTAACAGCCTCAATTCTTTACAAAATGATACGTATTTTAAAATAGTATTAGATTACACTAGCCTGCAAAAGTTGGGTTATGTCATGTTTTTCAGCTTTTGATAATTGATTCTTATGTATTCTGTACCGCTGAATCTGCAATTGACCTTCATTTTTAACCATCACATCAGGATTTATCTCAAATTTCAAAGTTAAAAAGTTCAAATTTAAAATTGAATCTCCTCCCTCATCTCATCGGACCACTCAGCTATTTAGCTGTAAGAATCCCAGGATAGGCAAAAGTATCAAATATATCATTGAAAAAAAAAAATAAATAAATAAATAAAGTTTTACATACGTTTTATAGTATGAGATTTTCGCTATAATTTAACTTATACATTTACGATTTGCATAAAAATTCTAACATGATAGTTAAAAATGAAGGTCATTTTCAGATTCAGTGCTAAAAAGTACGTAAAAATCAATTATCAAAAGTAAAAAAAAACACAGCCATCTCCTCTACTTTATAGAAACCGACTTTTGTTATTCTTCAAATTTGACAAATTATCATTTGCGAAATATCCTGACATGATGGTTAAAAATGAATGTAATTTTCGGATTCAGTGCTATAAATTACATAAAAGTTTAAAAAAAAAATCAACAATCGCGGTCTTGTATTATCTAATCTAAAACTTTTTCTTAAACTTCTTGGCGGTAATCTACCCGAAATTTTTTGTGTTATCCTGTAAAATAAGTATAAATGGTAACCACGGAAAATCATAATAATATTAGATTGTTATTGGAATTGCGTTAGTATGTAAAATGTAATCTCGATCGATATTTAAAAGTGTGTTTAAGTCCGAGTACAAAATTTTGAACTGGAAAAACATACATAAGATCGTTGAAGTAACATAAAATCTTAAAAAAATAACATATTTGTTAAAAGAAATCATAAAAGAAACAGCCTCAAATCCTGACACAATAAAACATATGTTATTTTAGCCAATCTGAAACTTAATAAATTTTATCTTAATCGTAATACTTTTACGATTTTTTTCAAAGCGCAGATTCACATGAAATAAGATCTTCGCACTTGGTATGTGATCCGTCAAAGCCAAGCCGAGTTCATTTGTTTTCAGAGCAGAAAAGTGGCATAAGTCATGCATTTTTAAAGTTTCATAACTCACTCAATTTTAGCATTATATGAATGGGACTTTTGTTGTCTTACTTGTCAGTGTAATAGGAAAATTTTACTAAATATAACTTATAGGACCGAGGGACCGTATAAAAATTTAAATTTCGTAATTTTTTAAGAAATGTTTTTATTGAACCAAATCGCTTTTAAAATATTTCTTTACCTGATTTAAAACATTTTTGTAATTGGAACTATATGTGTATGACTAACGGTTTAGGAATTAGCCATTGGACGCCGTTGAGACCGGACACCCTGTATAATTTTTTTTTTCTATCGCCTTCTCTCATCGTCTTAGCCTTTTTATATATTTATTGATTCATTCTGAAGGTCATGTTTCAATAGGAACAAATATGCTATATGTTTTTCTCATATCGTAGAAATTTTGCATATTTAATTTCACAAGCATTTTCTCACTAAATCATTTATTAGGTATTTTTTTATAATAACTTTTTATAATGCAGCCATTTTTATACGTTCAAAATGTTTCTTATAATAAATATACGAAGTCACACAATATTATTTAAAAGACTTGCATTAAATGATATTACAATTTCTGAAATAAGATGCATTTTATATTTGTCACATAGTTTTAATGCAAAGTACTAACGCTTACGTTTAATAAGTTATCCAGGTTTGATTCATTTTTACAAATGTTCATGCATATATATATATATTTTTTTTTTGCCAAAACTAACAGGTTATATATCACGTATATAATTAAGATACGGTGGCTAAATATGTGGGTTTTCAACATATTTTCTGAATGGGAAAACACTCTTTGTTTGCTCATTTCTAGTTGACAAAATTACGATTGTTTAGCTACATTTATATCTATGAGTTATAAAACATTGTATTGTTTTATCTGAATGCACAATATGGACAAAATCACTCTTTTGTTACCAGAAATGATTATGGGTAAAGATCAGAAAGATGTCTTCCCCTGAAAGAAATGTAGAAGGGTATTCATAAATACTTTCTGATAAAAGAACATTTCATTTTCTTCTTTGTGTTTTTTCTTGTTTTATCCTTTTTCCTCTTCTGTTAGGAATTTCATTTATTCTGTTCAGATAACTAATATATATTTAATTTAATACCAATGCTTTGTCATAATTATGGCGCCATATATATATTTTAAATGATCAAACATTCTATTAAAATTTTAATGGAAGGATTTTTTTAGCCCTGTTCATATGCATTGTATATATATAAATATTAACATATATAATATATATATATATATTAGAATAAATATATAGAGTATAAATATAAAGAAGAATCAGCACAACAAGAACAAACTACTCGGATGTACCAATCCCGAAACATTCTTCTATCTCATACATGCCAATACTTAAAAATTCGTTATCACTTTGCCAAAATTCAGTTGTAATCTATGCTCATCATAAGGATTCTAAAAAGATGAAATTCCATGCATTAGTTCTTGAGGTATGACTATCGCTGAAATCGTGTAAATCCATCAACATGCAGCATAGCAGCACCGCTTATAGGGTGATTTACACCAGAACCTAACCATCATCAACTTATGTCAACGCCTAACTGAGCATGAAATTTGGGGGGGGAAATTCGAGCATTAGTTCTTGAGATAGAGCTATTGCGCAAATCATGACAAATGTAGCATAGCAGCGCCACCTGTTGAGCGATTTGCACCAACACATAATCAGCAGCAATATTAATCAAGGTATACTTTAATCCGAAGTTTGTGAAAATTCGTGCATTAGTTCTTGTGATAGAGCTATTGAGGGAATCGTTCTAAATGCAGCACAGCAGCGCCACCTGTTGGACGATTTAAACCAGCACATAGTCAGCATAATTTCATATCAAGGACTAAATAAATCAGAAGTTTGATGAAAATGTGTGTGTTAGTTCTTGAGATAGAGATCTTGCGAAAATAGTGTAAATCCTGCAAAATGCAGCATAGCAGCGCCACTTGTTGGGCGATTTACACCAAAACGTAAACAGCACCAACTCATATAAAGGAGTAACTGAATCTGAAGTTTTATAAAAATCCGTGCAGTAGTTCTTGAGATATAGCTATTACAGAAATTCTGCAAAATGAAGCATAGCAGCGCCTCCTGCCGGGCGATTTACACCAAAAACTAATCAGCACCAATCTATATCAGGGACTACTTGAATATAATTTTTTTTTTAAATTCCGTGCATTAGTTCTTGAGATAGAGCTCCTAAAATATCTGTGTCACATACAGAGAGACAGACTGACGAACAAACAGACAGACAGACTCACAGAGTCACAGACATACATTTTGTAAAAACATGTTTTTTGGAATCTCTGACCCAAACATATCGTGGAATATAACGAAACTCATCTAGTCAGATCTGGGTTAAAGAAAGGAAAAAAATAGTTTTAACAATTTTTTTATTTAGAGAACATTTTATTGAAATACAAAATTTGGGTAATTTCATTTTAATATACTTAATGACATTTATGAAATTTATGTTTTCACCTGAAACTTCTCCCATATTTCTAAAAGTAATTCTCCTATTAAAATAATCGTAGAGCTTAAATTTATGTGATCTCTTTTATTTGGACTGGGAAAATTTAAAATTCTTATATAACGTATTATCTTTTACAGAATGAAGTTGGATTAGAATTATTTTATTGGTTGAAATTACAAAATATCACGAAAAGTGCGTGTTAAGGTGCAAATCATGCAAAAAGTAAGTAAAAAATTCTTTTTAGGGGATAAAAATTGTAAATAAAGTACAGTGTAAAAATTGAATATGAGTAATTTGCATTTTATAAGCAAACTCTCTAGATCAAGGTTACCTAAAATATGTTAAAAAGTAAGTAAAAAATTCTTTTTAGGGGATAAAAATTGTAAATAAAGTACAGTGTCAAAATTGAACATGAGTAATTTGCATTTTATAAGCAAACTCTCTAGATCAAGGTTACTTAAAATATGTTATGCTTTCATTTCGGATACTCAAAGACGTTCTAGGGACGAGTCCCTTTTAAGTAACCAAAATACGACACTGTGCTGGTAAATGAGTCAGTGGGTTGTTTTTTCATCTTAATAAAAGACAAAAATATAATAATGCATTTGGATATAAGAAATTTTTAAAGATGGATAAAGATTATTTGCAATTGTGCCTCAGCAAATTAAGGGGACACAGAAAACCTTCAAACTCATTTTTTTTTCACTTTAAATACTACTCAAGGGCACAATATAAGAATTATGGCATTTTATTACACAAAAAATAAAATAAAAATTGGAGAAAATTAAGCAATTTTCCCGTATATTTTAAGCATTATGAAGAACTTTTCAAAATGCCCATGCTCATTCCACATCAATTGAAATCACCAATATTTTTTATGCAAATTTGATTTACGTATGCAAATAATACTGTGCATATATTTTTTTAAACTAAGTATAATTCGAAAAGTTAAAGGTAGTGTAGTGCCGAAATAGGGTGCAATAATGCTGAAAATGTCATAAAATTTAAATATTTTTGTTCTTACCTTTATATTCAAATATATAAAATTCGATGCACAATTTTTTGTATATGTAAACCAAACTGGCATAAAATAATATTGGAGATTTTAATTTATAAGGAATGCGCATTTAAAAAAGTTTCTCATAACGCTTAAAATATTCAGAGAAATTACTTATTTTTCTACAAATAGAATTTATCTTTAATTTCTTGTGTTATAAATATATACCATAATTCATATAGTGTGGCCGTGAGTAGTTTTTAAATAGCAGTTTCAAAAAATGCGTTTGAATATCCCTTGACATCTTAACGCCTTTATAAAAAATATATTCAAGTGTAAACCATTGCAACCACCACTTTTAAAAACTTGGTACATGTAAAGTTATACATTTTGTAAATAAAATTACGTGTATTTGTATGCAGTCATTGATACTTTTGTTTCTATTTTTCATTCATGACTTTACAAGTAAAAATAAAATAGGGGGTAAGCCAGGCACTTGTAATTTTTTTCCTCCTGTTCATTTCCTGCTAAGGCTTTTCATTTAAGTTTTTTTTTATTGTCGTGTTTCTATGGTACCTACGTGTTTCACTTTTCATCAGATTTTCGATTTTGAGACATAAAATAATATGAATATACATTCACTAGAAAATTTTGAATAGTAAGTAGAACTTTAAATATAGATAAAGACGAGTTATAATTATGCCTCCGCAAATTAATGCCGAAATTTCCAAAAATATTTAAATCTAAACCAATGGCAACGACACTTTTCTAAATTTTGCACATTTAGAGCTATATGTTTTTTAAACAAAAGTGTGTTTATTTGTATCCAATCGTTGCTATTTTTATTTATATTATATACTCCCGACACTTACAAGTAAAAATAAAAAAAGGTGTATGCCAGGCACGTCCAAATCTTCAAATGCGAGACATCAAAATTTTATGAGCATCGGTAGTATATAATATAGTTTTAGATAACTAGGGTTTTCTGCCCCCTTCGAGCTATACTCGCCAACTTCCATCCAGACACCACAGACTCTAAAAACACACTAATTTGATCTGCTTTGAAATTATTACGGAAGATTAAATTGTAATTAAACAACAAGTGGCGATCTCCTGCAACCAGGTTTCCATTCATTTCCATTTGACTAAGAAATTTTAAGACGTAACAAATTCCTGTAGAGACAGCTAACTGCTACTTTCATTATTGATGAAATAAGATCAACCGTACAATTTAAAATTGGCATGTTTAAAATGGCTAAATTAAAAATTTTATAAAGCCGCTATAAGAAACTTATTTTAAATTAGACATTTTAAATGTATCGTTTTAAATATAACGTAATTTTCACCAAAGATTTTTTTCTCTCTTTAATATTTAAATAAAAATAATTTTAATGACCTATAAAAACCAAACTAAATCGGTGTAAAACTAGCAACTGCGAATTTCCAGGTGTCTCAAGCCTTTCTAAAAAGGAATTAGATAAGAAATCAAAGGGTAGAAAGACAGAATCTTCAAATGACGATAATATAGATTATGATTAAATTCCTTCCCAAGATTCAGAAGACGAGGAATTTTTCTTTAAGTGAATGATTATTCAGAGTGTCTTACAGAGTGCAATAAAAACTCGGGAAATTGTGATGGGATCACGTGCATTCAGTGACACTGTTGGTTATACAAGGTGATTCATAAATATCGAAACAATAGGCTATTTCCTTAAATTGTGCCCCTATACCCATACTTCCAATTGAAAAGTTTCATAAAAAAAGGTGCAAAATTTAATGACATAAGTTGCAACTCCATGGGGGGGGATTTGAAAAGATAAGAAAATTAAATTTTTATACAGCCCCCGTAGTGTACAATTTCCAATTAGGAAAACTTTCCCTATTCATTCCTAAATTAAACACAAAAAACTGCATCTGCATATCTGCAAAACACGCAGAGTTATGGCCGTTTAAAAAATTCACCAGGTTTTAAGGGATTAGACACAAATTGAAATGCTTGCAATCCAAGAAACAATGTTACTTTAATAGTTCCACGAAACAAGTAAAAAATATATTTCTTGAGTTAGAACTTTGATTTTTTTTTCTTTTTTTGTAATGGTTAACCATATAATTTGCAAACAAAATCACATCCCAATATTTCTCATAAAGTTAAAAAAAAATTAAATGATTAGTATTTTGTTAAGTGGATTTAATTTAAAATCTTTATAACTGGAAACATTATTCATCGGATTTCAAATTTCTTTTCCTTTAATTAAAGAAGAAAGTATAATTTTTGTTTCGTTTCAGAATTTTTTTAAATATTAAATTTAAAAATATTAAAAATATTTATTTAAAAATTATGTAACTTATTTTTTAAAAAAAATCACATTTTCAAAAGTAATTTTTTTTTTCAAATTCGCCGAAACAGAACATGAACTCAAAAGAGACATGTTCTAAGTTTGCACCTTTTTTATTTACGATTCTTGACTTGAATGAGTGAATTTAAATGATATGAATTTAAAGACGAGAAATGGAAAAAAAGAAAAAAAAACATCATACAGAAAAACGCATTTAAAGTTTTAAACATAGATTGGCTCCTAATAAAATGATGTTTAAATGCTTTTTTAAACATTGCACGTGTAAAAGTAACTTATTTCTGTAGCTTAAACTTCCGATACAATTTAACTTTTGCCGGTTCTACCTCGTTTTAGTACTATTTAAATGTCCATAAATAAATCTGATATGTAATAAAAATGTGTAATTTGAAATAATCCTTTTTCTAACATGTCGATTAAGAGTTTTTCATAATTTTAGCCCTCACAACTTCCGGCTTTTTATCGACCCGGTGAGGCCGTTAAAAAAGTCTGTATTCTGGGGCCGGGCCATACCCGGGACTTGCTTCCTTATTCCTAGGTCTCCACGGGGTGAAATTTTCAGTCCTGGTCTCGAGAGAACCCGTATTAAAATCATTATCTCTGACTGACCTAATCCGTGCAAAAATAAGTAAAATTTGGCTCAGCACAAAAACTTTTAAAACGAATGCATATATTTTTAAATGGCCATTATTTTACAATAAAAAATTAAGATTCATATTTTTAAAGGATAGTAGATTTTAAGGCAAAAAAATTAAAATACAGCAAAACTAGTGAAAAAAAAACCTGCCTACGACGTAATCCTTTCTTAAACGGAAAGATCTGTTGATACATGGAAAATGAATATAATAATCCTGAAAAAAAATAGACTACATTTACAACTCCTAAGAAGGGAACTTGTCTATAACGCTTTTTTTCTCTTCCCTATGTGCTTCCGTCTTAAAAGATTTTACTTTATAGCCTTTTTCAATATCTCCAACACATGGAATGGAAAATGGATTAACGATATTAAAGGACAAGTGAATCATTTACACATCAATAGAGATTCATTAATAAAACAAATAATCACAGCTTTTGACCTCCTTTAAAAATATAATTATAAACATGGAAAAAGAAAAGCTATAATAATTATTTTTGGTCAGAACTCCTCCATACGAAATAACTTTTAACCATATCGATGTAAAAAACTATGTAGAAATTCAGTCAGGCCGGGCCAGGCTACGATTTGAACTTTTTTCTAGGGAGGGCCGGATCTAGATATTTCGACCCGTGCAGACCTCTAGTGCAGATCACCAGCATATTTTGTAAGCAGGTTTAACGTAAAATCTATACGCTGCCTATTTTATGTCCAAAGGAGAGGCACTGTCTTAAATCGACTTTTAATAATTTACAATTTGTAGATGATCCCTATCTTGCATTCGAAATGAGTCAAAAACTCGTCGCTCAGAGGCATGTATAAATGGTGTAAGTCACGAATTTTGGATTTTGATATCTCTGCGAATTTTGAAGATATCGAGATGAAATTTTTTTTGTGTTTAATTCAGGAATGGATAAGGGAAATTTTGCTAATTGGGAATTTTACTATACGGGGGCTGTATAAAAATTTAGTTTTTGTATTTTCTCAAATAGACCCCCCCCCCTGGAGTTGCAACATATGTCATTAAAACTTGGACCTTTTTTTATGAAACTTTGCAATTCGAAGTATGAGTCTAGGGGCAATATTTAACAAAATAGCCTATTGTTTCGATATTTATGAATCACCCTGTATAAAATCTGCTCAAAGTTTCTAAAAAATGTGCAGTTTGTGGCAGACCTGAGAGATTGCTAAAAAAAAAAAACAAATGGATATATGAAAAACGTTAACAAAGAAGCTTATAAATACCCAAAGGGTTTCCCTTTTCATCAGATTTTCGATTTTGAGACGTAATAGAATATGAAGATACATTCACTAGAAAATGTTGAAGAGTAAGAAGTTTAAATATAGATAAAGACGTTTTATAATGCATAAGCAAATGAACGCCGAAATTTGCAAAATTATTTTAGTGTAAACCAATGCCACTACCACTTTTATAAATTTCGTACACGTAGAGGTATATGTTTTGTAAGCAAAAGTATGTTTATTTCTATCCAGTCGTGTTTATTCTTGTTTATATTATCTACTCCTGACCCTTACAAGTAAAAATAAAATAGGGGTATGCCAGGAACGTGCAGATCTTCAACTGCGATACATTAAAGTTTTGTGACCACTGCTCTGAATCAATGATTTTCAAGATTTTTTTTTTCTCCATGTCTCTTTCAAAGGCTTTTCATATAGGTTTTGGTTTATTATCTTCTCGTATTCCCATGGTATTTGTAAAACCCCTACAAGTTCCACTATTGAACAGATTTTCAATTTAGACGCATAAAACAATATGAATATATAGTCACTAGAAAATCGTGACTAATAAGGAAGTTAAATATGGATAAACATGACTTACAATTGCGCATTAGTAAATTAACGCCGAAAAAAACAAGTGTAAACTCATATAACCACCATATAGAAAAACTATATATTATGTATAAAAAAAAACTATGCTTATTTGTCTTCCTGTGGTATTATGTAAAGTTCCAACTAGATTTACTTTTCATCAGATTTTCGATTTTGAGACATACAACAATATACTCATACACCGAAGAGTCATTACATTATGACCACCTATTTAATACGAAGTAGGACCACTTTTCGCCCTCAAAACCGCCAACACCCAACCTGGTATCAACTCGAAAAAATTCTTATAGGTAGTCTGAGATATCTGGTACCAATCGCACACGAACCGCTCCTGAAATTCTCGCATATTGCGAGGTAGTAGCATGGCAGCACGAATTGGGATTTCCATGTGGAACCACAAATATTCTTTTGGATTCATGTCAGGTAAATTTTGAGTCCAGGTCATGATTTGAAACTCACTAGAGTGCTCCTCGAACTACTCCCTGACGATTCCACCCGAATGACATGACATTGCATCCTGTTGGTGAATGCAATAATCCGCCGGAAACTTTGTTGGCATTAAAGGGTGCACTTGGTCTACAACGATGTTCAGGTAGCGCACAGACGTCAGGAGATTGTTCTATGTGGATTATGGGTCCTAATGTGCTCCATAAAAACATCGCCTACACCATAATATAGGCGCCGCAGTCTTGGCTCCGACCAACTGTGTATATGGGAGCCAGGGTTACCGTTGGAAATCGACGTATTCGCACGCGCCCGTCGATGTGATGGACCAGAAAACATGATTCGTCGGACCATGCAACTTTCCTGCATTATTTTATGGTCCAATTCCGATGTTCATGGACCCATTGCAGGTACTGCTGGCGATGGCGTGCTGTTAGCGCAGGAACGCGCTTAGGCCCCGGCTGCGTAGACCTATACGCAACAGTACACACGGCAATGTGTGTTGAGAAACACAGTCTGGGTTATCACTGTTGTAGCTGTTGGCGATTTCGGCTGTTGGAACTCTTCTGTCACGACGAATAATGCGTAACTATCTCCGATCTCCTTCGTTCAAAGAGTGTTTCCTCCAAAGTTTGCATTTAGTCAAACAGTGATTTCTCCAGTCTGCCAATCACAGTTGTCAATTAAAGTGTACTTTCAAAATCTACCAAATATATCACAATGGAAACGGATTGTGTTAGAGAAAAATAAGAGAACTGTTATGGTAAATGGCTTCCAGAATTATACATTTCAAGATCTAAGTGAAGAATATTAAATAAATCTTCTTAAAATGGGAGTTACTGTTGCGTGTGTTCAAAGGTTTGTTTTAGAGTCTCTTCCTCTTAGCCACGCCATATCAGTTAAAAAGAAAAAAAGACGTTGAGAAACTTTTGAAGATTATGTATGGTGAACAATGGCAAAATCAACCTGATGATGTCTTCAAATCGTACAACCACATTATTCATGATTTACCAGCCTCAATGAAGAGGGGGAGTGTGTGACTGTCTAGATGAAGTTATTGGTTTTAAAATTTGAAGTCGATTTTTGGGAAACGAGTATTTATTTAGTAATATTTAATGAATACTACTAGCTACCATAATCTGTCATTTTACTTTATAAATAATCAATTTTCGGTATTTGCTAAAGTAAAACAATACTTTTGGATTATTTGTGAGTTAGAACTTATTTCATTCAAAAAGCGTTTTATCCACTTGCCAAACAATCCAAACATGTTTCCTCCTCTGAATTCGGTCAAAACGTGATTTTTCTAACTGTTAAATGCATTTTATTAATTTTTTTTATGTTTAATATCTTATGCATGCTTGCAATTCTTTCTAATAACCAGTAATAAAAATGCACAATAAAAATTAGAATTTAATACAAGTTATTCTTTAATTAACAGTTTTTTGTGTTTTTTGAAAATTTGTTTCTAAAGGAGAAAGAATAGTTTGAATGTTTGCTCCACGTATGTATTAAAATATCTGTCATTACCAGAAATGTTTTTGCCTACACTCATCGGATTATTTCGCTCAAATTACGGCAAACGTTTTCCAAGTTGGTAAATGATATTCCAGAAAATATAGAAAAAAAAAATCGCCAAATAACTAAGCAACAACAAATATATGTTTAGGGAATACATTCAGATGGAAAAGGAAAGGCTTAATTCATGCGCAGATTGCAGAACATACGGAAACAAAATGCGTAAATGACAGAAAGAAATCACTGAAAAACAAAATCAGTGTTATTTTAGAATTGAATACAATTTATGTAATAAAAAATGTTACCATACCTATTTTGTTATAAAGTTATATAAATATATTGCAAATATTTATTTTCTTTCTATTAAGTTTTATTTTAACATTTATATATTCGGTATACATAAATTTAGAGAGATTCATGTATACGACATTTCTCAGCCGAATTTAAAACTTTCAAATATATGTTTTTCAGACGAAAGTAAATGTTCTGAAAGACACATTACACAGACGACATTAACTTCAAATATTTCGGTGATTCTTGTACCATTAACTTTAATGTCAGAATATTTTGCGGAGTGGTATATATTTTCAGATAAAAGTAAATGGTTCGAAAATATTTCAGAGAATTTAAAATTTAGTTGTGTGTTAAGTGCTTAAAATTGTTATGAGTATTTTGAAATTTGTATTTGAAGTTGAAGTATGTTTTAATGAAATTTTCACGGTGCATTATTCAGAAAGTGTTATTCTTTTTTTTTCTGAATCGCAGCAAATGAAAAATGTTCATTCGATAAAATAAGGAAGATAAATCGCATTATGTAAATACAGTAGTACATTTAAAACAGAAGTCTTTCTGAATTCATTGGTGCAATCTCTGATTACATGGGAAGAGAAGAATGTTTTTTCCATTTTGGTTTCCACTGATTGGATAAATTTCTTCTGTTAAGAGTTCACATAGAAAAAAAACCTTTTTATGGTCTAATTGTAATAATATTAGCAATAAGAAGAAGAAGAAGAAATCGAATATAACGAGAATAATAATAATAATAATAATAATAATAAAAGTAAGTTCCGCTCTGTGCATGTGTGTGTCTGTCTGTTCGAGATGTCTAGCGAAATCTACCGCACGTAGACGTCTGAAAATTTAGGTGAAGATAGTCCAGGACAGGTCCTGATGCACCTGAGCTTCAGATTTTTAAGTTTTTAAGTTTTTATGCACTAAATCGTTAATAACTTGTCCTTCCCCCTTTTTATCCAGTCTTCTTCTTTTGGGGAATTTTCTCCATTTAGTTATTTTCGCCTTTCTACTTTCCAGTTTCTGCGTTCCCTTAACCCTTGGGCTCCTTTTAGTTTTTGTGGAAATAAATAACTAAAAATTTCTTCCTTTTACTCCGATCTTCATTTTTAGGATCGTTTTTACATTCCAGTTTAGATCCTGGGCCCTTAGATCTTTTTGCGCTCCAAGCATTTTTCTCTTCCTAATTTTCTCATCTTCTCACTGCATACATTAAAATTTTAGTGTTGGACTATTCTTCCCGGACCAACAACCTCACATTTTTATTGGTATCCTAGGCCCTTTTTAAACATTTACCCAATTTTTTGTGCATTTCTTTAAAATATTATTCTAACTAATAATTCATACCCTATGCTTAATTTGGACTAATTATATAACTAAAGCATTAAGTACTAAGACATTTTAACATGTTTTCATGTTAGGTCCCTGTTTGTAACTATCAGTTGACCCCTTTTTGGGCCCCAATTGTAGCCCTCTTAAAAATGGTCCGAATCACTAACCTTCTTTTCAAACAACATCTTAGGCCCTCCATCTACCACAAAAACGACAAAAAAAAAAAAAAAAAAAAAAAAAGATTTCAGGTACCACTAATTTTGAATATTAATCGTCTTCTCGGGTCCTTTGTTGCAGCTTCTTTAAAAACTATCCTATTTTCTTGCAATTTTCTTAGCACATTTCCAACATCCTCTGACTACTTTAAAAACTACTAAAAAGTATCTTTATACGCAACTGCATGCCACTTAAGTCCCTGCCCCCTTAAATTTTTTTTTCACAATAAATTGTTAATAACCACACTTCAATATTAATCGCCTTCTTGGGGGCCTAATCTTCTTTAACACAATTCTAGTATCCTCCGTTTACTTTAAAAACTACCAAAAATACCTTTATACCCAACTGCGTGTCAGTTAAGTCCCCGGCCTCTCCGGGCCCAATACAGAGCCCCTTGAATATCCTGTGCAAAGGAATTGTTTATAGATTACTTCATTTTAATCCTATCTTCATTTTCAGGATGATTTTTCCATTTAGTTATTATCACATTTCTATATTCCAATTTATATCCCGTGAGCCCCCGGGGTTCCGTAAGATCTGTTAAACTGTTTGTGCGGCATGCATGTTTCACCCCCTGATTTTCTCTCCTTATCTATGCATAATTTTAAAGTTGATACTTGGACTCGTATTCCCGGACTAACATCCTCATATTTTTATTAGTGCCCTAGGGCTCTGTTTTCGATATTTACCGAACATTTTGTGCATTTCTGTAAAATATTGTTCTAACGAATAATTAATACCCCATGCTTAATATTGACTATTTATAGAACTAAAGAGTTAAGTACTAAGACATTTTAACAGGTTTTCATGTTAGGGCGCTGCTTTTAATTATCAGTTGGCCCTGACTTTTGTGCCCCAAATTATACCTCGCTTGTAAATGGTCCGATTCACTAGCTTTTTTTAAATAACCCCTTAGGTATCCTAGCTACTACACGAAGGACAAAAAAAAATTAGACTTCATCTACCACTAATTTTGAATATTATAATATACCGCCGGTATATTATAATATACCGCCTTCTTGGGGCCCTTGGTGCAGCTTTTTAAAAATGATCCGAATTGCTTGCAATTTTCTTTAACATAGTTCTAGCGTCCTCCAATTATTATAAAAACTACTATAAAACATCTTTATACCCAACTACATACTAGTTAAGCGTATCTCACCTTGGGATCCAGTATCGGGCCTCTTGAACTTTTTGCATCATAAATTATTAATAAATAGCTTCATGTTAATCTGAACTTCACTTTTAGAACCATTTTTCCACTTAGTTTTACAGGCGTTTCTAGATTCCAATTAAAATCCTGGGCACTCTAGGTTCACGTAGGAATACAGGGTCCCATGAACTTTATGTGCGTCATGCATTTCTTCATCTCCTAATTTTTCCGCATTCTCAGTGCAAAATTTTAAAATTGAGTCTTGGACTCAACTCTCTCCGGACCAACATCCTCATATTTTTACTGGGACCCTAGGGGCTTCTTATAAGCATTCCTCTCTCATCCCCGTTTTTTGCGTATTTCTTCAAAATTTTAATTTAATGATTAATTCATACCTATGCATAATTTTGACCAATTGAAGATAGAAAGTGCTAAGAACTAAGACCATTCAACATAGTTTCATGTTAGGACTTTGCACTTAACTCTCTGTTTTCTTCCTTTGAGCACACTGTTATAGTTCCTTTAAAAAAGGTCCAATTAACTAGCTTTTTTTCTGACGACTTCTTAGGGCCTTCATATACTAAAAGAACGACAAAAAAATTTATCAGACTTCAGCTAACTCCAATTTTAAATAGTTATCTTTTTCAACAAGCCTTTCTTGCAGCTGCTTTAAAAACGATCCGATTTTATTAAAATGTTCTGTAACATAGTTTACCCATTAAGCGCCATTGCTCCCATTTTGGGAACATTATTTAGAATTGTTTTCTAAAATGAGTATTTTATATATTGTCAAAATTTTTATGTTATTTATATTTTAAATACATGAGATGATTTCTGTAATTTTTTAAAAAGTTTCATTTGTATTTTCCGTTTTTTTAAACGTATTTAAAATGACAAAATTCAGCTTTTTGACCGGTTTCGCGAGAATTTTGCTTAAAAAAATAACTTACAAATAAAAATTATATTTTTTATTTAAAATATGTTTATAACTATCTATTGTCTAATACTACATAAATCCGTAGTTAATAAGTACAATAGATTGGTCACAATTCGTAAAATAACGAGTTGCTCCCGTAACAGGAGCAATGGCGCTTTCGTTAGTTTTTAAGGCCAGACGGAACGTCCAAAAATAGCGAGACCAAATACTGTACTTTTATTATGCGTGCGAAAAGAGTCTGTATAGAAGCTTTGGAAATGATTGTTTTTTTATTCCTAGCAAACTTTTCTTCGAAGTGTTACTCTTAAAATCTGTTCCTTACATTATTAAATATCTTCTTTTTGCTAAAAGATATATTTTTAGCCGGCTTCTCTATTTTTTTCATATCCTATATTTCGATTTTAAGGAAAAGATTTCTGTGAAAATTTTAATTCTGTCTCAAGCTTTGGATTATTTTGAACAATTAGATTTAGATGATTATTCGGATGATCCGGAAAACGCTAGTTTGAAACCTGATCAGGGAATAGTAACAGATTAAGAAGATGTAATTGAAATCAATTTATGCGACGATTTACCTCGTGATGCATTTGGTGAGGTTGAGCTTTCTGTATATTTCAAATCAGAAATCGACAAAAAGTGTGTGATTTACTGATTAAAAAAAGAAAAAAATAATAACCGCAGACATATCATAGATGGAAATTCATACGTATTCATAACATAAAAAATATATTCACTCTGTAACAATGAGTCAATTGACAAAACAGACAAACTGGCTAAAGTACGTTAATTTATTGATACATTTTGTACAACTTCAACCAATTTGGGGTATTTTCTGAAAATTTATGTATGGACGAAGAAATGATTCCGTATACAGGACATCATCTTGCAAAGATGTACATGCGTTCAAAACATATAAAATTTGGATACAAAATGTGGGTTCTAGCCTCAATCAGAAGGCTATTCTTAAAATCTTCATGTGTATGTTCAAAATTCAACTAATACATTTCCATTGGGATGAAAAGTTGCACCTGATTTAACTGCATTCATCCCAAATCATCCAAAGCATGAAATTTACAGTGATAATTTTTTACGTCCTTTTCAATATTATTAGAAATGAGTGATAGGCATTTTCGGACCGCTGGAACAATTCGAGAAATCAGGCTACAATATTGTCCTTTGATAGATTCCAAAGCTTTGAAGAGAAAAGACAGAGGAACATTTGATTCTAATACTACGGAATCAATTAGCATTGTGAAATTGAAAGACCCTCAAGTTGTTTGTCTGGCTTCAAAATTTCAACCTATAGAACCAGTAGGTTCGGCAAAAAGATGGAGCATGGTGAATAAGAAAAACACTGATATACCGCAGCCCCATGTTATAGCGTCTTATAACAAAAACATGAGAGGAGTCGATTTGCTTGATTGGTTTTTGAGTATTTATCACCCAAAAATAAGATGAAAAAAACGGTGGTGGACATTTTTTGATCAACATATAGTCCAGGCAATAGAGACCGTATAAGGGCTCTACCTAGCAAAATTCATGGTAGTTCTGGAAAAAGGCTTACTATATGTTTTTTGGGTTGATGAATCCGAATTTTTAACTTCCCACCAAAATTTCCCCCGGCAACCCCCCCACCAAATTTTGGTAAAATGCCCCCCCCCCCGCACCCCCAAAAAAAGTTTTTATTAAAAAAATCAATTTTTTTATTGTTTTAGAGAAAATTATCTAGAAATTCAGAAAGTAGATAAATTTGCAACAAATTAGATATATGACATTATGACTTAGGATTAAGGGGAAGGGGGGGTCTGCCTCGGAGCATGCGCGCGGTGCAACGTGAACTAAGTTGCGCAATTCCACTTAACCACTCACACGTTTACATTCGCCCTCCCATCTCCCCTCCGAACTTTCTCTATAAGGTTTACTTTAATTTTTTGGTCGCTGAATCCGAATTTTTTACTTCCCTTCAAAATTTTCCCCATTGAACCCTCCCCCCCCCCCAAATAGTTGATTTTAACTTAAATTTCTTATTGTTTTAGGGGAAAAGCATTACAAAATTCAGAAACTAGACAAAATTTGCAACAAATAGGATACATGAAATTATGATGTAGAATGGACGGGGAGGTGGAGGTCTGCCTCTGAACATGCATTGCGGCGCTACGTGCATTAAGTTTTGCAGTCCAGGCAATAGGAGATTTTACCTGGGAAAATTAATACTAGTGCTGGATTTCGGCTCACTTTATTTTTTTGGGGTCGCTGAATCCGAATTTGTAACTTCACACCAAAATTTCACCCGTCAACCCCCCAAAAAATCAATTTTTTGAAAAAAATTGGTTTTTGAGAAAAGCGTGCGGGGAATGTTCCGAGAAAGCCTCCTCTCTCTCCGTTTATCATACGCCATAATGTCATGTATCCTATTTGTTGCAATTTTTGTCTAGTTTCTGAATTTCGTAATGCTTTTTCCCTAAAACAATAAGAAATTTAAGTTAAAACAACTATTTTTTTTTGGGGGGGGGGAGGGTCGGTCGGGAAAATTTTGGGGGTAAGTTAAAAATTCGGATTCAGCGACCCTAAAAACTTAAAGTAAACCTTATAAGGAAAGTTCGGAGAGGAGAAGGGAGGGCGAATGTAAACGTGTGAGTGGTTAAGTGGAATTGCACAACTTAGTCCACGCAGCACCGCGCGCATGTTCCGAGGCAGATCCCCCCCTTCCCCTTAATCCTAAGTCATAATGTCATGTATCTAATTTGTTGCAAATTTTGTCTACTTTCTGAATTTCTAAATACATTCCCCCTAAAACAATAAAAAAATAGATTTGGGGATGGGGGGGGGGGGGTTCCGGGGGAAATTTTGGTGGGAATTTACAAATTCGGATTCAGCGACCCCAAAAACATAAAGTAAGCCGATTTCCAGAACTACCATTAATTTTGCTAGGTAAAATTCCTTATTGCCTGGGCTAATATTAAATATGGGAGTTGTAGCAGCTTGGCGAATTCATAAGGAATGTAAAGGAAAACTTACTCAGATACAGCTGTTATTCAAAATATTAGAATAATTACTTTTTTTTTACAAACTGAAAATATCGTTTGGCACATTTAATGCCTTTTTATGCAAATATGCAAACGATATTTTTATTAAGAACTTACTGTTGATTAAGCTTATTTATTAAATTAAAATTAATATCATTTTTGAAAAGATTAATTGAAAAAATAATTATTTTGAAAAGTCAAAATATTAGAATATTTATTCAAGTGGTTCAAAATATTAGAATATTTCACATTAATTCTCCATTAATTATCACCAATTCATAACTGGTGGCATCATGGATTAAATTAAGACGATTTTATTTAAAATCAATATTCAATATTCTCTTTGCAGTTTGTTTGCTTTTTCGTCTTAAAATGGGTCGTGTGAGTGATATTCCTGAATTTATTAAACTTAGGATGGCTGATTTGTGTTGGCACGGTAAAAATCAATGCTATATAGCGAATTTTTTACACTATTCGCAATCAAGCGTTAATAAAATACTAACACAATATTTAAAAAATGGAAAATTTCAAAATAATCGCCGAAATGGCTCCAGAAAACTAAAAATATCTGCTAGCGATGACAGGAAAATAAAGCGTATAGTTAAGAAAAACCGTTTTAAAAGTGTGCGATTCTTGCACCGAAAATGGAAAGAAGAAGGAGTTGAAGTTTCTACATCGAGAACATTAAGACATCTCCATAAATTTAAGTTTGAATCTCGTGTACCGAAAACAAAACCCCCTCATGACTGCAAAAAAAAGCGTATAAGATTGAATTGGTGGAAATCAAGACGTTTATGGATCGGAAAAACATATTAGTGATGAAATTATGTTGTATAGATACAAAACATATTTTCATCACTAAATAATATATTTTTCCAATCTTCTTCGCTCTATAAACGTCTTGATTTACACCAATTGAATCTTATACGTTTTTGTTTTGCAGTCATGAGAGATTTTGTTTTCGGTATACGGGATTCAAACTTAAATTTATGGAGACGTCATAATGTTCTCGATGTAGAAACTTCAACTCCTTCTTCTTTCCATTTACGATACATGAATTGCACACTTTTAGAACGGTTTTTCTTAACTATACTCTTCAGTTTCCTGTCAGCTCTAGCAGATGCGTTTGGTTTTCGGCCGCCATTTCAGCGATTATTTTGAAATTTTCCATTTTTTGAATATTGTGTTAGTATTTTACTAACGCTTGATTGCGAACAATGTAAATAATTCAATATATAAAATTGATTTTTACCGTGCCGATACAAATCAATCATACGAAGTTTAATAGATTAAGGACTATCACCCACACGACCCATTTTAAGACGAAAAAGCAAACAAACTGTAAAAAGAACACCGATTTTAAATAAAATCGGTGTTCACCACCAGTTATGAATTGGTGATAATTAAAGGACAATTAATGCGAAATATTCTTATATTTTGAACCACTTGAATAAATATTCTAATATTTTGACTATTCAAAATATTTTTTTTCAATTAATCTTTTCAGAAGTGATATTAATTTTAAGATAATAAATAAGTTTAATCAACAATAAATTCTTAATAAAAATATCGTTTGCATATTTCCATTAAAAAATGTTAAATTATCAAACGATATTTCCAGTTTGTGAAAAAAAAAAGTAATTATTCTAATATTTTGAATATGAGCTGTAGAATTTCATTGTTTTCGCCATTGATGCAAGTAGAACCGAATATAGAAAAAAGTCCCCGTTCTGACCCTTCTGGATTTCTGTCAAATGACGTGCGTTTTGATGGCTTGAACAATTTTCCAGAAAATACTGGGAAACAATGTAGGTGTAAAGTATGTCAAAAAATACTCGAGTTTCCAGTAAAAATGCCTGTTTCAGAATGATATAGTCCTTTTTATTTCTAAAGAATTGAAAAATAACTGTTATAACTACACGGAGTCAAAAGTATGTTTTTGAAAAAAAATTACCCGCATTAAGCGCCATTGCTTCCATTTCTGGAACATACTGTTTTTCACAAATAATCAAATTATTTTGATTTTTTTTTTTTTTTCAGAAGTACTTTAATGACATCCTGTTCATTAATAAAAAACAACGATTCCATAAAAAAAATCGGTTAATATAGATAGCGGCGCTTAATGAGTTAAAACTACTAAAAACTTTCTTATACCCATCTACATTCCAGTTAAGATCCTATCCTACCCATAGCCCGTCCATTCTTTTTACTTCCGCTACCACGTTTATTGAACAAATTCTTTTTTCGGCAAAAACTTACGTTTACTCACTACAGCCGTAAATTAAATGTCGCGTTACATTAAAGATAACTAGAGATAAAATATTTCATTCCTTTATTAAACATCGCGTTTTTATGTTAAAAGAAATTTGTGAACTTTACAGGGGAGTGGCACTACTTTCCACGACTTCGGGGTGCATTCTTTCTTCGAGTTTTAAGGGCCCAATTTTAACGGGATTCGCTAAACTGAGATTACAATTCGGCTACTTTCTGTATCAAATTTTATCTTTGATTTCAGTTACCAGCATTTTTTAACATTAATGGGGCATTGTTTTGTCGGGTTCTATGGGCTTTATTACTACGAAGTTTGACTCACTCAACTTTGTTTTTGATTGTCTCTGGCACGTTCGGAGCTCTTCCGGTACATGCTACTTTAGGTAGCGTTGACCCAAACCTCAGTTTGGTTTGGAAAGAAGTTTATTGAGAACACAATAGACACTGAGAAAGGCACTGAGGTACTCGATACTGGGTTCATTTAAAATATTTTCAAAAGATATAAAATCATACGAACATGAATTTAGTTTAAGTTTATTAGAATGGGCCGCGGGCAGTGCCGTACGGGTCAGATAGTAATAATAATATATTTTATAGACATAATAATAATATATTTTATAGACTTTTAATAAGATGAATGAAAATTAAAATTTCATTTTATTTATTAAGAAAATCCTACTTTGTATGTATTTTTCATGAGTATTTTAACGAGTAAAAAACAGTTTTATAGTTGTTAATTACCTCCTTCTTATTAACGTCTAAATGAAGTACGTTTCTTAAAGTGAATTTAAATTAATGAACTATTTAAAGCAAAATTATATTTTAATTTAATAACCCTAATGTAGTAACTTAAAGGAAGTACGAGGGTATATCAATAAATTTTTGCCCTCACGTAGAAATAATTGAAAGTTATGAAATTGCTACATTTTATGAATCCTTTTCTATATAACCAGTGTGCACAGTAACAGATTTGTGCAACCGGTATTTCAAAGAGAGAGAGAGGATGCATTCCAAAAAGGCGCGATAGCAGACCGAAAGGGGGGCATTTTTCTAACTTTTACCGACCCCCACATGTGGCATATCGTTGGAAAGGTCTGTGACCACTTTTTCATGCTATGCACCTCCCGTGTCCCTTCGCCAAATTTCATCTATGGGGGGCACTTTTCTAAACTTTGCGGACATTATTCATGCCCTCGGAGGCAAATTTGGAGGGAGGGGTTTGAGATTTGCATAGCATGAATAAATGGTCTCGGGCCTTTCCAACAATATGTCACATGTGGGGGGTCGGAAAAATTAGAAAAATGCCCCCTTTTGGGTCTGCTATCGTGCCTCTTGGAATACATCTTCCCCCCTCTCTTTGAAATACCGTTTGCAGAAATGTGTTACTATGTACGGTGATTATATAGAAAAGTACTAATACACAATTCCATATTTTTCACTCAATTATTTCAATGTTAGGTAAAAACTTATTGATGCACCCACGTAACTGATTACAATAGATTTTTGCATATTAAATGCTATGCTTCCAGTAAAACATATTATTTTTTACAATATTCCTTAATCAACATTTATAAAATATGTATGTCATCGTCTACGTTATTATACAGAGTGTACCAAAGTCCTGGACACATTTTAAAATTCAATATAAAATTAAGTAATTGTCGTACAGGGGTGTGTTTTCGACAAAAATGATTCCCATGATGAAAAGTGTTCTTCAAGTAAATAAAATAATTAGTTTAAAACTTTATACATAGATGGCGCTGTACCCTAAATTATCAGAAATAAGCATAAAAAAGTCCGATACATGTAATTTTATTTTGTCAAAAACAGTTATAGATAATAATATGTGCAACCCATTAGCATATTTTTCAATGGTGCACCATTTGTAGCTCGATCCACAAAAATTTCTTTTATTAAAATTCGGTATAAAATCAAGTAATTGTCGTACATGAGTACGGTTTGAACTAAAATGCTTCTCACGATGAAAAGTTTTCTTCAAGCGAATAAAAAAAATACTTCCAAACTTCGTACATAGATGGCGCTGTACGTTAGATTATCAGAAAGAAGCATCAAAAAGTCAGTTACATATCATTTTATTTTGTCATAAGCAGTTAGAGAGAGATCATTTGTGCAATCTATTAGCATATTTAAATAGTGGACGCTTTGTAGCTCGAGCCCCAAAAATTTCATTTACCAGTTCAAAATGTTGTTTCAAGAGGGATTGTTTGTTTGATGTACTTCGCAAAAAAGCTCTTTTGGACAGTAATAATGGATTTTTTTCCGAAGTATCAATCTACGCTATTAGCTTTTCCTCTGAGAATCATCATTCCTATGTCACAGCATCATAACTAATCACAAAATCAGAAAGAAATTATAAATTATTTTCATTCGCTTGTGGAAAACTTTTCATCGTAAGAAGCATTTTAGTCCAAACCTAACTCCTGTACAACAATTACCTGATTTTATATTAAATTATGAAAAGTGTCAGCAACTTTTGAAACACCCTGTATATTTTATTTTTACTTCATTTTTTTAAAAAGTTTGTGTTTAAATGAAAAATCATTTGTCAAACATAGATTATGAAACACAAATTCTTTTAGAATGCTGTAATGAAAGTGCAATGTTTAAAAATGTGTAAGATGATATCTAATTAAACAATTTAGAAAACGAAAAACACACTTGAAAGAAAAATATTTTGGAAATTACTTCCCATAGTCACAAAAACACTGGAATCCTTTTGGAGCATCCCTACAGATTGTCTATACACCTGAATATACATTACATAGTGGGCGAAAATTTAAATTAGGTACAAAGCTCATTGCGCAGTGGAAAAAATCACCTTCATAAATTTACGCCCGCTATAAAATAATTATAACTCATTTAAAAAGCACTATTAAACAATTCAAGCTCTTACACACTAATCTTTTCGAATTATTTTGTGTAGCCCACTTATTATCTATAGGATATATCGTGACAAATGGCATGCAATTCTAGTTCATGCTTTTTAAAACGTCTTACGGAGTGGATTATGTTTACACAACCATTGGCTTAAATCGATGGGTATCGCTTTGTACGAATCACCGTGTAAAGATGATCAACTCCGTGTGACATTTTAAACGTCATAAATTGGCTTGTTAGTCGTTGGTCGCCTAGGTTTGATTGCCTGAGTGGAGCAAGATCGCCTGATGAGACATCCAGCTTAGATTTATTTACGCTCCATCCGTTGTTTTCCCCGACACGCAGCGGCTCGCTGTGGAATATTTCGCACTCTCTTGAGTGAGCCTCTCTCAGCCAACCTGAATAGGCGTCAGTGACCCCATGATCTGACTAATGAATTAATATTAAAGACATTTTTTCTCTTGTTCTTTTAGTTTAGTTTTTGAAATAGTTATGATAAAAGTTGAACGCAGCAGGTAGACTGCGTATATATGTTTTTTGTCTTGGTCTTCTAATAGAAGAAATGATGTTTTAATTTTAAAAAAGGAAATTTATCTCGAATATGAATGCTATTGTTTCGTGGCTTCTTTGTAGAAGAAAATAATTGCTGAAATTTATAAAATATTATCTTGGATTCCCAGTGAGGAATATATATATATATATTTAACAAATATTATCCAAATGTTCCGCTGTAAATAGTTTGTACATATTTAAAAGTGTAAAAATAGAATTAACAAAGTTTTTAATCTTCCTGTGCTTATTTATATTGAACAACCCCTGCGCCACTTTCAGTAGTGAAATATGCTTGATAACTTTAATATGATATAACACGAATCGTGATTTCTACAACTATGCACTCCCAAATGTCATTTAATTAAGAATAACGTGAAACTCAATGAAAACATGAAGATTATTCATTGACTCGCAGGCAGAAATCCTGACCAACTAGAAGGTGAAGATGCCTATCTTTTACAAAACATTAAAAAAATAACTTATTCAAGTTAAAATAAATTAACAAATTGTAGCCGAAGCCAGGCTGCGAATAGTCCTACAAGGGACAGCATAATCAGTAATTCAGGAAATGTGCAAACAATTTTAGGGTACCAATAAAAAAATTACTATTACATTCTGAATTCAACGATAACATGTTAAATTCAGTTGCTTACAATTAATATTCTCTGTGTCAAAAGAATTTACAATTTCTGCACACGAACAATTTGCCAGTAGATTAATTAACAACTGATTGATATTTTTATTTTGTTATAAGTACTTTTGAATGCCAAAAGATTCAATCTACACAATTTTGGGGCCATCAATATACTAAATAATAGTGCAATAAGTTAATTCAATATTTGGTTTTAATCTATACAAGTTTAGACACAATTTTTGAATACTAGTAAATAGACATTCTTTTTAAATGCGAACACTATGAACACGATTTTTGAATGCGAACATTATGAACACGATTTTCGAATGCGAACATTATTAACACAATTTTTGAATAGAAATATTATAAAACAATTTTGGAAGTGGTATACATATCTTGTAGTATGCACAAATTTATACGAAATTTAAAAATGCATACCACAACTAACGTCGTACTCACAGCATTTTATAACGCTCATAGACAGTACTGTAAACAAAATCTTTCTTGTGTGTAAATAAATAGAACTATTATACCCACCATATCTGACAGCATGAATTTTGTAGTGTACATCAGTAATTCGTATAAAGTCCATTATGGTTTGAAATTGCGTAACATCATAAAAATACGCTAATATGCTGCAAAAAAGTGTCATGTTTGCAATTATGTGAGCGAGTTGTTTGAGTGAGAATACATTTATACAATTTATACAATAAATAACTTACCATACCTACATTTAAAAAAAAATCTATATAAATTATTAAAAATATTTCCTTAGTTTCTATTATATATTTTATTAAAATTTATATCTTCAGTATTAATAAACTTAGAAATTTTCCTGTAAAATACATTTCTCTGCCGAATTTAAAACTTTCAAAAATGTATTTATTTCAGACTAATATGGGTATTCTGAAAGACACATTACACAAAGGACATTAACTTCAAACATTTCAGTGGTTCTTATTCCATGAACCATAAAGTCGGAAAATTTTGCGAAAAGAAACATATTTTCAAATAAACGTAAATTGTTCAAAAACATTTCTGAGAAGTTAAGATAGTGTGTAAAGTGTTTAAAATTGTTATAAGTACTTAGTAGTTTGCATTTGCAGTAGAAGTACATTTTAATGAAAATTTCAGGATACATAATTGAATAAGATGCATTCATTTTTTATGCTGAATCACAGAAAATAAAAAAAAAATGTTCTATCGGTAAAATAAGAAAAAGAAATTGCATTTTGTAAATTAAGAAATATATTTAGGACAGAAATGTTTCTGAATCCATTATTACAATATCAGACAATATCGTGTAATTCATTCATTCATTTTTGGTTTTTTCTGACCAGATAGTTTTTTAATATTGTATCTCTCCACGTTTTACTAATAGCTTCATCTAAATTGATATTAAGAATAAGAAAAATAATATTACTAGGGAAATGATAATAATAATAATGAAGCATTTTATTTAAAAAATAATAAAACGAACTTAAATTGAATTTTTGTTTGAAATATAGAAATAATTTCTGAATTTTATGCATTTTTAATGTAATTCTAACGAAGTAAATTACTTTTATCATTATTATATACTATCTTAAATCATACTGCATAAATCTTCATAGACGTTTCATACTGCAACTATCTTAATTTCATACGGCCTAATCCGAGTGTTATATGTATATTTGTTTGCATATTCATGTACATGCATTTACTTATATTGTACAAACATATTTTAGGCTATTAAAATATTATAGCTGGAAAAGACAACTTAATTAAAAGAAATCGTTAAGATATTCAAGCTCATACACTGTAATGATTACGAATTTGTTAGTCCTGTATATGTACATAGTTGTCACTTTCCCAGTTTTTCAAATACCAATATTTTTAAACAGAAAAACTTATTTTGAAGAATCGCGCAATTTCTGCAATTAAATAAAGCGAACATTTTTGGAGGAATTTACTGGTATTAAAAAAATTGGAACGTTGACAACTATGTATGTAGTATGCAAAAATGTAGTTAAACTTTAATTAATCATACTAGATATGAAAATGCACTTATAGCATCTATCGTTCATAGATTATACTATAATAAAATATTTTTTGTGTCCCGGTTAAATAATGAAAACTATTATTCCCGTCACATTCTACATATACATATCTACATACATATACTACATCTACCCGTCCCATACATTAAGTATCTTGTAGTCCACCTCAGTGATTCTTATAAATTTCAGTATGTATTGAAATAGTGTAACATCATTCAAATAACTGGCCATTATGCAAACGAATTGTTTGTGTGCCACTTTATGAATGGTCCTATAATACACAGAAAGCATGTTTTAGACAACCTCAGAAATGCATATCAATTTCAATATATTTGAAATAATTAAACATAGTTGAAAAAACCGCAAACGAATTTTCCGCATAGGTCATAATGTAACAGGATATATTTAGTGTTCCTGTGAACGATCTGTAAGTGCTACACATACAGCTAACTTCCCATGCTAAACCTCAATATCATATATAAGGTTCACGTCAATCCAAGTGTATTCGAAAAAGTTAGAACTGTATTCAAAGTATTGAGAAATTTGTACGGATGTTTTTTAGTTAAAATTCAACGTATTAAAGTGATAAAAGAACCTCGAATATATAAAATATTGGTAATTTTATTATTTGTCTACTTTTTAGCGTTGTTTTAAAATATAGAAATTGTATTTTCTTTTTATTTATTTAGAAATAACTTGAAAATATTTCTTTTACTTTTTTTACTAATTATAAAAATAACCTTGTAGGAAAAAAGGCTTTTCTTTACTCTTCTTAAAACAAACAGGAGAAAAAGAAAAAAATGTAAATTATCAAATGTTAAACAAGTATAACATTTAAAATTCAAATATTTTCCATTCCTTAAGAAAGGTGTTACACAATACAATAAAAAAAAGTCCTTCCGGCCAGTGCCGGGAGGAAGAGGTAGCTTTCAAATACCTTATTTTAAAAAAGCCAACTTATATTATTCAAACACACGAAGCTCAATTTAGTGGAAACCGAATATAGGAGATTCAATACTAATTTTTATCAATACTAAATCATTATGAATGAGAATTTCACGAAATTATTCAGCTTTATCCAAGCTGCTTTTATTTAAAGTAACTGATATTTGGCTGAAATGTTGATGTATACTATCCACATGCTTTCTCACATGGAAATAGGCAAATACGTGTGTTATCGGGTGACAAATACAAGATCGTTTCAAAATGTTAGCCATGCTAGAAATTCAAAGTGCTATAATTCAACCATTTTTTAAGATATAAACAAAAGAACAAATTTTCAGAAACAAAATCTGCTCCGGAATCTTTGTATCAAGGCCAAACACATAAAAAAATCTTTTTCATTTTCCAATTTTTTAATACCTCATTTTAAATTTTAAATTTAATTTTTTTAAATGGCAACCCTTTTGAAACAAGATGGCGAATAAAGCTGGCCAACGAACTCGGTCGAGACATTGGTATGTACTATGTACAGACCAAGTAACATCCAAATCGGTTCATAAATACGCTTGTTATCGCGTGACAAAAATCAGGTCGTTTTAAAATGTCAGCCACAATAGAAATTCAAAACGCTATAACTCAGCCATTTTTTTTTAGATATAGACGAAACAAAAACTGTTCCGGGATCTTTGTATTAAGGTCAAACACATACAAAAAAAAATCTTTTTCATTTTCTAATATTTTGGTATCTCATTTTAAATTTTAAATTTTTTAAATTTTTTTAAATGGCCGCCATTTTGAAACAAGATGCCGGATGAAGCTGGCCAACGAACTCGGTCGAGATATTTGTATGTAGTATGTACACACCAAAGTACATCCAAATCGGTTCATAAATACGCCTCTTATCACGTGACAAATATCAGGACGTTTCAAAATGTCAGCCACGCTAGAAATTCAAAATGCTATAACTCAGCCATTTTTTGAGATACAGACGAACCAAAAACTGCTCCCGAATCTTTGTATCAAGGTCAAATACATAAAAAAAAATATTTTTTCAATTTTCAATTTTTTGGTACCACATTTCAAATTTAAATTTTTCTTAAAAATTTAAATGGTTGTCATTTTTAAACAAGATGGCGGATGAAGCTGGCCAACGAACTCGGTCGAGACATTGGTATGTACTATATACAAACGAAGTTACATCCAAATCGGTTCATAAATATGCCTTTTATCGCGTGACAAAATTCAGGACGTTTCAAAATGTCAGCCACGCTAGAAATTCAAAATGCTATAACTTAGCCATTTTTTAAGATATAGACGAAACAAAAACTGCTCCGGAATCTTTGTATAAAGGTCAAATACATAAGAAAAAAATATTTTTCCATTTTCAATTCTTTGGTACCACATTTCAAATTTAAAAATTTTAAGAAAATTTTAAATGGCCGCCATTTTGAAACAAAATGGCGGATGAAGCTGGCCAACGAACTCGGTCGAGACATCGGTATGTACTATGTACATACCGAATTACATCCAAATCGGATCATAAATTCGAGAGTTACAGTATGACAAAGGTCAGATATATATATATATATATATATATATATATATATCAACTTTTGAACCGAGGGTGGTTTCGGGGTCTGGGGGTCATGATCGATGAAAATATACCAAAATTTTTTGAAATCGCTTTCCTCCGAACGGCTGCAATAGGTAGCTTTTTGTAATGAAAGCTACCTAAAATCAGGACGTTTCAAAATGTCAGCCACGCTAGCAATTCAAAATGCTATAACTCAGCCATTTCTTAAGATATAGACAAAACAAAAACTGCTCCCGAATCTTTTTATCAAGGTCAAACACATAAGAAGAAAATATGTTTTCAATTTTTAATTTTTTGGTACCACATTTCAAGTTTTAATATTTTTAAAAAATTTTAAATGGCCGCCATTTTGAAACAAAACGGCGGATGAAGCTGGCCAACGAACTCGGTCGAGAGATTGGTATGTACTATGTACACACTGAATTACATCCAAATCGGTTCATAAATACGCCTTTTATCGCGTGACAAAATTCAGGACGTTTCAAAATATCAGCCACGCTAGAAATTCAAAATGCTATAACTCAGCCATTTTTTAAGATATAGACGAAACAAAAACTGCTCCGAAATCTTTGTATAAAGGTCAAATACATAAGAAAAAATATTTTTCCATTTTCAATTTTTTGGTACCACATTTAAAATTTTAAATTTTTAAAAATTTTTTAAATGGCCGCCATTTTGAAACAAAATGGCGGATGAAGCTGGCCAACGAACTCGGTTGAGAGATTGGTATATACTATGTACACACTGAATTACATCCAAATCGGTTCATAAATACGCCTTTTATCGCGTGACAAAATTCAGGACGTTTCAAAATGTCAGCCACGCTAGAAATTCAAAATGCTATAACTCAGCCATTTTTTAAGGTATAGACGAAACAAAAACTGCTCCGGAATCTTTGTATAAAGGTCAAATACATAAGAAAAAAATATTTTTCCATTTTTAATTTTTTGGTACCACATTTCAAGTTTTAAATTTTTTTTAAAATTTTAAATGGCCGCCATTTTGAAACAAAACGGTGGATGAAGCTGGCCAACGAACTCGGTCGAGACATTGGTATGTACTATGTACACACCGAATTACATCGAAATCGGTTCATAATTACGGGAGTTACAGTGTGACATAGGTCAGATATATATATATATATATATATATATATATAGATATATATATATATATATATATATATATATATATATATCAATTTTGAACGGAGGGTGGTTTCGGGGTCTGGGGGTCATGATCGATGAAAATATACCAAAATTTTTTGAAATCGCTTTCCTCCGAACGGCTGCAATAGGTAGCTTTTTTGTAAAGAAAGCTACCTAAAACCCACTTTTGACATGTTTCGGTTTCAATCGAGTTAAAAACCATAACTATTAAATTCGTCTTCAGTCAAGACAAATGGCTCTCGAGAATGGAAATAGATGTCTGCACAGGACGAAATTTTCAGGTCCGGGTCCGACCCGACTCATACAAAAAACAATTCGACCTGGCCCGATAAAAAATTAAAAGTTTGACCCGTGCCCGGCCCGGCCCGTAGGAAAAAGATATTGACCCGGCCCGGTAAAAAACTTAAAAGATTGGCCCCAGCTCAGCCCGGAAAAAAGTTTAAATCTCGGCCTGAGACCGGATCAGGCCGAGTGAATTTCTACAAAATATTCATTTTTACTCGATCTGGTCGAAAATTTGTCTCGTACGAAGAGTTCTGACCAAAAATATTTATCTTTTTTTTTCATGTTTATAATCCTCATTCTTATAGATGTGCCGCAGTCTGCGATATTTATTTTTCAATGAATTTCTATTTATTCTATGTAAATGTATCAGTTATCATTAATATTGTTAATCCATATCCCATGTATTGAAGTGTTCAAATACTGAAAAAAGACTATTCAGTAAAATAATCTAAGACGGGATTGCATAGAAAAAAAAATGCGTTATACACAAGTTCCTTTCTTAGCAACTGTAAATGTATTATATATATTTTTTGTTGTGTATTAGTATATCAATTATGCATGGACCAACACGTTTTTTAGTTTAAAACAGAGTTCCATCATAGGCGGGTACTTCTTCATGCGTTTTACTATATTTTAATTTAGCTATATTTTAATAAGCGTAGAAATCTGCTGTTCTGTAAAAATAATAAATTTTAATGTATAAGTGTAGAATAATGGCGATTTAAAAATATAGGCATTTATTGCAAAATTTTTGGGCCAGACCTTATTTTACAGAATTTTTAATGGACCAGACCTCGCTGATTTTCATACGGGCCTGTCCGTTCCTTTAGAAAAAACTATAGCCCGGGCCGAAAAGAGTGGTGACAAGCCCGACCAGACCCGAGTGCCGGGAGTGAAAATCAGTCCGAGCCCGGACCGCGGGCCGCGCCGGGCTCGACCTTCGGGCCACGGGCCAACCCGTGTAGATCTCTAAGATATATATACCATGCATTAAACACACGCAAAACACATAAGCCGTCTACTGTCAAATATGAAAATAAAATAAGGCAATGATTTAAAACTGCTTATCAATGTGACTCTCCCTATTTAAGTTTTCAGTAAGGTATTTATTCAGAAATTCTAACCATAAATTTGGAATAATAAAAGGAAAAGCGTCATTGCAAATACACTCTTTCCGTGTATTTATCTCAATGGACAATTGATTTTTGTTTCAAATTTTTATCGTAAGTCCATTGTAAGGGAGTCTATTAAAATACATACACGTAAAGCGTATATTTGCAATGCTATTTTATCTTTTATTATTCCATATTTATAGGTAGAATTGCTGAATAAATACTGAAAACTTGAAAAGAGGGAGCCACATTTGTAAACAGTTTTAAATCAATGTCTTATTTCATTTTTATAATTGACAGTAGAGGACTTATGTGTTTAGTGTTTGGTATATATCTCATTGTCGGGATTCATTTATCTTGGCCGGAGACGAATTTCATGATTATGGTTTTTAACTCGATTAAAACCGAAACATGGCAAAAGTAGTTTGTTTTTAATGTATTGTGTAACACCTTTCTTAAGAAATGGAAAGTTTTTGAATTTTAAGGGTTTGTGAAATTTTGATATACTTTTTTTTTTAAACTTGGAAAAAAAAAACATTTTATGTATAAGAAAAGTTTCCTGAAAAATAATTCTTTTCACACTCACCTATTCCCATGGAATGATGCAATAATGTAATGTAGCGTATATAAATTAAGCAGTAAATATATTTTTTTCCGTTTTAATGTGGATTTTGTTTCTTATATTTAACTCTTAAGTTTTAAGCATAGTATTTCTTTAAAGCAATACCTTATTACTATTTGAAACTTCAGAAATACACGAGGGTGGTTTAATAATCATTGTACCGAGTGTATAGTAAAGCGAGGTGAGTTTTTAGCACGCTTTTCACCCCTTTTAAATTTCAAATTTTTAAGGAACTCTTCTCAGAGAGCATTTATATCTTATAAGTAATTACCAAGTCAAATTTCAGTTGCTAGCCCCTTCAGTATCACAAAAATCACAATTTAGAACATTTATTAAAATGCAACCGCAAGGTGGTAGTGACGCCGACATGAAATAGATCCTATATTGGAGCAAGGGCTGTCATCATCAATTTCCATTCATTACATTTGATATCGATTGGGTACTTTCTGAGATTGCGTAGAAATCGCAATTTAGAACGTTTTTTAGAACGATTTTCATCAATTTTCACCCCTTTTAAATTTCGAATTATTTAGGAAATGTTCTTAGAGATAATTTATATCTTATAAGTAACTACCATGCCTAGTTTCAAGTTGTTAGACCCTGCAGTATTACATAAGAAAAAACGCAATTTACATCGTTTTTTGTTCTTTCACCCACTTTGGGGTAGTGGCATCTACATGAAATACAGCCTATGTTGGAGCGGGGGCTGTCAACATCGTTTTCACACCATTATTTTTTAAATCGATTCAGCACTGCCTGAGATTGTGTAGAAATCGCAATTTAGAAAGTTTTTAAAAACGCTTTTCGCTCATTTTCACCCTTTTTAAATTTCGATTTTTTAAGAAATATTCTTAGAGATCATTTGTATCTCATAAATAACTGCCCTGCCTAACTCAATGTATCTGGATCTTTTAGTAACACAAAAATGGCCATTTAATACGTTTTTTAGAACTCTTTTCGCGCAGTTTCACCCCTTTTAAATTTCGAATTTTTTAAGAAATATTCTTAGTTATCATTTATATCTTATAAGTAACTACCATTCCAAAATCCATGTATTTGGGCCCTTCAGTAACACAAAAATAGCAATTTCGAACGTTTTTTTAGTCCTGCACCCCCTTTAATGGTAGTGGCACCGACATAAAATGTAGCCTATATTGGAGCAAGGGTTGTCACCATCATTTTGACACTATTATTTTGTCACCATTATTTTTTAAATCGGTTTGGTACTTCTTGAGATTGCGTAAAAATCGCCATTTAGAACGCTTTTTGCGCATTTTCACCCCTTTTTAAATTTCGAATCTTTTAAGAAATGTTCTTAGAGATCATTTATATCTAATACGTAACTATCATTCCAAATTCCATGTATGTGGGCCCTTCAGTAACACAAAAATCGCAATTTCGAACGTTTTTTTTTGCTCCTGCACCCCCTTTAGAGCTAGTGACACCGACATAAAATGTAGCCTATATTGCCGCAAGGGTTGTCACTATCATTTAGATACCACTTTTTTAAATAGGTTTGGTACTTCTTGAGATTGCGTAAAAATCGCCATTTAGAACGTTTTTTAGAACGCCTTTTGCGCATTTTTACCCATTTTTAAATTTCGAATTTTTTAAGAAATGTTCTTAGAGATCATTTATATCTAATAAGTAACTACCATACCAAATTCCATGTATCTGGATCCTTCAGTAACACAAAAATCGCAATTTCGAACATTTTTTGCTCCTGCACCCCCTTTAGGGTTAGTGGCACCGACATAAAATGTAGCCTATTTTGGGGCAAGGGTTGTCACCATCATTTTGATACCATTATTTTTTAAATCGGTTTGGTACTTCTTGAGATTGCGTTAAAATCGCCATTTAGAACGTTTTTTAGAACGCTTTTTGCGCCTTTTCACCCTTTTTAATTTTCGATTTTAGGTAGATTTCGTAAGAAATACTACCTATTGCAGTCGTTACCATGGTGCGACTTTTGAAAAATTCCTTCATAACTTTTCATTATAGGACCCCAGGAACCCAAAACCACCCCCACCTAAAAAGTTTATATATATATATATATATATATATATATGTATGTATGTATGTACTAAATTTTGTCCGCACGATAAAAGTCGCAATTATGCACGGATTGTCCTCAAACTCGCCAACAACTTTGATATGGCTAATATCTCGGCGGGGATTGAAAATGGACGAAATCGGCCCAAGAGGGTGGAAATGGGGAGGGTTCAAAATTTTGAATACTGTCTTAACATGAATCTGATAAAACCAGCTCTTACACAACAATGGCAGAAAAAAAATAAAAGTTATTCGTTATAGCAGTTGCCAACAATTAAAAAAAAAAACAATAAAATTCTCACCACAACAATTACATTTCTTTTGCAAAATTTTCACGTGTAAAATTAAATAGTTTGACAAATTGAAAACAAATTGAATATTACGTCATTTCTAGAGCAAGATTTCAGCATGAAAACTCAAAATAAAATAAATAGTTTGACGAATTATAAAAATATGTATATTGCGTCATATTGGAAATATAATGGACCTCAGCAGGTGAATATGTAACGCCATGTAAGTTTGAAGAAAGGTATTAAAACATGATAAAAACCCGACTATGGAAATATTAACACATTTTAACACTTCAAGGTTCTCTGAATTTTTTGTAGCCATTTTTTAAACCTATTCCATATACATGTGTGTGTGTGTATTCGTGTATATTATAATTTTCGCAAAAAGTTTAGCTCCCTACAGATCACTCTTTGTGAAGAAACTGGGTTTTATCTCTAATCTTGATTTAAGTTTTGTTGGAGAATTTAGTACTTAACATCGAAATCTACCTCCGCCTGTAGGCCCAAGCCGACAGGGATTTTTTTTTTAAGAAATGTCCTTAGAGATCATTAGTATCTTATAAGTAAATATCATTCCAAATTTCATGTTTCGGGGTCATTCAGTAACACAAAAATCGCATTTTTAGAACGTTTTTTGCTTCTGCACCCCCTTTTGGACAGTGGCACGGACATAAGATATAGCCTATGTTATAAGTTGGACAAACACCATCATTTTAATACCATTACTTTTGGAATCGGTTAAGTAGTTCCAGAGCTTACCTCCTACAAATAAACAATTTTTACCTCTTTATAATATGAGTATAGATATATAAATTTTTTAATGTCTGGTAGTTTAAAAAAAAATTAAATATAAAGACTTTTAATGTTACTGATTATTTTTCTGTGTGTAACATATTGTAATGAATTTATTCCCCTCTTTGAAACTGCTGCTACCTTTTATAAGTACATTTTTATTACTTGCTGTCTGATCATCACTCCCGTGATGAAACCCAGTTATGCTACGTCAGATAAAACAACCAAATATTTGAAAAGAGTGGTTGAATGTTAGAATGGTTGTTGAATGGAGTTAAAGTAGTCCAATCATCAAGAATGTAAATGCTTATTAGTAATACTTATAAAATACTGTATTTCGTTCCTCCTCAAAATGAAACTCGAAAACTCGAAACTCTGTAATTTCCTGTGAGGGTTAATATATCCATAATTGAGAAAAATTTATTTAACTTTTTTTAGAAAAGTGTTTATAAATAAAAAAAGTCTAATCATATACTAATAATATACTTATAATGATACATTTATGCAAATATAACTTCACAGTATATAAGCAAGATTACATTAAACCTGGCCTCCAAGAACATGCAAAATGCGTGAAATTGTAGACCTTTTTTATAATTTATAAAAATATCCATTTTTAATATTTTTTTACTTCAAAAAACTTTCACATATGTATTTTTTGTATCCCACAGGAAAACCATTATTTATTTAATTATTAAGATAATTTTGTAATAGTTTTAAATTACTTAAATAATGAATTTCAAGGTAATATTCAAGATCATGGTATTTTATTGCATTGAATTATAGCATAAAACGAATAATCGATAAAACATATAAGATTTAATTAAGAATAAACGAAAATTATTCAAAAAGTTTTCTTTAATAATAATTATTAAATTATTTTGTTCTTAAATTTAAACTCGATTAATACCTTAAAATTGTGTGGTAATTTGTCTAATAAATGAACATACATTTGAATAATTTTATATTTTCTAGATTGTATAAAAAGTTTAACCTCACGTAATTGTTAATTAATCTTGATAAAAACATATGCTATGGACTAAAATTTTGAAAAATGCAAATTATTGCTTACTTTAGTGGCAATATATGCAAATTACCAAAATATTATACAGTGCTTTGCAAATAAAGTTAATTGAAGGAAAACCACCGTAATTTGAATAACAGAATATGCGAAATCTTAATTACATTTCTGAAAATTAAATGAAGTTTCTGGTAAATAATTAACCCCAAAAATATACTTATGTTTAATATATATCGATATATATTTGTGTGTCTTGATTTATTGTAAATTCAATTCAAAAATTTTAATTAATCACATTTTATCGTTAAAAAATAATATATTTTTATTGTAAATTGGTTACCTAATTAGGCAGCAATAATTTTCATATTTTATTTAAAACATGCACCTACATTTTAGATTTATATAAATGATTATTTTTTTTTCAGAAAAAGGTAAATTAAAAACATTTTTCTTTCAAATAAACAAAACGAATATTTAAATGTTACAAAATATACGCATTAAGATGATTAAATAAAAGAAAGTAATGAATAAAATTACATATATATGATGTATTTTTATAAGGTATTCAGCATATTTTGAAATATATATATATATATATATATATATATTTATATTTCAAAATATGCTATATATATATATCCTATATATATATATATATATATATATGTGTGTGTGTGTGTGTGTATTTATTTATAGATTTCAAACCTGTCATGATAGATACTTTTTTACACTATTTTTTTACTCTCTTCCTAATGGCTAGGAGTTAGTTTTCCTAAATTGTTGTTGGCAACTGTTCTTATATATACAGGGTGTATCTAAACTCGTGGGCAAAACTTTAAGGGGTGATAGTACACATCAAGACAAACAATATTAAATAGGAAACTAAGGGTCCCAAACGTCTTCCGAAGGAGATAGGCGCCTTTAAAGTTTTGGGTCCAAAATTTCAAATGATTATAAAAAACGGAAAAATTGTTCGATTCGTTTGGGGTTTTTACTAAAACTATTCTTTATGTCAATATTGTCTCGAAAATAAATTTTAAAGATACAGTTCAAAAAATGTCTATAGAGGGCGCTTTAGACTTTGGAGTAACCAACAATATTTTTTGCCGTTATTTTTTGTATCTCATTACATGCTTTCCAAATTTTAGACTTAAACTTAAATTTTGAGCTAAAAATCTGAATCGTTGGGAGTGGTTAAACAGCGCAAACTGAACTGTGTTCAGGAGTTAAAATTTCAAATGATTATAAAAGACGGAAACATTGGTCCATTCGTTTGCGGTATTCACTAAAACTATTCTTTATGTCAGTATTTTCTTGAAAATAAATTTTAAAGATACAGTTAAAAAAATA
Organism: Maratus speciosus; assembly: GCA_963932465.1. Lineage (NCBI taxonomy): Eukaryota > Metazoa > Arthropoda > Arachnida > Araneae > Salticidae > Maratus > Maratus speciosus. The sequence continues at coordinate 43,447,827 of OZ010789.1, forward strand.
CCGATAGAGGGCGCTTTAGACTTTGGAGTAACCAACAATATTTTTTACCGTTATTTTTTGTACGTCATTACATGCTTTTGAAAGCTTAGACTTAAATTTAAATTTTGAGCTAAAAATCTGAATCATTGGGAGTGGTTAAGTAGCACAAACTGAACTGTGTTCAGGAGTTAAAATTTCAAATGATTATAAAAAACGGAAAAATTGGTCGATTCGTTTGCGGTTTTCACTAAAACTATTCTTTACGTTAGTATTGTCTGTCTTCAAAATAAATTTTAAAGATAAAGTTAAAAAAATACCAATGGAGGGCGCTTTAGACTTTGGAGTAACGAACAACTATTTTTTACCGTTATTTTTTGTATCTCATTACATGCTTTCAAAAGCTTAGACTTAAATTTTTAGCTCAAAATCTGAATCGTTGGGTGTGGTTAAGTAGCGCAAACTGAACTGCGTTCATTGTTGAAATTTGAACCCCCCTCCTGAACATAGTTCAGTTTGCGCTGCTTAACCACTCCCAACGATTCAGATTTTGAGCTGAAAATTTAAGTTTAAGTCTAATCATTTGAAAGCATGTAATGAGATACAAAAAATAACTGTAAAAAAATATTTGTTCGTTACTCCAAAGTCTACAGCGCCCTCTATCGGTATTTTTTAACTTTATCTTTAAAAATTATTTTCAAGACAATACTGACAAAAAGAATACCCGTAAGGCATGGTGACGTCACGGCGACGTCGTTGTGAAGTCACACTGTGATTTTGTGACCGTCGATGTGACGTCATAGTGACTAGAATGCGAGGTCGTTATGGCCGTTTTAGAGGTCGTTTGTGACGTCACATTGTGACCCCTCTGTGAAGTCACGGTGTGACAAATTTGTGAAAAAGTGTGTCATTTGTGACTCTTTTGGCATTAACATTGTGACGAACCCGTGACGAAAGGGACAATGCTTTGAAATCACACTGTGACCAATTTGTGAAATATGTGTCATTTGTGACGAACTTGTCATAAACACTGTGATTTCAAATGAAAATCAAATTTCAAATTAATTGTTTAAAATGCGCAAATAGTGAAAAAGATTCCATGCTGGGACTCGAACACGGGCCATCAGTACAGCGCACTGGCATTCTACCGACTAAATCACATGGAACGATACCCAGGCTTGAAAATTTCCCACTATTACAAGTTGTCAAGGCTACAAACGCAGCACAAGATGGAATATTTAGCGTGAGCCACCAACATGATGCAAACACGAAACTCAATTAAATCTAGCATCGATTGAAATTATATTAATACTTGGAAATTTTTCCAGATAGAACCATTCGCCTTGCATACAATATTTCAAATGAAAATCAAATTTCAAATTAATTGCTTAAAAGAGAATTTCAATTTTAAATGTTGTATGCAAGGCGAATGTTTCTCCCTGGAAAAATTTCCAATTATTAATATAGTTTCAATCGATGCTGGATTAAATTAAGTTTCGTGTTTACCCCATGTCGGTGGCTCACGTTAAATATTCCATCTTGTGCTGCGTTTGTAGCCTTGCCAACATGTAATAGTGAGAAATTTTACAGACTGGGCGTCGTTCCATGTGGTTTAGTCGGTAGAATGTCAGTGTGGTATACTGATGGCCCGGGTTCGAGTCCCGGCATGGAATCTTTTTCATTATGTTGGCCTTTGCGCCTTTTAAGCAATTAATTTGATATTTGATTTTCATTTGAAATATTGTATATAAGGCGAATGATTCTCTCTGGAAAAATTTCTAAGTATTAATACAGCGATGCATTTTAAAATAAACTTTTGCTGTAAATATAAAATCTTATCTTTTTACCGTACTTTTTAGCAAAATATCGCTATTTTGGAGCCCTATTCTTCTAAAACATTTTAAATTTTTCCATTTAAAAAACAATGCTTATCAACTGACATATTTTTTATTAAGTTCTATGCTTGATATTGAGTTCAAGCTTGATATTTAGAATGTGTAAGTTTTTTAATTTGTTGTGATTTGTTATTGCTTTATTAAATATGAACATAGAGACAAACGGATATTAATACAACTATTATTTATAGAGCGGCATGATAAGCGATATTTATTTAAATTTTTTATTCCCGTGTATATTGTACACTATGACGCAAAAGTTTAGACAATGAAGAAATTCTTACATACTTTGAAAAATATTTATTCAATTTTCAAATCACTGCTTGAAATTAATGTGCTGTACATATAAACAATATTTATAACAAAGAAAAGTGGAATTGTGCATATTGCAATAAATTAAATGGTAACAAAAATAAACTGCTGTCTCAAAAGTTTAGACACAAATTAAATAAAATCGAAATAAACAATTTTTAAAACCTGGTTGCGCATCCATGCTTATGTATTACGTCATATACACGAGATTGCATGGAAGAAACTAAATCTTGCATAGTTTGTGGATCGATATCGTACCATGCATTCTCAATAGGTGTCTTAAGTTCCTTTTCAGAAGAGTATTGTCTAGCGTTGCTATAAACTTTGCGACACATGATGCTCCAAAGGTTTTCTATAGGGTTAAGATCTGGGCTACATGCTGGCCAGTCGAGAACTCTTATATTATGGGAATTAAACCAAGATTTTGAATGTTTTGCAGTGTGAATTGAAGCATTGTCTTGCTGAAATTCCCACTGAGGACCCCCTAGAAGCTCAGCAAGTGGCAGTAGGTTTTCTTCTAATGTCTGTGTATAATGCTGTGAAGTTTGACGACCACTGGTGAAGGTCAGAGATGCTTGTCCATTATAGCAAAAGGCTGCCCAAACCATCACCGAGCCCCCTCCTTGTCTGCGACTAAAAAAACGTCGAGGTTCCTTCCGCAAGTCATGCCAATACGATAAACAACCATCTGGACCATTTAGATTCCACTTTATTTCATCGCTAAATATGACTGACTGCCATTTCTCTCCATATGACATATGCTTTCGAGCCCACATAAGTCTTTGTAACTTATGATGTGGTTTCAGAGCTGGTTTCTTCTGCATTTTGCTATAAACGATTGTTCCTTTTTCCAAAATTCGTCTACGAATCGTATCCTTTGATACAGAGAGTCCCGATGAGCTTTGAACTCCACGTACGCTCATTTGTTGGGTACTCGCTAGTCTTTGTATCAGCCTATCCTCTCGTACATTTGTCACACGTGGCCTCCCAGGCCGACATTTTGCTTTATATTCGGAACCACTCGATAAAACTCGATAAATAGATTTTTTTGACCTATTAATAATAGCAGAAATTTCAGAAACGCTCTTCCCTTCACCTTTCAACTGCCAAATCCTTGAAACCTCATTCACTTGAATTTCTTTAGCTCTCGGCATGTCGACTATGAAGCGCAATCGTTTGCAGAACTTAAGTACTCCAAATTTGTGACATCATCGATTCTAAATTTGCATATGCCAGCGAATATTCAAAGAAATTTAGAATAGTGTCTAAACTTTTGCGACAAGCACATTTGAATTTTTATGAAAAAAATTAGTATTATAGCAAATAAAACGACTGTCTTTTGTACATAGCATTTTAAATCAGTTTTTGAATATATTTACAGGTTTTTGTAATTCTGACGTCATAATTCTACATTTTAAAGCTGAATGACGTCATTGTCTAAACTTTTGCGTCATAGTGTATTTTGCGAATATGAGCTAAATAGATTTGGTATGTTTTATATTAAAAGACTGATCTGGGAAATAGAAAAAAAAAAAAAAAACGAGTAAGAAAAATCATGCGTTAAGCTTAGATAATAAAATACTTTCCAACACTTTCTGAATGCTTTAACAAGATATCGTAATTTAGGGAAATGACGTAAATAAGATAACTAAGTAAACATTTTAGAAAACGCATAAAACATTTGAAAAACTGATTTCAGCAGTTACCGTCCATAGCCAAATATGTTTTCCAATTCTTTTGAATAGCCCTGTATTTGATCTGTAGGTTTATACACTGAAAAAAATGAAGTACTCAAAAATGAGTAAACCGACGTGCTCATATCGAATTGAATATTTTTGGATCAAAAATGAACCTGTGCTTTCTCTATTTTGAAACATCACATGTTATAAAACACAAACAAACGAATAGTTTTGTACCCTGTAATGGTTCATTTCATTTATAGCGGCATAAATGATGTTTATTAATTTAAATATTAAATTATGCACAGCATTTTAAAAATAATTTAAAAGTGCTTGGAAATAATGCTCTTGTCATAAAAATATTCGATTTGAGTATCTTGTTAAGAATTTTGCTATTTTTCTTAATAAATAATCAATTAAACATTTCTTGTTAAGAACTTTGAACGGGAAATAAATCTCAGTACATTTTTACTTTAAATTTTAGGTTGTTTTTTTTGGTGGGGGGGGGGGGAGTACATAACGATTCATATTTGATCACAACCATGGAATAAAAAATGAGCGTATGTGTTTTTCAACTTTGAGTACATTTGGATCGGAGCTATTTTGAATATGTGAAGCATTTAAAATTGAGTACTTTTTACGCAATTTTGAGTACCCATTCTTTTAAGTGTATATATCAGGGTGGTCACAAGCAACATGGGAAAAAAAATTAACGTTTTCTTCGGGGGGACCCTCCTAAAAGTTGCCAATTAGTTAGAAAATGAGATTGGCAAAGTTTCAACTGAAATGAATAACTTTAACCCGTGCCTCGTGGAGGTTGAAGTCTTGAAAATTTGCAATTTTTGGCAAAATATTGTCGTTTTTCTTTCTTTACGTGAAAACTATTTGTCTTAGAAGCCTGATTCTTGTTTTATTTCATAAAAACAGTTCTTGCCTTAAACTTTTACTCTCATTAAAACTTATATTTAATGAACATTAGTATATTTCAGGTCAGCTCGTGAACCATACCCTCAAACTCTGCATTTTTGAAACATAAGTGAAAAATGACAAATTAATAATTTTATTACTTTTGATATTTTTTTTTGCATTATTTTCATGTATTCCATGTATCCAATTCTTTACGTGACCCTGTATATCATTTTATATATATTCCAGAAACATTTCTTGGTAAATTAAATGCAGTTCAGCGAAAAAAAGCATAACTCTTTTAAAAACCACCTTTAAGCAATTTGCGCCCCATACCCAGTAATCCTTACGAATACTTTTGTGTAGCCTTGTATAGGAATTATAGCATTTATATACACCATATATTATGCATAAATATAGTGAATCATAAAAGCGCATATCACAATTAAAAATGCATTTCCAGCAATCATCGCTAATGAACAGTACTTAGGATACAATATAGTATCTGAAATATTTTGTGTGTACCTGTAAATGCTATATAAGTATTATTCGTATTATACATGAAATAATTTATAGTATGTAAACCTCAGCGACATATATCAATTTAATTATATATGAAATAGTTTAACATAGTTAAAGTACGCCGCAAAAAATTCCCTCTACCCCTATATCATTATGTATTTGAATTCTTTTTTAGCCCTGTAAATGAACAATAACTATTCTTTGCATCGCATAGTCAACAGAATGCATATTTTAGAGCACTTCATAAATGCATATAAATTTTATTATGTTTGAAAGCGTGCGTAAAATCATTAAAAATCACTTGAAACGATTTTTCCCACAGGCCGTAATGTAACGGAAAAATTTTGGCTGTCCCTGTAAATGAACAAAGCAAGCTACAAACTTCATTACAAATAGGTACCGTGCTATGGTAAACGTCAATAACATCCAAAAATTTCAGAGCAATCCGAGTATATTTTCGAGAGTTAGAGTGCGGACAGACGGAGAGACAAACCTAAGTCATAAGCACTTTTTGACTTGTGTCCTATATTATGTATCCTGTATTATATGAACTTTTAAAAAATATATACTAAACCAGTTTAATCTATAACTTCCTATCAGGCATGAAAAACACTTTATTTCAATGCTTAAATATCATATTTTACTTTTTAGTGCCGATAATTACGCGTATCATAAACGTAGAAAATAAATTTACAATAGAAGAAAATTTAATAACCGATTCAGAATGCCGATAATTAAATGTTTGATTAAAATCACAAGCAGAAAAAAATGATTACACACAATTTAAAAAAATAAATATACCAATTTGAAAAACACTAAAAATAATAATTAGTATTTATAATTGTACTATTAAACAACAGCAAACTACAATAGATAAATTAAATGCATTATTAGATTTAACAATATCTCAAAAATATTTCCATATGGTATAAGGAATTCCTATTATTTTATAATTTTGGCAAATGTTAAATCTGAAAACATTGGTTTGAAGATTTAGGATTTTAAAAGATAATTTAAAGTATTATTAGCACTAAAAGAAAATTCTTTCAAATGTTTCGCTACTGTAATTTGTAAAAATACATTTTCCCAGTATAATGTTAATTTCTAATCTGAAACAGTTTCGTAATCTCATGATAATCGAACATCACATTTAACCCCAAAATAATAATAACTATAAGCGTTAGTAATCAAAAAATAGTAAGAAGCCGATAAAACAATTCTAAATCATTTTCGTTCCACACATTTTCAATCTCAAGTAAGAGTAAATTAATGTTTATATTAATTCCGGTATGAATGTAGGCATGAATCAGTCTCTACGCAGTTTTTTTATTCTTTACAGTTATCGAATTGCAAAATATCGCTTCTGACAGTTAACGATCAGTCTCTTACAAATATAACATAAAACTATTTAACTCATAATATACAAATCAGGAAAAAAATATTTAAATTACGTAACACTTACATATACCTTCCATTAATATCCGTGTATCCTAAAATGGTCATTTCCTTATCTTAAAGTGTTGTAGACGTGGTGATGTTCTAAAAACAGTGAACGATTTCCCGCGTCTTCTCATATTATTTTTCTGTGGGCAGACGATTTTCAAGCAGATGGTCTGTTGCAGATTATTTGTTTTTGTATACAAGAAATATAGAACTTGAATGCGCAGTAATTTTCTGAAAGTATCGTTAATTAAAATTTTGTATTTGAAGAGATCTCCAATGTATTTAACCTTTTCTTTTTATCCGTACCAAATAATTCAAGTTAAAATGTACTGTAAAGTTCTTTTTTTCTAAATAATTATAATAATAATATTCATAATTAGAGGTTATTAGATAAAACATTGTTTAAATTTTTAAAAGGTGTAAAAATAAATTTAATGGTAATAACGACCCCCCCCATCTTTTTTTCTTTTTTTTTAAAGTAAAGTTTGTTTTGCACAAATTTTGTATATTTCTTTTATTTTCGGGAAATGCTAATTTTATTTAAAAAGTCTGAAAGAAGTAGAATTTATGACTTGAATACAAATTATAAAAATATTCTAAAGCAAGAAATGCATAGATGACTAAACTCTGAAGACTCTTTCTACGTGCTCATTAAAAGGTGCAGATTTAACTGTAATAGAAAATTTTTAGTTTGAAACCACAGAAGTGTTTCGAATAATCCTGGTCGTTAAAAAGAGAAAGAAAGAAAGAAATTTCCTCCCAGAAAACTAGATATGTAAAGTGTATAAATTTAATATTCCTAATTCTAAATATATTATCGAAATGCTAGATAAAATTGAAATCATGAAAAAGTATACATTCACTGTCTTAGATATCAAATTGATAAAATATAGCCTGGAAATTTAGTTTATTAATGTTTGTATCGTGCACTTTATTTATTATCCCCCCCCCCCTCCCCTTTAGTGACAGAATTTACCATTTGCTATCCACTAATATATTTTCATTCCTTATGCTGCTGTAACTCGTGACTGTTTAAAATATTTCTCTTCATTTTCAAAGATTTTTGTTCATATTTTTGTCACACTGTGACTTACAATATAGTGTTATTTTTGTCACATATGTGACGTGACGTACGTTACATAGCAGTGACGTCACAATTTTTTTTAATTGCCAGAAAAATATAATTTTACAGTAAATAACATGTTTTAAAGAATTTTCGTATTTTTTTAAAGTTTTCTAAGAAGTTTACATCTCAGTCACAATGTGACATCACTGAGTGGTGGCATTTTGGTCACAGATGTGATGTGACCACAGTGACTTACAGTGACGTCACAACGACGTCACCGTAACCATGCATGCTATGAGGGTAGTTTTAGTGAAAACCGCAAACGAATCGACCAATTTTTCCGTTTTTTATAAACATTTGAAATTTTGGACCCTAAACTTTAAAGGCGCCTATCTCCTTCGGAAGACGTTTGGGACCCTTAGTTTCCTATTTAATATTGTTTGTCTTCATGTGTACTATCACCCTTAAAGTTTTGCCCAGGAGTTTAGGTACACCCTGTATTGTTCATCGTTTGACCTTTTTTCACACATATTGTTAATACATGTGCTTTTCATGAAACTATTTCATGATTTTCATATTAGCTTAAATTGCATGTTGATTGTGTGCTCAAAAGTGCTGCGTAGCACTTAGAACACGTACTTCATTCTTAATTTATAGTTTATTTACACTTTTTAAACACACACGCACACACACACGGATATATATATATATATATCGCCTTTGAGGTGTTTTTAATTTCATTTTTCTATAACAGCTGTTTATCAGAATGATGTTAAGGCGGTATTTAAGGAATACTTTTCCATGCTCAACATCTCGAAATTTTCTGACACATTTTCAGATTCATTTTTAAATGAAAAAAAACATGAAAATTGCTGGCGTGATTTTTGAAGAGATTTATTAAGTGAACTATGTTTTTATTTTTCGTTTAATTAATTAGAACATGATTCATAAAAAAATATTTTCTCAGTAGGACAATATTTTTCGTTCCCAACACAATCACTTCGTGAAATTCGGTTCAAAATACCTACTTTGACATAATTTTTATAAATATATTCTTCCTCTAATAAAACTTCGACCATTATGATACAGTATATAGTTTCTGAATAAGAGAAACTACCAATTGGATGCGTTTGAAAGCAAAAATGAACTTAAAAATTAGTCAGAAAATAAGCAGTGTGGATTTGAGTACACCCGTAATATGATGATTTTTCTTCAACTGCTATGTATTTTTAATTTGTTTTTGGTGTAAGAATTGGTCCCATGAAAAACATGTTATAATGGAAATAGTAGATAATATTAAGAAGATATATAATAAATTCATGCGGATTTTATATCTTGTGAATTGACGAAATTATGGATTTTCTTCTTTTTCAACTCCCCCAACCCCACCATTTTTTTTTTTTTTATTTTTTAATTTTTTTGCGGTACGAATTGGTCCTATCAAAAACTTGTCAATATAAAAGTTGCAGATACTATTAAGAAGATTTAGAATGATTTTAATTGAATTTTATATATTGAGATTTGATGAAGTTATGAATTTCTTTCTTCCCAAAACCCCATTTTTTGTGCCACTTGAGCCCATTTTTAATTTTATCAAAAATCTGTCACGCATAAATTTTTGTCCCTTTTTTTAGAAGTAATGAGAACTTTAAACTGATTCGATATATATTATAATTAAGAAGTTTTAGGGGTTTTTCAATTTTCTCAAAACCCCTCCCTACTTCCAATTCCTTGGTCAGATTTTGCCCATTAACGAACTTGACCGAGATTTCATACCTCTTGATTTTATGCGTGAGTTCGGAAGAGATTTGTGCAGAATTATGGAAGTTATCGTGTCCATAAAATAGGGATATATATGTGAAATTCCGGTGTATCTACGTAACAGTAGTATAGGAATCCATGCTAGAAACTTTCACGACGATCCGACATTCATGAGAACAACTAGAGTGCAGTCGTGGTGGCAGGTAGAAGGTAGACTTAAGAAACATTGGAAAGAATTTCCCCTTCAACAAATAATCGAGGCGTCATAAACTTAACGTTGTTTATTTGCAAACATATATTTCATAACATTTACCGTAGATGATCCATTGGCTCTCGAATAATAGCTGTTTCACTTCATAATAAACTATATGATGTTAAATGGTATTATAATCTACACAAATCAAAAGTCATACACCCCAAGTGCCGGCTTGTTATGAAACAAATGAATAACGTAAAAAATCTGTATAACGTCTCCCAGCCATTGCAACAATATAAATACTAAAAAGAAAATGCCACGAACGGTTACATTACATGTAAAGAACCGATTCTGTAGAAAGAGCCGGAAGGACTTGGCGGCAGAACTGGTTGCGATACGACTAGCTCCGGAGGGAGGAGTACGTGTGATGTAGATGAATGGATTTAAAACTCTAGGTGTTAGTTTTATAACGTAATCAGAATGTTGGCGGGAAGCTTGCAAGGAATTATGGGATATGAAACACAATAGAACAAAATATTAAAATCATATGAAAGAAAAGAATTTAATCTCAATAAAATGAAAGAAAGTAATTTAGTGGGTTTTATAAGAAGTAAGTTACGAACGAATTAAGGTTTTTAGAATAATAATTAAAGAATACGCAGGTTAAAGGCATGAAATGAAAGACAAAAGATATTTATGATATTATTAAAGATAGGTAAAAAAAGGGTAAATATTATAAGAATTTGGAATAGTTTGACTAAGATAAAAGAGCGAAATTTTTTTATCATTACATATATATGTATATATATATATATAATTTTTTTAAAAGAGGGTGGTTTTGAGTTTCAGGGGTCATGATCTGTGTAGATCTGGAAAATTTTCAGACACTCCAACATAGCGGAGAAGGTAATATGTAGTATTTCTACGAAATCTACCTAAAAACGAAATCATAACCTCTTTCACAATATCCTTGATGAACGTCTGCTAATAATATAAAAACTATTTCAGGTGTCACAAAATATGCAACGGCAAAGATAAAAGACATAAACAGTGCATTTGAAACAGTATTCAGTTCCACAATTGAAAACGAAATCATAAAAATGACATATATTAAACGGGAAACGGGCATCGAAACGAGTGGGAAAATACTGAAAGTGAAACTTTTCAAGTATACATTGGATTATTATTAAGATTATTAACTGTAATTTACAAATCAAATGGACAATAAACAGAAAGTGGAATAAAGAAACTTGCAGAAACATAATTTGAGATACAATGTTCTTCGAACTTTTTGCACGATATCGAAAGTTATTCGTTTTGATAATAAATCTACTCGTCAAGCAAGAAGGTCTGTAGGTAAAACAGCTGCTGTGAGATATCTGGGAGAAGTGGGTAGAAATTCTACCAAAATGGTATTATCCGACTGAAAATGTTACTGTAGATGAACAATTAATAGAGTTTTGTGGCTGAAGTTCCTTTAAAAAGCATATGTCAAGTAAACCATTTAAATATAAGATAAATTTATAGATTTTATGTGAAAGGAAAACTTCTTGTGCACGGGAAGCATAATGTTATACCGGAAAAGTACGAGGATCAAGACCAGAGAAAAGGAAAGGGTATGCAATTAGTGATTTTACTTATGAGCATTCAGGACACAGCGTTAAATTTGACAAAGTTTTCCCATCCTTCAGCTTGGGTCAACTTCTTCTAAAACGAAAAAATGACTGTGCTTGGTACCATCTGAAGAAATAAACCAGAACTTCCTTAAGAAATGCAGAAATCATCGTTTTACAGAGAACACAATCATTGTAAGCTACATTCCAAAAAAGAATAAAAATCTCATTCTGTTTCGCCCTTTGATCATCACAAATAAATAGCATCAGGCCTGAGAAAAACAACAATTGGTATTGGATTATAATGCAACTTTAAGGGTTGTGGATACTCTTGTTGAACTTTTGAACCCATACATTTGAAAAAGAAATCGCTGGCTCATAATATTATTCTATAACATACTTGACACTTATGCTTACAATTCATTTATTTTATGGACCTCAATACACAACAAATAGAATGGAAACAATCTAACCAAACTAAAGCTGTTTTTGGAAAAACTGCGGAAAAAACTCATTTTCTGCACATCGAAGCAAGACAAACCCTACGAGATCAAAGTAGTTAAAAGAATTCATAGTAAAAGTCAAAACGCAACTTCCAGGTTTGCTGTGAATACTTCATTATGAAACTGCGATACGACTGCATGCAACATGATGCATCAAACGACTGATGAAACAACGACTGCATCAAACATGCAACATGACAGATCTGTCCGTTAAGCAATGACAAAAAAACTAATATACTGCACAATATTTGTGAAAAACGTATTTGCAAATCACATGTAAAATATTACAGTCCAAAATCTAAATAAAGCTAAGTTTCATTTTCATTTTTTTAATTACATGCTTTATATTATTTGATCTGTATTGAAACTACTTTACTATTATTTAAACAACTTTATTTGACCATTTCTAAAATATCTCTAAACACTTTCTAATGACCTCTTTCATTTTATAGTAGAATTCTGATTCAAGTCCTATTGACCCAAACACTACATATGTATAGCAAATTCAAGCAGAACAGCAGGGTTAAACGAATCAGGAAAAATAGAATCGCGAATGATTAATGTTTTGCTGTAAAATTGTAATAAATATGTGAGGTAGAAGGAAAATTTGATAATCTTTTGTAAGCATGTTCATTAATTTTATATTCACTTGTACCGTTACATTTTTTCAAAAAATCTGTATTGTAAAATGTAACTAAAATTGTCCTTTTGGAAAGTTTTATATTTCTTTGTTTTTTTTTATTTTTTATATGCCAATTTTTATACAAATGTGGAAACTATATCTCTTGTAAAAGATGTTTTTCTTAAACCTATAAAGAATAATTGTTGATTCACGTTAAGTGTCGGTTACTAATAAATATCCCGGAGTACATGATATGATTTTTAGGTGAGTTTCTACGATAAAAATAATTCTTCGAAGGAATCTTGTGTTGTGGTGTTACGATGAGTTTTCTAATGAAAGGAAAAAAATGGAGATTTAATTAAAGAGACATTTTGAAAGGAACTAGTATTTAATAATTCTACCCCTTCCAATCGAATATCAACTTGCGCTGTGCTTTGTGTTGTTTGCGTTGTTAGTAAGTTTACAACTGTAACACAAGATGGAATAGTCATCATGAGTACATTATCACGTGTTCAAAAAATTAGATATTTTATTAAACCTTATCTCAAATCAAGCTAAAGTTCTTTAACTCTCTACGTCTCATTACAAGAAATTGCGATGGGATTTTTTTGTGTGTGTTATTTATGCTGTTGTGTGTCAAATAAAGCAAAAATATGCAACAAATGAGATTTTGTTATATTTTAAAGGATTTCTGTATGGTAGTATATATGATACAACGGGCAGATTAAGATGAAATATGAAGGATTTTAATATATTTCAAAATTATTTTATCTTGTGAAAATAATTATAATTTTACTAATGACCTAAAAAATTTCTTTCTCACATTAAAGCATTATATATCTCCCTTTCCCTCTCTCTCTGTATATGTATCTAATTTTTTCATATAATTTTATTTTTTCCAGAATTCGTTCATTTTTACCTAATAATAATAATAATAATAATAAACTCATTTTACTCTTTGATTTTGTGCATAATTATATATATAGCACTAATGTAATATGTAGCGGAAAAAATAAACGGGTTTTTTTTTAACGGTGGCAACTTGTGGTTATTTTCTCTAACACTTGTAAAAATAAAAGTTTGTAACTCTGTCTATCTTTCTAAAAATATACACATTTAGGAAGCTAGAATTGGGAAATTTTACATACTGGCGTTTTAGAGTATAGCGGAGGTAAAAAAAAAAAGCAATGTGGATTCTAAAAATTTACAGTCCTTTTTCATTTAAAAAAAACAACAATATAACAACCATTTCCTATAAGATTTCCTATTTTCTGTTACCAAAAATTCGAAACGCACAATAAACACAGCGATTAATTATAAATATAGTAAAATACAGTACAGTTTATCTGTGTGGGATCAGTCTAGCAGGAGTTGGAGGATGTAGGAGAAATTCCATTTTTCGTATCAGTATATTTTCTCTATAATCCTCATGATATATTCCTATTGCATATCTTGTAAAAATGTCTCTTGAAGATTATTGATAAAAGATGCTGGTAAGAACAATAAAATGTGTCCTATATGCTCCGACCCCTACGCTATTGTAAGATATACCACACAGAAGAAACACATTGAATGTAATGTACTTGAGCAATACGGCTCAACAAAAAACAGTTCAAAATATTAATTCGGATTTATTTCATAATTTTCTGTATTTATATTTCAATATTTTGTTCAAAAGTGTAAACATAAAAATAATTTCATTTGTTGTAATTGCGAAATATAAATTTCAACTAATTTAATTCGGATTTATTTAATAACATGAAAATATGAATTAAAAGTAAAAGAAGTATCTTAAGTAGAAATATAACACTAAGAAATACAAATTTCCTTTGAAACAAATATGGTAGCAAAAATGCTACCATGGGTGCTATCACTAATGTCCTTGGTAGCAGATCTGCTACCTTGAATTTAATTACTCATTTTACCATTAAAAACAAATTTGCATTGAACATTTTTGTGCAGAGAACAGACGTAATTATTTTTAAACCTGCATATCACACGTATTTAGTTTTATTTTAATAAAAAAATTTTAAAAATCGAGCAAAAACTTACTACTGTTAATGCTGTTTTGAAATTTGTGTTAGACATGTTACTTCAAACATTTTTTTTTCTTATTGAATGCTCCATCTGCATTCAAAATTCATAACTAATAATACCTAAAGTTTCAATTCTTGCTGCAATGCCTTAAAAAATTCATAATTTAGGAAATTTCGTGCTAAAAAATAAAGCTGAACTTATGGAAGCAGAAATGCTACCAAAGACATTAGGGTGTTAATGCAAAATGTAAAAAAATATTTGATAATGTGTAAACCATAATACGCAGTATATAAACCTCTGAGCACTGCTGGGTCCAGATATACATCAGAGCTTCGCATTCACATGGAACAAATGGAAAACACTTTAGTTTGTGTTTGATAACAACAAGTTCATTATTCTTTCTTCAAAACAGCAGTTCCCATTCCCCCGCGTTCTATCTTTCAACCTGCGAACTATATGTATAATTATCTCATTAAGTCTAAGCTAAAACGTTCATTTGCATTTGCAGTTTCTTTGCAGTCAAAACAAGCCACTTTCAATCCATTTCCAGATTTGATACGCCACGCCGCTTCGATTAACTTATATCTTTAATGTTATTTAACTTATTTGCATTTTGAAGTTAAATTATTACTTTTATTTATTTATTTAAGTATAAAAAATTAAATCTGATTCTCAATTTTTCTTAAATTTTTAAATACAGCAATCTTGCTCAATCAATGGATTTTAGCATAAGAGTTTGTTGGATGTATACCTGGATCTAAATCAATAGCAAACAAAGACGCATCATGAATTCAGTACTTTCGTGAATATTATTATATTTGCTAAAAAAGAAAAATATCTAAAATCCCACATAATTAAAATGATTTTACTAATAAAAAATAATAATGCAAACCCTTTCATGGGTTGATATTGTTATTCAAATTATTATCAGCGATTAACAATGTATCACACGCAGAATGCATAGCAAATTTACTAAGACCGAAATTACTTTCCAGTGCGTGAAAATTAAAGAAGTTAGAGTAATTCTATATTCTGTCAGCTGCTACTTGCTCTATTGCCCATAGGCCTGACATTTGGGGTCACCGATGCCAAACCAAAAACTTTTATAATATGTAAATTGCTTTTTAGAATCGACTTTATATAATTTATTGTAGATGAACTGCTTTTCTAAAATTTTATGCAAATGATGTTAGTTTATTTAATTTAAAATTCACGATTAACATAAATTGCTAAAAAATGCATCAGGGCAATATTTATATTCAAAATGAGGGAAATAGATGATTTTCCAAAAACTAAATAAATTTATCATGAAAAGTTAAATTACTATTGTCTTTCAAGAAATTGTTTGTAGCTCATGTTTATATGAGTGTCGTATTTATTAGGTATTTAAATAGATATTTCATTTCGTAAGACTTTTAAAATAAATGTATTTTAATATAAATAAGTTTTAAGAAGTGATAGTGTATAAAATACAAAAATAATTTCATTGAAATGTATATTTTAATGAAAATAACAATATTTTTGTTAAAAGATGTATGAAAATCATCATAAATTTATTTATTTATTATTAATATTGTAACATTTTATTCCAATAATAATAAAAAAAAACGGAAATATTTTATATTTTGGTAAGTACAATTCCTCTTTTCTTGAAAATATATAAATGAATTTGAATTTATTAAATAATTAAGTTATATATTTTTATCATATGTGGTTTTCTAAGTATTTTAAAAATTCTAACTTAAAATTGTGAATTCTGAATGCTATTGGAAAAGAATTAACTAAAAGTTCTCACTTATACCTAACATGAAATCATTCCAACACTGCTTTAAGGATAGAAATTTAAATTTATTGTCTAATCTGGCGGTTATTTGAGAGATTTTTCTCGCTACAGCAATTTATTTTCGAGAGTAAATTTTGAAGCGAATAAAAAGTACTTTTTTTTTTTTTTTTTTTTTTTTTTTTTTGCTGAAGGGCTGGAGTGTCAAATATACAGATTCTTTGACAGATTGGAAATAATTTATTTTCCCGCTTAAAAAAATATAAGGAGTTATTTTTAATTTTTTAATTCATTTTATTCAAACAATAATTAAAGAAAGAATACTCAGAGAAAAATCGAAAAATAATCAAAGAATAATTAAAAGGTACTTAAAGAAATGAAACGGTGTTTATCACCAAAGCCGTAGAAGCAATCATATTGATAATTTCAGCTTGGGTTTGTGAATAGAATTTACTGATACAGGTTTAATGAACTCATCTTCTTTTTATTAAAAAAAATACTATTTTTAACATCCAAAATACTTTATGTTATATTAACTAATTTTGAAATCCCTGTGTTATTAATAATAAATTATCAAATTATTTTGAAAATTATATTATATATCAATCACAATTAAGTCAATCATTTGACTTTCGTCAATTTTCTGAATATAAGAACTCAACAGCGTTTTATCTTTATTTAAAAAAAAAATAATAATAAAAAATCATAAATCCACGATTTTTATTTAATTCATTGTGTTAAACTAAAAAACTTGTTGTGTGTTATAATGCGACGAATATTTAAAGGACATTCATCATCACTAATGGAACATGCTATTGCTAATAATGCAATGAGTGACATAAACAACTGTCCAGATAACCATGGAGAATGAAGTATATGTTTGAAAAGCTGTTGATGTGAATTTGAATTTGAATTGATTATAAATTATACTATGAAGGAACGTATTAATATAGTGATTGAAGGATATAAAGTAGTAAGTACATATAATACCGCAAGTAAGTTCAGCATCTAAAGAAATTGGATTTGAACAAGAACTTTATTTTATCATAGCTGATATATATTTAACATCTAAATTTCCTGTTTGTACAAAAATTAAATTTAAAAGAAAATAAAGGAAATGTGATAAAAGCAGGTCAGTTGTTTGAAGAGCTGTAAATTTGAATTTATTATAAATTTTAATATGGAGGTACTCATAATAATAATCATCATAATTCTTCGTTGTTTTCTTCACTGAGCTGTTTGGGGGGATTTACGAATTTCCCGTTGAACTGTTTACCAATTTGAATTAGGTTTTTAATATGTACATATAAAGTGTTTTTGTCAATTTATATTTAAAAAAAATACTCCTGATGAAGGTTCTAAAGATTAAACCGAAACGTAGAGATTTATTTTATTCATATGTTTATTAATGTTTATAATTCATATGTTTATTAAAAAAACGCATTTAAGTTTTGCATTTTTCTCCACATAAATGTACCATTATATATTTTAAACTGGTATATAAACCCATAAAAAATGACGTAATGTTGATCTGCGTTTCATTTTCGTAAGATTTTACACACACACACACAAAAAAAAACAGAAAAAAAAACAGAATGAAGCTTTTGTTATTGTAGGGTTTGTGTTGTAGATAAGCACATCTTAAAACTGACAAATGATTTCTACAAATACAACTGCTGAGGATATTTATTTACTTAATATTAAATTTCTGAAAAAGCTCAACAATTGGACAAAACAAACAGCTGTATTTATTGCAACAATAATAATATTTAGAATAGTGAAACACAATTTCTGAAGACTTCACAAAACATTAAAATTAAATATTCAATCCGTTAAAGGTTTTTTTTTATGTTATTTCTTTAAAAATGAATGAATCTCAATAATGAATAACTCAAAAAACCGCTTTCCATTAAGGGTTCATCTGGACAAGGAGTTAAGAGATGGAGATATTGTATTAGAACTCAGTGGGATTACTCATTGACGGGGCTTTATGTTTCATTTTTAAATATGGATTTGGCGCCAGTTATCATCAATCAATGTAAACAAAGGAATATTTTGTTCAAATTGTACCTTTTTTAAATAGAAAATATGCAGGATGCATTGATTTAGTTCAAGATAAATTTTTATGAGCTTCAGCTGCATAACATTAAAATTTCAATTTGAATTTATTATAAATTTTAATGTGGGGAAACTCATTAACACACTGGCGGAAGAAAATGAATAAACAAGCATACAAACTCATGTAAATTTTGCATTTATCTCAACATAAATGTACCATTATATCAATTTAATGATATTATAAGAACATTTGAAATTTTATAATCACGTTTGAAACCATTTTAACTTTGTTATATTTGCGTTAATTTTGAGAAACAGTAATTCTTCCATCGACTTGCATGTGGAATATTTATGACTGTATATATTTATGATTGTTGCATTTTATGTTTGTAGGATACTTGTCACTCAATGAAAATATAACATAGCACCTTCTGAGTGACCATGTTTCCGATAATAATCTGTATCATAAGAAACCTCAGAAACAAATATATTTTCAATATTTAATGAAACATTTACAAAAAAAAAAAAAAAAAAAAAAAAAAAAATGTGGCTGTCACTGATTTTTCAAAACCTTCTTGTGTAAATTTGAAATTTTATTAATAAGTTTTCTGAAACAGGAATAGGCATTTTCAGAATGCTATTAATTCTCAACAAAATATTATCAGCTTTTGAACTTAAAGTATACATGTCAGATGCAGAAAATTATATAATTCAAAAATACATACATAATTAATTCTGGAAAATCATTAATTATACAAAAATATAAGACCAGAGATATTCATTGACAAAAACACTAAAAACAGTTGAATACAATTAAAATTAGACGTTTCGACTCCATTCCGCAGTCATTATCAGTACTCGTACATAATCACAAAACATATTAGAACTACAACAATTAAAAATATATAAAGTTATGTTTTAACAAGGAAAGAATATTTTGAAGGAGCCTGGCTAGCGTCATTAATTAGAGATTCAGCCATAACAGTCAATTAACCTAAATTTTTTTAGTACCTTTAAACATAAATGTCCCAAATTCAATGTTAGTGGTGTCGTATATAAAATTATTTGCATAGGTCACAAGAAAATCTACATTGGTGAAACTGGATGCGGTCTAAATGCAAGAATGATTGAACATATATATATATATATTAATAAATTATAAAGGTACTTTAAATTGAAGATTGGTTGCACAATACAGTGCTCAGAAAAAGTTTAGGCAATGATCTGTTATGCATCTGTACTGCGAAGTTGTACTACGCATACTATGCTTCTGTACAACGAATTGTTGTAATTCAACTGTCACATATTACTGGGGACTTATCCTTTGTTCACAAAAATTAAATTTTAAATTATACCTTTTACACAATAAATAATGACAAAGAAAAAAAAAATTAACATGGTGGCAAAAGTATAGACAATCTGTCTATTTACAGAAAAATAGCCATAAATTAAAATCGAACTACATCTACATTGTGTGCAATTAGTGCAAATATGTGACTAGGAAAGTAACCTGTGTGAGGAAATTAAATGCTGCATCACTTGGGAGTCTATTTCGTACCAAACATGTTCAACAGCAGTTCGACGTTCATTAACAGAGGAGTATTGTCAAAAAATTGCGTAAACATTATGAGATATGATGCCACAAAAGTTTTCGATTGGGTTCAGATCAGGGCTATTCGCGGGCCAGTCGAGAACAGTAATATTTTGAGAGTTAAATCAACTTATGTCTTGCATGCGACATGAATGGACGCATTATCTTGCACAAATACGTACTTTGGAACAGCTAAAAGTTCACCAAATGACTGTAAATTGTTTTCCAATGTATTTATGTAGTCTTACGCTGCATGTCAACCATTGAGGATCTCCAGAGATACTTGAGCATTAAAACAAAGAGAGGCCCAAATCATTAAAGAGTCACCTCTTTGTTGACGACGAAAGAAAGCCCGAGGCTGTTTACACAACTCATGCCAATAGTATTCCACCATATCTGAGTCATCTGAATTCCACTTTTTTTTTCGCCACTGAGTATCACAGTACATGACTTTGGTCCATATGACATATCTTTGCGAGCCCATTGCATTCTTGTCAATTTTTTGTGAGATTTCAAGGCTGATTGTTTTATCATTTTCATGAAAACTAATTTACATCTTTCTTTTATTCCTCTACAAATCGAATCCGTTGACAATGAAAGCTCTGACTCATTTTTAATGCGACTAGCAATCATCATTTGTCTAGATTACAGTTTATGGGTCCTACTACCATCTCGTTTTCTGGCCACACTAGGTCTTCCACATAAATCTTTTGCTTTGAAAGAGTCACCCTTAGACAGTACTTGATTGACAGACTTCTTTGGACGATTCAAAACAGCTGAAATTTCTGCAACAGTCTTCCCTTTCGATTTCAGCTTCCATACTACAATTACTTCATCTGACTGAAAATTTCTAGGTCGCGGCATCAAACTAACCAATGCTATTGCGAGGCGCACTTAATTACTTCATGCATGTGGCGTCAAAAGTTTGAAATTCTGTGAACAGTTGCCAAAAAATCATGTAAGTGTCTAAACTTTTGCAATAAGCAAATTTCACATTTTTCCGTTAAATTAAATAAAATCCGACATTAAACCCGTATTTTCGTCCTAAAATGTGTAAAATATGTTTAAAAATAAGTACAGCCATTTGTCTAGCCCAAGTGTTCGTATTTTTTATTTAAAGGTCAAATATCACCAGTGTCTAAACTTTTGCTGAGGACTGTAGGATGGTCCTTATTTTTCCAGTTATAAAATTTATTGCTCTCACCCTCTAAATCGGTTCCATTATATCTAAAAGTCATTATTGTAAAATCATTTGTATCGAAAAATCATTTGTATTGTATCAAATTTATTTGTCTTTGTTGTAATAGCAATAAAATTGTATGTAAATGCAATTATTAAGTTTATTATCTAGCGATAATAACACTGATATAAAGGTAGTAAATGTCCGTTCTCCTCTCACAGTTGGTAGTTCTAGCAACAGATACTCAACTTATTATTATTTTTTTTTTTTGTAATTTTTTTGCCTTATTAGATAAGCTAATAAGTTTCTTAAATAAATTTTTCTTTTTAAATTGCATATTTTACAGTGAGTTTTAAACTTTTATTGAGTTAGTTTAGTTATAGCTATATTACTTAGTCTTAACTGAAACCCGCTGCAAGTCTTAATTTATTTGCAGTTGAAACTATTTTATTGTTGTGTTTGCTTTGTGCTTCGTTTGTTTACAGATAAATATTTTGTAAATTTTATTAATCAATTGTTAAAAATTAAGCTTTTTCTTAAAAGTTGAATAAAATTATGGTAACAAGACTTAAAACAACGTATATCTTGTCGATAATGTAATTACTGAAATGACAGGTAACAAATTACCTTCAATAGGCATGTCATTGAAATTGTTCCTTTAACACCATAATGACTTGAAACCTATGGTGTGAGAAGCGTCTAAGGTCACAACAACAGAAATAACAAAATTTTAGTTGAAGGCCAGATTTCCTATGAGAGATCCCCAACACTTTCAGAAAAAAATTAGAAGTATTATTTGAAAAATGGAGACTGTTAAGAATAACAAAGGACGAAAAACACCTAATCAGAATGGCAATTCGCATGCATTTTCTTAAACTTAGATAACTGTTCTGATATTGATCATGACAATGCTTAAGCATTGTCAAAACATCTGAAGATAGAAAATTCTTGCTGGCATAGCGAGAAGATGGCAGACCAGGATCAATGATCGGTGTTCACATAAATGTATTGTGGAAGGCGCTGATTGCTGATAAAAAGAAAAATCTTCTGAAGAAAATATTAAAATAAATGAAATGGTCACAGCAAAAGAAATAGCAATCTCAGTACTTGAGACTTCTACAGACAGTTCAAATGAAGAAGATGGAACTGAGCGAAACTGAAACTGAAGAAGGCAATCATGAAATAAAATTCTTTGAGGATGTGGCATCAGGTTCTGGTCCATCCAAAGCTAATAGAGGGTGGAAGGCTTATCAATAAGATAACTGCTGAATTATCAACAGGTGTAGGGAGGACAAAAGTATCTGACAGAAAAACAATATTTGTAGTTGCCGAAAATTCAATAAATTCCGTATATAATATTGAAGAAATCAAGTTGAAAAAGGATACGTTTTGTTAAAAAAAATTATTAGTAGATTTAAATAATCACAAAAATTAACATAAATGGTAGGAAGAAATGTTCCCTTTTTCGTCCACTGTGAAGGGAAACTTTTAAATAGAATTAACTGGTTAAAAAAAAAAAAAAAAAAAAAAAAAAAAAAAAAAGATAGATAGCAATTATAATTTTTAGAAATGGAGTTTATCAGGCGCTCTCAGTTGCTGAACGTCCAGCTGAAAGTATTAGCATATTTAATATTTTGTGAATTAGGAAATTTGAAAATATAATGTTTTTACAATAGAAATACAGAAATATTTCCGAATTGGAAAAAAAAAAAAATGTATATCAGACCCCTCCTACCTCCCCCCCCCCCCCCTAACGCCAAGAAAGCTCAAAAGATGCAAAGGTATAAGAGATCATTCTTTTACAAATATTTTCGCTTTTTGCAACCAATAATACTTTTGAAGCAAGTTAAAGTAATGCATCTAGAACTCATTCTGAACTGTAATTCAACTAATCGATGTATTAAATGAATTTTATAACAAGTTATTTTGTACCGTCCGTATATAAAGGGTTAACTGCCACAGAATGTGAGATAAAGATGCTATTACAATGCGAATAGTGAATGTACCTGAGAAAGTTATTATTTTTACCATGCAAGTTAAAAAATGTCAACAAGTTGGGGGGGAGGGGAGGGGGGGGGAGTTATCCGGTATTGCGTTAAAATCAATATTTCACGTAATTTTGGAATTTTTTTCAAAAAAAAATATTTCTGGGGTCTTTTTACATTTTTTTTTGTTTGTTTTAATTTAAATGTCATCATAAAAAAGGCTATAAAGAGAAATTTTGACAAAATAAACAAGTTGGAAATTGCTCGTCAAACGTGGAAAATGAGGTGCGTTCATACTAAACTAGTTTTATAATAATTTTTTTCACCGCATATTGTACAGAATGTACATTTTAGTGCACTTCATTAGTGCATATCAATTTCATTTTCTTCGAAAGGCTGTAACATCGTTAAAATGCACTTGAAATATTTTTTTTTGCCTTTGGCCGTAACGTAAAGGAAAACTTTTGACTGTCTCTTTAATTAAACTATACATCCGATTTTCAAAAAAATTGAAATGAATCGACAAAATTTTGCAATAATTATATATTTAAAATTTCAGACCATTCGGAAGGCTGTAACATCATTAAAATGCACTTGAAATATTTTTTTTTTTCAATGGGCCGCAATGTAACGGAAACATTTTGACAGTCCCTGTAATTAAACTATACATCCGATTTTCAAGAAATTTGAAATAACTTGACAAAATTTTGCACCAATAATATATTTAAAATTTCAGACCATTCGTTTGGGTAGTTTTTGCTCTGTTATATGCGGACGGACAGACGGACTATTGGTGCTACGTATTTATATAATTACGAACGCACCTAAAAATAATCATCTCCGAAGGTGTGTAAAAAATATTATTTTTTTATAATACACATGTTAATATTGTTGTTGGAAAAGCACATAATATTTCAATTCAGATGATAACATTTATTATCATTAATAATTATTTTTAAAAGAACATGTTTGAAATAAACATTATAAAGTTAAGAAATAAGTTATAAAAAGTTAAGAAAAGAAAGAAAAATAATCAAAATCCGAAAAGCTGATATTAAGAAATACAATTTAAGATGAAATATTTTGTGATAATGACTTACCAAAATAATTATATATATAATAATTAATATATATATATATATAATAATTATATATATATATATATGAATTACTTTAATTTATTATATATTGCGTAAGGTATTAATTAACATGAAATAATTCTAACAATATGATTTTTATATTATAAAGACTTTCTTTCTGTCGATTACATAAAAATATATTTCGAAACCTTTTTTTCGGTCTATAATACATATAAAATCGAATTTTAATGTTGTTTTGTAGCTTTCATTTGCCAGGAGATACTTACAAACACGGATTTTGTCTGCTGTTTCTTGTTATCATGCACAAAACAAACATAGTTTTATAATAAAATGTTAAGTAAAAATAAAACAAAAATAGATACAAAAAGTAATGCATGTAAACGAAAAAAAAATACGTGATTAATATATTAATAGGTACACAAGTACAATGCATTCAGGTGAAAATAGTTCGTACGGTTACGCTCTATGCAATACAATAAAATATCTTTAAAAATGACATTCCTAAAGGATATAATCGGAGAGTAAATTTAAATTCCAGTAAAATTTTATCTATAAAATAAGCACATTTCCTTTATCATAAATTAATGTGAAACAATCCACAGAAAAACTGTTAAATACGCATGCAAAACAATGTTATTAGAAGCATAAATCAAATACTTTGTGCGAGTTTCACGCATAAACTAAAATCTTTAACAATGATTTAACGCACAAATACGTACGAACATGACAAAAAATCGTATACGGTCGTTTAGAAGATTCATGGATCCTCTTCCTCAGTTCGAAAAAAAAATAATATATTTTTTAAATCCACAGAACCCATTTTAATCTCTTTTTATCGCACTGAGGAAGAGGACCCAAGAATCCTCGGAACGATCGTGCGTGTTTTCTTTCTTTCTTTCTTTTTTTTTTTTTTGTGTGTGTGTGTGTGTGTGTGTCGTGTTAGTGCATTAAATCGTTGTTAAAGATTTTAGCTTATGTATTAATGTTATTATAATATTAGTACCATTAGCTATTGGTATTAATTGCACATACTGCTACAAAAAAAAGTTACTGGTGTGTAATCAAGAGACGAAACGTGCCGAGATCAAAGGATCTTGCTTATAATATGGGTTAAAATCTTGTGTGAAGCCTGCCGAAGCGACAGCGAGACTAACCAGATTGGTAAACCCGCCGTTGCCGCCTGGCACATCATCCATGGAGCAGCGAAGAAACCAGATATCTATGCCCGCCAACATCTATGGACTTCCACTACAATAATCACCCTGGTAAAAAGTAGTACTCATTCAATGGTAGAGTCATTCAAGGATGGCTCGGCTGAATCACAAATAGATGGTGGCCTCAGGCCCCTAGCGTTGCAACCAACACAGTAGGATGCGTCTTTCTCTCATTGACAGTATAGTAATGGCGTGTTAATATAATTTACTATTTTAGCTCGTGGCCATAAAGTGAGGTTATCATTTAACAATTTCTGACAAGTTTAAATTTATTACTTTAAAATTAATATTATTTTCAAACCGAGAATGAATTATCATATTTTATTATTTTGTGTGAAAAAGTATTTAAAAAAAAAAAATTCTCTTATGAACATGAAAAGAAAGAAATAGAATACTAACACGAATCTAGTTTATTTAAAATGAATTTATTTAAGCATAGTAATATTTAAATAATCAATAATAATAATATACTTTTAAGTATGGCAATATGTAAAACTGTGCTACATATACATTCTGGAAAAGGTCTTTTATTTTAATCTGTTTTTTTATAATATTATAGTTTTTTTTTTTTTTTTTTTTTTTTTTTTTTTTTTTTTTTTTTGTCTGTTGAATTTCTTATTGTCAGTTTTGAAAAATATGGATGTTTTGTTTATACTACAAAATATTAGCGGATTGTTAAAGAAAATGCTAGACATTCCTGATACCGCACACCCTTCATGACCCTGATAAATCTGACACAGAAAGAGACAGAAGTATTCTGACACAGAAGTATTTTGTTGTTTGAAGTTTTTTAAGTTCAATGTTATGTACTATCACACCTTTTTTTTTATATATAATTCCTTCCTTGACGCACTGAAACTTTACTCTTAAGTGAACATTTCAGCCATCAGGAATCTTTGGAAAGTCATCTTTCAAAATTGAAGCAAATGATGAAGCAATATGGCAGGCTTAATATGTCAAAAGAGGGGGAGATTTTCTAAGAAAAAAATCCCAACTAGAATGCAAAAGGGGTGTTGCTCCTGATGATAGGCAAAATGCTTTGAAAGTTTATGAGATTGTAGAGGCTGGCAATTATATGGCAGAAGTAAAAGCAACTATCATCAGGAATTTTGTTCCTTCCTCAAGAATTTTAGCTAATCATGTTTTAGAATTGCATGCGGATCTTAAGAAAATATTTGATGCAGTTCCAAAACACTTTTATTTTGAATCAGTATCAAATAAACCACTGGCAATGTTTATTAGTGGATGTCCAGGAAAAAGGCAAAAGATTTCTTATGTAACTAAATGTATTGTTTCAAACCACTTCAATAACGCCTTCATGAATGCTGTTGCATCTCCAACAGGCCTAGCCGCTCTTAATACTGCTAGAAGCGCATATCTTTCTAAAATTCCGTTCAAATGAAGTCTAAGTAAATCTTGGACTTTTTACATTTGTAATATGAACATATTTGTATTACATATGTTGTTTAATGTTTATATAAAATGATAAGGTACATGCAAATTACAAATATTTGAAAAAAAAAATCTAATATAAATTTCGATTTCATTTGAACGGAATTTAAGTTTTTTGGGTAGTTTAAGTATTTTGTTGTTTGAAGTTTTTTAAGTTCACATAACTTAACACTACAAGTTACAAGAATTTAACGTTAAATATAGAAGAAACTGAATGAAATATCTAAATTTCGGTCCATTTTTGCCCTAAACAATGCGGATAATAAAATGTATTTTTTTTTTTTTATTTGCAAATTAAGTTTTTGATAACTGTTTTTAATGGCTGATGAATTAACGGCAAATTGATAAAAATGGGCAATTTTTAAAAATATATTTTCTTAATGTATCTTTAAAAATCTTTAAAATTGAAAAAAAATATTTTTTCACGCATATTAGATATTTTTATCAGCTTGAAGATTTTTCAATTTAGAAAATCAATATTTTTCGTTTCTAAATGCCCAAAGGAATATTAATATTTTTTTCCAGAAGTTTTAAACAAATTCTATTTACTTTTTTAAGCAGAAATCTCTAAGTGCACATTTATTTTGATTTAAATCTATTCTATTCAGATACTATATTTATCTACAGTTTGAATCAATAGAAAACAACAAATGAAGGTGTAATTTTTAATCTTTTTACTGAAATATCGGTAAAAACTTCAGGTAAAAGAAAGCAAAAAAAAAAAAAAAAAAAAAAAAAAAAAGAGCAGATGAAGCTATCTTAAATATTGTAAAAATTTGCCAATTTTTGGTTTAATAATTTTTTAAATGAAATACAGTTTTAAAATATATTTAAACAATTTCTTATTACACTTAAATAATTAAAAAGCACGGATTTCCAATTACTCTTTTTGTTAAAATAAATTACCATTTTTTTCTAATTTCGTTTGTTCAAAATATTACTTATTTTCATACATAAAACCAGTAAAACATAAAGAATATTACAGATATATATATTTTAAACTCAAGACCTATTTTACACAGATCTGTTTTGGTAGAATAAATTTTAGTCAAATATATTTTTTTAAATAAAAACTTAGAGATCGTCAATTCAACAAATAATCGCTCTTTTAGAATTTCGAAACAAAATTAAATTAATTAGTTTTCTAAACTTTTTGACTAGCATTAAGTAGAACATTTAATCCATATAAAATATTATTAAAAATACTTCAGAGAAAAAATTGAACTAAGAACAAATGTATCAAACGCGTATGAAATGTTAAATAAATATTGAATACAGAGGTATTTTTATAGCCAGCGTATAAAGTAAAACTAGAGAACTCATAAAAAATTACAGATTCATGTTATACGACGCGTATAAAAATGAAAATTTAAATTTAAAAAAGGTAATCATAATAATTGTGACTTCTAATATTAATGAATAAAAAGAGCGACTTGCTAACATAAATGAACCGTAGTATGATTCAAAACGGTTTATGAGAATTCAGGTAGACAGACAAACATTGCAGCATCTCATCTCCTAGTTACATATTTAAATATTTTTACTTTATATTCGTAATTTAATCACATTTTATTATGTCAATAAAATAAATTTAATGCTACATGTCGCGTGAAGTCTTCTATGTAAAGAAAGTGTTGCTCATAGCATCATACCTAAAGCAGAAAAATTTAGTTCTAAATCTTAAGTTTGCATTATGCGCCAAAGCAAACTATACGCCGAAATATGCACAAAATGTTTTCAAAAAGAAAGCAAGATAATGTTAATACAAAGAAAGCAAGATAATGTTAATACAAAGAAAGCAAGATAATGTTAATACAAAGAAATCAAGATAATGTAAAGCCAGCATTGCCAGTCTTGCAAAGAAAGCAAGAAAAACATAATCTGAAAAGTTGCCTTTTAAAATATTTTACACAATTTTAAACAAATGTATCTAATAGAGCCTTAAAAATGTACTCTTCTTGGATATGATACGAACCTTGAAGATGTGTACCTGTGGAACTTTGATACGTTAAGAATCACCAAATGTATTTTCTTTGCATTTCAAGCCATTTTGCGCCACTTTTTAACATTTTTAGAGTTCCAGACGTAAAAAGTAACAACGAAACCATTATAAGATCACTCCTTTGTCTGTCTGTCACAATCATTTTACTCATACATTATGGAGCGTGGAAAGTTTAAATTGGCTGAAATAATAAAGACTTCTGGACCACATATTTATAGATTATTAACCATTAACAAATATACTTAGAAAAAATGTAGAGGGTCTAATTAAGTTACCTGAAAAAAAATATTCTCTTTGTAAATCGTTTGAGGTGTCGTGTGAAAGCTTTCGTAACGCAGAAATAAAAAATACATTTCTTTTAATTTTAGGTATTTTATTTTCAGATAGATCGTCGAAAATATAATGGAAAAATATCCCCCCCCCCCTCTATTTCTGAATCTACTGAAACTAAAATTATGAAAAGTTAGATGTAGTAGAAGTTAATTTAAACCTTGCGGGAAAACCATAGCGATTACCCTTGGCCAGATTATCTTTGTGAAAATCGCATTTTTCCGTTACACACAAATTTCGATTTGCGGGCGTTCAGTAAAGGAGTTGAGGAACGCTGGAGGTACCTATTAATGCAGATGTACAGAAGGATTGTTTGCAATCATATTTGATAAAAAATGTCGGTAATTAGTCGATATATTAACCGCAAAAGAAACGGATGGTTTCGGCATACATAAAGGCACGGGCGGCATACTCTATGCACCATATGTGTTTAAAGCATAGATAACAACTTTTAATAATACGAGTTGGAACCCGTCGAAATTTGACGTACTAAAATGTTTGACAGGAACTGTCAGATCGAATTTATAATAAACCTACAAAAATAATTACAATAAAAAAATCATCTTACATTTGTTGTCTAACTCTTAAAGCAAATAATATTTTAACGTAAAATTACGAAAATATTATTTCTTAAATCTTCAACTGCTTAAATTATTGAAAAATTAAACTGTATTAGATTACGTAATCAAGATGAGTAATTATGATGAAGTTATCGATGGAGCTCTTATGTTTGTTTTTACGGGATGAAAGATCAATAAAAAGGATTTCGCTTTGTCACATCATAACCCCCCCCCCCTATCATAATTTACATACGCACCACTCAAATTCACAATTTGAAAGTATTTTAACGCGCAATAGATTATTAATGAATGCATTTCCAAACTTAAAGTCACGTTTGTCCGATACAACTTTTCATGTGAACATTCGCACTAATTTAAGTTCTAATCTTAGTACCCGCGAAAAAAAAATTCAGAAATTTGTCTTTAGTTGTCATAGTAACGGCCATTTATAGTATTGGTCAAACATTTATTTTTATCAAAAAAATGATCGTTTTGTTTTAAATATATCATTTTTACTCACTGAATCATTTTGCCGAGCGCCTCAAACTCATTTATCAGCGTAATCTAAAAATATTAAAATGTAGCTGATTTATGAAGAAGAATGCGTGTTTTCTTTTCAATGCCGGGCATCATTTTCTGTTCAAAAATTATAAAAAGGTTACTTTTATTTGTAATGTGAAAATGGCATCAATAAGGATATAATGAATAAAAATAATAAACCATGAATATTTTCCCTTTACTTTCAATATAAATGGAGTACTTCAGTTGCCACGATTACAAAATTTGTATTAAAAACTACAAAAAAATTAATATTTCAAAAACAAATTGAGATACAGATTTCAAACAAATTGCATTTAAAAGCACATTTTTTTTCCCTGAACGAAGGTGAAAAAATTGAAAATGTATGATGTTTAGAAGTTTAAAAATTTGCAGTATCGAAAATTGCAAATCCGAAATTTCAAAGTGCTGCCATTCGCAAAATGACGTATGCGTTACGCACAAATATGTTTGTCCCTTATAATATAGATATTTGTGTAATTTAATACTCAGTTATTAATACATATATTTATTGTACGGAATCTTCTGTACGTGTGTAATACTCCTCGCACTTGACTGGGTTTTTTTTCTAAATACTTCCCATACATGGAAATTATTTTTTCATACTGCATATTTCAAAAATATGACTTTCTTTTTTCATATTTATTGCAACAAGAAAGTAAAATCAATCGACAAACTTTGATTGTGAAACACTTCTGAACACTTTTTGACAATACTCAACGATTTTTTTCCTTTACTAAGGTGAAATAAGAAATCTTAATTAGGTAAACAATTTCGATAAACAAAGGAACTAAAAATCTAAATAAAGTAGAAATGTCCATTGTTTAATTGATAATGTTTCCGGTTCTTTGTTTAGTCCTTTATATGTATTTATTTATATTATACAGACATCTCTTAGTATACAGATGTAGTTACTTAGGTAGTTAGTAGATATAGTAGTAGTTGTGCATAGTAGCAGATGAAAATTTCGAAATAAATGAAAAAAGTCCACTCTAGGATTCGAACTAGAGATATCTTGTCTGAAGCCGCCAATGCTCTACCGAATGAGCTATCCTGGACGAATCTGGAAGACTAATTCACCCAATAATCTTTAACAATCACAGTATCTGGTCTGATATCTGAATCAGCCCCAAATAAGAAATCGAAGGCTATTTTTGTTCCAAAAGTAGTCCAAAAATTGCCGTTTATTCCAAAAATAGCCTTCGATTTATTCTGTTGAGCTGATTCAGATATCAGATCAGATTCTGTGGTCGTTAAAGGTTAGTTGGGTTAATTAGTCCTCCAGATTCATCCGGGATGGCTCTGTCCGTTGGGCATTGGCGGCTTCAGCCAAGATATCCTTCGTTCGAATCCTGTCCCGGATTTTTTCCACCCACTTGGAAAATATCAACTGCTACGATTTATTTACCAATTGAATAATTGAGTTAAAAAATAATTTAATATGCAATATGTAGTTCAGCGGAAAAATGCATAACTCCATTAAAAAAACACCCTTATTGAATTTACGGTGATACACAGAAAAGCTTACGAAAACATTTGAGTAGACCTTTATATGATTTATGGGATTTATACACATTACTTCGTACGCAAAAGATAGTTAAACGTTAAAACGCAACCAACAGTTATCACTCATATACAACCGGCATTTTGTGTGTGTCCCTGCAAAGGAGAGATAACTGTAACGCACTATCCTATGTACATATATTCTGTTGTACCTGAAAAAAAAAATTAATTTTATAGTGTTCGAAATATAAAAACATTATTAAAATACGCTAAAAACTATTATTCCCTACAGAGCATTATGTAACTGAATTCTTTTGTGTGATCCTGTAAATTAATTATAAATGCTTCCCACTCAATATTCTACAGAAAGCATTTTTTGCAGGATTTAAATCAGCATTTAAATATCCATTTCAAACATTGTGACTTTATTGATTGTCTTACTGTCCCCAAGATTTATTCCTGCACTTTTAGGTATATATATATATACCGGGTGTCCCAAAAAGGACTGACTGATTTTAAAATTCAATAACTTGCAAACGGTGACAGATATTTAAAAAATTCTTGCAGGAGGGTTATGCATAAGGTCAAAAGTTTTATTACAGTGATTTTCAATTTTAGTTCAATTTACAAACAATAGATGGCGCTGTAAGCAATAGTCGCTAAATACAGGCTCGATTTCTGGTCCTTTATCTTGTTCCATGCAGAAAAAGGAGATGGAAATGTATTATCCGGGCCACGAAGTACCAAAAATCGAGCCTGAATTTAGAGACTATTGCTTACAGCGCCATCTATTGTTTGTAAATCGAACTAAAATTGAAAATCACTGTAATAAAACTTTTGACCTTATGCATAACCCTCCTGCAAGAATTTTTTTAATATCTGTCACCGTTTGCAAGTTATTGAATTTTAAAATCAGTCAGTCCTTTTTGGGACAGTTCAATGTAAATAACTGTTGCTAAATATCAATGAACACTGGCGGCTTAAGCTTAAGATGATTTGTCTAAAAATAGGAGGTAAATTTCCTTACTGTCCTACCCTTACCTTCACTTTTTCCCTTACTGTCCTTTCCTTACCATCCCTGTTATATTTCACTGTTAAATGGAGGATATGGGTCTCTATGGGATAGTGCAGTATTAAACATAATGCTGAATAAGAACATTTTCTGCTTATAGTAACAAGAACATGAAAGTTTTAAACTTAATGGTTAAAAATGCCATTTTCGAAGTTGAATTTCACATGTTTCTTATTCATGAAAGTTAAAATTATCAGGGAGTGACCCACATTTATTTTTTATAAATCATCGTTTTTAAAACTTTTAAGTATTGAGACTCTCTGAACATTCTTAAAAAAGGTAAATATCTTGTTTTACTATACTGTTTTAATAAAATCTAAGTAACGGATTCTTTGAAAACAATGATCCTATATATTTAATCCTGTTAGCAGTATCGTTATAATTAAAGTTAAACTTTGAAATGGTCATAAAAGAAAAAACTACTGAAACAAATGTTATAAAAATTGGTAATAGTTTAATGGAAGTAATGGCAAATTAATTGGGCAAATTAATTGGCCCGGCCCCAAAAATAATTTCAAAAACTCACCACCAGTGGGAGAAATGGCGCTGTATGCAATATTATTAAACGGAATAAAGGTCGGAATCTAACTCAACCTTTTATTACACGGGTTTAGCATTTTTTGCACGCTTAAGAAACACTGATCTAGACAAAATTACTTTTTTAAAAACGTTAAACACGACAAAAGTCGAGTGCGCAATCCGTGTAATAAAATCCGTTCGTGTTCTTAAAAGTGCAAATCACATAATAGCGATAACGGAATGTTTTTTGCATGTTTTGTGCGCATGTTTTTGCATGATTTCTGCGCATTCCGGAAATCGCTTTCTTAAAGATCGTTAATTTGTGAATTTTGAAGCTTGAATTCTTCTGATCCCCTTCGGGACGAGAGTATTTTACTGAATTTTTAATCTTTTGGTACCGGTTTTTTGAAATTGTTTTTTTGCCTAATTGAATCGGGAAAATGCTTGGAATAAATAAGGAAAAATTTACGAAAAAAAATCCTGGTGAGAATAATCACGGATTCTGAGCACCGTATGCGGCACGTATACGGGTCGCTCATCTCCAATGGGGTAAGACACGAAGATATCGATCTAAAATGTTTTTATTCGTTTCTAAAACAAAACTGTTTGTTTGTGGGGTTATGCGAGTGGTTCCCAACGTGGGGCGTGCGCCCCACAGGGGGCGTAATATGATTTTTCAGGGGGGCAATTTGAAATTTCTTATTAACACATTATCTGTCATATTTTTCTAATGAAAGTAGTGTCTTAGTTTAAAAATAGAAATAATAGATGAAAAAATTTAAAAATTACTGAAAAATAATAAATTTTCGAAACGATCCCATTTAAAAGTAAAACAATACACCAGCACCAGAATAATTATGTGAATTTCTTTATATAATTTGACACCTTTTATATATTAAAGTATCATTCTAATTTATCTGGTTTGAATTGACTATTTCGACATGTTTAAACTAAAAAATGTTTTGAATGATCTAGATGAGGTGCTACATTTATGAAATTAATCAAACCCAGTACGCATGACGGAAATAAAGGGTTGAAAGTAAACTTCTTATGGCTCTGCTGCAGACCACATACTGAATATGAAATTCATGACATATGCATTTTAAAATTTAAAATTGAAGAAAATATGGTGGCCAAATAATAATAATAGGGAAAAAGTCCGCTATCAAAGAAGTATGTTATGAGAGGAAAGAAAAATAGTAAATTAAAATGGATAAAAGCGTGAATCCGGAAATGTTACTTGTGAATTATGATATCCATACAGTCTTGGCGATAATCAAATATCACTTATTCTTAATGAAGTACTAAAATCCATTATGAAATGTATGTATTCTGTCAGATGCAATACAAAATATGAGAGAGATTTCAAGAAATGTTACTAAAATAAAAAGGTAGAATATTTATCACTTTTAAATTTGAGGTAAGTTGCCAAATATCAATAAATTTTTGTAGATGTAAATGCAAAGATCCATGGCATCAGTGCACTCATGGAGTTAGGTTAAAAGCATGCTTGTAATTATAAAAAATATGATTTTCATAAATTAACGAATGTGAAATCACTTATCAGAGTTAATGCTATTTTCGGATCCATTCGGCAAAATGGAGGCTAATTTTTTATGTGCAATATTTATATGATGTAGATGGGGGTGGGGGAACCATGATTTTAGAGATGCATAGGTGGAGAATGGGCAAAAAAAAGTTGGGAATCACTGGGTTATGCAAAACCGCAATGGCTTGCAATTGGCTTATGGAAGGAAGAAGAAAATTAGGTTTATGCATGCGCTTTACACATCATTTATGAATGCAATAGCAATGAAGGGCGTGCTTTTAAATGGTATCGTTGAGTTAGAGGAATACGCCGAGGACCAGTGACACCACAGGGTTTGCGGAAAATGATGGCAAAGTTGAAAGACACGGGTTCGTTTCCTGTTACTCCTGGGAGAGGAAAGAAACATACTTCTGTGGATACCGAGGAGGTTGTTGCATTAGCAGTGGAGGAAGCAACGATGGAAAGCACACACGGTACGTGCTCGGTAACTGCTGTTGCAGGTTGAATAAACGTACCATAGAATATGGTGTATAAAATTACCCGTAAAATGCTGCAGTTCTGCCCATACAAAATCAAACATGTTCAAGAACTTCAAAGTAACGGCCCTGCTGCAAGAGAATCTTTAGCTTTGAAATTCCTTGCACGGATGGAAGTAGACGAACATTGGCCATGAATTATTTTGTGGGTAGATGAGGCCAAGGTTTACCTAAATGGCGATGTCAACTTCCATAACTGTAGGATTTAGGATAAACAAATCTCTTATGTTGTGTACCAAGTTCCAATGCATTCTCCTAAAGTCACCGTTTGGTGTGTGTATTACAGCAAGTTTCATAATTGGATCATTTTTGTTTGAAGAGCAGATGACAGCTGGACCTGTACATGCACTGTGACTGCAGCTTGCTTAGCGTCAATGTTAAGACGTTTCATTATACCAGAACTCCAGCAATGTGATATTTTTGACTCTACGATTTTCCTGCAGGACCCACCACACATAAGTACATGTGTAACGCAGTTATCTAAGGAACATGTCATTAATTAAAGGATTATTGGTCAAAACATCCCCACTTCTTGGCTACCCCGGTCACAAGACATCAACCACTGTGATTTTTGGCTATGGGGTTATCTCAAAAACACTCTACTTAGTGATAATCTAAACAGCCTGGCGGGATTGAAAGATGTGATACACCGAAATGCCCGTAACATTCCTTCTGATACGGTAAGAGCTTTTATTGAGAATGCAGTAATACGATGTCACTTGCTTTCGAAAAATGGTGGGCACCACATTTTTTCATGTCACGCGTTTCAGAAACGATTAAACATATTTTAAAGCGATGTCTTCCTGTCTTATTTCGTTTAGCAATATTGCATACATCGCCATTTCCCCTCCTGGTGGTGAGAATTTGAACTTTTTTTTTTTGGTTGAAATAAATTTCCATGACCTCCTTTAAACAATTACCAAGTTTGATAACATTTGGTCTAGTAGTTTGCGTTGTATGGCCATTTCAAAGTGGAACTTTAATTATAACCAACCTGTATTTTCCTATATATTTAATAGTAGACAAACAAAATGCAAATTACTTGAAAATAATTTACTTCTGTGTGTTTCAAATGTAAATCCACATGTTATCAAGCTTTCAAGTTATCTGTCAAGTTATCTGGAGAAACAATGTTCTAAATATTTGATTTTTAATAATTGCTACAGTCCTTACCGTCCCTGTGATATTCTTATCATCTCTACACTTATATTTCTGTTTGCAACCATGAAACTCTTAGTAAATGATTTACATAATAAAATTTATCCATTTATTTGGAACGCTGGTATGTATATATAATAAATTCGCATGTCTGGAATATGTGTGTTACATGTAAATAAAATAATTCAGCATAATATAATGTAAACTGCTAAACCTTTAAGACAATCAGCCTTTAAGACAATGTTATAGCAAAATTTTATACTAAAAATACTACATTGTTACTATTTCTTATTTAAATGTTCTATGGGTATTGCGCAAATTCATTATAAGTAAACATTTAGAAGAAAATAAATAGTTAGATAGATATAATTTCGAGGAGAAGGTAGGGAAAATAAAACACGTAAGTTTAATTTTGTTCTTCAAATCCATTAAATAAAATTTTATTAAAAATCATCGCTGCGGACCATTTTTTCTTTATTTTGAATCATTAAGGCATTTTTATATAAGTTTAAAATGTTATTTTATTAAGTTTAATTTCAGCAGATCTTAATTCCTGAAAAATAAAATTATGTCAGAATGCTTCATATATACCCATTTCACTTCCCAAAATAATATTTAAACGTAAATACATTGAACAGATTGCACGGAAAAATAACATTCTGCAGTTCCATTTTTGCTATTTGAGGATAATACTTTGTGTGTGTCTAAGAAGTTTTAAATTTTAAAAGTATTTCTGCTGAACTCATAAATACGCTTCAACGAGAAAAACAGCTTGTCCCTACTGTTAAAATATAAAACATTATTTAAACGTAAAAGTTGTATTTGTGTTTTAAATAAATATTTAAATTTCATATTTCAATACCTGAACCTGATGTAGTTTCCATTTGCTGGAAAATGTGTAGCATATCTTTCATTCAAATATTTGGAATGTTGGAGATGTAAATGAAAACTGAGAAAAGAAATAATACTTATTCACAATTTTACGCTTAGAAAGCTCGTTTTAGAATTTCAAAATGCATATTCAAAAGTATTAAAAATTTTATGAATAGATCGCCCACTATTGAAAAGCATATGTATTTATTTTTTCTCCTTGAAATAGTACATTTCTTTTTACTTTAGAAAAGTGCTCTTTCCTTTTGATTTTTTTTATTGGTTTTTATTTCTTATTTACTGTTAAAATTATATAAAATGCAGAAATACTGAGATTTTTAAAGCAAAACATGTATTAATGATACCTCATATAGAAAATTAATAAATGAATTAATTAAATTTGCTGAAGCAAAAATTATAGTTCCATGCAATAACCCCTTTGAAAGTAAAATTAGAGAATCTGTTGAAATCATGGTACGTGAAGATAAACCTTGTAACGACAATTTATCCTATAATATCCCAAGAATCAGGCATAATGTCATAAAGTCATGATTCTACATCTAATCACAATATTTCAACTTAAATTTGTATTATGTTGCCAAACTTGAATGAAAACTCAGTTGATCGTGGTTTTGTCAATCATGTGTAGATGGCGGCACTCGTGGTTTCTTAAATCGACCTTTTTGATTAATTTGATCTCAGTTCATTAATAATTATTTATTTTTTCTAGATGGCAACAGTACATTTTTTATTCAAATCATTGGTCAAGTTTCGACTAATTATCTCTTGCACAGGAAGCTTTCGTCTCTGAACTTTGATCTTTTACCATCATATTTTCCTGAAGACGGTTGTAGAAACAGCTCGAAACGTAGAAGTTAACTTTTAGCTTATTAAAGTTCGTGTTTTGTGTACCATTAAGCGAGATTGTGTCTTTATTTATTATATTTTATGGAGCAATTGCCCGGTATGTGTTATCAAATTAATTCCTTTAAACGATACGGTGTAGTTAAGTTTATTTTCGGAATGTATTCATAGTTGAATATATCCATGAATGTATCTATGAATGTATTCATAGTCAATGTTGCACAGTATGTGCATAAGCCGTATTTTACATAAGAATTTCACAAATTAAAGTATGATGAAAAAAATGAAAAAAAGATCCGTTGCATCCACCTATTGAGCTTTTCGAATGAATCTTATTTTGTGGATATAAGAGAATTATAGTTCTCTTTTTTTCCCATGGGGGAATCGATCTCAGAATCTGTAGTTTAATTAATTTATTACTAGGGTTTTTCTGTTGTTATTCATGAATCAGAATATGGTTTTACTAATACAGGGTATTTTAGAACTATATGTCAAAAATGTAAAGGCAGGTAGAAGGGACCTAAATAAGCAGATTTCGTTTAGGGATGCGGAAATGCATTAGAGGCATTAGAGGGCGCTGTTGAGTTAGACGGATGAAAGTGCACTTCGTTGGCTTGGAGCGACATTCTACGCTCGGATTTTGAGCAATATGCATCATTACACCAATGCGGAACTTGCCGACATGCATTCATGTACGGGACCGCATGGAGTGGTTGTTTCAAAGGATGGAAATGGAGCAATT
Organism: Maratus speciosus; assembly: GCA_963932465.1. Lineage (NCBI taxonomy): Eukaryota > Metazoa > Arthropoda > Arachnida > Araneae > Salticidae > Maratus > Maratus speciosus. The sequence goes on from OZ010789.1 coordinate 43,486,981, forward strand.
CAAGGGTTCTCCAAATATTTTAGCGTTTTCATCGGGAATGGTGCGCGTGTGGATCATTGTATGCATAGAGGAGTGATACGGGCACTGAAAGATACCGCAGAATTCATGCGGTGGATGAAGCAGTATTACACACTGCAGAGGCTAGTCCTTCGACAAGCTTGGTAGCTCTTTGACGTGTGTTGGGTGTGAGCTATTTCCTTGCACATCCCCATACATGAAATGCATCTCTGTAATTTCCGCCTTGGTGTAATGATACATGTTGCTAGAAATCTCTGTGGGACATGACGATTCAATTCAGCGAAGCGCTTTCATCCACCTAAATCTACAACGCACTCTAATGCCTCAACCCTACATTTCCGCACCCATATTCTTATACAAAATCTCCTTAGTTAGGTTTCTACTACCTGCCTTTATATGTTTGACATATAGTTCTGAATCACCCTGTATATATTTTTTTCTTCTTTTGCTTAACTAATGTCTAGAATATAGTTTTTAATTTGTTGTTAAAAACTGGATATTTTGAAATTGATTTTGGGGAGGTTTTGTCAATTTCATATGTTGGTTAGGATTTTATGTCATTGAATACTAAAGTAGGGGAGACTAGGGAGTGTTGACCCACTTTTTACAAAATGTTTTTTTTTATTTTTTAAATACTGAACGTAGAATAAATTTTTATATCTCATTGTATTCGTTATACAATCAGTTATCAAAATAAAATTGCTACATAAGTGTAACATATAAGAAATTTGAAAAATTATTGATTTTATTCATGAAACAATAATGGGTCAAGGCTCCCCACATATGGGAGAGTTGGCCCACTATATGGGAGGCTTGACCCACTTTGTTTTATATTGCAGTATTTGTGAAAAGAAATAAAATTAGTTTAATAAAAGCAAAATAACTTTTTTTCTACATGCTTTAATTATTATAAAAAAATATATATATTTTTAAATATGAGTCTTAAACAAACCTGTTAAGACGCAATCGCAACTCAGAGGAGAAAAATTTTTGTTTTAAACAGGATTTTTGTCTGAGCTGGTATAATTGGACAGCAGGGAAATTGAAGTTTTAACATTTAAGGCAGCATTCTATTAGAGAAAGGTTCCGTTGTCATAGTGTTTCATGTTATTATGCCCGGAATTAGGAGCCACAGTCCCGCTTTTTTTATCTCCTTGTTCTATTTTTTGTGACCCTCGATCTGATAAATCTATTTTCTCACATAATTTGGCTTCATGGCGCTGTATTCACCCTGGTGAAATTTTTCTACATACCTTCCTAAAGTTTTTCGATCGATGCTATGTTCTTTTGAAACCACGCGAACACTTAACTTATCATTAACATGACTTAAACCTTTAAGGGGCAAAGTACTTCCAGTACTAAAATCTTGAAATAAATGACTGGCACCGGAATTTATGAACAAATTTATTTCGAAATAAGAACAAGGCTATATTTTACATACATGTTAAATGAAAATATTTTAGCAATATTCTGGTGTCAATGTGATGTTTCGGAATTAAAAGTAAGTGGTTTTATAAACATACTACTGCCCCTGAAACGTTTAAGACTGCTGCTTTCATCCTTTCTAGTCTTTCCCACTGTTTCTATTTAACTATTGTGAGCAATATTTAAATAGAAAAAAGTTCCTATCAGCTTTCCCATTTTCTAGCAATTTTTCACATTTTTCTATAGTCATTTTTAAAGGTTTTCTTTTCCATCACCCCATTTTACTGAAGCTTTAGAGAATAAATTTACATTCTTTTATTATGTACCATTAACTTTTCATTATGCACAGTGTATAATAAAAAGATTTCCAAAACCACTTAATTAAGGGAGCCTTGAGCATCTGGTCAACCCTCCCTCACATTGACTGGGTCAAGCCTCCCTACACAGACCTTTCCTAAAGAATACCACATTGTTATGTTAAGCCTAACTTACTGTATAGTCTTTATGCCTTGAATGAAAGCTCCATATTTCTGCATTACTTTAAGCCTACTAACTTAAATTTCTATGATATAATTTATTTGAAAAAAGCTTACAAAATATTTAAAAAAAACACAACTTTTAAGTTGAAAATGCCTCGCAATTGATTTTTGCCACACCTATTTCGATTATCTCTATGAAACGTAGACTATTGTTTGAGCATTCCAGTAGCTTTGATTGACACCTATTGATAAAACTCTGAAATTCTTTTAAAGATGAAAAACGATGGGTGGGTCAAGCCTCCCATATGGTCAACCGTCCCTAGTCTCCCCTATTTCATTGAAAGTACAATTATACAACATATATTAGTATACAAATATTTAAAGTATTTCATTGAATACTAAAGTATTAAAACATCGGGTGGGTTATCATTTATATATCCTTTTAATTGGATTTTAATGATTTATTTATTCAATGAAACAGCTCTCCTTGGATTTTGAAATTTAATTCCCTAAATTTTATTTTTGAATTATTTTAAAAAACACAGTATGCATACTTTTTGTTTTCGAGTAAGTTTAAATAAATAAACACTAAGACAAAGTACAGAGAAGTATTTTCTGTTTGAGGAATATTTTCCTCATAAATCGCGATGGACATTAGTTTTTAGTTTTAATTTTTAATTTTATGTGTTAAAGGTTGATATCAAACAGGATTGATTCAATTCAGGAGGCCGTGACTTGGCATGGACATCTTCCTCTCCACCCCTTTTCAAATTTTTTAATTTAATAAAGTAAATTTGCTATTTCTCCGGTTTTGAAAAATGCTGTAAATTTATTCTTGAGTAACTAAAAATAATTAAACACTAAGAGAATGTACAGCAAAAATTTTTTAGTTGCGGGGAGAGATTACTCCTAAATTTCCCATAAAATTTATTTTTAGTTCTGTTTCTTTTACTGTTTGTGTGCTAAAATCTTATCGCAAACGGTTGGCTCAAGCCAACGTTGGATTCAGCCGATAGGTACACTCCCTCCTCTTGAATTTTAAAATTTAATGAACTAAAATTTATTTTTCTCCGGTTTTGAAAGTCATGGCGAATTTTATCTTCTTTTCGAGTAACTTTAAATAATTAAACACAAATAGATAGATATACTAATTTTTTTTTTCCTTTTAGCGAGTATAACTCCGTAATTCGTAAATGTAAGTTACTTTTTACACCGTGGAAAATTTCTTTATACGGAATTTTGTGTCCATAAAAAATGCACTATTTTCACAAACACAGAATATGAACTTGTTTATGCAAAAAATGTGCGCAGTCAGGGCTTAATTTCTAACAAAAAAAGTACCGGAGCCCTAATATTCTGCAGTACCCCCCCACCCCCCCACCCCCACCGTCATTCCAATCTGAATATTTATATTTCGTACATTTTTTAAGTTTAAAGCATTTTTTTTTTCTTCAGCAAAATAAAAATTGTAAGCATAAATTTAGCTGTCAACTATTCCACTTTTTAGTTATCACTCCTTCCGAATAGTAATCTTTGTCTAATTTTAATGTTATTTGCAGAATTCTGCAATTAAATATAGTAAAGATTATGGTTTGGAAATAGTGTTATCGCAAAAAAAGAAATAGTTCGCAGTTATATATATAATACATGAACAACTAACAAAAATATTTGTAAGGAATATTTTCAGAAAATCTTAACTCGCCAAGGATATCTTTTTTAAAAGAAATCAAGCAGCAGTTTCTGGGAAAGAGCCCCACCCATTTTCTGGCAGACGCTGGTGAGCTTCGTCCAGTATTTAAATATTCCCTGAAATAAAGAATTTCCAGAGCTGAGATCTGGCACAAATTAAACACCGATTGTATGTTATTTGACACTCTTCTTCATAATTTAAAGTGATAGTACATAAAAAAAAAATATTTTATTTATTTCATCATTTATAGTATTTAACCCGCTAGAACGCGCGCATACCCAGGGTATGAATGGTTTTTACTTTGTCACCAATAAAAACAAATAATAATCGTTACCTTATTTAATCGGAGAGAATTTTGTGATAAAGGACGTTGAAGATTACTTTTAAAAAGATACTGGTGACAACTGTAAAAACCGTAAGCACTCCGGGTCTATCAGGCCCGGCACGCGTTAAAAATAATAAATATTATTCATTTTAAAATGTAATACTGATCAAAGACGCTTATTTAGACAATACTCGTATATTTAATATCTCGCGCAGAATTGATTACAACTTATAGAATTGAAAAGAGAAGCATTTATTTAGAAACCAAGCAATTGGGCCATTAAATCAAAAATCAATGTTAATAAATACAAAAATGAGCAAGCCTTTATTTAATCCTTACGCGTGTATTTACACAATATTAGGAAAATATTCTTAAAATTTTTTTTATACACCATACGTTTAGAATTATTGTAGACTGCAAGTTGGTATACAGAAATATAAATCGAATATCTTAATAGAAACAACTCCCAGAGATCTATTTAGAAACAAAAATGGGCTCTTTAATGAATACTTCGCAATTTTTGGCATCTTAAAACATGACTCGTTACAAAATTTTTAATCTTAAAAAAAAAAAAAAACTTTTTAATCTCTAAACTGAATCTTTTACAAGGCTAATAATTTAAAAATAAAATCCGAGCCAAAAAAAACTAGGTGTTTTCTAGCAAGATCCTTTGTGCATTTAAAGGGTATTTTAAAAAATAGATAACAAATAACCTGGATGTAATGATAATTTCAAATACACAAAATTATGACTACATTTTTCACTATAAAATTTTTTCACAATTTTGAAAAACAGGACCCTGTGAGAAGTTTGGTAGACTCCCTGAGTATTAACGTAATATATAACAGATAATAAAAATCAATAAATCGTTTCAAAAATAATTTTTGCTTTAATTATGTTTGTAATTTATTTATTTTTAAGCTTTTAAATTTGCTCAAAGTATGGAAATATATATAAAAAAAATTAAATACAAATTAACATGGCTGTAAAGATTAAAGAGATATTTACAATATATTTGGACCAATTTATGCGAATTAGTATGGATATACATATATATAATTAAATACAAATTGTACATGACTGTAAAAATAAAAATCAAAGAAACATCTATAAAATGCTTGGAATGAACCTATACAAATTAGTGATTAGCCTTTATACTACTGTATATGCACGCATAAAATAAAATTAATTGGAATAGGTATGATTAAAATAAAACTTAACGGGAAAATAAACTTGCCTGAATAATAATTAGAATATACTTATGCATAAATTTCTTCTTTAATGAAAAATATTCCATAAAACCAACATATCAGGATTTTCACCTTTTTCTTTTCGTTTTTTTGATTGGTTGTCAATGGCGCTGTGATGACCACTTTCTAACCATGAACGAACATATGACTCTGGCTGAAATTTATCAAGAGAAGGGCCAACTAGTCTAATAAACATTAAATTCGACAATGTGTTTATGTTTAATGAAGTACGCTGTGGAGTACAAATAAGATTCATGGTCGAAAACCCTCGTTCGCACTCGGTGCTGGATACTGGGATGCAATTAACTATCGAAATTAATTTTTTCAGTTCATTTCTCATTTCTTTTGCAGAAGAATCTTTAAAAATTCTGAAGTCCATTAAGAGTTTTCTTTCATCCAAATGAAATCTCCTGGATAGCTCCATAATTTCATCTTCCCCTTACATAATCTGTATTGATTCTGCAGTAGGCCAAAATTTTGGATTGAGGACTTTCATTTCATTAATAAAGTCCTTGCAATCAGTTCCAATATTTCTTGGTCGAGCAGATAATATTCTGCTTTCTATTGAATCGGCTAAACACCTGTAAAATTGACCAGGGTTAATTTTATTCATGGATTTCCCGCCTTCTTGAATAGGTCAATTTTTAAATTTCGAAACTGTTATACCTTCAAGTGCCTCTGAACAAATAGATAAAAAACATAAAATACATAATATACATACATAAAAACAAATAGAACAATCATTAACGTTCTTTTTATACTTGCACACAATAGAAGATTGAAAACCTCAACCAAATAAAACCTCAAGCTAATGCTCGAAGACTAAAAACAGAATAAAATATTCTTTTCCGGTTAGATTTCTAAATAAAAAATAAATAAACGATCCAATTAAAAAGTATCCTACTGTCACAAAAGAAAATCGAGCTAAAGCATATTCTTTGTTCGCTCTCTTGAGTGGCGCCAGTCAATGCCACCCATAACTTAGTAAATATCATTAGAATAGAAAAACATAATTTTTGTTTCCCCTTCATTCTGATCAAAATAGCATTAAAAAGGAGGAAAAGTTATTTTTCCCCCCTATACATGAATACATAAAATTTTGAATTTAAGACAGATTGAATAGAGCCCGCCTAAGACCGAAAACTGAAAGAAAAATTGATAACATTTCATCTCCATCTCCTACGTGTGAGGTACATTACGTCACATACAAGTGTTTTGATAGAAAAGAATGCAAAAACTTGGATATATAAGGGAAAGGAAATGTTAGTTTATGCTTCGGAAGCATAAACTTTTCGGAAGCGCTAATGCACTGGGCTCCGGAGCCCTATACTTATGGGCTCCGGTGAATTCCGACCAATATTTAAATATTTACTAAAAATAGAGAAGTACCGGAGCCGGGCTCCGGTGGGCTCCGGCGCAAATTAAACCCTGTGCACAGTTTTAGAAAACATAGAATACACACTTTTGTAAATACATAAAAAATGCTGATAATCTGTACAAAAAGTGCATGCTTATGAACTATTCAAAAATATTCAATAGTTATGTACGAAATATGTACAATGCATTATTTTTTACAAATAAAGTACAAACTTTTTCTAGCTGAGATACCACATACTATAGGATTGTTCCTGTACAAAATAGGAGGTTTTTAACATATTTATTAAGTTTTTCGAAACCAATTTTTTGGTACTTCAACACATAAAGAGTTTACTATTTACTATGCTCAAAATGTATTTTATTTTCTTAAGAGCTGAAGATAAAATAACTCTACGAATACACATTAATTGTATTTCCACACACAAAATTACACTATGGATTACAAAAAGAGCCCATTTTCTGATAATTTAAGCGACTAGTAATTTACTTCAACAAATATGGTGTAATGTGTCCTGACCCATTATAATTTCAAATTAAAATTAATTATAAATAGCCTAAATTTCTGCCATAACAGATTTAAGTGCCTTTTATGAGATAATTTTCTACAAATACGCAAAAATGTTTATTGCAAAGGGTTTCAGTTAAATAATTATAAAGTTTTCTTATTTTCTTGGTCTTGAAGGCATTTTGCAAATTAAGATGAAAGTAACATTTAATCTATGAGGAAAGATCGATAAGTCCTGTCATTTATAGGTTTTGTTTAAAAGCATAAAAACACTACTGTACGGAAGTAAAGTAAAAAAAAAAAAAAATGTTTATTTATTATTTAATAGAATAGAGATCTACATATCTGAACCTGAGGTGTCAAAAGGTTTAAAATTACGGGTAGTCTAACTTGATTATGGCAGTTTAAAATTACTTACTGAAGAACAATATGAAGAAGATATTTTACTCCCTGTGTTTACAAGGTACTCAGTTTTCCTTTGTTTGTCAAAACTCGTTTAATTTTTGTTTTATGAAAAAATTTAGGAAATTAACATAGTAATATATAGGACAAAAGGGCAGACAGTTAAAGTTAGTTTATATAATGTGGTTTGTATTTAAAAAGGATGATTCTCTTACTTATAAAAAAGTATATAATTTTAGCAATTGACTTGATTGAGTTTTTGATTTCTATTGTTGTTAAAATGTTCGGTTACAAGTACAAAAAAAAGTAGTAGCCATACAAAGTCAGTCCTTTTTACAAAATTTTTAAGAAAAAATTTATTTCAGTATTTTTTATTTAACACTCAATTAAAAATTTTAAATTCTAAATAAATTTTGACATTTCATTTAAAAATTGATTTTCAACAGATAATGGCTGCAATATTGTTTTTTACCCGACTGCCAAGAAGGGTTATGTGTTTCAGGCTTATCTGGGTATTTGGATTTCTGTATACCCTCAAGACGGCTGGATGGATTTTAATGAATGCGGTCTCTATCAATTCGTATTAACCATGCAATGGTTATAGTCTAGGTTCTGTTTTCATAAACTCAAAATGGCGGACGTGAAATACACAAGACGAAAAGAAATTACGCTCCATATTGGGTGGCATATAATTGGATATGTCTTTCAAAATGAAGACGATGTTTCATTGACTTTTTTACAATCAGAAGCTCCGTTTAAATATTGCACAACCTGGAAGAAGTGGAGGTATGATATCTAGTTTTACTGCAACTCTAACCTTCATAGATATATTTAGGCCTCATCAAAGCAGTATTCATAGATAGGAGCTAACAATTAAACACAACTTAAAAGTCATCGATACAAGTAAATAATAATAAAAAAAAGTAACATAAAAAATAGTTTCACATTGATGAGAAATAATTAATTAGTTCACTTTTTACGCAGTGGGTTTTTGATTTTTTTAAATTTAATTTCCAATTGATTAGAATGATTAAAACTTTTTATTAATAGCGTTTTAAATTCAATTACAACAATAAGTATTATCGTAATTTGATTAATTATACTTCCTGCGTAGTCATTTAGAAACTGCTAGAAGCTTTAGAAGCTTTCGTAACACAAAATTAAATTCGTTAAAAATGTAAGATAGACTTCGTAATTATAATGGAATATATTTCTAGAAACATGCAGTTAAAGAGAGAAAACGTACAAATTACGGAATGATGATATGTTGCTTAGAAGATACAATTAATGGAAAGCAAGCTATTTTAATTTCCAATTTAGAAAACTGAAACACGAAATAAAGATGATGAGTCTATAATTACTTAAATTACTTTTCAGTAAAATAATTAAAATACAATGGAATATTTATAATTTAAAAAGACTGCTTTTTACTGAGTTAGTCTGGTTTAGAAGACAGTAATACTTTCTACACTTTGCTAATTAATATCCAGAAGAAATTTACGAACTAACTATTAAAAGAGCTACATATTAGATCATCTTAGATATTCTTTTAAATGCAAAAACGATTTAAATAGGATAATAAAGCAATAAAAGGATTTTATCGTAAAACTTATCAGAACCATACATTTTTACTTTCTTCTATCTTTACAAACAAAAAGTATTGGATTCATGAAAATTTTCGAATTCCGGTTTTCGACGGATTTACACGTTTTAGGGGTCAGAGAACCCGAAAGACATGTTTTTACAAAATGTCTGTCTGTGAGTCTGTCTGTCTGTGTGTCTGTGTGTGACACAAATTTTGTGGGCGTTCTATCTCAAGAACTAATGCACGGAATTTAATAAAAGTTTATATTCAGTTAGTCCCTGATACAAATTGATTGTTAAATTTTGGCGCAAATCGCTCAACAGGTGGCGCTGCTGTGCTGCATTTTTTACGATTTCCGCAATGGCTGTATCTCAAGAACTAATGCACGGATTTTCATGAAATTCCACATTCAGTTAGTCCTTGATATGACTTGATGCTGATTACGTGTTGGTGTAAATCGCTCAACAGGTGGCGCTGCTATGCTGCATTTTTTACGATTTCCGCAATGGCTCTATCTCAAGAGCTAATGCACGGATTTTCATGAAACTTTCGATTCAGTTAGTCCTTGATATGACTTGATGTTGATTACGTGTTGGTGTAAATTGTTCAACAGGTGGCGCTGCTGTGGTGCATTTTGCACAATTCCCGCAATAGCTTTATATCAAAAACTAATGCACGAATTTTCATCTAACGTCAGATTTAGTTAGATGTTAACACATGTTGTTGCTGATTAGGTTTTTGTGTTAATCGTCCAATAGGTGGCGCTGCTATGCTTGAATTTTTATGATTTTCGCAAAAACTCTATCTCAAAAACTAATGCACGGATTTTCCCCAAACTTCAGATTCAGTTAGATTTTTACATAAGTGGTTGCTTTGTGTTTTGGTGTAACATAGGTTTTGGTGTAAAGCACCCAATAGATGGCGCTTCTGGGCTGAATTTTGCTGGATTTACACGATTTCAGAGACAGCCATATCTCAAGAACTAATGCACGGAATTTCATATCTTTAGAATCCTCATGATGAGCATAGATTGTCCTTTAATTTTGGCAGTGTGATAGCGAATTTTCAAGTATTAACATGTATGATATAGAAGAATCCCTTGGGATTGGTACATCCGACTAGTTTTTAAATTGAAACATTAAGTTTTAAAATTAAAAGATAGCTTTTATTTTTAATTATATACACTCAAAATTTAATTTTTAATGACGAATCTTAAAAAAAAAATGTACACGTAATATAATTAAAGAAGTACAAAACTAAATTTTATTCAAAGAAATTTATATTTTTTTAAGAATTCCGGATTCGAAATAACATATAACATTCTCATATGCAGATGTAAATAAAGCAGATTATTAGAAGAACGTCTGCATGTATATTTTTAAAGTAATGTAGCTAACTAATTATGCGCTTTTAAAATTTAATATTTTATAAAAGTGAAACAAAATGTAAAAAAAAAAAAATAGAATTGTATAAAATGTACAGCATTTTTTTCTAACACATTGCAATAACAGGGACATTTTAACATAAAAATAAAAAAACTCAAGTACAATAACTTCGATAAAGAAATTATGAATTAGTATATGTATATCTGTTAGTGTGTGTGTGTGTTTTCTAAGTGAAATCAAAACACCAGACCTCTTCTTTGCCATTTCAATAAAAAAAAAAATCGATGAAACGTGAAAACAATATAACATAATACAGTACTTTCATCTATGTACCTAGCCATCACGAGGAATTCAGATTTAAACTGGCGTTGCGAACGCAATCACTACCCATCCATATCTCACTCCTGAGTGAGGCTCATAAATTCTTACTGTGCTTATTAGCAATATAATAAACACGTAATATAAAAATTTTGTTTTTAAAGTAAATTCCTACTTAGGTCATCAAAGAAAAATTTAATATAATCCCTTAAGCTAATATTAGATTTTGTTGCATTGAAATATCTCAATTTGTTGATTTTCTATAAGCAAGTAGGTTTACAGTGGAGGTCTATAAGAATTTGGCGAAATATTAGAGATATCGCTAAGTTGGCGTCACTTTTGGCGACTCATTTTGGCCGCCAAATTTGGCGAGATATCGCAAAGTTGGCGACAAACTTGGCGGTATTTGGCGACAGAACAGGGTCCCCCCTATGGTAACCCCTTATTAAAAATACTTTCATTGATCTTCAATTACCCATGGCCGCCATTTTGTTTCCTATGCAAATCTAAAATTAATTTATTAAAATTTAATTCATTAATTAATATTTGAAAAAAAACTGTATTAACATCAATTGTCATACAGTAAAAGTTTAAAAAAAAATATTTCAACTTGATAGGATGAATAATAAATATTTTATTAACGATTGAAAATTTGAACAAGATATATAAATATGTAAATAACAAGTAATATAAAAATTTTGTTTTTAAAGTCAACTCCTACTTAGGTCATCAAAGAACAAATTAATATAATCTCTTAAGCTAATATTAGTTTTTGTAGCATTAAAATATCTCAATTTGTTGATTTTCTATAAGCAAGTATGTCAATGGAACTCTATGGGAATTTGGCGAAATATTAGAGATATCGCCAATTTGGCGTCACTTTTGGCGACTCATTTTGGCCACCAAATTTGGCGCTATATGGCCAAGTTGGCGACAACTTGGCGGTATTGGGCTATAGAACAGGGTTCCCCCTATGGTAACCCTGTAACATATTATTATGAATCCGGAGTTGAAACTATTCTTATGTTACAAAATAAAACTGGATAACTTATCATCGACTAATAAGTTTTAATATTTACATCGTATTTACATATTACTATTTACAAAATAACTCAGTTAATTTAAAATACGGCATAGCTCAAATGCCTTGTCGGCAACAACTTTGTACAACATTCTTCTCACTCGTAAATCAAATTTACTCAGCTTGTCAGTTCTTTTGAAAGGAAAAAAAAGTAAAGGAGAGAAAAAATGATGGAGTGTGTATTGTTCGAGCGTTACACTCTTCCCCTCACACTGCATTACTGGTCCCTCAGATGCAGTGTGCATTTCCTGGGTGGATTCCTTCGGGATGCTTTTTGGTGCCTAAAATCCTCTATGGTTCTCGTGTTTTGTGATCCTTTCGTAAATATTTGCTGGCTGGGCGTCTGACGTTTCCCGGGTCTGCCTCTAGGACGAATAAAGCCTTTAGAAGATCCACCATCATCTTGCGTGTAAGGACACAAAGCTGATATATGGCAATTTCCTAAGGGTGAAAAGGGGTTTTCTTTAGTGGCAATGGTATATAAAGTAGCAGATCTTTGTTTTAAAATAACATATGGGCCCTCTCGACGGGGCATGAATTTAGTTGTTTTGTTATTTTTCTTTTGACTAATCGGATGCAAAGTAACCCAGACGTGGTCGCCTGGTTTATATTGTTCAGAAGCTTTTAAATGTTTGTCGGCATAATATTTATGCTTATCTTGGCTTTGTTCTATGCGATCTCTTATCTGCATAGAACAATAAAGGTGTTATATAAGGAGTTATTTCGGGTATGAAATTATCATTCGCAATTACATGTCGTAAGTCATGAGCAACATCATCGGAATTACGTAATTCACGACCGAACATTAAATATGCAGCTGTGCGACCTGTGGAACTACATCTTGCAGTATTAAGGGCAAAACGGATTACTGGTTATTTTTCATTCCAAGTTGTATGATCATCTCCAACTAGCATCGCTAAGCGGGGTTTTAGATCTCGGTTTTTTCTTTCAACCGGATTTGCTTGAGGGTGGTACACCGGAGTTAAACTTTGATCTATCTTTAAGAGAAAACAAACTTGTTGCATCACAGCACTGATGAATTGCGGACCATTGTCGCTAATGATTTTTCTTGTAAAACCATATCGTAAATACACTTCCTCAATTAAGGTAACAGCACATTCCGTGGCTGTTTCGTTATTTAATGCAAAAAGTTCTACCCATTTTTTGCTACAGTCTTCGATTATAAAAATCCACTTTTTCCCAATCTGCTGTTTCTGGCAAGGGTCCAAATAAGTCTATTGAGAGGGTCTCAAATCTTTGACTATGAACAGGTGTTTGTAAAAGTCCAGCAGGTTTTTGGTTACTTGCTTTATAACGAATACAGTCTACACAATGTTTAACATAATCTGCGATATAATTTCTCATTCCGGTCCAGTAATATCTCTGGGATACTCTGTAATAGGTTCTCTCGGTTCCATAACGGCCTGCGGTCGGTGAATCATGGTAATTTTTCAAGACTTCTTTCCGTTCTTGAACAGGAACGACCAATTGTGCTTCATCTGAATCTGATTCTGGAGAATAACGATATAAGACTCCTTGGTTTAAGAGGTAACCACGTTCAGTCTAATTAGCAAAATCTGTATTATTTTCTTTAGATTCAAACGCTACGATAATTTTCTTTAAATCTTCATCCTTTAATTGCTCTTCTCGGATATCTTTAGGAGATCTAATAGGCATATCAATCGAAATTGTGCAAATTTCACAAGAAGGTTCTTCATGACTGCAAATAGGCCGAGACAACATATCAGCAACAACGTTTGCTTTTCCAGGAATATATTCAATCTTGAGGTTGAAAGATTGTAACTGCAAAGCCCATCGGGTTAGTCTGCCTGATCGTGACTTTAAACTCATCAGCCATTTTAGGGGCTGATGATCTGAGGCAACTGTTATTTCATGCCCTTCAATATAGCCACGGAATTTATTTAAAGCCCAAATCACAGCAAGTGCTTCGCGCTCGGTGGTAGAATAGTTTCTTTCTGGTGCAGTTAACAAACGACTTGCATATTCTATTGTATGCTCTTCTTCTCCCTGACCCTGGAGGATTACAGCACCTAGAGCTTATCCACTGGCATCTGTACGAAGAATATAGGGCTTGGTCGGATCATTTTGTTTTAGTACTGGAGGATTGATTAATGAACTTTTCAATGTTTCGAAAGCGCTTTGTTCTGCTTCTTCCCACTTCCAAGTCGCATCTTTCTTCGTAAGATTACTTAGAGGTTTAGCTATATCTGAAAATTTGTGAATAAAACGTCTGTACCAGGAGCAGGACTGCAAAATAGATTGAACTTGTTTTACTGACTTAGGAGCAGGCATTTGTTGAATCGCAGCGGTTTTTCCAGGATCAACTTCGATTCCAGAGCTTGTTATCCAATGTCCTAAATATTTAACACTGTGGCAAGCAAAATTGCATTTTTCACGATTAACGTACAATTTGAATTCTGATAGTTTATTAAAAACTGCTTCTAAGTCAGACAAATGTTTCTCAAAACTTTCCGACAAAATTATAATATAATCTAAATAAGACAATATAAAGATGTCTTTGAGGGACTTTCTAAAGTTAGCTATTAATCTCTGAAAGGTTGCTGGGGCATTTTTCAATCCGAAAGGCATTCTAATGTACCGAAAAGCTCCGAATGGACAAATAAATGCAGTTTTGTCTCTATCAGCAGCATTTACTTCAATTTGGTAGTATCCAGACTTCAGGTCAATAGTGGTCATATAAGGGGTATGTTTGGCTTCATGGAGCAAATCATCTATTCGCGGTAATGGATAATTATCTGTCTTTGTGATGGCATTCAATTTTCGATAATCGATGCAAAGGCGAATTTTTCCATTTGGTTTTGGGACCAATATTACAGGAGAGGCATAAGGAGACTCGCACTCTTCGATTATACCCTTAGAGGGTAATTCGTCTAATTCTTTACGCAAAATTTCCTTTCTCGCAGGTGACATGCGGTAAGGGGGTACTGCTACAGGAGGATGTGATCCAGTATCAATATAATGTTTAACTTTAGGTGTAGCCTCTTCCCCAGTTGGAAGCTACTAGTAAATTTTTCAAGCAGTTCATTCAACCTGACTTGTTGCTCTGAAGTGAGATGTCTACCTTCATCTTCTCTAAGAAAAACGGTGTCTAATTCAACGGATTTTATCGCTAATTCACTGGGAGGTCTATATGTATTTTCAGCGAATCTATAGTTCCGCCTACATCTTTCAGCGAAGAACCATTCTTGATTTACTACATCCAAATCAATTTTTGCTTTGCGTAAAAAATCGATTCCTAAAATTGTACTATTATTTATGGCATTCGGCAGAGCATAAAGTGTTGTTTTAATGTCGCGACCTTCAATTTTAACATGAACTTCTGTTTTATAAACTTCGGTAGTGTTTTGTAGCCCATCCGCTCAGACTACGATCATTTGAGTTTTTTCAAACTTCACACCTTGGTCTTTTAATAAAGAATACAAACCTTCACCCGCAATGCAATATCTTGCGCCATTGTAAGCACAAGCTGTGCCAGAGAGACCATTTATGCTCATTTTTACCAATAATGTTGGTGATGTTTGCATATTACATGTACGAAATTCTAGTGATTGAAAGTGCACCGATACATTTTTCGGAGAACAGGTTGGACACTTGGATTTAATAACTCCCTGGTTTCCACAACCATAGCAACTTAACATTGGTCGATTTAAATTGGAAGGATAGTTAATTTTATTTCTCTTGGACTCCTTTTGATTGCTAATTTTACCAAACTGATTTCTTTTAAAATCTAAAGGCGTTTTTTCAAAGCGATTAGAATTCCCGACCTCACTGATTTTATTTGATCTCTTTATTTCTACTTTGTGTGACCTCAAATTATCATATAAATCTAACTTTTCAGCTAATTCAACAGGATCTGTTAAATTCTCCCATTGGTCTAAATAATGTTCTTTGCAATCAGGGGAAACCTTTTTCTTTAATTGGTCAGCAATAATTAATTCCGATAATTTTTCAAAGGAATTTATATTTAATTCGGACAGCCATCCCTCAAAATAGCTTCTGATTTCAAAATAATATTCTTTCCAGCTAATATCGTTTCGCTTTGGATGTCGACTAAACAAAACTCTAAACCTT
Organism: Maratus speciosus; assembly: GCA_963932465.1. Lineage (NCBI taxonomy): Eukaryota > Metazoa > Arthropoda > Arachnida > Araneae > Salticidae > Maratus > Maratus speciosus. The sequence continues at coordinate 43,502,934 of OZ010789.1, forward strand.
TCAGCAGTTAATTTGAACCTCTGCAACAATATATCTTTAATATAAGAATAATCCTCAAATTTTTCTTCCGGTTCACACGCTATTAGTCTAACGATTTCATTTGGAAGGACTCCAATTAAATGCGTAATCCACAGTTCTTTAGAATCCTTTAAAAGTTTCATTTGCCTCTGAAAAGTTATTAAAAATAAATTCAATCATCCTTTTCAGGATTGAAATCTGGTAAAACCTTTTTCAAGTCCACGCGGATTGAAGAAGTTGCTAGAGGGTTGCTTGTATTTTCAAACACATCTCTTGTTCCTGCTTCTAACCTGAGCTTCTGTAGCTCAAATTCTCTTTCTTCGGCTAAACGTTTCTCTTCCTCAAGAGTCTTTCTTTCTTCTACGATATTTTCATAAATTCCCTGTACAAAATCTATGTTATCTTTAAATGCCTCACTATTTACAATTTTATCACGTAATTCGAGGACTTTATCATCGCTACTTACTTCTACTTTTAATTCTGAAGCTAATGTGATTAAATCAATTTTCTTACCCTCAGAAAGAAACGCCATCATTTGAACTAAATATGTTTTAGCTAACTTCAAACTTAATTCGTGTACTCTTAGCAAAATACGTAATTTTTAACATATATAGAACATAAATAACATACAATATCTTTCAAAACTCAATATAATGACACCAACTATTTGCCTTTTAGCACTCATTTATAATAATAACTTCATAATAAAATAGCTCAGTGCAACTATATAAATGTATAAAATAAAGCAAACGGTTTTTATTTTTCAATAATAATTATTAGAATTATTTCTCTTATGAATATCTTCATTTGATTCAGATACTAAAATACTTGAAGCTGCAGACGACTTTTCGTATTTCAATTCTAAGGAAAATATCATTCAGGCTGAATAGAACAATTCCAAAATATTTCGATTCTGGACGAATCAAATACAATTTTCAAAAATCATCAGATTCCGGATGAATCAAAAGTACTTTTGTATAATTTTTTGTACTTTAGTATCTAAATTTTCTTATTAAAACAGTTTAACACAATTTAAAATAATACTTATCCTCATATCTTGCTTCTATTCGTGCCAGACGTTGGGGAGCCACTTCTGTAACATATTATTATGAATCCGGGGTGGAAACTATTCTTATGTTACAAAATAAAACTGGATAACTTATCATCGACTAATAAGTTTTAATATTTACATCGTATTTACACATTACTATTTACAAAATAACTCAGTTAATTTAAAATACAGCATAGCTCAAATGCCTTGTCGGCAACAACTTTGTACAGCATTCTTCTCATTCGTAAAGTCTAATTTACTCAGCTTGTCAGCTCTTTTGAAAGAAAAAGAAAAGTAAAGGAGAGAAAAAATGATGGATTGTGTATTGTAAGAGCGTTACAACCCCTTATTGAAAATACTTCATTGTTCTTCAATAACCAATGACCGCCATTTTGTTTCCCATGCAAAACTAAAATTAATTAATATTAAAATTTAATTAATTAATTAATATTTGAAAAAAAAATGTATTAACATCAATTGTCATCCAGTAAAAATTAAAAAAAAAAAATATTTCAACTTGATAGGAGGAATAATGAGTATTTTATTAACGATTGAAAATTTGAACAAGATATATAAATATATAAATATATATATATATATAAATAAATATAGGGAGAGTGTGAACTAATAGTAGGAATTGAAAAAAATATATAAATAAATATAGGGAGAGAGTGAACTAATAGTAGGAATTGAATTAACTTTTTGTTTGATTGCATATCTGCAACACATCCAAAAGTCAATGTTATTGATACAGTCGTCTTAAAAGACGATTTTTTTTATTTCTGCTGTTTCTGAAGACAGCAGTTAATATAAATTGTTCATGCAATTTTCAACAGATCGCAGTCATTTTATCATGCTAAACATTAATTTAACATTTTTGCATCGTTGTGGCTAAAATAAACTTCTTAAATTTTGTTAAATAAAAAAAAAATTGAGACGTCCAAAATTGGATTTTTTACAAAGGTAATTTCATACACTTTATAATTTTGTATTAGAAATCAATGATAAGTATATAATTTTCTACATGTTGCACATAAAAAGATAGCATATAAGAACTTTTAAAACTTTTTTGGAAAATAAATTTGTCAACATAATTAGAATATAAAAGTGTTTCAATCTTAAAAATCATAAAATGACTTTCACCTTAAAAATATATTAAAAACTTTAAAGGCAAATTATAATTTTCTTTCTTTTATACCGTACTCTGTATATTCCATGTATTGATACTATATTAAATTTATTTTTTTAATTTTATTTTATGCTAATGAGTAAATTTTGAAAATTTTAAAACATAAATATATAATTTTTCGTATGTATTGAGAGCGTAATATACAAAAACAGCAACGCTTCTTTTATAAAAGGTTTATTACGGAGAATTTTTTGCAATCCCACTATTGAAAAATTAAATAAACAATTAAATATGAAAAGTAATTAGTTTTAGTTTATATTATAAAATAATTATTCTTAGTTATTTTATTTTTTATTTAGAGGAATGATTAAAATATTCTTTACATGGGTTTACAGATTTTCAATCTGTTAATATGACTATATAAAACGAATATCTCCTGGTTTTTATTCTTTTCAATGTGAATTCTTTAAGGGTTCTCAGGACTCTTAAAATTGGAAAAAAATGAAAAAAAAAAGACCATTTTCAACATTTAATATCAGAAAATGTATTTGATTTTAAGACACAATTTTAATTGGAATAAACAATATAAGTATGTTCTTTCATTTCATGTATTTAAAAAATTATAAGATGTAGAATTAGCATTTACAGGGGGCTCCAAACTGTTAGACATTTGACGAGCAAAAAATCGGCATAACAGCTTACGCTCACAATTACAAAATAAGTATTGCAACTAGAATGAAAATTTTGGTGCCTACTTATACTTCAGATTATAATAATGGCCCTGAACCTAAACAAATTTGTATTTAAAGCTTTTTTATATTTTTAATTCAAAGTTGTATTTAGATAATGCAAAATTAAGAAAATTTCAGCAGTATAATCACCTAAAAAAATATTTTTTTGAACAATAAAAAGGAAATTTTAGGTTCCGTTTATAGAGACTAACATGAAACATATGTTTTGAAAATTTCATTAAAAAATATTCAGACGTTTTTGAGATATCGTGCGCGTATGCCCAAAAACGTCATTTGGAGAAAAATGGCTTCAAAGTTTTCGAAACGACGCTTCAGCTATTGAACGTGTATAAATGTAAAAGCCATAACTTTAGTTCTAATAGGAATTTCAAGGAAACAATTATATCAAAACGTTCAGAAAAGATAGGAGTTTAACATCTAAAAAAATTAAAATTTCGAAACTTTTAAAGATTTAAGAGTCCTGAGACCCCTTAATGTCTAAATTTTCTTTAATTATACAAGTTGAAATTTCTTTGACTGAATAAAGAACGTAATAATTATTTTTTTTATATTCTTTGTTTATCAAGTCTCATTGGACATTCTTTCACTAGAGATTTAATATATAGTTTTGTATACTATTTCTAATTGCTAAAATCTGTTAGATTAAAACTTTAAAATCAGTAAAATATTTTTATCTGACTAATGACATGTTTCGATTCTATTTTACTTGGGTATTTATTTCTATTTTCGAAACCTTTGAAGAACTCGAGCCACAATTTTGGTTATTTAAATAATGCTGCCTCCTTACATATTGAATTCTTATGTGTTAGAATCTCTATGGTTTCTCTTATAATAGACGGATAATATAGATTGTAATTTCGGAGGCAGTTTGGCTACTAAGCAGACATTGAACCGCTTAAGACTGTATTTTGATTTCTCAAAAAAAGCTTGTCCAAGCTTTTAAGAATTAAAACAAATTAAAGAATATCATTTGTACTAAAATTGATTCAATTAATTTTGTGAATTATTCAGTATTATATGAAATACTATTTATTAAATCAGACGTATCAATTAATTATTATATTGCAATGACTAGCAGGAAATTTAAGTACAGAAGAAAAGAGCATGTAGCTGATACTCAATATAATAGAAAAACCGCAGCCCTGGCAAGATTATGTCAAGAATAAATCATCCATAAAAATTTCAATGACAGTAAGATAATTTCCCACTCCAGTCTATATTATTAATACATTATAAGAGAAACCATAGAGATTCTAAAACGGCAAAATTCAATATGTAACGATGCAGCATCATTTAAATTAATAAAATTGCGGCTCAAGCTACTCAATGGTTTTCTAAAATAGAAATAAAATCCAACTAAAAAAAAAATAGTAATAATAACGTATGCTACTTGAAAAACTGAATAATGGCGGTTCAGATTCGACCAATAATCGTGCTATTTCATAATATTATTAGTTATTGGTTTTGAAAATGACTCGGGTAGACTCGAAACATGTCAGCAGTAAAATAAAACAATTTTACTGTTTTTAAAGTTTTAATCTTATACCTTTTAGCAATTATAAATAGTTTATTATTATTACAAGGTGTTAATTTTGTAGATATTTAGTTTTGTAATTTTGTCTTTTTTTTTTTGTTGTTGTTGTTTTTTGAGGGTACAGTTGATATTAAAGACTAAATCCTTTAATTTTTAGTGGTTTCATTTGAAAATTGACAGTTCAAAAATAATTTGTTCAAATATTTGTGTTCAAAATTTTGTATTAAAATAAAAAAATCATTTAAAATCATTAAGTTTTTTTTTAAATTTTAACCCATTAAGCGCCGCTATATTAAACGCGTTAACTAAATAAAGTTTATACATAATTTTTGTATGCATAAGAGGACAATATGATAAATCAGTAAAAATTTTTTTAATAACTGTAACCGTTTAGAATATATAGCATGTTCCCGTAGCGGGAGCATTGGCGTCTAATGGGGTTTGAACCTCTCTCCGAATCGGAATCAGCCGCACGTTATTTTCTCCTGTCCCAATGTAATTGCAGTTAGAAAAAGTTAATAGAAACTTCATTTTTGGCAAGTTGCAAATAATTTTATACAAATATATAAATAATTACTAAAAATACATATATTAAAAATTTAATATTAATATCTGAAAAACACGTTCATTAAATTTTTTTGAACAATTAGTCAAAATATCAGATATATAAAGCCACCCTTACTTTTTTTATTATTATTTCCCTACACGTTGTCTACAGACCTTCAAGGAAAATTCTGATTTAACATTATATTGCATTATGGACTACACAGACACACATACACACATATTATATGTTTTATATTTAGGTTTATTATATGTGCTTATATTAAAGTAGTTTATTGCATCGACACGTTGTCTGTTAATTATAACTATATATATTCCTAAATGATGTATTAAAGTTTCTCTTTTATCTGTTAAAACTAAAGCAATTGTTTTACAAATTGAAATTAAGATATCTTTCATAAAAAAGGCTTTTACGCTACTATTACCACACTACGCTATTCAAATTATTTAAAATTAAATGCATTGTTTTTTTATTATTTCTGTAATACGAGGCTTGCGGGTATTTAAAAATTGATCTACAAGATTATCGCCGTTCGTAAAATTAATATAAAATTAAACAATTCTGAATTTTCGTAATTTTTCTTTTTGTATTTGGTTTATGAATCTGCCTATGGAAGTCTATTTCAAAAGTAGCTGCTAAGTACTACTTTATTATATCTTTATTTATGATCAAATATCTTGTTACAAGGAATTGCAAAAATTTTTATTCTAATGTTATAGTAATAATTTACAATCACTCATAGCACAATCCTTTATTTTTTTCTTTTATATTTTAAATAATATATTTTTTTTATTTCTAAAACGTATAAACATCATAAATATAACTTATTTGTTTTAAGGTGTTAGTGATGCTTTTTATTAAATCTAATCTTGTTCAAGAGGTTCTGTTTTTTTTTTTTCATACAATATTACACGTCCATACCCAAGCAAACTGAAATATATTGCTGTTCATAAAAATGAATACAAAATGCCCTTGAACACAATTTATAATGACTATATCTAATAGGCATATGGCCCATAAATCCCCTTTTTTTCCTCGAAAAGTTTAACTGATTTCTTTTCACTTACTGCCTAGAAACAGATTCTTTCTTTATGGAAGCGCGCTTGCAGACAAAGGGACGGAAGTGTAAGTACAAGCCGCCAAGGCTCCCGTTGTGGAAACATTTCAAAGAAACTGTCTAATATCACTTTAAATGGGTATATTTACTTCGGGTTAGGAATGTATTGTTAGTTGAAATGTTGACTTTAAATATTCACTCTGCTTGTAAAAAATAAAGAATTTTTTTCTTTCTTTTTACTGCTTTTACTTGAGATAGTCGAAAACCTAAAAATTCTCTTTAAAAAAATCTGCAAAAAATCGAAAAAATAATATAACATTCTGAAAAATATATATGTTAGACTCCATACTATTAACTTTTCAATACAAAATGTATTTTTTAAATAGTTTAAAAATATTTTGAGAAAAAAATAGTAGATAGTTGTTTTCGCAACGGGAGCGTTCGCGTTTAATGGGTTTTAAAATAGTGGATGCTTGTTACATTTTTAAATGCCCCATGCATATTTCTTTTGCATAATATATGACAATAAATATTTATGAAATACTTTTTATATATTACTATGAAAGATGGCATGAAATGTAAAAGTTCGCTGAACATAAAAGCGGATTTTTTTTTTTTTTGCATTGTTTTTTTCTAAAAAAGTAGTTATATATTTTCATATTCACATAAATTTCAACACTAAGTTACTCCTGAAATGTAAATTTTTATGGTAGCATTTATGCATTATTGTATAGCGTATATACATAATAAATTTGAAAATAATCGGATAATTTCGAAATGTGCATGGAACGTTTCAAAAGTTAGAAATGTGCTAAAATTTCAATTTTGATAAACAACATTCTACACTCATGTCCAAAATTGAGGTCACAAATATAAAAACTGTGAAAATTGATGAACTATACGCTGTGTTGCCACGCAATTTTGCACAGAGGTATATTATAATGTTAGAAAGAATATAGAAACATCAAAATGTGAAAAACATTTTAATTGTGAATTAAGAAACAGGTTACATCAAAAAGTGCTAAAAAATGAATCATAGATAAAGCATTTATCTCGGGAAAAGTCTGTCTAATATGGAGTGTGACCACGATGCATTGCTGTACAAGTCTCACAACGAATTCTCATACTGTTTATGAGGGTGTGGATAAATGATTGTGGCAACAAAGCCCATTCTTTTAAAAACACGACTTTTAAATCCTTGCGGGTCCTATGAGGAAGGTTACGTTCTGCAATGGCCCTTCGTAGACCATCTCAAACATGTTCAATAGGATTGATGCCGGATACCTCTAGGGCCAATTCATATGGCGAATATTCTCTTCTTCAAGAAAATCATCAACAATGTGAGCTCTGTGTGGCTTCGCTTTATCGTCCATAAACATGCAGTTCGGGCCTACAGAACCCCAGAACAACGTCACATAGGCTCAAGGACCTCATCCCTAAAGCCCGGCGTCCAATCTTGTGTGTACCGTTCACTGCATCCAACAGGATAGCCCAGTTGTTGTGGAGCCGAAGGCATCAGTCTTGGACACGACAAGAATGGGGGCGTTTTCTTTTTAGTGATAAGTCGAGATTCACCACGCAGAGTGATTCTCGCCGAATCTTCATTCGAGGAGAACGTGGAGCTCGCTATCATCTCTCCTACGTAAAAGTAATCAATAGATTTTTGACAAAGTAATCCTTGTCTGGGGCGGCATAATGTTGGGCTATCGTACACGACTGCACGTCTTCGATGCGGGTACTGTCAACGCACATCGCTATTGGGACGAGTTCTTTGAAGCCTATGTGAGGTTTTTCTGTAATGCTGTAGACCCGAATTTCATATTTATGGATGATAATGCGAAGCACACAGAGCTCACATTGTTGATGATTTTATTGAAAAGAATATTCGCCATATGAATTGGCCCTCGAGGTCTCCGGACCTCAATCCTATTGAACATGTTTGGGATGGAATGTGAAGAGCCATTGCACAGCGTAACACCCCTCCGAAAATCGATCAGGATTTAAAAGACGCGCTTTTGGAAGAATGGGCTTTGCTGCCACAAATATTTATTGACACCCTCATAAACAGTACTAGAGCTCGTTGTGAGGCTTGTGCAGCAGTGCATGGTGGTCACACTCTATATTAAACAGACTTTTTCCCGAGATAAATGCTTTATCCCTGATTCATGATTTAACACTTTTTGATGTACCTTGTTTCTTAATTCACAATTAAAATCTTTTCCATATTGTTATGTTTCCTTATGCTTTCTCCTATTGCAATGTACCTCTGTGCCAAATTTCGTGGCAGCACAGTGAATAGTTTACTAGTTTTCACAGAATTTATGTTTCTGACCTTAATTTTGGACATGAGTGTAAATGAAACAAACTGCATAAATATGTACAGTATTTACAAACAGTAAAGTTTATATCTCTGCAAAGAACTATCAGAATTCAAAACTTCGTTTTATATCACATATATTTGAGCATCTAGTTTTATAAGTCTCCAAAAAAATCGATTTCGTTGTCGAATTTAGTGATTTTGAATCAGGTGATTCAGAAATGTTTTGCATGTAAATAAGATTTTTGAATTTTATATATTTTAAATAAATTAAATAATATGAGTAGGCCTTGTTCAAAAACTTCAGAAATATATTAAAAATTTAAAATAATTATTTAATTTTAATCTATTGAAGGACTATCAATTTTACAAGATAATTAACATGGTATTAGGAGAATAAGTATTGTGTAATGTGATAAGATAACTAAAATATCTGGATTATATTTGAATATTATTACTAGGAAATATTTTGCAATGATTTATTTTTGTATAAGTACTTTTTGTTCGTCTGTAATCAATTTGAGCAACATGTCAGAAATTCCTAATCGTACTCTGTTTATGGATAAACAAAATTTGTTACTTCATAATTCTGTAAAAATGTAGAAAAATAATTTTTAGATCTAGAAAGAAAAAAAAATGGCAAAACTGATACTTATATAGTGATTTAAAAAAATAGAAGTATATATACATTATTAAATATCAAAAGTTTTATGCGGTTCTTATATAATTTGCAGAATTAAAAAACATATTTAATTTATGCATAATTTATTATTGTAAAAATGAATATATATACTGCATATTCTAAAAATTCAAATATCGTTTAGCAAATGGTCATCATTACAACGCACAATCACTGCAATATGTAAAAATTTCAATTTTGGCATTTTTTGTTAAAAGACATGTTTTTTTTTTTGTTGTTGTTGTTTTTTTTTCTTTCCAAGAATATGATCAAATTCTGAATATTTCAAATTCATACGTAGAGTTTTTATACTATGCAAAGTTTTCTAAAAAAAATTTCATCTGAAAACTAATAAAGTATCTGACGAAACAAACTGTACGCGAAAAGTGTAAATTTCATAATTTGTATAAAATAATTGTTTATCTATAACTATTGAACTTAAGGAAAGACTAATTGGCTTCATTTTACGATAAAAAGGAAAAATTCTTGCATCGTGCAATAAGAGAATTATTTAAATGATAATAGTAGTGAATATTTCTAACGTAATGTAAACAACGACAAATGTTTGTTTCCTGTTACATTAACTGTTTGTTTTAAGTCGAATGTTAAAAATTATTAGTGTTGATGATTAATAATTATTGATAAAATGTGTTTAGAATAGAAAGAACATTTTTATAACAGAAAAAATGGTGAATGAACTTTTCGTGTTAGATTGAAAAAAAAAATAATATAAGGAACAGATATATATTAAAAAAAGCAAGAAAATTTAATTCAATTTGTTGTATTTTGTAAATTTTACGTTAAAGTAAAAATTACAAAATTCAACAAATTATAATAAATTTTCTTGCTTTTTTTTAAATTTACTGTATTTACAATGACAATACTTGCATTGATAATGTATTATTGCTCTTAGGTCATGTGTTTAGTAGTATGCAATATATATTTTTACAATGTACGTATTATATCTACATAAAACATGTGTATTAATAGATATAATGTTGTTACAGTAACTAAACTGTGGCAAAAACTCAAAAATAATTTATCATTACTATTGCACTTTCTCTTGTTGTTAATTGTGGTTTATGTACAGTCGTGGGAAAAAAAAGTAAACACCCCCTAATAACTCCTCAACAAATTATCGTAGAAGAAAGTTATTGGTACCGAACGATTGGAAATAAAGTCTACTTTTAAATGATGTATATAAAATTTGCTTAGGGGGTCACCTACATATTAAAACGAACCATAACTTTGTTTTTTTCAATAGCAGTACCCCATTCTGACAGCATAAATGAACTCTACACCCTTCAATTAGCCTAAAAACGAATTTTTATGCAATTCGTACCATAAGTTTCCGAGAAATTAATTATTTTAAAACGAACGTATTTTAAAGGCTGTATCCAAATTGAAGTTCCGTACTGGATTGTTAACCAAGAGAGCCGCTTCCTTGATCAAGGCACCTTAAGCGCCACCCAAGGAGTCAATGAAGCGTGTTAGATTTAGTATGGCAGAATAAATTTCAAAATGTCTACTCACTTCCATCATAGACGGCCCCTTAAACCATCATTTTGCCGTTTTTTAAGCATAATTTGAAAACTACATGGAAGAAAAATGTGACAATTTGAATTTCCATAAAGCAGGACTTAATAAATCTAAATCCATCAAAAAAATTGTAGGTTGCAATTCATATTTTTTTCGAATATTAATTTCATAATTCATAATTCATATCATAAAATTATAAAAAATTGCAAATTCAGCTTATTTACGTTTGGGTATATTAGTATTATTACCGCAAAAAAATTAGCACATTAGGAGCATAATTTCGGGAGATATAAATAAAAATATGAAAATATAATTTAACATTAGAAGCACTAAATTTTGAATGTTTATTATTCAAAAACTTATCATTCAAATGACTTGAAATTTGGTGACCAGGCATAGTTTGAACCGAAGATTTGAAATATCTCGTTAAAATTGGGTATTGCCATTGAAAAAAATGAAGTTAGGATTCGTTTTAATATGTAGATGACCCCCTAAGAGTTTTTTATATACATCATTTAAAAGTAGACTTTATTTCCAATCGTTCGGTACCAGTAACTATCTTCTATGATGATTTGTTGAGGAGTTAGTAGGGGGTGTTTACTTTTGTTTTCCACGACTGTACATACATATATACAGGGTGTTCCGTTAAAGGGGTCCAATATTAATAGGGGTAATAGAGGAGATCACATGGAGCATAAATCAGTGTATAAAGCCTGGTCGGATCTCAATAGTTTTCAAGTTACAGCAAATAGAATGAAAATTCCGAAAATTGTAAAAGAACCCTCATTGCTAAACTATCGATAATGCTACATAAAAACGAAGCACATATTTAGGAAGAGCAGAAAAAAACCTACAAAATGACATCAATTGTATTAAAATAGCAATATTTATTGACGAGTTACAAGCCCTGAAACAGTGAAAAAAGTACGAAATCCAATATACATCAAAATAGTTAATCGTTAATTCCAAAAAGACAACTCTAGCTACAACAAGGAAAATGTAGTAAAATTTGGTCCATTCCGAAAACTTTCGAAAAAGCTTACAATGAACCATATCGGTTTAATTGTGTGAGAGAAATTAATCAGTTTCTTAGTTACAACTCCGCTTTCTTTGACACTAGCAAAGGTTAAACTCCGCCCATCACGATTGGAAACACAGCCTTTTTAATTACTCGCAACTATACATTTTCGATCATGCTTCTTCTGAGATGCAACATTTTTAATTATTCAAGAGTTGAATGAACCAAAATAACTTTACAATAATAGTCTACATTTTAAAGTGGTCTTTTATTGATATAAAGCTTAAGTTAAATTCTTTAAAATTAAACTGGTGATGAAAATTCGGAAATAATTAAAAATATTGCGATTTGTAACTATGCAAGAAGTTTCAGTACATGTTTTACATGGACAATTATTGTATGTATATGTGCATCATAATTTATGATAGGAAATAATAATAACAAATAGCATAATAATTTTATTAATTATAAATTTAAAAAAGACACTAAATTTTAAATTAATTCATACAAACTTTGTAATTTACAATTTGAGTACACCACAGTCTGTGACTTACAAAATACTGTGCCAAAAAGTGTTGAAAATAAAAGAAAAATGACAAATAAAGAATTACATTCCACGTACTTTATGACATATGTGAAGCATAGTCTTCTGGCCTGCGCTGCACAATTCAATGTCGGAAGGCAGACGAACGGACATTATTATAATAGGTGTTCGAGGTTGCGCCCATTAACAGAATCGCACAGCCGACAGCGACGTCGTAAAGATTGGCGAACACGCCGAAAAACTCCGACGGAGTTGGGAATGTCTCCTGCAGCGACAACGATTCGCGCTAGTAAATCCTCCGGTGTATCCACAGGCGTTTCATACACCAGCGATTTAAGGTGTCCCCAAACAAAAAAGTCTAACGGATTGAGGTCTGGAGAGCGTGCAGGCCAAGCAACAGGTCCACTGCGTCCAATCCATTTCCCAGGATATGTTGAATTGAGGTGATTGCGAACACCTATGAAAAAATGTGCCGGTGCGCCATCGTGCATAAACCACATATTGTGGCGCAATGTTGCTGGCACATTTTGCAGTAACTGCGGTAAGATATCCCGTAGGAAAACCAAGTACGTACTGCCATTGAGTACATCTGGGAGTAAATATGGTCCTATGAGATAATCGCCGAGGACACCTCCCCATATGTTCACACTGAACTTTTGTTGTGCGTTCGACGGGAAAACAGTGTGCAGATTTGTATATGACCATGTGTGCATATTGTGCGTGTTTACCACGCCCTCTCTCGTAAATGTTGCTTCATCAGTAAATAAAATATTTTCCAGAAATTGTGGATTATTTTCTGTTACATTAAGCAACCAGCGTACGAATTCTGTCCGCTGAGCACAATCTGTTACTGATAACAGTTGTACCCGCTGCACATGAAAGGGGTGCATGTTTTCTGCACGCAGAACACGCCACACACTTTGGTGAGAAACACCGACTTCAGACGCAGCAGCTCGTGTACTCGTGGAGGGGTTATCTTTAAAAATATTCAGTACATCTTCTTCCATTGCAGGTGTTCGTACATGTCGAGGTTTCCCTGCATCAATGCTTGCTGTATTAAACGATCCAGTCTCCCGTAATCGTCTATCGATTTTTATGAAGAGTTTCGAACTTGGGCAACGTCTCCTTGGAAATTGCTCACGGTACATGCGCTGTGCTAGACATGCATTTCCATGAGCTTGCCCGTACATCAGATGCATGTCCGCATATTCTTCGTTAGAGTATTCCGGCATAATTATTATACATCAACTTACTACAATCCCACTTACAACAGCCTCCCTTTAACATAACGCCCACTGATGACTGCTGTTTTATTACACTTTTCTTCCTATACACATAGAAAATTTGCATAAAAAGTACTTCTTCTTCATCATCCTGAAAGTTCATGGAGGAAACGCAGCAGTCACGGAGTTTGCTTTAAGACAAGGCGAGAGCTGCACAATATGTCATTCACTTGACCAGACTGAATAATGAAAGGGTATTGATAGAGGTTGATGAGAAATGTATAATTGAAAGATATTAAAACGGGGTGTTTACAATCGTCATGGGCGGAGTTTCGCCCTTTCCGAGCGTGCAACAGTACACAGTTGTAACTAGGGAACTGCTTGATTTCTCCCATACAATTAAACTGATATGGTTTATTGTCAGCTTCTTCGAAAGCTTTCGGAATGGACCAAATTTTATAACATTTTCCTTGATGTAGGTAGAGTTGCATTTTTGGAATTAACGATTAACTATTTTGCTAAATATTTGATTTTGTATTTTTTCACTGCTTCAGAGCTTGTAACTCGCCATTAATTATCAATATTCTAAAACAACTTATGTCATTTCGTAGGATTTTTTCTGTTCTTTCTAAATATGTGCTTCGTTTTTATGTAGCATTATCGATAGTTTAGCATTGAGGGTTTTTTTTACAAATTTCCGATTTTTCATTCTATTTGCTGTAACTTGAAAATTATTTAGATCCGGCCAGGCATTATATACTGATTTATGCTCCGTGTGATCTCCTCTATTACACCTATTAATATTGGACCCCTTTAACGGAACACCCTGTATATATATATTATATACTGTAAAATTTAAAAAAAAATGTTCCTTCATCTAGCTAGTGTCTTTCTTAGTATTTACTAAAATATAATATAACCTATTTCGAGTTGCCCCTGATTCCGATAAACTTTTGTTTTTCTGTAGAACACTCTCAAACATCCGAGTCTTTCAGTTAAGAGGGCTGGTCATTCAGCTTCCGATTTCCCCTCACTAATGTAAAGTCTATGGCCATTTGATGCATTCTTATATTTAAAATTTCTCCTCGGAAAATTAATATTTTTAATTTCTATTTTTATATGTACACTTCCTAAAAGATGTTTCTTTTTCTCTTAGTTCTCAAAATATTTATAAAGTATAGACAATTTTATACGAAGTGTTAAAATCTTACTCACAATTAGCCCACTTTTAACACGTAAAATATTAAATTCAGCATGGATTTTACAAATATTTTAAAAACTAAGAAAAAAGAGACATCCTTTAAGAAAAGTACACACAAAAGAGATGTTAAAAATTTGAATTTCATGAGAAGATATTTTAAATATACGAATGCACCAAAAGTCCATAGACTTAACATTACGGAGGAGAATTCCGAAGTTGAGTAACCAACACCCTTAATCACTTTTCTTCATCTGAAATATCGTTTTTTCGTATGCTATTAATTCTCAACTAAATTCATTCAACCACGTGACACAATTTACACACACAACAATAGCAAAATAATTTATGTTAAAAAACATAATGTTAAAGTTATTGTTGTTAATGTTATTTCAATTTACTTTGAGCTTTAATGCTGTTAATTTATCATAATTCTTTAACATTAATATGTTTACTTCGGAATTGATAGGATTAAAAAAAACTGATGAATGGCATTGAAAAAGCTGATTAATTAATTGTAAACTGTTAAAATTACTTTTAAACGTTTCAAAAAATTTCAGGCAACATAAGAAGCCCCATTATTCGTAAATGCTTCATTAATTCGTAAGAACCTGTTTTTATAGCTTTATAGTTGTAGATAAAAGATTGATTTTCTGAATCGCCAGAAACTCACAAAAGTTTGTATTTTTATAAACCTTAAAAGCGATACGTGCTTGATTGAGCATTTTTTAAACAATTTTAGTTAACAGTCAAATATTTTTGTAAATTATAATAATCATGACGCATTTAAGTAAGAATAAATAGTTAAACATGTATAAGTTGCAAATGAATCTTTCAGAAGGTGTTCCAAGTTGAATTCGTAATAAATAGAAAAATATCTAATGAAAAAAATAGTATTTAATAATTAAACTTTTATAGTCATCGACGTAAAATCTGAGATTTTTATCTCTCAAAACTGTTGATAAATAAACAACTAGTGATATTACAGAATTGTGCGCAAACCAAATAACCACACATAACTCATAACAATTTGTTATAATTTCCCATTCTGTCGCGCAGGATTTTGTTTAATGATAATATGTGGTCATTGTTTGCAATAGATATTACTACACTTCACATTATGCGATTTTAATTAATTTATTTCTTTATTGAAGTTTCTGGAGAGATCAAATTTATATCTACAAGGAATAATTTATTTTGTTTAGTACGTTTTATTAAATGAAACATATATTTTTACTACTTAAGTATTTAATCTCTGCATAACATACTCCATGTTTGAACGAGAAAATAGTTTCACTTTTATCTTTCAATATCACGGAACTGGTCCAAAAGCTTATTGATCTCATATCAATGTAATTTCACTTTTTTCTGACGAATAATTAAGATTAATGATGAAGCGTGGTAATTGTGTGCAACAGATTTTCCCACATTACACCTCGTGTAACAGAAAGCAATATATTCCAATATGATTTATTTATAAAGACAAAACTTACATTAAAGTTGTATTGTTGTTTTCATGCTTATAGACCACAGAATACCAGTATTTGCTTCTTAAGGGGAAAAAATGCTACTGTTAAAAGAAATATTATTTTTATTTTTTCTTTGATAGATTAATAATAAAAATTAATATAATGTGTTCTTTTCAGGGGTCAATTACTTTTAAAACAGTACAATTCTTATTTTCATGCTTGTTAAACGCGACATAAAATATCAGTATTTGCTTCTTAAGGAAAAAAATCACTTATTGTTATTAAAAATATTATTTTTATTTTTTCATTGATAGTTTAATAATGAAAATGGATATAATGAGTTCTTTGCAGGGGTCAAAGACTTTTAAAAATGTAAAATTCTACTTAAATGCAACATAAAATATAAGTATTTGATTCTTAAGGAAAAAATCTCTTATTGTTAATAGAAATATTATTTTTATTTTTTAATTGTTATATTAATAAGGAAAATGTATATAAAGAGTTCTTTGCAGGGGTCAAGTACCTTTAAAAGTGTAAAATTCTTGTTATACGCAACATAAAATATCAGTATTTGCTTCTTAAGGAACAAAAATATTTTATTGTTAAAAGAATGTTATTTTTATTTTTTCATTGATAGATAATCGTAAAAATGGATTTAATCTGTTCTTTGCAGGGGTCAAGTACCTTTAAAAGTAGAAAATTCTTGTTAAACGCAACATAAAATATCAGTATTAGCTTCTTATGGAATGAAAATCTGTTATTGTTAAAAACAATATTATTTTATTTTTGTCATTGATATATTAATAATGAAAATGGATGTAATGAGTTCTTTGCTGGTGTCAAGTGCCTTTAAAACAGTAAAATTAAAGGTAAATGATCTTAATATGTATTTCAATAACTTCACATCTAATTAATTGTTTGATACGTTATTTTAAACACACATTGAAAGAGATGTATTCTAACAAATAATGTTTCAGCTAAAGATTCTAGGCAATATAAAGTTTTCTTTGAATCTCATTTAAATTTTGCTTTTTTAATAAATTAATTCATCTTATATGCCTTGGGAAGAGAATTTCTCTTAAATGAATTGTAACAGTAGGCATTTTGTTATTGCATAGATATAGAATATGTTTTAGGTAGCTTTCATTACAAAAAGCTACCTATTGCAGCCGTTCGGAGGAAAGCGATTTCAAAAAAGTTTGGTATATTTTCATCGATCATGAACCCCAGACTCCGAAACCACCCTCCGTTCAAAATTGACATATATATATATATATATATATATATATATATATATATATATATATATCTGACCTTTGTCACACTGTAACTCTCGTATTTATGAACCGATTTTGATGTAATTCGGTGTGTACATAGTACATACCAATGTCTCGACCGAGTTCGTTGGCCAGCTTCATCCGCCATTTTGTTTCAAAATGGCGGCCATTTAAAAATTTAAAAAAAATTTAAAATTTGAAATGTGGTACCAAAAAAATTGAAAATTGAAAATTATTTTTTTCTTATGTATTTAACCTTTATACAAAGATTCCCGAGCAGTTTTTGTTTCGTCTATATCTTAAAAAATGACTGAGTTATAGCATTTTGAATTTCTAGCGTGGCTGACATTTTGAAACGTCCTGAAATTTGTCCCGCGATAAAAGGCGTATTTATGAACCGATTTGGATGTAATTTCGTTTATACATAGCACATACCAATGTCTCGACCGAGTTCGTTGGCCAGCTTCATCCGCCATCTTGTTTTAAAATGGCGGCCATTTAAATTTTTAAGAAAAATTTAAATTTGGAATGTGGTACCAAAAAATTGAAAATTGAAAACATATTTTTTTCTTATGTGTTTGACCTTGATAAAAAGATTCGGGAGCAGTTTTTGTTTTGTCTATATCTTAAAAAATGGCTGAGTTATAGCATTTTAAATTTCTAGCGTGGCTGACATTTTGAAACGATCTGATATTTGTCACGTGATAACGGGCGTATTTATGAACCGATTTGGATGTACCTTGGTGTGTACATAGTACATACGAATATCTCGACCGAGTTCGTTGTCCAGCTTCATCCGCCATCTTGTTTCAAAATGGCGGCCATTTAAAAAAATTAAAAAGAATTAAAAATTTAAAATGAGATACCAAAAATTTGGAAAATGAAAAAGATTTTTTTTGTATGTGTTTTACCTTAATACAAACATTCCGGAACAGTTTTTTTTTTGTCTATATCTAAAAAAATGGCTGAGTAATAGCATTTTGAATTTCTATTGTGGCTGACATTTTAAAACGACCTGATTTTTGTCCCGCGATAACAGGCGTATTTATGAACCGATTTGGATGTAACTTGGTCTGTAGATAGTACATACGAATGTCTCGACCGAGTTCGTTGGCCAGCTTCATTCGCCATCTTGTTTCAAAAGGGTTGCCATTTAAAAAAATAAAAATTTAAAATTTAAAATGAGGTATTAAAAAATTGGAAAATGAAAAACACTTTTTTTATGTGTTTGGCCTTGATACAAAGATTCTGGAGGAGTTTTTGTTTTTGAACATTTGTTCTTTTGCTTATATCTTAAAAAATGGTTGAATTATAGCACTTTGAATTTCAAGCATGGCTAACACTTTGAAACGATCTTGTATTTGTCACGCGATAACACAAGTATTCACCTATTTCGATGTAAGAAGGCATGTGGATAGTATACATCAATATCTCGACCAAGTTCGCTGGCCAGCTTCATCAGCCATCTAGTTTCAAAATGGCGGCCATTAAATTAAAAAAAATTATACTTAAAGTGAGGTCCAAAACAATTAGAAATTGAAAAAGGTTTCTTTCTTAAGTATTTGACCTTGATATAAGGATTCAGAAGCATTTTTTGTTTGTCTTTATCTTAAAAAATGGCTCAGATATAGCAATTTCAATATCTAATGTGGGTGACATTTTGAAAAATCTGATTTTTTGCCTGCGACATCACTCATATATATCAATCGATTCCGATGTGAGTGAGCATATGCACAGCAATTACTAAGGTCTCGACCAATTTCACTCGTTAACCTCATCCACCATGTTGTCTTAAAATGGCAGGCACTTTATGAAATCGCCGAATTTGGCAGCCAAATATAAGTTACTTTAAATAAAAGCAGCTTGGATAAAGCTGAATAATTTCGCAAAATTCTTATTGATAATGATTTAGTATTGATAAAATTTAGTATTGAATCTCCTATATTTGGTTTCCACTAAATTGAGCTTCGTGTGTTTGAATAATATAAATTAGCTTTTTTAAAATAAGGAATATGAAAGCTACCTCTTCCTCCCGGCACTGGCCGGAAGGACTTTTTAAATTGACGTACACCAGAAGAAATATAATGATTAGTTCTTCAGAAGAAACAATTTTAAATTAAAAGCTCAAATCTTCGATTTTTTTTTCTAAAATAAAAAAAGTCCGCTTTACTAAATTCCTTACTTGATAACCGCAATTGTGGGTCATTTTGTGAATTTATAGGGTTTTTAACTTCAGTCAAAATTTCCTGAAATTATATCCAAACATTTCTCAGAAATATTGCACGCAATAAACAGAATTTCTACTTTGAGAAAATTGATTTTAAAGATCAAATTACTCCTTGATTCTATAGAAGGAGCTAAAACTGATGCAATCCTAACATTCTAAAGCGAACCTTTGCCTGGGATTTTCTGCATGGAATTTAGAATTAAAAAAAAATTCTAAATTATCAAATTTTAATATAAGCTATTAACAGGCAAATTAATATTTTCACAAATTTCTATGATCATGACACACTTTAAGGGACCTCAGAAGTTTTGAAATCTTTTCATTGCCTGTGTAGAGTGATGTGGCTTCAAATTCAAATACTTTTCTAAACACATATTAAAATTTTCTAAATCTCTGTAATATATTTAAGCCATTTTAAGGCTTTATAAAATATAAAAATAAACACTTATAATATAATATAATAAAAAGTTCAATTTAGTTAATATTGCAAAATTTTTTCACATGGTATATCACAATCCGCACGATACTTAACTTACAATGTGTATTCCAACATTTCCGAGTTTCGTATTTAATGAAAATATTATAATTAAACAAAACTTTTGAATTACACTTTATGTCGCGAATAATTTTGATCAGTGATGAACTATGGTAATTGTGTGAAATATTCATCGTCTCTCTTCAGTTCATGCGGTTGAAATAAAATATTTTAGTAATTATTTATAAATAGCGGGTTGATATTAGAATGCATTACATATTTCATTTAGTACGTTTTATGGAAAATAACATAAATCGCCAGAATTTACTTTATAAATTTATTGATAACGCATTTTACGATTTAATGAGAAAAATAATTTCTTGATCATCTATCTTTAATACTGAAACATGAAAATTCCTTTTAATAACTTATCACGTTAATTTCCCTTCTTTTTCACGGATAATTATTATTACGATAAATTAAACAATAATTTGAATTGAAGCAATTTCTATTCCATATACTGCAATTATATTTTAACTCCAAAATTTTAAATTATGGAATAAACAGTGATATACCCTAACGGGTTATTTACTTGAAACTTACTTGACACAGAAGTTGATTTAAATCGACACGCGGTATATTTATAAGAATGTCATCAGGTAATATTTTTCATGCATTTAAAAATACAGAATTGTGAAAAAACTAATTATCGTTTATTATTGAAATGGTACTATCTATTATGTGCAGCTTTTTTATGCTGATATTCTGTCACCTTCTTAAGTGCATGCAGGCGTTTCATGTTGTTTGTTTAATTAAAAAAAAAATCCTTTGTGAATTAGCTATAAAAAAAGTTTTCCATTAATAATCTTTCACTTCTTTTAATTTTTTACGATTTACTTATTAAACATGTCCATGACATATTTAATAATTAACTGTGTAATGGAATATTATCGTTTTCTATCAATATTTTAAACTTATGCAAAAGCCTGATAATCACTTGTCATAATAAAAGAACTTTCTGTCACGGATAATAATGATTATCATTAATATGCGGTAATTTTTCATTTTGTGTTCGTTTTCACACATTATACGTTTGATGTAATGCATTTCAGATGTTCTATATGAGCTGTTGCAATTGAAAGACGGACATTAGGGTGGAACGATTTTTTTTTTTTTTATTATTATTTCGATTTGTAATAGAGATAAAAAGTTGTATAATAACTTTGTTAAGATAGTATTAAAATATTTTAACAAACATATTATATTTAGAGGTGCCGCAAAAGACATGAATGTATAATTTTTAAGTAGATTTTATGAATTTTGATAAATTTTGTTTAGTAAATATATATATATATATATATATATATATATAATACCAAATGCCTGTTTTCAAGTTTTAAATAATACACATAATCTACTTTACAGTAGATATTTATAGTTTTATACTGCATACCGTTAATATTTATGCTATTAAATATGGCATCTTTTAAATTCCATTTTTTTAGATTTTAATAGTTTTTCGTAATTGAAAGGATTAATCTTTCATTTAACTTAAAAACACGCAAAACATTTTTTAGTTCAGAAAATCAATAGTCAAAAGGGGAAGAGACCGTGGTTTGAAGTGTCCTTGATTCAGGTGGCATATTATTGGCTGGTACAGGGTGGCGGAGGAAGAAGAGAAGCATGTGCTGTAGCAATGGTCTGGTCACATGTTTCTATTGTAAGTCAGTGCAGGCAAACGAAACGTTTGAGTAACAAATGTTTTTATGCTGTTCTTTACTGGATTTTGTTTTGTTTATGAATATGTCAGCTTGAATATTAGTATAATAATATATTAGTTAATACTTTATTGTTAGTGTGATGGCAGTGTCAAGACCAGTTCAGACAAGACAAAAGTTAGAATGCCCAATTTTGGGGTACCCCCGAAACAATTAAGTGATTTAAGTCATCCAGCTTATTATGACATTATGAAAAATTATATTTATATTCGACATGAATTGAAACCAGACAAAACATAAAAATAAACAACGGTGAGTGAAACACTTGATATTCTTATTAAGAAAGTTGAATCTATTTGGTCGTCAGCATCTATTCCTGTAGTATCTCGCACTCACATGTTAAAAATGGGAAAAATCTATCACGATAAATACAGGCGCATTTTAAGATCAAAAAGTAGAAAAGGTACAGAAAAATATTATTTAATTGCAGCAAAGTTTTTAAATGAAAGCAAACGTCTTTTTGATGTAATAGCCAGTAAGTGCAAAGATTTTTCTGTCTTTAAGTGCGAGAAAAGAAAAAAGGTATTACGCTCACCCAGAAAACGTGCTTCTCTGTATGTTAAGTGATGAGAAAAAGCACCTAAGAGAATTGGGTCTTCACAGACTTCTAAAAGCAAGATTGGAAGAAAAGAACGGCGTCAGAAAGTTTGTGGTCACCAAGCTCAATTTTCAGGCTGAAGATTACATTGATATGATTAAGTGGGCGGATATAGCAATCATAGAGCCTCCAATGACAAAATGCATAACTGGTGAGGATTTAAAAATGTATATAAATGAAGCAAGAAAACCCAGTTGCCTATAGATTTCCCTCGTTTATCCTGTAATACACAAGCAGTAGAAAGAGTTATAAAGCTTGTGACAGAATCATCAATAAGTATCTATGGTCCTAAAGAAAGAGAAGGCTTCATTAAAGAAAAATTGCTTCGCAAAAGATGATGCCAAAATTTGGGACCAAAAAACATTTTATCTAATAATCAAGAAAATTTAAAAAAGAAATAAATGTGAAACTAATAATGTAATGGAATATTCAAAAAATTCTTTAATACTTGTTTTGTTTCAATAACACTGGTTATTAATTATGTCATGACATTTGTTCTATTTTTTTTTCATAGCGACTTGTTACTGTTTATGTTGCATGCTTGTGTTTAATCACTTTCCAAAAAATCTTAAAAAGAAAAGACCCAAACAACTGCTAAGTTTATTTTTATTAATAATTTAGTTATTTTAAAAAGTTTTACATATTATTTAAAAAACTGTGTTTGAAAAAATATTTGTAAGCAAAAAAATAATTACAACAGTTAAATTGAAACTGATATTACATCTTGATGTTTTTGAAAAAAAGCTCATTTATTTCACATTTTCAGAAAATTAATGCATAAATTTAGATCAATTAAAATTAATATTATTGTTGTTATAGTAAAGAAGTATCTAAAGACTGTTATTAAAAGCAATATTTTATTTTGAAAATGTAAAAATAAAACACTGAAAAAAATTTTGATTTTATGTTAAATTTCGACCTTTTGTGAAAAAAAATCCTTATTTTTAAGGCTCTTGCGGCACCTCAAGATATAAATTTAGAACGAAAAAACTTTGTAGTTTTATTGTTAACATACAAAGACAACATTTAATAGCTATTAGAAAATTATTTGTTGAAAAAAAATATTTTGCCCTATACTTTCGTCCCACCCTAACGGACATGTCCAAGTCCATTTTGTATTTAAAAAAAAAAAACTAAATCTTTTCAACAAATTAACATAACATTTGTGTTTTTAATAAATTCCGAGTAAGTATCTATTAAGGAGTCTCAGGAGTCTTAAAGCATCAAAATGTTCCAATTTTTTAATTTTTTAACATGTTAAACTCCTATTTTTTCTGAACATTTTGATAGAAGTATTTCCTTGAAATTCCCATTAGAACAGAATCTATGGCTTTTAGAATTATAACCGCGCAATAGCTGAAGCGGCATTTTCGAAATTTTGAATTCATTTTTCTCCAAATAACCGTTTTGGGCATAACGCGCACGATATCTGAAACAGTTCTGAATATTTTTTCCTGAAATTTTCAAAACGTATGTTTCATGTTAGTATGTACATATTTAATCTAAAATTTCACTTTTATTATTCAAGAAAATATTTGTTTAGGGGATTATACTGTTGAAATTTTCAAAATTTTGTATTAGCTAATTACAACTTTGTATTGAAAATATAAAAATGTTTTAATTACAAGTTTATTTAGGTCCAGACTAATTATTACAATTTGACGTATGATTAGGCGCAAAAAAATTCATTCTAGATACAAAATTTATTTTGTAATTCTGCGCTTAAGCTGTCATGCCAATTTTCTGTCTCAACAAATGTCTGAGATTTTGGAGCTTTATAAATATTAATTGTGCGTATTACAAATTTTTAATACATGAAATGGAAGAACATACTTATGTCTTTTATCCCAATTAAAATTGTGTTTTTAAATCATACACATAAGATATTAAAAGTTGAAAATGGTCCTTTTTTTTTTCATTTTTTCCAATTTCATGAGTCCTGAGACCCCTTAATAAGAATATAATTTTGTAAGTACTAATTTATGGGGTCAACCATATTTCAAATTCTTTGATTTTTAAAGTGCGAAAAATCGACTTTGTATACAGTTATATTTTATGTTTCGTAATATTAATTAGGTCTAATAGGTCTTAGGTAATACCAAAACCCTCCATTACGCACGTGCACTTTCAGAAAATGTCGTCAATATAACGTAGAGCGAGTACAGTTCGCGTGGTAGGAGAGATTGCGCACAAAGAGATTCGACGGGAAGGAGTAGAGTGCGCGCGCAGCGACTCCAGGTAGTTGTACAGCAGCATTAGTGCAGTGTCTACATGAATGTGCATATAGATTGTTCCAAGCGTCTTGGATAAAGCAGTGCTATTTTGGTTTGTTTTTCCAAAGTAAGTACTTGAATTTTCATAACTGTTCGTGAAAATTTTTATAAAACGTCAGTAGTACAAAATATTTTGAATTTAAACGATTTTTTATAAACTACTAAAGTGGACTAAGTATGCGAACACCAACAATTCATTTTAGAAGTGGCCATATTTAAACAAAAGTCCGCGCAATCTCTCCTACCAAAATAGGAGAGTTTCCGCATCTGCTACTTAGGAGAGATGGCGCATTTCCCCATAAGTTTAAGTGCTAGGAAAGATAACGCAGCTTATTGATAAATTTGTATGAATTTCAAATTACGTGTAAAACATATTAATTGAATCAATTTTGAAATAATTTCGGAAAAACACATAATTATCAAAACTAAATTTGGCAACAAATTAATTTGCAAAAAAAAAAAAAAAAAAAAATACTTTAGCAGATAAAAGTTTTATTAGTAAATTAATAATACAGTTGTCATTAAATTAAATTTATGTAATTATTTTTGTTAATAAATTAATAATATATTTGTTAATAATTTAATTAATTAATTTTTTAATTTATGAACAATTAATTTGCTAATAAATTAATTTTGTTAACTAAAATAAATTTTCTAATACTATGTTTTGGAAAAGCTTTCAGCCATTCCAAGTCGTGTAATGCCATCGAAATTTAAAGGAAAAAGAGTGCAACTAATGTTACTGATCCACAAAATATACATGAAAAAAGGCTTAAGAGGGATGCCGCTATAAAAAAAAAAAACAGCTGAAGATTAGGTGTTTCCACAAAATGTGGGATTAAAAAAAATTCAAGGGAAAAAACCGAAAGTCAAGGAGAATGACTGCACTGAATGTCTGGTAATGTACCAGGAGACAACTTCGACAACTGACTGGATTCAATGTATTGCTTGTTGCAAGTGATTGCACGAAAGATGCACGATTTACAACAATAAGAGCATCGATTGTGGACGACGGCAACTTCGGTTAGAAAATAAAATATAATGAAACTGTGGAAATGGAAATTAAGTAATTTTAAAGTTAAACATGTTAGCAACCAGATTAATGTTATTTTGTAATCTTAGTAGGGCTTTCTTTTTCTGATATTTTAATCTTCTTAAATTAAATTTTTAACTATCGTTAAAATTCTTTCTTTTATTTATTATTTAAACATTTGGTTGGAATATTCACTCCTAATACAATAATATTTACTCATAAAAACCTTTCAACAATGTCGATTAAGTGTAATTATTATTGTTAACAATTTAATTGTAGTTATTTTTAGTAGCAATCTCTTCTACCTATGTGCGCAATATCTCCTACCCATTTTCGAATTCTCTCCCACCCTGCAAGGACAGATTGCGCAAAATAGTTTTCTTGGTTTTATTACTGCTATTCTATTAAATTACAGTATAATCCTTTAAGACCCGGAACATTTTCATATTTAATGTTACATTCTTCTGGTTATTAACCCTATACTGACCCTAATGACACTTAAAAAATTAATTAAAAAGTTTTTCGTCACCCCCTGGAGCGTGGAGAGTACCCGCACGAACGTGCGGGTAGGCCTTTTTCTGAGAAGGCCACACCCGCACGATCGTAAGGGTTAAGCTTTTCCTGTGAAAGCATTACTTATATGATGATTTGGGAAGTATTGGCTGCAATACTGCAATGGAAATCCTTACTGGCTCTAAAAGCCTAAAAAAGAAGAAAAAAGGTTAATATTCGAGATGTACTGATCGACTTCAAAAGATTCATATTTTAGTTAATTTAAAAATGTTTGCCATATTTTTAAAACTTTTTTTATAATACCGGTTTTATTTTTTCTCTAAGTCTATAACTTTTTTAAATTAAAATTTAAGAAATGAAAGACATACCTGCTATTGCGTGAAATCTAGGATGAGGTACAGAAATGAACTTCTTAACATCCTACTTTTTTTTTTCTTCATTATATTTGGTTTGGATGTAGAGCTTTGGGGAATGAGTTCGGAAGACTTTGATGAGGAAGAATGATCCAAAATTCTCATTTCTTTAGAAATATTTGTAAATTTTTCTTCATAGAGCTCATCTGAACTTGACTATCATTCTAATAAATCTGTTTCAAATCTTTTGTCCGCAACCTCGTCATCATCCGAGAGATCACTAAATTCAGAGTCTGATTTATTCATCAGTTGCAATATTTCTTCTTGTGTGAGAATTGTTTTCGGTTTAGACATCTGAAAAAAGTGCTTTATTTTGCTTTGTTAAAAGTTAACAAAGTATTCCATAAAAAATAATCGAATGTATTAGAAAATTTTATTAATTGAAAAGAAAAAAAAAAGTAAAAATTAATTGAAAAACAAAAAAGAAAAAAAAATAATTCATCCATGACAACACCCAAGAAAATAATATGGCATTAATTATATAATAACATACTTCATTTTTATTCTGGATGGCAGCAAAATTATTGAAACAGAAATCAAGATGAACCTTCAGAAAGCTCATACCTTTGCCGTAGCACTGACTAACGTAACGCCCAATTCGCACGATCGTACGGGTAACGAAATATTGAGTCCTACGAGCAACATAAATAGTGTATTTTAAAACATAGAACTCAGAATGAGTTCAGAGTGTAATGACAAGTTCACCTTGCGTTAAAATAACTAAAATTAAAAAATGTTTACTAAAAAGGTGCATAAAAATGTATTCAAATATTCCGTTACATAATGAACTGGTCTTTAAAAACTTAAAAACCATTGATGTTAAAAATCATATGACAATAGAAAAGGTGTTTCCTGAGATCTTTCGATTGCAAACGCGATCATTTTCAAAGGATACTTTCACTGGTATGTCGCATTCACTGAGCTATGTATACACCAGTAAGGGAAAAAGAATCAGTCTATTATTTGCTGGGGGTGCCCATGCAGTTGTTTCGTTCCGATGCTGAAGTGTTAGGTATTTTTAAAATATTAAACCAAATATGAGGTATGTCATAAGATAAAACATCATTAGATACACTGCAAATGGAGGCGTCTTAAATTCAGATACATATGTGACTGAAAAAGTAATTCAGACATTTAAGTGTCTAAATGTGAAATTTCAGACATCATAGATGTCTAAATTTAAGACACATAAGTGTCTTACTATGATCATGTTATAAATGAACGGAGAAAAATGTCTGAATAATAGTGACATGTCTGAAATTAAGACATTTAGAAATTCAGACACTTAAGTGTCTGAATGCGATACAATTGTATCATATGAGTGATGACTGTATGTATAATTGTATTGCAATATGTATATCAGCGCTATCAGAAAATATTTCAGAATGGATGAAAGATATTTAAAATACTCTTTCATCCATTTAATTTAGTATTTATTTATAAATGAAGAAATCATGGGACATCTGAGAAAATTAGAAAAGTTCGCTTACTAAGGTTTGGAGCTAAGTTATTTTTGGCGCAATAAATAATTAAATAATTGCTTTTCACAAAATATAAAGTTTTCCAAAAATTACTTGTTATCATGATCGTATACAGGGAGAATCGCTCACCTAAATACTAAGAGTTATGGGTAGATGGAGAAAGAAACGTACTGAGGAGCAAGATTTTAGAACATACAGTAAAACCTCCCTAAAGCGACCACGTTCGTTCCAATGAAACGTGATCGCTCCGAAAGGTGGTCTCTTAATGGAGGTCATGTTTAAATCTAGATTTTAATTTTTGAAAAAAGGTTACAATTAATGTTACTAAAATTTATTTTTCACGTTAGTAAAAGAAACTATAAAAATTTAAGTATCAAAACAAAAGTTAATTATATAAATTAATTACTGCAGAGTTTAAAAAATGAATACATTGACGTTTGCTTTGATTTTACGATTTTATATTTTATAACTTTTGTTTCCAAGTCTTTTCAAAGTCCAGTCAATAAATGCGTTTTTTTTTTCTTTTTTGACGGGAACAAATAAAGACGATTTGATTAAATTATGTATTTCTTTGAGAGTTTCCCGACAAAATAGGGCAGGGGAGTTTATCGACCGTCATTCTTAATTTGTCATCAGAGTTCAATTTATTACCTAAAAAGGCACAAAGGGGTTTAAATATTTAAAAGTTACCGGAATAAAAAAAAAAAAAAATCTAAACTTAGTTTAGAAGTTTGATGAATAATGCGCACTCCGGAACTATTTTTCTAATAAAATCTTCTTCAAGCGACCAGGAAAAAACGGGATTTGTTTCATTTTCTTCAAAGAAATGGGTTGCTCATGGAGGGAGTTCAACTGGGATGGTCTCTGAATGGAGGTAAAATTAGTATTGAGCCTGTGGGAATAAATTTCGTTCCATGAAAAAAATGGTCGTTCAGAGAGGTGGTCGCACAGAGAGATTTCACTGTATATGCCTGGGGTCCACAGCCCGGTCCGCTTTTGTAAAATGCAGAATATAAACATGAAGTAGGCTAAACTAAGAATTTATGCCAGAACTCCTCGTATAAGACAATTTTTAAGAAATTTAAAAATTAAGAAATATTAATCGTTTAAAAATAAGTTTCTAACGATATTTTTCACAATGGAGAACTGATTTCTTTTTCTCTCTCCTCTCTCTGTCTTTTTTTTTTTTTTTTTTTTTTTTTTTTTTTTGAACTACCCCTCCTCATTTAAGATAAATTTGATATATATGAACACTAACAGAAGAACAGAATTAAAATCGTCTTCTACGAGAAGTTAAGGGGGGGGGGGGAGGGGCTCCTCTGGAGAAAAATTCTTAGCTCTCTTAGCGTTTAATTAATATATTGCTATTTGGAAGTGAAAAAAGTATTTTTTAAATAATCAAACGTACAGAAAATATAATTAATTAAATTTCAGGGATGGACAATTGCTCTCTTCATGATCACCGAAAACTCGATATGTTATTTTCTAGTTTTACAATAAAATCTTTATTTAAAGTATGTTTTCTATATGTCTGAAAATAAAAAAACTGCCAAAACTATACTCAAATAAATGTAACACATTAAGAAAAACACCTAATAAAGAAAATAAAACTTTTCTTATTTCTTCTTATTCAATGATTTATTTCTCGCTGATAAAAAGTTCAAATGAGCTCATCAAGCACTTTATAACGGTTTATAAACAGTAGGCTGAGATCATCGACTGCAGTGGTAATTAAAATGCTGATTTCGCCTATTTCTCTTTGTTCAAATATGTCCGTTGGCAACTGGCGCGTTAAAACGGTTCTTTCAATGCTTTCAATGAGTTAGTTCCCTGTTTAACAAAGTTGCCCGCAATTTTTTTATGTGTAACATTATTTATATTATGTGACTGTGACATATACATAGCTGGAACAGTTTTTTGGAATAATTCATTTATGGAATAATATATGCGATTATTATAAAAATGATACGTTGAGTAATGTAATTGTGCCATCCACATAGATGTATATGCAGCTTACTAATACACAGCTTATAAAGTGCATTTTTGGAATTTCAATAATTGTACTTGAGAGATTGGAGAATAAGAAAGTGCGAGTGAAATGTGATTCGAAAAAGCGAATTGAACTAAATTCTGCATTATATTAAATTATATCATTATGAAAAAAATATGTTGAATAATGAAAAAAAAATGTCTTCGTTATATGTTTTTTAATTATCAGCATTCATCTGAATATTTAGTGAAATATGTAAGAAGAAAGTGTCTATATTTTTGTGTTTCTGTTTATATTACATGGATTTACTTTATTACATTTAAGGAAATACTAAAAAGGTAAGAATGTGATTATTTACAAAACTATAATTTTTATTTGGAAATAGGAATTTTCCTTGAACAATATTAATTATGTAATATTAATTATTTAAATCACTTTTTAAAGAATACATGTGTTTATCATATTTGTATCTTTCTATATAGAATAAATATTTTTCAGTATTACAGTGTTTTTTATTATTTTCGACTAAATTTATTTCATTTTCAGGATTAATTAACTATCTTGCTTGATAATTCTTAAAGTATTCGATTTATAAATAAATGTTTTTCATATAAAATAATATCATCATTGCTTAAATCATTGCTTAAGCATTAAAAGTTAATGCTTGTGTACATTGACACCCAAATTTGTCAACATTTTTAGTATTATATTTTTGTCCAAAAAAAGAAAAAAAAAGCAGTTGCAGCACTATATAGTTTTTGTTGTGGATACAAGCTATTAATCTGACTATAAAAATGTCAGTAAATATTAGCCATTTAATATAATGCCATTTTTTAATAGTTAATTTTATTTAAAATATTTTTCTATAATAGCTATATAATGATTTACAATAAAATAAGTAAGGAAATAAATCATTATTTACTTTGTTTAATTGCTTAAAATTATATTTAAGTTTTGTACAACTTCAGATATTGAAAAAATTATTAATATTGATTTATTGATTGTTAAAAAGAAATTACAGATTTAGAACGGAAAAAAGACTTTATTTTCATATTTTACTGCATTTTTCACATAAAATTGGGGGGATTTTTTTTTCAACGTTTGTTCATTTTTATAAAAGATACAGAAATAACAATTAAATATATATTTTTAATGCAAAATAAGTTTTGAAATTAGATGTTATTTCTCTTGCATGTTATTAAATATATATATATATATGTTTAACTTTTTAAAGATAGCTTAGTAGCTCTGGTGATTACCATATGCTATATGTAAAAGAAATTGCCTACATGGCAAAATATAATTAAAAAGATCAAGTTATTAAATGATATTGTTATTAATAAACCCTTCCGTTGTAATTTCTAGTTACAGATAATATTAACATGATTTCGTATATGAATTTTTATGTTTAATGACAGATCATTTAATTCTTTTACATTTTCGAAATTAATGTTTTCATGTAACAAAATTAAATTTATGTATAGGTAATGCTATGAACATTTTTGCTTCAAGTGGTGGGCATAAAACTTGAAAAATAATTATAAAAGCATCAGAATCGGAGTTATCGTGAAATTTTTAATGTTTTATAAATACATTTTAAATTGTTCCTTTGTAACGCTTTATTAAAAAGTTCGAAATTTCTACAGTATTTAATTGCACGATGAAAGAATATTTTTAGACTATGGAAACTTGTTCAAAGCAAAATAACTATGTATTTCCTGTGTTTCGTCTGTATAACATATTTAAATTTTAAGACAGAAATTTTCTGACAACTTTCAACGTCAAAATTATTCTGATTTTTTATAGGATTATTTTTTTATTATCATCGGAGAATGCATCCATTTGCGCAAAGCAATTTATTGTACTTATTATATATCATATTGCATACTTTTAGATTAGGATGAAGTTAATGACAAAGGATATATTTATCCAAACATATATTTACATGTTCATATATATATATATATATATATATATATATATATATATATTAAGTCATCAATGTGTTTAAATTTTTATTGCTGTATATGTAGTAGGGGGAAGGGGGGGGGGGGTAATGAATGTAAGCCGCTGGTACTGGAAGTTATTACAACCACATTTCCTATACTGTCAAAAAAAAAATTCTAACTTTTTTAGAATATATTTATAACTGTATATATTAAATAAAATCTCTCAATAGCAGACACCCTAGGACCGTGGAATTTGCCCGCTATTTAGAGGTTTTATTTTCATATGTAAAAAAAGTCCAGAGTGTACAAATACCCAGCATACCGAGTACAAATTGCACAAAATATGCTTCAATATATTATTAATCTGCTTTTCAATCCACAAATGTTGTGGGTTGAAAAAAGTGATCGCTATATAGGTGTCTGCTATTCGAGAATCTCCGTTATTACTGAAGCATACAGTAAAACTTCTATAACCGGTCACTCCCGAATAGCGGACAGCTCTATTTAGAAAAATATAAAGCGGGGTAGTGTTTCTTCTAGAAGCAGGACCTGATTAAAACATGGAAACTAATCCGCGGCCCTGCCCCCTCACCTTCCCATTGATTTTTGTGGCCCCAAATTTGGTATGCAATTTTACGAATTCAATGTTTTTATATATGTTTAGGTTTTTTAGTATTATAACCACATACAAAATTATCATATTAGGATTATAATTTCAGGAAATATTAATAAAAATATGAAAATGCAATTTAACATTAGAAGCTCTAAATTTTGAATGCTTATAATTCAAAAACTTATCATTCAAATGAATAGAAATTTCGTTTCTAGTCATAGTTTGAACCGAAGATTTAAAATATAGTGTCAAAATTGGGTGCATCCATTGGAAAAAAAAAACAAAGTTTGGTCTAATTTTGATTTGTAGATGGCCCCTATGCAAATTTTAAATACATCATTTAAAAGTAGACTTTATTTCCAGACGATTGGTACCAGTAACTTTCTTCTATTATTGTTGTCTTCTAGTTGCAGAGTTAGTAGGAGGTGCTTATTTTTCTTTCGACGACTGTTCCAATCATGTGGATAAGAAATCGCTTTTGCGACTGATACTGCTTGTGTGATCGCAAGCAACGTGTGGAGCAGAAATGAAGGGCACTCAAATCATAATGAAGGATTTCTGTGTCCATTGATATTTACTATATTATTTATCGTTTGAAAAGAGCCAAATAAACATGAAGTCCATCCAGAATCTTATAACTACTGCTCGTCTCAGGCGCCGATGTGCGGTTGTCAAATGTTTAAGCATTTCTTGGTAATGATAAATAGTATAATAATAAAAACGAAGGGGGATAAAGAAAAGTAAGTGTTTCGTGCTCAAATTTTTTTTAATGTTCGGATCTCATATGCTGATAATTTTGTGAAATCTAGTGCTAGATTTTATTTAACACAGAAATAAAAATCCAAAAAATGCTTAAACTAATTGACTGGGAATATCTAATTTAAATAGAAAAAAATTGTGCAACAAAGCAGGGATGGAATTCTTTCCGAAGAAGTGAATAATTTTTTATAAATGGGAATAATTTGTTACCATAAAGCAGAGCTGATTGCAGCATGGACAAACTGGGCTTTTTCTATGGGACGTTAGCTTTACGGGCCCACAAATTTGGTATGAAATTTCCATAAAGTTGATATTTTAAATTTGTTTTGATCTTATACTTATTTTAATAAATATTTTGTACTTTTAGAATATGATTAGGTTAAAGAAAATGATATATTTATCCGAATATGTATTTGATGGCATCGAGCAGTCTTATTTTTTTTTTTTTTTTTGTAGCAATATATGAAGGCGGCGGTGGTGGTGGGGGGGGGGGGGCGAATAAATACTAGGTCTTTGGACTGGAATTAATTTAATAAACATTTTTTATACCGTAGGGAATATATGAAATCGCATAAATACATATTTAGGTGAATATATTTATATATATTATCCTATTCTAAAACTACAAAATACTGATTACGATCATAATAAAGTCAAAACTGATATAAAATATCAGCTTTATAAAACTTTTGTACCCAATTTGGGGTACCCTAAAATCAGGGGGCAGAGAAGCATCCTAGTTTTACTACGCTGCAATTAGCTCTACTTTATACGAGCCGTTAATTCCCAAATTGGCTCAGCCGAATTCAGCAATCTAATTGTTCGTTAATATTAATATTTTGGATTACTTTTCTGTGATTTTGATCAAATTTAACAAAATAAATCAATTTAAGACATTATAATTGCATTCTATTTTACATTACACTACTTCAGAAGAAAATAAATATAATTTTCTTCTATATAAATATCAGTTTTAGCCAATCAGATTGCTGAGCTCGGCTGAGCCAATTTGGGAATTAACGGCTCGTCTGCTTTATAGTAACAAATTATTCTCATTTATAAAAAATGATTCAATGTGGTCAAATATGGCTGCGTATATGACTTAGAAAGAAAAGTGGTCAAAGATGGCTTCATATTGGCAAAAAAAAGGGCTCAAAGATGGCCGCAATTAAGACACTTGAAATGTCTGAAATTCAGACGCAAGAAATGTCTAAAAATTTTAAGACACTTTAAAACGTCTGAAAATCGAACACTCCAGTTTCAGTCACTTATGTGTTTGAAATTCAGACGCAAGAAGTGTCTGAAAATTTTCAGACATTTTAAAACGTCTGAAAATTGAACACTACGTTTCAGACACTTAAGTATCTGAATTTCAGACATTTCAGTTTACAGTGTACACTATTTTCTTTACTTAAAATCTCCAATGATTCCCTAATTCTCAAAGCATAATAATCTGATGTAGGTATAATAACTTTTGCGTTTTCGAAATCTATTTTTAAATTTTGGCGTTGATTTAATCTGGAAAGAGCTGTATATGGTCGGTTAAACTTGATATCTCTCATGTGCTCCCCCAATCTTCCTTTAAATTTTCGAGTGGTCATACCTATGTAGCTTGACTCCTTTCGTTTTTCCGTTTGAAATGGGATAGAATAAACCCCTGCAATTTCCTTATTAGGTATGGGATCAATTTTTCTTTGAATTAGAGATTTTAGTTTTGTAGGAGGTTTGGCTAATAAATTGATATCAAATTTCCTTAAGGCGTATTTTACGTACCAAGATTATATGAAAGATTAAAATATGCCTTAAGGAAATTTGATATCAATTTAATAGCCAAACCTCCTACAAAAGTAAAATCATTAATTCAAATTTGAACATGTGAAAGTATCCAGTGAATATAATAAGTATCCAGTGAATATTCCAGTGAAAGTATCCTTTGAAAATGATCGCGTTTGCGATTGAAAGATCTCAGGAAACATCTTTTATGTTATCATATGTTTTTTAACTGTTGTTAAAAAACTTTAAAACTTTAAAAACTTAAAAACTTAAACAATGGTTTTTAAGTTTTTAAAGACCAGTTCATTATGTAACGGAATATTTGAATAAAGTTTTATGCACCTTTTTAGTAAACAGTTTTTAATTTTAGTTAAATAGTGTATAATTATTTTTTTTATTATATTACACTTATATAGACATTAAAGCAAAAATATTTATCTAAGCAATTAGAAATCTACTGATAATTACCTTTTTATGACAGATAATATGATGAGCTGTATCCGTTGTACTTGTAAACAAAGCTAGTCATGCCGGCTAAAAATTAAACATGTACTACAGCCGTCATCTGTTGATAAAAAATGATACTTTATTCTTTTTGCAAACCAGAACAATCGTCCGATTCGGGTTTTTTTTTTTTTTTATTACATACGATTGTTTCAGAAGCAAAAATTTACATGAATGTCTAACCCGCACGATTGTGCGGGTTGGGTCTTAAAGGGATATCAACAAAATAACAATGGAAATGCATAAAAAACAAATGAAGTCGAAATTATTCATGCGTAGTTTAGCAAAATATTAATATTTAGATTTTTTATTATTATTCTTTTGAAATGTGCGCAGACTCTCCTCGCTTTACGTTACACTAAATTATTCCCCCTTGTTTACAATTAATTTCCGTACTCCTAGAAAGCTTGTTTTACCCATGCATTCTTCCTGAACGTCTAAAAAATAAGCAGAAATTCCGTTCATTCCCATCACGCATGCGTATTGGATCTGTTATTAATAAATCCGAATTTATTTTTAAAATGAAAAACCAATCATTCTATAAATTAAGATTTTTGATTTAATTTAAAAAGACAATAACGTTTTCGAATTTCAAAATAAATAACAATTACTTTTTTGATTCATTCAAACGTACTCACAGTTTATTTTTTATAGCTGAATAAAGTTAAATAAAGTTGAATTTATAAAGCTATTTATAAATAAATATTGGCATTTAATATATACTTAAAAATCGATTTTACTCAAAAAAAAAAAAAAAATGTTATCGAATAAAAATATAATATTGGTATTTTACTTCCATCAATCAACCTAAAACTATTTAAAATTCATATTTTTATGCTATATTAATACTAAATTATAAAAACCGCAGCCACAATCTCAATAAAGACAAAATCTTTCCGAAATGAACTTAAAAAAAAAAGCTTTAAAGAAATTGATCAAGTGATACCCACCTGAAGCAAACACATTTACTTCAAGGCGCGTTGCTGCTGTACAGTCGTGGGAGAAAAAAGTAAACACCCCCTACTAACTCCTCAAAAAATTTATTGTAGAAAAAGTTTACTGGTACCGAACGATTGGAAATAAAGTCTACTTTTAAATGATGTATATAAAATTTGCTTAGGGGGCCATCTGCATATTAAAACGAACCCAAACTTAATTTTTAACAAGATATTTAAAATCTTCGGTTCAAAAGATGCCTAGACACCAAATTTCAAGCCATTTGAATGATAAGTTATTGAATTATAAATATTTAAAATTTAATGCTTCTAATGTTAAATTACATTTTCATATTTTTATTTATATCTTCTGAAATTATAGCCCTAATGTGCTAATTTTTTGTGTAGCAATAATACTAATATACCCAAATATAAATACATTGAATTTGCAATTTTTCATAATTTTATGATATGAATTATGAATTATGAAATTAATATTCGAAAAAATTATGAATTGCAAGCTACAATCTTTTTGATTGGTTTAGATTTATTAAGTCCTGCTTTATGGAAATCCAAAATTTCACATTTTTCTTCAAAGTAGTTTTCAAATTATGCTTAAAAAACGGAAAAAATGATGGATTAGGGGGCCATCTATGATAGAAGTGACTAGATATTTTAATTATATAAATTTCTTCTGTTATCCTGTAATCTAGTAGTCTTCAATGATTGCTTGAGTAGCGCTTAAGAAGCCTTGATAAAGAAGGAGGATCTCTCAGTCAACAATCGAGTGCCGAACTTCAATTTGGATACAGCCCGTAAAATAATCTTGTTTTAAAATAATTAATTTCTCGGAAACTTATCGTACGGATTGAACAAAAGTTTGTTTTAGGCTAATTAAAGTGTGTAGAGTTCATTTATGCTGTCAGAATTGTGTACTGCTATTGAAAAAAAAAACGAAGTTATGGTTTGTTTTAATATGTAGAGGGCCCCTAAGCAAATTTCGTATACATAATTTAAAAGTAGACTTTATTTCCAATCTTTCGGTACCAGTAACTTTCTTCTACGATAATTTGTTAAGGAGTTAGTAGGGGGTGTTTGCTTTTTTTTTCTAAGACTGTACATCTATAGCTCAATGCTAGCGCGTTCCTCTCGTAACTCTAAGATGGCGGGATCGTATCCAACGTCGTCCGCATTTGCTTTTCCAAACTTTCTTCAATTGACGGATATTTTACCTCATGTAACGGAAGCAAAAAAAAACGGATATTCGTAAATTCACGAAAATATCCCGGCGGCACTACTGCCTGTAGAATTTCCGTGAATATAAGAAAGTTTTTTGAGAGTGGGGTGAGTTCTTATCACCCCATGAGTAAAAACATGAGAATAAGTACGGAACTACATAAGCTCAAGGTAAAATAATTTTAATAGCTGAACACCCTTAGATGGCACGCCTATATCGTCATTCTACTGTTTTGATTTTTTTTTTTTTTTTTTTTTTTTTTTTTTTTTTTTTTTTCGAAGAATTGAGAACGTGAAAATTTTCAACTGATCAAGGCTTTTCAGGTGGCCATCGAGTAATCACGAAATATATTTTGATTTTAAAAGAAATAAGGTAAACTACACTGCAGAGTTGTATTGTTTTTATCACCGAAACAATAAAATTTATGAATTAAAACTGGAAATTTATTACCTTTTTAAAAATTTATTTTGAATTATTTACATCCATTTTTTGTCTTTTTTTTTAGAAAATGTCGAAATGTCCATGGGAAATTTGACAACAGCATTTGTTTTTGGAATATTTTGACATCTGTTTCATCAGATTCTGATGATGATGAGGCAGCAGTTACAGATGATATTTTTTTGGATGATGGTGAACACTTTTAGAGATGTTCTGATCACAACTCGGAATCAGAACAAGAAGATGATTAAATATCTTAACAATATTCTGAGCCGCGCTACAGTCTCTTTTACTGAATAATATTGTCAAATCGTTATACATTACCAAAATTTAATGCGTGTTATAATATAGCACAAAAATGTCACAAGAATATATTTTTAGAGTATAAGTAATGTAAGCAATTAAATGCAAATCATTTTTATATAATTTTAACTCTAATACAGAAGTATATGAAAACTTTTTATATAATTTTTTTAAATCATATATTTTTTTTTTTTTTTTTTGTATTTCTGAATTGTAGTTATACAGAATAAGTTAGTTTAATTACGAGTAAAATACAAAATTGTTATGAATGTTTTTTGGTGTTTAAAACATCCCCGCAATTGATCGTGTGACAAAAACAGACGCGAGTGATGGAGGGTGAAAATACATTTTTAAGAATATATATTTTTACATTACATCTTTAGAGTTACTTAGCTTAGTAACTTAGTAACTTATACTTATTCATAACTAGCTAAAGTACCCGGCGTTGTCCAGAATTTTAATAATGTTTGTTTTGAAAAACTAATTTCAAAATTTAACATACAACATTATAAAAAAGAACAGTCGAAGTGTTGTACAAATGAATCAAATAAAAGTCCAATATAAAAATGCGTAAATTTATATAACAGACGCAGAATAATACAGCTATAAATGAACTTATTTCAAATTAAGTTAAATAATGCTATAAAAAGTGATAGAATATCGTTATTAAGACTTACGATCGTTTCATCGCACAAGTATCGTAAGTCATCGATCGTAAGTCTTAATAAAGATATTCTATCACTTTTTATAGCATTATTTAACTTAATTTGTTTATAAGTGATTATTATACATGTTTTTATGAACTTATTTCCATTCATCATTGAATAATAATGTTAAATTATGCCAATATTTCCATAATCAAGTTTTTATCATGCTTCAATACATTTTTTCACACTTATAAGACGTTATATATTTATCACGTCCTTTATATTTCCCATATGACGTAATATTCCAATTTTTTATTTGGTCAAATAATTTAAATAATTATAATTTTTCACATGGAAATCACGAACAGAAAATTATGACGTAACCATTATTTTGTTTTAGTTTTTCTCGTGGAAATCTTGCAGTAGACAAGTTATGATGTAATATTCCCGTTTGTTAAATAGTCAAACCATTTATTTTATTTTTTCACGTGGAAATCTGCAATAGAAAAGTAATTGTTGATATAAGAATTTTATTGTGGAGTTTTAATTTATGGCAACAGCTATAACGAAAAATGATTAAAAATATTTAAATTTGATTGGGAATTGCTGTTAAATTTGTGTTTTTTATTAATTAAAAATTAACTATAAGTTATTCCGATTCCGGATTAATTCAGTTGTTCTGCCGCGTTTTACTACACATGTATGTAACATTTCACGTTTCTGGCTTCCAAACTGTGGATTTGTATAGTATTAAAGACAGACAGACAGAAAAAAACTTCATTTTTATATATTAGATATTTTTGTGATTCGAAGGGAAATTTTAAATTAAAAAAAAATATATATCTGTACTAAATTTATGAAGTCGGTATATAAGTATGATTCAGTGAAACCAACATTCTGTTTTTTACATAAGGAAATATAAAATAATATTTTTAACATGGAAGCTGTATACTTATATAAAAGAAACAATAGATTTTTTTCAACTTAACATAGTTTCAATCTAACAACAAATTTTAAACTGAAATTACAGATATAAGCTCATATTTATTCAGAAGAAACTGTTGTATTTCGAAATGATGACCTAAAAAATATATTTCTTCAGAATTTACGAATGAGACACAGAAATGTGCTTTGGTGCGAGCAACAACATGTTTTCAGGTATTGAAGTATAAAGTTTAAACGTGAAAAT
Source organism: Maratus speciosus (assembly GCA_963932465.1). Lineage (NCBI taxonomy): Eukaryota > Metazoa > Arthropoda > Arachnida > Araneae > Salticidae > Maratus > Maratus speciosus. The sequence continues at coordinate 43,543,432 of OZ010789.1, forward strand.
TGTATTCATACTTTAAATAAATAATAAAAAATTCTGGCATGTACTTTCAAGCTAACAGAAAAATTAAACTTGATTCTTATTCAATTATTTCCAACATTTGAGATGCAAATTTAAATTCAGAATGGAAACTATTTCGTCTTCACAATTTTAAGCTGAGAATATTTCTTTTAGAAATAACAAATGCGTATTGAAAAGTCTGGAAAATGTTTTGATTCATTTTAAAAGAATTTTTCAAAGTTTTATCTTAGAAAGAGTTTTATTTTCTCTGTACTTTAAAAAGTTCTGCTTGCTGTTGAAGTATAATTCTTAAAAGATAAAGATTATATATACTTGATAAAAAAAAGTTTCAAAATCAGTTAGACAGATTTGTTTTACTTTGGAAATTGTATAAATATACATCAAATATATGTATACAAATGCGATTATTCAATATAGAGATTTTAAACGCCAAACATAAATCAATACCGCTTATTTCATAAAAAAACCACTTTATATAAATATATTAAAATATATTACATAATGAAAATGCAATTATGCAAAGATTGAATACAAAAGCCGTTTTCTGTACCAATAAATCAAACTATGTAATAACTAATGCAGGGTGTGATATGTGTTGAATCCGACAAATATTTAAGTCAAAATGACCTGCTAATAAAAAAAAAAATAAATAAATACATGCAAAATATTTAGTAAGATGTATTAAAAAACAGTTTTTATAATTTTACTAAAAAAACACTATCAGATGTTTCATCAAAGGATATTTGAGATTTATGCAATATTTATTAATTTACATAAATACCACATGCTTCCGGATTATCACATGGCAAAATAGTCTTTTTACATACTTTTTATATTTATTCAAACTCGTGTTATAATAGTTTAACATGAAAGGTGTCTACGATTTATTTTCCTTACATTGTATTTAAAAAATTATAGGAACTCTAATGCGATTATGGCATTTTAAACTTAGTTATTGAAGAATTATACTAAGAAGATATTTTACTCTCTGCATTTACAATACATCAATTTTTCTTTCTTTGTCAATCTCCTTATATTTTTTGTTTTATTAAAAAATTAGTAAATTAAAATTCTAATATGGAAGATCAAGTAGCAAATAGTAAAAAGTAATTTTTAAAATGTAATTTGTATTAAAAGGAAATGATTTTATATAAACGTATTTAATGTTAAAAGTTTATTAAAAAAGTTTCTCACTTTGTAGTATTACTGTTCTGAAAAAAAAAAAAAAAAAAAAAAAAAAAAAAACTTATTATTATCTACATACATTTAAATCGCTTCAGAAAATTTGTAAGAAAATTTTATTCCAAAATTTTTAAATTTTAAAGTCATTTAAGAATGTTAAATTTCCTATAAATCTGGTAAAGAATTATATCTTTGATTTAAATATTATTTAAAAAATATAATAGCAGCGATATTGCTTTTAAAAATAAATAAATGATTAAAGATTTTGTAAATAACGTTTTAAATTCATCTTTAACGCTAAGGATTATGGTAATTTGACTAATTATATTTCAGAGTATTCCTTTAAAAGCTGTCAGAAGCTTTAGAAGCTTTCGTAACACAAAATTAAATTCGTTAAAAATGTAAGATAGACTTAGATATTATAATGAAATATATTTCTACACACATGGAGAAAACTTCAAATTACGTACTGATGCTATGTTGCATAGAAAATGCAATTAGTGCAAGGTAAGCAATTTTAATTTGCAATTTTGAAAACTGAAACTTGAAATAAAGATAATGAGTCTACAATTACTTAAATTACTTTTCTGTAAAATAATTAAAATCCAACTATATTTATAATTTATAGAGAATGCTTTTTATTTGCTTAGTCTGGTTGAGAGGGCGGTTATAATTTCTCCATTTTGCAAATTAATATGTAGTAAAAAATTACGAACCAAGATCTTAAAATTTTACATCTTAGACAATTATGTGCGTGTAAAAATCTTTTAGTTACTGTAAATAGAATAAATTTGTTTCATAATTCATTAGTTTGTAACTTTTTTTAAATATATATAAAAAAATCTTTTAAATTTGAAACTTCATTTTGTAAATTAGCATTAGCATTGCTTTAAGATATACACTAAAAATTTAATTTTATCAACAAATCTTGAAAAAATATAAAAGTAATTTCCCTAAATCATAGAAAAAACATATTACGTTCATATATAAAGAACATATTATGTCTCAGCATTTACAAGACATCCAATTTTTCTTTGTATGTCAAACTTCTTATAATTTTTGTTACATTAAAAATTGAGTAAATTAAAATTTTAATATGTAAGATCAAGTAGCAGATAGTAAAAGGTAATTTGTAAAATGTAATTTGCATTAAAAGAAATGGCTTTATATTAGCGTATTTAATATTAAAACTTTATTAAAAAAGTATTTCTCCCTATGGTATTACTGTTTTGAAAAAAAAAAACTTAATAGATATATAAAGTTAGATCGCTTCAGAAAATTTCAAGAAAATTTTATTTGAAATTTTTTAAGTTTTAAACTCATTTAAGAATGTTCAATTTCAAATAAATCTGGTAAGGAATTATACGTTTGATTTAAATATTTGTAAAAATATAATAGTTGCAGTTTTGCTTTTTAAAAATAAATAAATGATTAAAGCATTTATTAATAACGTTTTAAATCCATCTTAACGCTAAGGATTATGGTAATTTGACTAATTATATTTTCAGAGTATTCATTTAAAAACTGTGAGAAGCTTTAGAATCTTTCGTAACACAAAATTAAATTCGTTAAAAATGTAAGATAGTCTTAGTTATTATTATGAAATATATTTCTACACACTTGTACTTAAAGAGAGAAAACTTACAAATTGCGCACTGATGATATGTTCCACATAAAATGCAACTAGTGGAAGGTAAGCAATTTTAATTTGCAATTTAGAAAACTGAAACTTGAAATATATATAATGAGTCTGCAATTACTTAAATTACTTTTCAGTAAAATAATTAAAACTCAACAGTATATTTATATTTATTGAGAATGCTTTTCATTTGCTTTGTCTGGTTGAGAGAACGGTTATAAGTTCTCCATTTTGCAAATTAATATGTAGAAGAAAATGATGAGCGATTATCTTAAAATTCTACAACTTAGACAATTATGTACGTTTAAAATTATTTTAGTTACTACAAATACAATAAATTTATTGCATAATTCGATAGTTTGTAATTTTTTTAAATTTAATATAGGAAGTTTTAAAAAAAATATTTTAAATTTGAAGCTTCATTTTGTAAATTAAAATTAGCATTGTTTTAAGATATAAGTAAAAATTTAATTTTATTAACGAATCTTGGAAAAATATATAAGTAATTCACCTAAATCCTTAAAATAACAAATTATGTTGAAGTATGTGAAGCATGTTGTTCGCCGTTGATCGCCAAAATCTCGTGAAACAATTCTCGCCAAATCCTTTTGCAGTACTCTTCAAAATGTATGAAATTCGTTTATACCTCAATTAAAAACTGATATATGAGCGCTTTGCGCAGATAAAACAGAAAAACAGATCACTGGATGCATGAAATTATTTGTGTAGCAGTCTCTAAAATGCATGAAATTCGTTAAAATCGAGATCGCAACAATATATCTAAATGCATTTCAATATCCACATCAGTAACACGAAATTATCCTAAGCTTATATACGCTATATTTCAATATTGTATCCCGGTACTATAATAAAAAAAATAATTAAAAATACCTAAAATTTATCAACAGAAATAACAGAATTTAATTTTATTAACGAATCTTGGAAAAATGTATAAGTAATTTACCTAAACCCTTAAAATAACATATGTATGTGAAGTATGTTAGGCGCACTTGATCACCAAATCTCGCGAAACAATTTTTCTAGCCAAATCCTTGTGCAGTACTCTTTAAAAAGTATTAAAAGTATGAAATTTGTTAATACCTTAATAAAACTTATGTATGAGCGCTTTGCGCTTTGCGCTTTGCGCAATAATATTCAAATCCATTTCAATATCCACAACAGTAAGATTAAATTATCTTAAGTGTATATACGCGATATTTCAATACTGTATCTACCCTATATATATAAAATCTTAAAGAAACAAACTTATGAAACGGATATATGAAAAAGCTGAAATGAAACGAATTTATGAAACGATTCTTTGAAACGACTGATTAAACAACTGATAATGTTTCCCGGCGATTTCCCCTAAAATATGGAATACTTTGCAATGAAATTAACCCCAAAAATCTGTATTGATCCGCAGATCTCAAAACTGGTATTAGAATTTTTAAATTCGAATTAGTTTTCGAAATATTATTTTTTCTTTCTAATTTAAAATACTTTTTTCTAATGATGGTAACTTAAATTTTAATCATAACAGATATATTTTTTTTCATATTTCAGAAAAGGTTACTATTTTAAACTAATTTGTCGACCAGTTTGGCCTCCCTTAAATGGATGCTAAGAAATGTATCATGTTACTTTTATTCATAATTCAATTTACTTGAAAACTCTTTCGCCAAATCGAAAGATTCTGATAGAGAAATCAAGAACTCCGTATTTTTATGTTAGCGAGACGCAGGAAATAAATCGTCAAACACTTTTCTCGTCGCATTTTTTTTTTTTATATTTCATTAATTTCATTTGAAATGTAAACCTTTCATTCATTTTATTTAGAATACAAAACTTTCATTTAAAACTGAAACATTTAAAATTGATGGTTTTTACTTCTTTCGTTTTTTAAAAAACAAAACGGAAAGAAAAATATTAGGCACAGATGTCATATACGCACCGGGGTACCTGATTGGCGCCAAAATGGCATTATTTTGATTGACATGGTAACCTGGCTATTGTTGTTTATTTAATAATAAATGTTTATTTACTTTTATTTCTTTTTAAAAATTATATAAATTATTTTGTTCTATAGTTATCAGTTATTTTTTTTGTTATTTCCTTTTGAAAATAATAGAAAATAATTAAAAAATACTGTACTACTTAGTTATTTCTTCAACCAATTTCGTAAATTATATAAATCGCCAAACCACTCTCCAAATTATACAAATTGACATAATTTTCATTTTAAATAACGAAAGAACAAATAAATTAGTATAACATTAATAAATATACAAATAAAACGCCGAAATAATAATCACCTGATGACGTAACACGTGTAACTTGCTTAAAGTCAAGTGAATGTGACATTTACGATCAATCATTATTGGTATTTAATCTTATAGTTTGGCGATAGATTTTTGGTCGACGGGATAACTAAGTAAGGTAATTTTCTGTTAGCTGGGCGCCAGTGTTAAATATACATATATATATATATATATATATATATATATATATATATATATATATATATATATATATATATATATATATATATATATATATATATATATATAAATGTATGTATATATACATATATATTTACATATATATGTGTGTATATATACAATATGTGTATATGTATATATATATATGTATATCTACATATATGTATGTATATAAATATGAATGTATAACACTGGCGCCCGGCTAACCGAAAAGTACCCTAAGTAGTACCAAAAATGCACGTGTATCTGGTATACGAAAACGAGAATTTCGCCAAATTTTCATAAAAATAATGCTAACTGTCGACTTGTAAAAAATATATTGGCGAGATTTGCACCCAACTAGCGTAACAGTACCAAGAAGTATTCTTTGCGACCATGGCAACTTTTATGTAGTTTTATTAGGAAAAAAAAATTGGGTTTTGAATCAAAATGGAAAACTTTCGGCACAGATGTCATATACCAATAGCCCCATATTGGCGCGATTTTTTTCTGACGCCAATGTCATACACTCAGCGGGTACTTAACTGGCGTCAAAGTATCGTTATTTTGCTTGATATGGTAAGCCGGATGTTGTTGTTTATGCTGTTGATGCTTTCCCCAAATTGGCGTAGGAAAAAAATCGCGCCAATATCTGTGATTTATGACATCTGTGCCAAACTTTCAAATGAAAGGCGAAGGGATCAAACCGTATCTGTTTATGGCAGTTGATGACTGGAACTATTATAATATAGATGGAATGCTGGCGATAAAATAATATTTGACGACTTATCACATGTGCCTGTCTAATATTAATGTATCAAAATGGCACATAGAGTATAAAAAGCGAAGTGGTCCGCCCGGAACTGTTGATGATAGTCACATGTCTTAGGCTGTTGTTATAGAGATTGTTTTAAAATACCGGGAGACAAAAACTCTGTATACTTAATTCGTTTTATTTTAGCTTCTTTTCAAATGCTTAACTGATCCTCTTTAATCAAAAACGAAATCCACCATTGGATGTCTTAACTTCAACTGATTCGGCCTTAAATTTTTACAATAAAAAGGAATTGAATGGAAACCCGTTTGCAGGAAGATCTGCACAGCTTTTTCAGTATAATTTAATCTTCTCTAATATTTTAAAAACCCATCAGATTAGCGTGTTATTAAATTCTGCAGTGTCTGAACGAGGAGCGTAGTTAGCAGGGGGCAGAGCCCCCTAGTTGCAATATAATAAGAAAAATAATTAAGAATACCTAAAATATATTAACAGAAACATTTAAATAAATCATAAAATAAACTACAAAGGAAATATTGCATAATGAATGTATGAAAGAGTAAATTGCATTATTGATGATCGCAAGCGGTACGACGTTCTTTTTCATTACGATATCTGGCGCTACAGTACATGGCTTTGATTTTTTTTTACTTATGAACTACACTGTCAGGATCGTCACAGTTGTACTTTTGGTTAATATCCAAATTATTCAATCCAATCGTTTTAAGTTTTATAGTAAAAAAAATTAAAGCTTCTTGCTCTGCTTTCTCAAATCCCGAACTTTCACAATGATGAAAAGAAACGAAACGCGCCCAAACATATTTAATACACACGACAGCAATTCATTCGTGCCGAGTGAAGTTGTTTCAGAGAAATCATTGGGAAAATAATCATCGGAAATAGTTTATTTCAAATAACACCAAATTAAACAATAATTGGCGATTTATCACTGGTGCCCGGCTAACAAGATAAAACTACAACTAGTAAATCTGCAGATCAGGAGCCTCAACGTCATCTTTGCAAGTCATTGTTTTTTAACACTCATTGCATAATATTCAACTTCCTACAAATCGCTTTTTAAAGTTTTCAAATAACATAAATATTTATGAGCATACAAGATACTTCGTAAAGTTTCAGAAATTAAAAGTGTTAAACAAGTGGTTGTACATTGATGTTCTGAAATTCCGATGAGCTACTTATTCTGGTAACTTTTTAAATCAAAAATCGCATTTCTTCAGGGGGACTCTGCCCCCCTGAACCCCCCGTAGTCTATTTAAATTTACATTCGTAATTTTTTATTGATTGTGCGGATGGTTATAGTATATCTTAGATTTTTTTTACGCTATGATTTATAAGGATAAGCATAAGTTTTTTTTTATATATAAATTAATAAAATTTAAATTTAAAATAAAATATTCATGTTAACCGTACACAGACAATAAATCTTGAAGTGACGCCAAAAATGTAACCCTAAAATCCGCTACATTCGGCACAACACAACGACGTGCTTAAAAAAAAAAAAAAAAAAAAAAAAAAAAAAAAAAAAAAAAACGGATGAAGTCAAAGAATTTGGTCCCTGTTCCACGTGCTTGTTTTGTTTGGGCCGAATGAGGGCATTTAAATCTGAGCGATAACGCATATCGTATTGCAAACTGTTTTTACGGCATACTGCATCTCCATCTATCTCTTTCCTCCGTGAATAATAGTTAATTTTATTTTAGCCAAGATATTTTTATTCCAGCATCTTTGTTTTCGATAAATGACGTCTAATTCACCTGCTATGCGTACTTACTCAAAACTTTTCATCTTGTTATATTAAGAAATACTCGAGAGTTTTCTTTTTATTTTTAATATGCCGCCATATTAATTTTTCTATTCTCTATTTTATTTTTCATTTTCCTGTTTCACGACAAAACATTTCAATTGAAAATTGTTTAAAAGAAAATATTATTCCGGGTTTTGATTTTCTTGGCAACAATTAAAGAAATATTGGTAAATGTTGTGGGAAAATGTTACGTTATTCTCTATGAAAATAATGAACTTTTGTATTTTTAAGCAAAATATTTCAATAAAATAAATGAAATATTGCCTATTTTTATTTCTGTGCTAAAATCCTTCTATATGCAATGATACAAATGCATTAATTCATCTGTTTTGACGTTGGCTTTACTCAAGCATTATACACGCAATTATACTAATATTATTAGGACCAAATATGTTGCTAGGCAACAGAGAAAGAAAAGGAAAAAAATGAAATATGCATTATGTCAATTTGATAAAACAAAATCCTTTATATTATTGGAAAACATGCATAAAATCCCCCCCCCCCCAATATTATAAATCTAATTAAAAAAATCTCGCAAATATATTGACATAATTTATTGGAATAATTGCCGAAACGTCAGTGAAGGCTTAATGTGGAGACACGAAAAGTTTTGGTTTCCGTTAGTCTGTCTGTCTGTTAGTCTGTCTGTCTGTTCCGCGATAACTGCCGCAAAAAGCATCCGATCGGCTTGAAATTCCCTGGGCATGTTGATGAGCTCCCCGGATTTAGCTGTATAGTTTTGGGTTAAATTTGGTTCATTCGTTCGGAATATACAGAACATTTTATTTTGTGATATAATGCTTTTCTATGGTAAGTCAGACGATTTTCAAATTTTCATTTGTTGAAAGAAATCGCTCATATGAATAATAGATTTAAATGGTAAATTTTGGATGCTGAAATTCTTAAATAAGAGTATTAAATTATTCTTATTAGTTTGCAATTTTGTCAAAACATTTGTCAGAGCTTTTAAATTAGGTGTATAACTTATGATAGAATTTTATACATGTGTTCGAATAATATAAAACATTTTATTTTATGAATTTACTTATATTTCATTTTTTCTTTTAACCGTTGCGTAGCAACAGCATCTCATCTAAAAATATCATAAATGTGAAAGTATGTATGGTTTTTTGAAGTCAAATCAAAGCAAAAGGAATGAATTAATGAATGCCTTTGTATAGATATTTGCATATAGATTTATTTAAACGCAGAAATGAAAATAGTATTTATATACTATATAGAATAATATTTTCATTTATTTATTCAACTTTTTGATTATAAATGAAAAAGTTCGTTATTTTCATACAGAATAACTGACATTATTCTGTTAAATTTTATAAACTTTATTGTTGCCAAAAAAAAATGAATAACAATTTCTCCCAAAGAGTTAATTTTAATTTGTAAGATTTTCACGTGCAAAAGAAAAATGGAATAAGCAAATAAAAAATAAAAAAAAAAGGATATATAGGACAGGAATGAATACATATAAACATTTCACACCAAATACCACCTAAAATAGTTTTTGTAGCAGTATTTTCCCAGCACTACGAAGAAAGATTCCTCGATTTACACGATTTTACTTGGCCTTCCTTTTCTCATTCTTTGCGATTTCATTTTCGCAATTGCGTGCATTAATTGGCACAAAATTTTACATTTTTATGACTGAGATATATGTAAGGCCATACAAATAAGAAATTCCGTATTGTCTCCTATAAAATGTGATAAAGTGTTGGTTAATCATATATGTTTTTATTAAGAGGAGCAGAGCTGCCAAGCCTCCGGCGTTCTGGATACCAGTATTTTAATACAGAAAATGTTACTTTATTTAATTGAAACATTTGCGCGATTTAAAAGAACATTTTCTCTAAGATAATAGTGATGTGCAAAAAGCTTGAGACTTGGCATGTCTGGTGGGGAGTGAAATGTTTTACTTAATGCATTTATCTCTATTTTAATGCTACGTGAACAACGTCCGTGTAACAGCTTGTAGAGTGTAAAATAAATTAAATTATTAAAATAATCCTTATTACGAAAAATGAAACAGAAAGTCCGGCTAAGGGAAATGAAATGTTAGTTAACCTTTCGTAATTTGACCTGAACATAGGTGTGCGTCAAATTTCAACGGTGTTTGTAACATCACGATTTTAAATTAAATGTTGATACTATTAAAAGGCTATCACAAAAAATATTTAACGGCGCCAAATCACGTTTATCTATTTAGTCAATTGGAAGTGGACACGATGATGAATTATTAACCGTTAGGTTTAGAAGTCCCCCTACTTTAGGGTGATTTTAATTAGTTAATGCTATCGAGTACATTTTTAGATATTTATATTAGATCTTAGATATAAAAAAAAAGTCCGACTAAGGGAAATGAAATGTTAGTTAACCTTTCGTAATTTGACCTGAACATAGGTTTGCGTCAAATTTCAATGGTATTTGTAACATCACGATTTTAAATTAAATGTAGATACTATTAAAAGAAAATCACAAAAAATACTTAAAGGCGCCAAATCATGCTTATCTATTTAACGATGATGAATTATTAACTGTTAGGTTTAGAAGACCCCTACTTTAGGGTGATTTTAGTAAGTTAATGCTATCGAGTACATTTTTTGATATTTAGATTACATCTTAGATATAAATATTGCAGAATGGTAATCAAAATTATTTTTTTATAAACAAAATTTATAAAGGTATTAGATTTCTAAATTAGATGTTTCAGTTTACATTTCCAAAAGTTCTTTATCCATTAGATACAGGTATTTGTGGTTAGCAGGCAAGTAAATACTGCTGTATGGATATTAGGATAACGTAAAATGCTTGACCGAATTATTGCTTATCCTTATAAATCGCAGGGTAAAAAGAAATCTAAGATATAGGGTAATCATTAACTCAATCAGTAGAAAATTACAAATGAAAAATAAATTACACAACGGGGGTTCAGTGGGGCGCCCCCTGAAGAAATTTGCTTTATTATATAAAAATTACTAGAATAAGTAGCTCGTGAGAATTTCAGAATATCCTTACATAACAACGTGTTTAATTTAACGCTTTTAATGTCTGAAACCATCGAAATATTTTTTCCTTTTATAAATGTTTGTGTAATTTAAATAGTTTAAATTTTGTTTTTCTAGAAAGATTAATATTACGCAAAGTTTGATAAAAATAATGAGTTGCAGAGATGACGTTGAGGCTCTTGATCTGCAGATTTACTAGTTTAATAATGTTATTTAAAAATTTCAGCATCAAAATTTTCCATTTAAATCCATTTTTCATATGAGCCATTCCTTTCAACAAATGAAAATCTGAAAATCGTCTGACTTGCCATTGAAAAGCATTATAGAGCAAAATAAAATGTTCCATATTTCCCGAACGAATGAACCAAATTTAACCAAAAACTATACAGCTAAGTCCGGGTACCTCATCAACATGCCCTGTGAATTTCAAGCCGATCGGATGCTTTTTGCGGCAGTTATCGCGGAACAGACAGACAGACTAACAGAAACCAAAACTTTTCGTGTCTCCACAGTAAGCCTTCACTGACGTTTCGGCAATTAGCTCCATCGATGGTTGAACCAGCGTCCTGATGAATACAGCGAGATACACAGTGTCTAACAAAAGGTCAATCCAGTTACTTTAAGCTATACATTGTTCAACTGCGATGAGTCCTATACATATTAAAAATATAAATATTTCTCAAAAATTTCTCTGTTTTCACAGGTCTTTCGACTGTAGTTAATTAAATTAAAACAATTGCATGTAAAAGAAAGCAAAATGATTAAAATAAATATTAGGCTTTACTAAAAAGAAACACGGAATTTTTAACTGAAAATTTATACGCGATTATTTAATGAACTCATAACTGCTGTGAGGTCCTTGATTCACGTAAATTATTACTATTCTTCTTATCAATATAATAAATTACTTTCTACATAATAATAATATTAAAATATACGTATCGATTAATATGACAAAATCAATAAAACATACTTGTATTTTTTATTTCACGAAGTACTCTGCCAATTCATTATTTTTAAGGAAACTCCATATCCTTTAATTTTTTTTTCAAGCAATAGGTTAAGTTTTTAGTAAAATTTTAAAATGTAAGTTAAAACATAGAAATTTGCAAAATACATTTCTTTTAGAGTTTTGAATTTCATGGATTTCTTAGACGCGTACACTATAAACTCTAAGTATCAGATTCTTTAAAAAAATATTTAATCTAAGAAAAATAAATAAAATATTAAGCCGTATGTAAAAATACCGTTTACTTAACATTTTATATTTTAAAAAAGAACTTTTTGAAGTTGCCGCTTCTTCGCATCATTAAATGTTTTAAACTTCGTCCTAAAAAATGGAGAGTGAATTGAAAAAAAGTTGTTTAGCCAATACCAAAATATTGAAACGACATATTCTGGGAAAAATGAATTTATATATTACAGCTCTGAATTTATTTTAATGCAGATAGATGAATTTTTTTTTTTTATTTTTTTTTTATTATCGGACTTTTCAGGAACTTATTTATACTAATAACGTCTAAATTCAGCTTCACGAAACCATTTGTAAACCGACATTTTCTTCATTGTTTGCAAAATGAAGGATGCCGTAACCCTTTAATTCAAAGCTAATAGCAATAAACTTCACGTCGTATATTCTGTGAAAAAAGAAAAAAAATATTAACCCTTAACCGGAAGAGGAACCCTTAACTGTGAGATGACTGCGTCTACATATATACCCTTTAAAACAAAAATGAACGCGTCCCCAATCTTAATCACACAATCTAATCCTTACGTGATGTTGAAAGTATTTCAGATGATGAATATATAAATTCTGAACATGAAAGTCACTCAACATTGTCAAAAAGGCATTAAAAAGGCGGATATTTAGAACATGCTACAATATTTACTATTAAACGTTTTGTTAATTTTACTGCTTAATCTTTTTTTTTTCTAATTTATATCGTACCGAAATATATAAAAATATTAGCATTTATTTAATTATTATGAATGACAATTTTATATTTTGAACTTTTATATTTTTATATGTGTGTCATTTAAAAATATTTTCTGTCTCTGACATTCAAAACTTATTTTTATGCTGTCATATTAAAAAATTGGTCCTGTTAATGCATTACTATTTAATATTAAGTGTTTAAATTCACTATTTAGTAAATTATTAAGAGTTATTTTCCTTTTAAAATTTTATAGCATTTTATTTTTAATTTAGCAGTCTCACAGACGGCAAGTTTCCGTTTGTGCACGGAATTTTAAGGTTTCCTGTTAAGGTTAATGTAGAAAAATATAATTTAACCACAAACAAGAATATACAATATCCTTTTCCGAGTTAACCACTATTCTAAAAAGTATGCAGTAAACTTTTGACTAACCGACACTCGTCAACCGCCACTTCCATTTTTCTCTTTTTTTATCAGAAAGCAACAACAAAAATTCAAATGCACAAAAACGCAAGTGAGGCGGCGCTATTTTGAGTGAAAAGCTTGTCTGATGTGAGAAACAGAGGATAGAATGTAATTTTCCGGATGAAATCACATACTGTGTTAATTGAAGAGCTAAGTGGAAGAACATGTTAAGTAACAAGAATTACATTTGAAGAAATTTGAAAGTTTCTGTTATCAATTTTAATGATTTATTTTCTGTTTGATACAATGTGTTTAAAATATTAACAGGTGTGGTACTGAACTCTATCGAAAAAACTTATTGATATATAAGTTTTAAATATTAAAAAATATTAATATTATTTGCATTATTAAATATTAAAATATTAAATATTAATGAATAATGTCTTAAACCTACAAGACTAAATGGAACTTTGGTATTTTAGCTTTAGCATGTGATAGAATATCTGATAACACCTTCGCCCAAAAGATAAAATAATTTTTAAGAAAATGTACCATAACATGATCTGCCACTCAGCTCATCATATGCGACAAGAACGATATTGGTTATGAAGAATTAACGGATAACGAAATTATTCAAAATGTTTTGAAATCAGAGAAACCTGAAGCGGTTGAATGTGGTGAATCTGGGAATGACCACCCAAAACTCAGTCATATTCCCTAAACGCAGTAACTAGTTTGAGATGCAACAGGAAGCATAAACCATTCAAGTACTTTTATTGCGTAGAGTTTGTAATCTTGCTGTGGTAACAGCACAAGCAAAACACAAACGTAAAAGTACAATGGATTATTTTGTATGTAAACGGATACTACATATTTTTTCAGCAAAATACTAAATAGGTCTTAAAGGGGTCCGGGACACATTTTAAAATAATTTTTATTTATTGAATAAAAATTTTGAATTTTTTTGTGATGGTTAACCATATTATTTGTAAACAAGATCACATGATAAAACTTCTCATAATGTTAAAAAAAATGTAATTTAAAATTTATTAAAAAAGTGGGGTTAAAATTATTATAACTCGAAATATAAGTTGTAGAATTTCAACTTGTTTTCATTTAAATAAACAGAAATATATAAGTCTTAATTTCGATTCAGCATTTTTTTAAATATTAATTAATATAAAAATTAAAAATTTTTAAACTAAAAATTTTAAAAAGAATGATGTAACTTTAAAAAAAAAATCATATTTTCAAAAGTAAATATTTTTTTTTCAAATTTGCTGAATCAAAATTAAAGTAAACCAATTGAAAAAGACATGTTCCTAGTTTGAACCGTTTATCTTTAACGGTTCTGAACTTATAACAATTCAAATTCTAAAAATGGTGAAAAAACCCATCATGAAGAAAAACGCATTTTCACAAAAAGTCGTTTTCACGACAACCATTGCTTGAAAGCTATATTTTGAAAACAAACCAAAACGAAAAAATTAATATTTCCTATTCTAATTAAGATAGAAACATGATTTATGCGTCACACTGTAAAAAAAAAAAAAAAAAAAAAAAAAAAAAAAAAAAAAAAAAAAGACATTTTTACAGTACAAAGTACTGATCATCTCGCGCACAAACTCGATCACAGTGAATGTGTGCTGTATCTTTCTTTGGTTTTATTTGGTAAAATTAACAGTACAATGTGCTGGCAATTTGGACGCCAGCAGTTTGTGCTGTAAAAAAATGCGTCCAAATTGCATTCACATTGTGCTGTTAATTTTACGCAACTACTGTATTTTCCATGTTAATATAGCCAGGAAACCAAAGAAAGATACAGCACATTCACTGTGATCGAGTTTGTTATGGCAAATTTACAGTGTTTTTTTTTTTTTTTTTTTTTTTTTTTTTTTTTTTTTTTTTACACGTTGTTAAAAATTTTGCAACATTCTGGCAGGTCATTCGACCGTTTTTTGAAAAAACGGTATCATAACCATAATATAACTATATTCTGACCATAAAATGGCCGATAATATGGTCAGAATAGTGTTAAAATTACGGTTGTGTAACTGTTTTCGGAAAAAAACGGTCGAATGACCTGCCAGAATGCTGCATATTTTTAACAGTGCAGTGCATTTTAAGCAGAAAAAAAAACAGAGAAATTTTTAATGCAATAAAGGTTCTTTAGAAAATATGAAGATTTTTGTGTCCCGGACCCCCTTAAAAGTAGATATCTTATTATTAGTTATGCTTTTTATATATGAAAGTACACACAACAAATAAATTTTTTTAATCATTCTTATTTATATAGAAATGTAATTTTAGTAACGGTCTTTTAATGTCTTTCGATTATCCGTCTGTTTCGATTTTCTGCCACATCATCGGTCCTGTGAGTGACGGATAATCGGAAGTTTACTGTATTTATGATTAGAGGTATTGGAAACCAATGTGATTCCGAGATTTTAAGAAGCATTTATAAAAAACAAATTTTCATTAGCTGCCATTTTTTGGAACGTTTCCGAGAAGATTTGTAATATATTAATCGTTTTTTCTCAAACTCAACTGTGAATATATATTTTTTAATGCTATCAATTATGAAGTAAACAGTTTTATGTTCAACAAAAGTGCTTTAAAGACCAGCCCGATAAATTAATATCATTAACATTAACATTAATTTTATTTTGTTACTCTTGCAACTATAATTACAATTACTCAAATTAAAAGGTTTAATAGAAAAATAAGAGAAGTCTAAAAACCAAAGTTCCTGTTTGAGAAAACTTATTAATATATTACAAAAAAAAAAAAAAAAAAAACGGAACCGTTTTCTAAAATTATTGGCAGCAAGATATATTTTGGTTTATTACAGGATTTCCTAAATCTCGAAAATATGTTGGTTTCTGAGCATGCCAAACATAAGAACGTTTTTCGCAGTTATGGGTAATTTGAAAGGTGTTAATGTATGTCCTTGTTTTTTTTGTTATATTTTATTTTCCTTCCTTTGTATCTTTCTACAGTGTACTATAGAAATTATTCACAAGAACATACTATTTTAAAATGAAATATAAAAAACAAAACCTTTTGTTTTTGCAGTTATCCAGGCTTTATCTTTATTATTATTATTATTATTATTTTTAGAAAACATATTATTTAAGATAAATAAAGTCCAGCTGAATTATACTTTCCGGCTAATAAAAAAACATATTCATTACCCGTAACAAATTACAAACAGAAATTCATTCTGTGCGTGACATGTAATTTAATCCAATTTTTCTGGAAGAAAAAATGAAGAAGCAATTTATAAGAATGGCTTCCTAAAACTACATTAATTTTTGTTGAAAATTTAAAATGTCTGGACGCTTAATGATTTCTACCTTTCTTTGTTTATAAAATATTTAATTAATTGCATGCGTTTTATTGACATACTGTACAACAGATATGTTCTGCAGACAAATATGACAAAGTAACAGCTTAAAACGAGCTATATTTTCTTCCTCTTTCATAGTTAACTTTGTTAAGCATCTGAAAATATTATTTTTACTATTGTTAGAATTTTAAAAAATGATAATTTTTTGTTGAGAAAACCATGAACACTAGGTTGTGCAAACTGTTTAAGAGCATGTCAAAACTAGGTAGAAATGATTGCAAATAATAAAAGTAAAATTTCTTCAAAATATTTTCCTTTATATGGCTTTTTAACACTTTCCAAGAAAGCTGAGAAGTGTTTATGCATTCGGTTTGTCTGGCCGTCTATCCGTCTGTCCACGCTCTAACTCCCGTAAGTATACTCGGATTTTCATGCAATTGATAAAGGTCATTTAGAGTCACCCAAGCATGTTTGGTATTGTATATGAGGTATGTAGGATTAAGAGTTCATTTACAGGGGCACGCAAAAGTATTCCATTACATTATGGAATAAGGGGAATAATCGTTTGTAGAGTATTTTAATGACATTACTCTATTTCAAATATATTGAAACTGATATATATCACTACATTTCACTGACATCACGTTATAACAGCGCATTCATAGCATTTTTTATTCATTTACAGGGACATACAAAAGAAATCAGTTACAATACTGTCTTTTAGTAATAATTGAAAGGTATGCTTTAAATTTCGGTATGCGCTTTTAAATTTAATTAATCTTTTGCATGGTATTCGTTATATATAAATTATATACCGAATATACAGGACTGGAAAAGAGTATTCGCGTACCATTATCCTTATTAAAGGAAATTGCTGAAGGGGGATTTTCAACTGAAGTATATGTATTTCTTTGTTGAACTAAATTTAGTTCACATGTATAGTACATGTAGTTACATGTAATTAATAATAGATACAAATCTATATACCATATACAGGGCTGTTCAAAGAATTCGGATAATTTTTCGATTGTAGATGGGAACAGCTAAAATTGGGTTTTGAAATGTGTTATGCGTTTCCATATCGCTGAATAGACGTAATATTTTAATTTTTTAAGCGGTGCGCTTTTGTTACAGTATTCTGAATGTGTTGGAAGTGTTTCATAATCTATGATCGACGCATGATTTTTTTCTTTCTAGTTTAGATAAAGAAACGCTTTTCCGAATCATCAGTAGCTCGAAAAAACTCAAATTACATTTTCGTAATCATTTTTACTATGAAGTGCTATTTATTTTCTCTTATAATTCAGGGTATTTTTTTTTTAAATTTATATAAACATTGTAAAAAAGTTATGTAACTTTGCTCCATAAAATTGGTGGTGACCTTACTACATCCACATTATGGAGTAATTTAGCCGATATAACTGATGCTATGTTGCACTAATGTGTAATATTACACCGTTATATCAGTTTAAATTACGCTATTAATTACTTTAAAATACTACATAAAATTGGAAAAAGCATATTGCCACCAATTTTATGAGGAAATAATAATAGATTTTTAGACCTTTTAAAGTATTTTTAAGAAAAAAAATGTATTTTTTAATAATTCGAAGACAAACGTTTTCAGTCTTAAAAAATCTCATAATATCATCAAAAAATCTCATAAAAAATTAAAATTACATTTTTCTTCCATTTTATTAAACTCTATATATTCCTTGTACTCATACTACATTGAATTCACATTTTTTAATTAATCCTAATTAATGCGTTATGAAACGTTCAGATTACATATGTGTATATATTTAGATGTATTAAGACAATAACGAAAAAAAAAAACAGCAATTTTCTTTTATTGTAAAAGGTTTAATTTAATAATTTTTTATTCATCGTACTATTGCAACTTTATAAAAGCAATTAATCATGAAAAGTAATTAGTATTTTATTTTTTGTATTTATAGGGTTATTTAAAATATGCTACATAAGTTTAATTAATGTCGTTACTCGTTTTCATCATTACAATAAATTTTTAAGATGAAAATTATATTTTAACTATATACCATTTTTCTTCGTTATAGTATATTTTCGTTCATTAAGAATTTTTTTTATTTTTTAATATTGTACTACAGAAACTATTCACAAGACCATAGCTATTTTAAAATTGAAAAAAAAAAAAACCACAAATTTATGAATTTTTCTGCTATTCAGGTTTTATCTTAATTATTTTATTCATTGTTATTTATGAAATATAATTTTTAAGTAAATAAAATCCAATTGCAATACACTTCCCAGCTAGTGAAAAAAAAATATTCATTAGACATAATAAAATTACAAACAGACATTCATTACGTGACATGTAATTTAATCCTATTTTTCTGGATGATAAAAATAAACAAGCAATTTATAAGAATGGCCGCCAAAAACCAGTTATTTTTTGTCTGAAATTTAAAATCTCAAGTGATTCTTTCTTTCTATCTTTGTTTGTTTATAAAATATTTAATTATTTGCATGTATTGTTCTAAGCATGTCCTGCAGACATGATAATGTAAACGCTTAAAACGATTTATAGTTTCTTATTCTTGCATGCACAAATGTTGTTAAGCATCTAAAAATATTTTTTAGTATTGTTAGAATCTCTCTATTCTAAAAAAAAGTAACTACCGCTGTCACCGCCGCCGCCGCCGCCGCCGCCGGTTTTGATTTTTTTGTGACCGGAGGCCTTTCTTCGTTAATATTAACAAAAATAATGCATGCAAAAATATGAAAATCGGTGGTTTTATACAGAAATGTTTGATAAACAGGCTGATGCAGACAGTTTTCAAATCGAAGAATTATTTTAAGAGTTATTTAATGCTAAAGTTGGACAAAATCGTTCCACTAAAAAAGTTTTATAGCAGAAAAAACTATGCATGGCAGTGTAATCATTTTTAGATCATTTTATGCGTTAGAATTTGCCGGAGTGCAGATTGCACTAATTTTTTTATTTTGACTAATTTTTTCAGGTTTTATTTCTATTTTAAATTCAAATTTTCAGCATTTCTAGAGATATTTTTTACAGATTCCAGAAAATTGTACTAATTTAAACTGTTGCCAACTGTATAAAAAGCGCAAGCAATAATGTTTACTTCAAATTAAAAATTTATTTACACGTGACTATTATAAACAGGAAAAAAACTTTCAAATTAGAATTAAATAATTACGTATAAAAAGCAGGAACTTATTAAAAATTACGTCATAAAAAGTATACACGTGAATTTTAAAAGAGAAAGGATATTGTAAAATAATAAATTCATTAACATGCGTTAGAAGTCTTAGGAGAAATTACGTCATATTTATGTCACATTATAGTTATTACATAAAATGAACACAAAATAATAGTGCAAAAAAGTTTAAATTTAGAAATTGCGCTAGACATTTATTTGATATTTTGAGAATGAATTTAAAATGTCTCATTTAAAAGAACTTTCTTTTCGCTTTGTTAAAAAATACCAGGAGACAAAACTCTCTTTACTTAATTCCTTTTATATTAGCTTATTTTGAAATGTTGTTACACGTGTATACGTCATCAAGTTATTTTTATTTTGACGTTTTATTTGTGTTTTTATTAATGTTGTACGAATTTATTTGTTCTTTCGTTATTTAAAATAAAAATTATATCAATTTGTATAATTTGGAGAGTAGTTTGGCGATTTATATAATTTGGCGAAATTGGTCGACAGGATAATCAAGTAGTACCGCAGCGGATTTGGCGTTAAAATTCCCAATCAAAGAGAAATGAATAGAAATTTGTTTATAGGGAGATCGCCACTGTTTTTTAAATTATAATTCAATCTTTCGAAATCTTTTTAAACCCGATCAAATTAGCGTGCATTTATAGTCTGCGGTGTCTGGATGGGGGTTGGCGAGCGTAGCTCGTAGGGGGCTGAGCCCCCTAGTTTAAAAAAAAAAAAAAAAAAAAAAAAAAAAAAAAAGCGATATTTTATATTTGACAAAGCTGCGAATACTCGGTTGAGCAAACTGGTTAACACCAAGTCGAGACTCCACAAATGCTTTCGAGCATTACGAAGAAAAAAGTAAAATGTATTTGAAAATGCTTTTTTGTGTCTTCAAAATATGACTTTTCATTATATAGTCTAGGCAATAGAAACCGTATATGGACTCTACCTACCAAAATTCATGGTAGTTCTGGAAAAAGGATCACTATATGTTTTTGGGTCGCTAAATCCGAATTTTTAACTTCCCACCAAAATTTCCCCCCGCAACTCCTCCCCCCCAAATTTTGGTAAAATGACCTCCAAAAAGGTTTTTAATAAAAAAAATCAATTTTTTTATTGTTTTAGGAGAAAAAATATCTAGAAATTCAGAAAGTAGACAAAATTTGCAACAAATAAAATATATTACATTATGACGTAGGATGAATTAGAGGGGGCGGATCTACCTCGGAACATGCGCCGCAGTGCTGCGTGGACTAAGTTGCGCATTTTCACTTAACCACTCACATCGTTTACATTCGCCCTCCCGTCTCTCCTCTGAACTTTCCCTAAAAGTTTTACTTAAAGTCTTTTGGGTTTCTGAATCCGAATTTTAACTTCCCCCAAAATTCTCACCCCCCGCAACCGCCCCCAAATAGTTGTTTTTAACTTAAATTTCTTATTGCTTTAGGGGAAAAGTATGTAGGAATTCAGAAAGTAGACAAAATTTACAGCAAATAGGATATATGACATTATGACGTAGGATGAACGGTAGGGGAAGGGCTACCTATGATCATGCACTGCGGCGCCACGTGCACTAAGTTTTGCAAGTCCAGGCAATAGGGGATTTTAGCTGGCAAAATTAATACTAGTTCTGGATTTCGATTCACTTTATGTTTTTGGGGTCGCTGAATCCGAATTTGTTACTTCCCACCAAATTTTCACCCGGCAACCCCGTCCCAAAATAGATTTTTTGAAAAAATTTGGCTTTTGAGAACAGCGTGCGGGGAATGTTCCTCCGAGGCAGCCCCCCCCCCCCCAACTCCTCTTTTATCCTACGTGATAATATTATATATCCTATTTGTTGCAAATTTTGTCTACTTTCTGAATTTCGTAATGCTTTTCCCCTAAAACAATAAAAAATTTAATTTAAAAACAACTATTTTTTGGAGGTGTGTTGCGGGGGAGGATTTTGGGGGAAAGTAAAAATTCGGAGTCAGTGACCAAACTAAAATACACCTTATATGGAAAGTTCGGAGTGGAGACGGGAAGGCGAATGTTAATGATGTGAGTAGTTAAGTGAAATTGCGCAACTTCATCACGCATCACTACGTCATAATATCATATATCTTATTTGTTGCAAATTTTGTCTACTTTCTGAATTTACAGATACTTTTTCCCTAAGACAATAAAAAAAAATGATTTTTTTATTAAAAACCTTCTTTGTGGGGGGGGGGGGGGTTGCCTGGGGAAATTTTGATGGGAAGTTACAAATTCGGATTCAGCGACCCAAAAAACACAAAGTAAGCCAATTTCCAGAACTACCATTAATTTTTCCAGTTAAAATCCACTATTGCCTGGACTAATATGACTCTTTTAGATAAAAAAAAAAAGCTTTTTGGAAGCATCAGTAGCTCGAAAAAAATTTAATTATATTTTCGTGAACATTTTTACTAGATCAAGTACTATTTCTTTTCTGTTACAACGTAGAGTAAGAATTAAATAAATATATATAAATAATAACACATTTATTTTAAGACATTTCAAAGCCTTTTTAAGAATTTTTTTTTTTTTTCCAAAGATAAAGTGTTTAAGAAAAATCTCATAAATATTTTATACCTTAAAAAATATTTATATTTATAAATATATTTAGTGTAAACTGATATTTTTCTTCCTTTTTTGTTGTACTCTATATATGCCATGTACTAATACTACATTGAATTAATTCTTATTAGTACATTATGAAATGTTCAGATTACTTATATATATATTTGGATGTATTAAGTGCGTAGTAAAAAAAGCGAATTTTTTATTGTCACAAGTTTAATTTAAGAACTGTTTTTAGTTTGGTACTATTACAAATTTATAAAAGAAATTAATTATGAAAAGTAATTAGTCTTTGTTTTAATTACAAAAAATAATGCGTCTTAGTTTTAGTTTTGAAATCTTATAGGGTTTATTCAAATGTACTACATAAGTTTAATTAATTTAATTATTGATATTCATCATTACGATGAATTTTTAAGATGAAAAATTAAAATCTTTTAATGTTTTGAAAGGCATTTTTTTATTTATAATGTATGTTTTAATTATACAAGTCGGAAAATCTTGTATGATGAAAGCTCTAATCTTGACTTCTTTTTTTTTGCAAAGCAGCATTAAGGGTTTAATATTTTGTTTTGTAATTTCGTCGTCTTATATCAGACGATAAAACGTACAAATTAAAGATTTCATTTTTCTCACAAAAATAAACAAAACAGTATATAAAGCATTTTAAATTGATAATGGCCGTTAAATCTTAACTATGTTCTATCGTGGATGATAAGTCATTACGGGAAAGTTCTCTTTCCAACACATTTAAAATACTGTAACAAAACTTTACAGTCTATTATGGTGAATATTGATATCTAAATAAACAATTTAGAAAATGCCTAACGCATTCGAATACCTAATTTCTTCAATTACCACCAATAGTCGGATAAATATCGGAATTGTTTTGTGCAGCACTGTATACGATCTATAGATTTATATGTTTACAACGTAGTATTAAAAAACGTTAATCAAATTAAATTCATAGCACAGTTGAAAATACCCATTCTGTAATTTCTGTCAATAAACGGAAATGAACTTGAAATATTTTTGCAGCCCTGTATATGATCTATAGAATTTATACACACCAAGTAATATGCAATAAAAATAAAAATTAAATTTTAAA
This sequence comes from Maratus speciosus, assembly GCA_963932465.1. Lineage (NCBI taxonomy): Eukaryota > Metazoa > Arthropoda > Arachnida > Araneae > Salticidae > Maratus > Maratus speciosus. The sequence continues at coordinate 43,566,965 of OZ010789.1, forward strand.
CCCCGTACCACAACTGAAAACGCAGTCCCAGCAATTATTGTTCAATGGAAATACTGTAGTCATATACTTTTGTGTGTACCTGTAAATGAATTATTAATTATATGCATACCAGATTCTACTGTAAGTGCCTTGAAGTACATTTCAGTGATATATATATAAATTTCAATATTTTTAAAATAAATTAATGTCATTAAAATACACTGAAGGCAATTTTCCCTCATAGACAGTGATGTAACGAAATTATTTCGAGGGGTACATCTCAGTGATATATGTATACATTTCAATATTTTAAAAAATAGATTAATATCATTAAAATACACCGAAGGCGATCTCCCATAGACAGTAATGTAACAAAATTATTTTGAGTGTACCTGCAAATGAACTGTAAGTGCTGCACACTTCATTTTCAATACCGAACATGTCATAGTAAAATGCAATAACATATACAGTACTACCCTGACTTACATACCCTCGACTTACGCACCCAACATTTACGTCGTCTGGCTTGAAAAAAATTCTTTAATTAAGACGCACTTTGAACGTTTTTGAAGACTTCTGGAAAAAATTTAACATCTCAGATGCAGTCACAGTCATAGGGATTTCATGGGTGGAAGTTCTGCAAAAAGCAATGATAGATGCTAGGAAAAGACTGTGCCCTTTTTCCTCGCAGAGACCAAGAAAACGTTTGAAAATTGTGATTCTGTATTTCTTTTTATAGATGAATTTCTCGAAAGAAGAAGAGAACTGAGAATTAGAGATGAATGATGAAGATGTTGTTGAACTCATAGTCATAAATTCCCCTGATTCGAAATTAACCATCGACGAAATTATCGAATTAATGAAATCAAGTACTGTAGAAGAAATAGATGAAGATTTTGAGCCTAGGAGGAAGGAGAAAGATTATGAGGATCGCAAAATTAACCAAAAGATTAAAACTTATTAAAGCTGGAATGACTGTTCTTGGAAATATTAATTCAGACGAGCAAACTGTAGCAAGGACATGAAACAGATATGAAAACTCACTCTGCTGTTACAAAGAGATTCGAAAAAGAAGAAAAAAATATACTTGTCGGTCCAAACTTTATTGTAAGATTTTTTCACATGCTCAACGACTCGAAACGGGCAGTTAGAAGAACAATAAATTGTAAGTTAACATAGTATTGATTTATTCGAAATCCTTTTCTTGTAAAATAATGTTTTGCTAATGTTAAATATATATAACATAATCCCTAAATATAATACAATATGTGCATTAGATTGCTGAATATTTATTACTAGTTTGAGCAGAAAGTTCTGGGAAATTTGTGAAAGTTGCGTTGTTATGCGCAAGTTAACAACAAAATCAACTAGGGCTATTCTTCAAAGTAGAGACCATCATAGTCATCGACTTTCTGCCATCGTTCTGCTAGATTCCGGAATTGCTGGAAATACCATCGCGGCTCCTTGTAATCGAAAAACTCTTTACATGCTTCTTCAACTTCATTAAATGATTCAAATCGACGGCTCTTGGAAAAGTGTTACATTGATCGAAAGAGTCCATTATTGGATGGAGCCACGTCTGGACTGTAGAATTTCGACGCCGTCAAACTGTGCAAATTCTGTTCAGTCGGTATTTTGGAGCCGAAATTCCTGAACTCCTATAGATATACCACTAGTACTCCTATATACGATACAAATTCTGGTAACTATTAGATTAAAAATGTCCCAGAATTTTTTGCTCACCCTAATACTTGTCATTTTTTGCTCATCTAACTGTACCTCGACATACGTTGCTCATCTTGGAATGAATTGCTGACGTAAGTTGAGGTATTACTGTATTGATTACATCGCTTTCCGAGCTCTTTGCGGCAGATAGAGCAAGGACAGACGACAGACTGCAGACAGACAAACCAAATTCACAGTCATTTTTTAACTGTGCTGGAGAGTGTAAAAATACACCCCTATATTTTATATATGCGCACAGTAATGTAAAAAAATAAATAAACAGATTAACTTATGTCGAATTTGAAAAGAATCAGAATGTTCATAAAAGATTTGCGAGTAAATAATATTGTTATTTTCTAATACAATAGAATATGTTCATTAGATTTTGCTGATTTTTTATTACTTATCCTGTCTTGCTCATCTAAATGGACCTCGACTTACGTCGCAATCTTGGAACGAATTGCTGACGTAAGTTGAGGTACTACTGTATTGATTGCATCGCTTTCTAAGCTGCTTTACGGCAGTTAGAGCACGGACAGACTGCAGACAGAAAAACCGAATTTATAGTCACTTTTCAGCTATGTTGGAAAGTGTTAAAAATACAACCCTATATTTTTTATATGCGCACACTAATGTAAAATAATAAACAAATTAACTTATATCGAATTTGAAAGGAATCAGAATATTCATAAAAGATTTGCGAGTAAATAATGTTGTGATTTTTCTAAATTTTAAACAACATTTCGTTCTGACTTTAATAAAAAAGTTCATAACTATATTAAATAATTAAAATAATTATTTCAATTTAAGCTATTGAAATACTATCAATTAAACGAGATAATCAACGTAGGATTATAACGATATCAGGTGTGCTATTTTTTAAGAAAACTACAATATTTATTTCTTTATTTTTAATAGTAATGGTGCAGGAAGTATTTTGAAATGATTTTATTCTTATATAAATATTTCTTTTTTCACTATAATAAAATTGAAATAAATTTCAGGAACTTGTAGTTCTATTCCGTTTATAAGATATTGTTACTTTATAGTTCAGTAAAAAATATCTAAATATAATTTCTAAAGCGTGAAAGAAAAAAAAAATATGTAAAAATGTTCGATTTTCAGTTGTTTAAACGATTAGTAGAAAGTATACATTATTAATTATCAAAATGTTCACGTTCCAATCATATAATTTTCAGAATTTAAATAAAAATTAATTAAGTTATGTGCGATTATTTTCAAATAAGAATATATAAAGGGGATTTTTTTAATTTTCAAATATTGTTTATCAAATGCTTTCCATTAAATTTTCAAATCACCGCAATAAGCAAAATAATCAATTCTGGCATTTTAGTATAAAGGGGCGCCTTTACCCAGAAGATAAACAGATCCGAAATATTTCGAAATCACACATAGATATTTTATAACAAGCAAAGATTTCTGTATCCTTTTCAATGTAAAACTAATAAAATGTCTGATGCAATAAATTGTACACGATGTGTATAAATTACACATTTTGAACATTTTTCTTGTTTATATGAAAGTATTGAAATTAAGGTTTGGAATTTCTAATTGTCTTCAATTTACGGTATAAAGAAAAGTTCTTCCCTCATAAATCTTCCACAAAAGATAGGAATTCTTTAAGTGATAACAGTAGTAAATCTTTCTAAGGTAATGGAAGCAAGGCTAAGGATTTGTTTCATGTTAAATTACCTGTTTCTTCTGAAAGGCATTTATCTTTAGAATAAATTTCATTGAAAGAGATTTAAATGTTGTTAAAATATGTTTAGATTAGATAAGGAAAAATACTATTTTAATAACAGAAAAATTGTAAAAGAACGTTTCATTATACTTAGATTAAAAATAAATATGAAAATAATAAATTTATACAATTTTTGTTTGTATTTTGTAATTTTTATATAAAACTAAATTTATTTTAGGGCACAAAAGTATTTTATATTTTAATTTGATGACAAACTATAAGAATAAATAATACTTTTTTCCCCATAGCATATTAAAATTTATAATAATAAGATACATAGTAATAAAAAATTAAAGAAACATTAATTACTATTATTTATTATGGTATAATTTTATCTTCTTATCCCTCCAAAATTTGTTTTTAGTTTACAAGCAATATTGCCGAAAAGTGAAGAAAGGGAAATTAGAACTCATCATTGTAATTTTCCTTTCTATCACGGATAACACTGTTAAAAAAAAAAAAAAAAAAAAAAAAAAAAAAAAAAAAAAAAGCTCGTCTGATTTTGCATGTTTCTCTCTATTTTAATAAAGTTAAAGAATTTCTTTTTTAGTCCTTACATTATGATGACAATATTTGCATTAATAATATATTATTTCTCTTATATGCAGAGGTCGGAACATATACGACAAAGTTTATTGTTCTTACTAGTATCTTTTATCAGTAAACTTCATAATGTATTCCTATTTAATATGCATATCTTATAAAAAATGTATCTTGAAAACTATTGATAAAAGATAGTGATAAGAACAATAAAATCTTCCCTATATGCTCCTACCCCTGCATATAAAAGATATACATTATTAATTATTCGAAAAAATAATCGTGCTGAAAAATGGTCTACTGTGAGATTAAGCTAGAAGCGGTCGTACAGTATCTCATTTGTGTAGGTAATAGGGTGATTCCGGTATTTATGCCGCACATTTTTTTGAATTTACATATAAAGTCCCATGGTGGTCATAAAATAAAAAAATAATCATGCTGTGATATTTAATGTTATATATACAACGCGTGTACTGCAACAAAAAAATTCAAAACAAATTATTAATATTTTTTAACAATTTTTTTCTAAAACATTACACTGCGGCACGTCACACGTACATTCAGGCTGAGACGCCGCACTTTGCGGTAGTTATGTCGCGCTTGTAATAAGAACAGAATGAAATTATAAATAAAAATACTTTAAAAATTATTCAAATCTGGACTATAATTAAAGATGTAATAACAATATGAAACTAAATGAGTATAATGAAACATATTAGTATATTCAAATAAGTAATTCTTGCCTACTTTCACTAGTAAAATTATCGACTTTTTTTTTTACATTAAATTTTAATTGTTATTTCAGCAACAATATAACATCAATGTATTACAAAGGGAAAAGAAAAAAAGTAAAATTGTGTTTACATAATTTATCTGTTAACCCTTTCGGGACCGGTTTCTTTTACATAAATTTTATTCGTTGGTACCACTTTTTTAAAAGAAGTTAACTGTACTTAAAAAATCATGATCTAATTAAACAAAGCAAATATTACTTTTATTTTTTACTGGTGCCAGAAACAAATTTTGTAAGCTCTTTATGAAGGTGCTTATAAGCACCTATAGTCCCGAATGGGTAAAGAGACCTGTTTTTCGACTACAATCTACAGAAAAAGTGTCAAAAAGTACAGTCTTTATGTAACTACATTTAAACACATGATGCAACGAAGCCAATTACACTTCCTCTTTTTTGGAGTAGTTTGCAAAGAACGTCTACGTTACGCGTAATCCAATTTTTCATTATTATCATCTTGACTTGCATCTTTTTTGCACTTCTTAGTTTTTATTTTCCCCTTTTTCTACTTTGGTTTTAGTAAACTTGATAACATGCCTAACGTGATTTGTCTGTGCAAAAAGAAAAGGAAAAGTTAATAACACTTAATCATCCCGTACAAAAGAAACTGTGGCATGTATACCGGAATAGCAGTGCGGTATGTATCTCATTTTGCATGGTGCAGGCATCAGCCGTCACAGTTACCTGCCATCGTTAAGGGGAATGGCGTAACCATACACACAGCACGCTATACAAACGCTACACTTAGTTTTGACTTCGAAATCATGCATGCATGTAGCAATTAGTATATGAAAAGTATTTAAACATAACGTGTTTAAAAGTTTCGAAAGTGAAATCATGCACTTACGTCAAATTAAGGATTGTACTTCTACAAGTAAACATCGAAATGGGATTCACGCTATACACTGCACTGTTAAAACTAGAGCTTGCATATGGCTCCTCCTAGGGGTGAAACGCTTGTATCGTGAGCGACTCCCCTATGGGAGCCAGATTTGCACCCTTAACTAGGGTGAAAAAGTGGCACCCCAAAACCACGGTGCCCCAGAGGGTGAAAGGATGTACCACAAGGGACAATAATGGCACCCGTACAATGTTGGCCAATATTTCTATTGGGTCGTTCGGAAAATCATTTCCATTTGGGAAAATCAATTCGTACCAGAAAATTCTATCATTTAATTATTAGACATTGATTCCGATATCTAACGTTTAAAAATTACCGGGCAGAAATTTCCAGTTACATTAAATTGTAACTTTTTAGATATTAGTTACTTTTTTTAACCCCAACAGCTTCTAACTTACAAGGAGAGGGCCAACCTTGTTAATCACAGATTTTGATTATTTTAATATATATTGTAGGGTAGAGATCCCTTAGTCTCAGGTTCAACGGATTTTATACAACGCTCCTTAGTTCTTGAGAAACCGGGGTTCTAATAGTAGTACACAAATTAAATACTTACTTTGTAACGAAAAGGATAGGTTAGTCGTAGCTCAGTTGGTATGGTGTTTGCTGGCTGATCTGCGGGCCCGGGTTCGGTGCCCGAGCACGCTACATTTGTTTTTCTCATTTTTTGTTTTATAAATATACTTGTAATTATAATTTAATAATTTCAATTAAAAATTTTAATATCATACATTAATTATAATGTTAACAAACTTAAATTTATCATTTTTTTAATTTTTAAACTATTATTTCTCATCCTTTAAAGAGGTTTAAAAAGAAATTGGATCTATTATTGAATGATAAAAATTCCAAAATCGTGACAAAACCTCTTTTGACGCCATCTTGTTATGATAAAATAAAAGAATATTCAAATAAAATAGAAAGAAAATAATTGAAAGCGCAAGCATACGTATTACAAAAATTTAAACATATTTAATATGCAAAAAATCTGTTGTAATTTAATTATGATGCTAATTTTTAATATAATTATGCTTGTTACTTTAACAACAGAATAATAGTATTATCGCATTGACTTCCCTTGTCACAGCAATACGTAAATGATGTTTCTTTAAAATCACGAATTGACACAATGGCTCAATATCATTGGATCGATAAAGAATATATGAAATAAATTTTAAAAGTGATTTAAAAAAACTAGCAGTTTTATGACGTTTTATACAACTATTTAATTAAAAGTAAAAAAAAAATTAAATAGGTTCCGATTACAGAAGATTTCCATTTTTTTAAAATCAATACTGAATTTGAATGGGAATTTCGAAAAATTAGCCAGCAAACCCAAAGCTGGATTAATTTATTACGGCCTAATTTTCGCCAGATTTGACGCTTCACGGATATGACTATGTAAAATTATAACTGATATACAATATTATAAATTTTAATTGACAATGAGATTATTAAGTTATACTTACAAGTATATTTATAAAACAAAAAATGAGAAAAACAAATGTAGCGCGCTCAGGTATCGAACCCGGGCCTGCGGATCAGCCGGAGACGCCATACCAACTGCGCTACGACCAACCTATCATAGCTGTTGCAAAGTAAGTATTTAAGTTGTGTACTACTATTAGACCCCCCGGTTTCCCAAGAACTAAGGAGCGTTGTATAAAATCCGTTGAACCTGACACTAAGGGGTCTCTACTCTACAACATATATTAAAATGGTCAAAATCTGTGATTAACAAGGTTGGCCCTCTCCTTGTTAGATAGGAGAAGTTTATGCTCAAGATATTTCTAGCCTTATTCAATATAAGGCCGAGAAACCTGGCTCTGTTAAAGCACAATGAAAACTATCCAGAGAAAATGTAGCAACAACAAACCGTCAATAGAAAGTGGTGGGAGCAGACTTTTCTGTTAGTGACGAAAAAAATGTCTGGCAAAATTATAATTTTATTATCTCATATTCTTTCAATCACAATAGACTTCCCTTTTTTTTTTACATTCTTTTAACCCGTTAATAGTCGCGCGTTGGTCTTTTCCCCGCCCGAAATTCGTTATCTTCCTGTAACTCATTTCCCGTTAAAGTTACGATAGCCAAATTCCGTGTAGCTGACCTTGAGTGTTCACACTCTTGTGTAGTAAAATTGCAAGTCATTCCTGCTATTTTTTAGCATTTTATAGCATTCTTAAGTTTCAATCGGTCTAAATGACCGCGTTGCGACCACTTGCGTTGGTTGAATTTTTCCCCCTCGTGTTCATCCTTTCCCATTTCCACGAAATCTGTGGGGGAAAGTTTCTTCGAAGTACGCACTCTCTGCCTGTTGCTATTTCGTCTTTCTTTCTTCCTACTCGTTCATAGAGTACTTTTTTTACCTTTAGAATGTGACTTAAAATTGTATTATTATATTAGTTGTGAAGTCAGTTCGCACAAAAAACTGATGGATGGTCACTTGCATTTTTTTTCATTGTCAAACATTGCGGGAATAAATTCTCAAATTGATAATCGTTTAAATATGGAAAAAACGGGAAATTCATCATTATAATTTGAAAGAAGTTGCTTCCCATTTATTACCGGAACATATAAATGAAAGAAAATAGACAATAACACTGCCAAACCATAAAAAAAAAGAGAAGAGAATTTTGTGGGAATCAGTAAAAAATTGCCGTATCTCCAAAATCTGAAAAGTATCGTTTTTGTACAATAAAACAAATTCGAAAGATAAAACAATTTTCTTAGAAATGTAGTATGTATATCTGCGAAGAACATACATATAATTTATTTGTACAATAAGAAAAATAATGAGAATTTTATAATGTAGATTAGAAATTACGCAAATGAAAATCTCTTCTGGATAATTCAGTGAATGTTTATACTATGATTTTAAAAAATATTTTAAGTATTTTTCTAAAATTTATCTATTTTTAAATTTTCATACTGTAAGTAAAAACACATTTTTTTTAACAATGCCGCAGAAAATGATTTTTTTTTATTATTATTGAAATCCAATAGAGGCTTCGGGGCGGTTACTAACAAATTTAAATTTGTTGTCCTTCATCAATTGTTCAAACTATTTTTCAGAATAATGTTTTCCAGAATACGAGAGAAAATTCATTTAAATAAAATTATTGCTGCATATTTATAATTTCGGAGAAAATTTCATTATTGTTTTAGGTAGCTTTCTTTACAAAAAAGCTACCTATTGCAGCCGTTCGGAGGAAAGCGATTTCAAAAAATTTTGGTATATTTTCATCGATCATGACCCCCAGACCCCGAAACCACCCTCCGTTCAAAATTGATATATATATATATATATATATATATATATATATATATATATATATATATATATGACCTATGTCACACTGTAACTCCCGTAATTATGAACCGATTTCGATGTAATTCGGTGTGTACATAGTACATACCAATGTCTCGACCGAGTTCGTTGGCCAGCTTCATCCGTCGTTTTGTTTCAAAATGGCGGCCATTTAAAAAATTTAAAAAAATTTAAAACTTGAAATGTGGTACCAAAAAATTAAAAATGGAAAAATATTTTTCCCTTATGTATTTGACCTTTATACAAAGGTTCCGGAGCAGTTTTTGTTTCGTCTATATCTTAAACAAGTTGGAAATTGCTCGTCAAACGTGGCAAATGAGGTGCGTTCGTACTATAACTAGTTTTATAATTATTTTTTCCACCCCATATTGTACTGAATGTATAATTTTTTGAACTTCATAAAGCGCATAGTCTGATACATCATTAAAATGCACTTCCAATATTTTTTTCCCATTCCCCGTAATGTAACGGAACACTTTTGACTGTCCCTGTAATTAAACTATACATCCGATTTTCCTAAAATTTGAAATAGCTCAACACAATTTTGCAACAATTATATCTTTAAAATTTCAGACCATTCGGAAGGCTGTAATATCATTAAAATGCACTTGCAATAATTTTTCCCATTGGCCGTAATGTAAAGAAAAACTTTTGACTGTCCCTGTAATTAAACTATGCATCCGATTTTCCTAAAATTTGAATGGGCTCGACAAAATTTTGCAACAGTTATATCTTTAAAATTTCAGATCATTCGGAAGGCTCTAATATCATTAAAATCCACTTGCAATAATTTTTCCCATTGGCCGTAATGTAAAGAAAAACTTTTGACTGTCCCTGTAATTAAACTATACACCCGATTTTTCTAAAATTTGAAAGGGCTCGACAAAATTTTGCAACAGTTATATCTTTGAAATTTCAGATCATTCGGAAGGCTCTAATATCATTAAAATCCACTTGCAATCATTTTTTCCATTGGCCGTAATGTAAAGAAAAATTTTTGACTGTCCCTGTAATTAAACTATGCATCCGATTTTCCTAAAATTTGAAATGGCTCTACAAAATTTTGCAACAGTTATAGCTTTAAAATTTCAGATCATTCGGAAGGCTCTAATATCATTAAAATGCACTTGCAATAATTTTTCCCATTGGCCGTAATGTAAGGAAAAACTTTTGACTGTCTCTGTAATTAAACTATACATCCGATTTTCCTAAAATTTGAAAGGGCTCGACAAAATTTTGCAACAGTTATATCTTTAAAATTTCAGATCATTCGGAAGGCTGTAATATCATTAAAATGCACTTGCAATAATTTTTCCCATTGGCCGTAATGTAAAGAAAAACTTTTGACTGTCCCTGTAATTAAACTATACATCCGATTTTCATAAAATTTGAAATGGCTCGACAAAATTTTGCAACAATCATATATTTGAAATTTCAGACCATTCGGTTGGGTAGTTTTTGCTCTGTTACATGCGGACAGACGGACGGACGGACAGACGGACAGACGGACGGACAGACGGACAGACGGACGGACAGACGGACGGACTGAACGACGACTATAGGTGCTACGTATTTATATAATTACGAACGCACCTAAAAATGGCTGAGTTATAGCATTTTGAATTTCTAGCGTGGCTGACATTTTGAAACGTCCTGAATTTTGTCACGCGATAAAAGGCGTATTTATAAACTGATTTGGATGTAATTCGGTGTGTACATAGTACATATCTATCTCTCGACCGAGTTCGTTGGCCAGCTTCATCCGCCATTTTGTTTCAAAATGGCGGCCATTTAAAATCTTTTTAAAAATTTAAAATTTGAAATGTGGTACCAAAAAATTGAAAATGGAAAAATATTTTTTTCTTATGTATTTGACCTTTATACAAAGATTTCGGAGCAGTTTTTGTTTCGTCTATATCTTAAAAAATGGCTGAGTTATAGCATTTTGAATTTCTAGCGTGGCTGACATTTTGAAACTTCCTGAATTTTGTCACTCGATAAAAGGCGTATTTATGAACCGATTTGGATGTAACTTCGTTTATACATAGTACATACCAATGTCTCGACCGGGTTCGTTGGCCAGCTTCACCCGCCATCTTGTTTAAAAATGGCGGCCATTTAAATTTTTAAGAAAAATTTAAATTTGAAATGTGGTACCAAAAATTGAAAATTGAAAAAATATTTTCTTCTTATGTGTTTGACCTTGATAAAAAGATTCGGGAGCAGTTTTTGTTTCGTCTATATCTTAAGAAATGGCTGAGTTATAGCATTTTGAATTTCTAGCGTGGCTGACATTTTGAAACGTCCTGATTTTTCTCACGTAATAACAGGCGTATTTATGAACCGACTTGGATGTACCTTGGTGTGTACATAGTACATACAAATATCTCGACCGAGTTCGTTGGCCAGCTTCATCCGCCATCTTGTTTCAAAATGGCGGCCATTTAAAAAAATAAAAAAATAAAAAAATTTAAATGAGATACCAAAGAATTGGAAAATGAAAAAGATTTTTTTGTATGTGTTTGACCTTAATACAAAGATTCCGGAACAGTTTTTCTTTCCTCTATATCTAAAAAAAAATGGCTGAGTAATAGCATTTTGAATTTCTCTTGTGGCTGACATTTTAAAACGACCTGATTTTTGTCACGCGATAACAGGCGTATTTATGAACCTATTTGGATGTAACTTGGTCTGTACATAGTACATACCAAGGTCTCGACCGAGTTCGTTGGCCAGCTTCATTCGCCATCTTGTTTCAAAAGGGTTGCCATTTAAAAAAAATTAAATTTAAAATTCAAAATGAGGTATTAAAAAATTGGAAAATGAAAAAGATTTTTTTTTATGCGTTTGGCCTTGATACAAAGATTCCGGAGCATTTTTTGTTTCTGAAAATTTGTTCTTTTGTTGATATCTTAAAAAATGGTTGATTTATAGCACTTTGAATTTCTAGCATGGCTAACATTTTGAAACGATCTTGTATTTGTCACGCGATAACACACGTATTCGCCTATTTCGATGTAAGAAGGCATGTGGATAGTATACATCAACACCTCGACCAAGTTCGCTGGCCAGATTCATCAGCCATCTTGTTTCAAAATGGCGGCCATTAAATTAAAAAATATATATATATTTAAAGTGAGGTGCAAAAAAATTAGAAATTGAAAAAGGTTTCTTTCTTAAGTATTTGATCTTGATATAAGGATTCAGGAGCATTTTTTGTTTGTCTTTACCTTAAAAAATGGCTCAGATATAGCAGTTTCAATTTCTATTGTGGGTGACATTTTGAAAAATCTGATTTTTTGCATGCGAGAGCCCTCCTATATATTAACCGATTCCGATGTGAGTGAGCATGTGCACAGAAATTACTAAGGTCTCGACCAAGTTCACTGCTTAGCCTCATCCACCATGTTGTCTTAAAAGTGACAGGCACTTTAAGAAATTGCCGAATTTGGCAGCCAAATATAAGTTACTTTAAAGAAAAGCAGCTTGGATAAAGCTGACTAATTTCGCGAAATTCTCATTCATTATATTGATAAAAATTAGTATTGTATCTCCTATATTCGGTTTCCACTAAATTGAGCTTCGTGTGTTTGCATTATATAAGTTGGCTTTTTTAAAAATAAGGATTATGAAAGCTACCTCTTCCTCCCGGCACTGGCCGGAAGGACTTTTTATTATTTTAATGAATGTTATTATAAAACAATGAATTATAACATTAATACCTTATTATGAAATGTACAATTGAATATTTATTTTAATTAAATAGTTGCTGTAAAATACATCCCTATTAAGATGACCCTTTCAGTGATTCTATTAATTAAAATAATTTATCCATCTTAGGATTTAAATCTACAATTGCAAATGTATTTAAATTAAATATATAATTTCAATAGTTTATTATTTACTTTATATAAGGGAAGTTCGTATCTAGAGTTTTTATTCAAGGGCGCTGCTCCCACCTTGAAATAAGTAGAAAAACTACAAATCGTGCATTTTCATTTGAAAAATGGATTTAATCATAAAATCTCGATACTCCCCCCCCCTCATACACACACAGACACCCCACAAAATAAATAAATAAAACGTAGTTACAATATTTACATTTATAATTTCGAATTAAATATCTTTTCACTTTTTTCTTTATTATATATATATATATATATATATATATAATATGCTGGTGAGTTAGTGGTATTGTATTTTATTTTCTGTTGCATGTCATAGGTTCCATTTTTATTTTCTGTTTAATTGTTTAATTTAATATCCGTGTAATATATTGAATATATTGATGCCAAATTTATTAATTTCATTTTATTAAATGGATATAGAGTGCCGGAGTATCATAAAAATCTACCTGACTCTGATTCTATCCTTCCAAAAAAAAAAAAAAAAACCTATCACGAATTTAGATTTATATTCGTAAATGTTTTCCTACTAATTATTGATTCATAGTAACATCAGAAATTCAATAAAATCATTTGCTATTTACTTTTAAGTATTTATGCAAAACGAAGAAAGAGTTATTAAAAACATTTATCTAGATACCAACTGAATATATACTTAAGCGAAATAAATAATTTTCTGTAAAAGGTTGTAAAATGAATAAATGCTGTAATCTTTTAAAGTTCAGTCAATATTTTCACCCTACGTTATCCGTTTTCGATCATCTGATAACACCAGCAAGTTTCCCCTTCGTTTTCGGCCTGCTGGTAACGGCGGCAAATAGACCGAACGCGACTACTAACGTTCTAAAAAATGTCGCGACTACTCTCGGGTTAACAAAGATTAATTTAAATATCACTTTTTATTATTAAGTTTGTTAGAAGTTTAAAAAGAAAATATGTTGAAAACTAATGACTTACTTTTGAAACTAAACTTGTATTCTTAAAATAATAAAAAACAAAATTAATTTAAAAGCCTGAAATTCGAGATCATTATAAAAATATAAACACAGTATCCCTTAAAGAATACATAAATTGATCTCTTTTTTATGTAAAAACATTATGTAATAAAAAAAAAAGAATCGATGTTTTTTTTTTTTTTTTTTTTTTTTTTTTTTTACCATTTTAAAAAGATAAACATATTTTCCATTAAAAATATACATAAATTGATCTCTTTTTTTATGTAAAAACATTATGTAATAAAAATAGCATGTGCCGTTTTTTATAAAACTAACAATTGTTATATTTTAACATCGTTATAGGCAATACATTATTTTTTTTAAATACATATAATTCTATAGCAATAATTGCCAGATTTCCTTATTAAGTATGTATACTATAGCACTGTCAATAGATTTTAATAGGAAATGCTTTTCTTAAGAAATTTTTCTATTTTCAATCTCTATAATTTTCTAAATAAACTGTACTACATAAAATTTTCCATACCAATCTCAATAGATTTCTATGTAATTTTTTTTTTCAAATCTATATACATATATATAAATAACATACATTCCTAAAGAATTTTTTTTTATAAGGCAAATTTCGTCGTGCCCCAGAGGGTGAAAGGATGTACCACAAGGGACAATAATGGCACCCGTACAATGTTGGCCGATATTTCTATTGGGTCATTCGGAAAATCATTTCCATTTGGGAAAATCAATTCGTACCGGAAAATTCTATCATTTAATTATTAGACATTGATTCCGATATCTAATGTTTAAAAATTAGCGGGCAGAAATTTCCAGTTACATTAAATTGTAACTTTTTAGATATTAGTTACTTTTTTTTAACCCGAACAGCTTCTAACTTAGATAGGAGAAGTTTATGCTCAGGATATTTCTAGCCTTATTCAATGTAAGGCCGAGAAACCTGGCTCTGTTAAAGCACAGTGAAAACTATTCAGAGAAAATGTAGCAACAAGAAACCTTCAATAGAAAGTGGTGGCAGCAGACTTTTCTGTTAGTGACGAAAAAAATGTCTGGCAAAATTATAATTTTATTATCTCCTACTCTTTCAATCACAATAGACGTCCTTTTTTTTACATTCTTTTAACAAAGATTTATTTAAATATCACTTTTTAATATTAAGTTTGTTAGAAGTTTAAAAAGGAAATATGTTGAAAACTAATGACTTACTTTTGAAACTAAACTTGTATTCTTAAAATAATAAAAAACAAAATTAATTTAAAAGCCTGAAATTCAAGATCATTATAAAAATATAAACGCAGTATCCTTTAAAAAATACATAAATTGATCTCTTTTTTATGTAAAAACATTATGTAATAAAAAAAGCATCTATGCTTTTTTTTTACCATTTTAAAAAGATAAACATAGTTTCCAATAAAAAAATACATAAATTGATCTCTTTTTTTTATGAGTTTTTATCTCTTTAACTAAACTTGTATTTTTAAAATAATAAAAAACAAAATTAATTTAAAAGCCTGAAATTCGAGATCATTATAAAAATATAAACACAGTATCCTTTAAAGAATACATAAATTGATCTCTTTTTTATGTAAAAACATTATGTAATAAAAAAAAGCATCTATGCATTTTTTTACCATTTTAAAAAGATAAACATAGTTTTCATTAAAAAAAAAAATAAAAAAAAATACATAAATTGATCTCTTTTTTTTATGTAAAAACATTATGTAATAAAAAAAGCATCTGTCGTTTTTTATAAAACTAACAATTGTTATATTTTAACATCGTTATAGGCAATACATTATTTTTTTTTAAATACATATAATTCTAGAGCAATAATTGCCAGATTTCCTTATTAAGTTTGTATACTATAGCACTGTCAATATATTTTAATAGGAAATGCTTCTCTTAAGAAATTTTTCTATTTTCAATCTCTATAAATTTCTAAATAAATTGTACTACATAAAATTTTCCATACCAATCTCAATAGATTTCTATGTAAATTTTTCAAATCTATATACATATATATAAATAACATACATTCCTAAAGAAATTTTTTTTTCATAAGGCGAATTTCGTCGCAGGCGTCTCCATCAAATACGCTTCGATGAAAACGATAGAAATGGGCGGTCCTTCAGAACTTTCCATTCACTTCGGTTTTGGTCATAATTACAAACTTCGCCAGGTATACTAAATGTCGACAGATATCTTGAAATGTCTGAAAAATGGTATTGTTTTTACGGACGTCGATAAATATCTCTGAATGTTGGAATACTAATATCATTTTTACAACATTGGTCAACGTAAATACAATATTAAAAATAAGACATTAAAAAATCTAAAAAAGTTTTCTAAAAATGACAAAATTGCTAAATTTTATAGTTAAGTTACGTATATTTTATGTATATTTTATAGTTAAGTATGATGTTATATGTAATCCAAAAAATTCGATTGGATGCTTTCTTTTAAAAACTAATTTTAAGTTACATCTGTGAATATGGGCAGAAATTGTAAATTTGACGTCTGATATCCAGTGACTTTGGAGATAGTGGCCAATATAGATCGGGACATGGCCGATATCCGTATGCTACCTGTGTCTTACAGCCGTAGATTTCACTTACCGACGAAGAAATATGGCACCCCACACATGTCACAGCGCATGCGCTAAGTGCCAGTCCCCCAGTGGGGTGCCATATTTATATCACACAGCACCTTAATTACTCCAGTCACCCATTGAGAAACCAATCGGCACCCCAACAACATTTCGAAGCCTCTTGGTGCCAAATGATACCGTGTTTTCACCCCAGTCTTTCAGAAGGCACCAAAAAGTCACCTTCAATTTTAACAGTGTGTTTAAAATAATCTCATTGCGCACCTATACTGTGCGTTTGACGACCATCTATTGATAATAACAAGAAATACAAAGGGTGCGGCATCTGTCCCGTATGCGGCAACTCTCCCGCAGTTACCCTATGCATAGTATGCGGTCTTTGGAGGTTTTATCTATGTTTGGTATAATTAGTTAATTTAGATATAATTGGCAATAGTTTAGTAGCTAAGGATTGAAAGTTTATTTTTTAAACTGAATTTTATAAAAGTACGGTTGATTAATTAATTAACTGTCCAGAAATGTAATCATTACTTTTTTTCTGTCCATTGTTTAAATTTCTATATTGTTTAAAAAAATAGGTTTAACAAAGAAAAAAAAGAATGATCATTTCAAGTATCTTGACGTTCGTTTTAAAATCTATATCTCTGTTTATAATTAATTAATAAAGATGAGTTTGACTCAACTTGTACAATTTTTCATTACATTCTCCTAGCTTTCGTTTTAATTTTATGCATGCTTGGTTGATTTATATATAAAATTCTAAAATATTAAGCTGGCACGCTTGGTCTATTTAACACTGGGAAGTTGTTACCTGTATAATAAATGGCTACTCAAACTGGGAAAGTGTACTTGTTTTATTTTATTTTATTTATTTATTTTGTCTTATTTTTAATAGCGTGAGATATCAGAACGGTCGCCCTGATTAATTATTGCTTTCACATGTTAAAGTGTGTGCATTTTGCATCATGGTTTTCATATTTTTAATTTTATTATATGCAAACAATAATATCAAATTTAGCTTCACAGATCTATGCATATATCATCTGATTTTTGTGAAATTTATGAATTAAATGTAATCAGGGATATAATTATTTCGTTTAAACTAAAATAAAGACGGGTTTTAACAGTAAAATGTGTCTACAAATTATATGATCATAACACATTTTGTTAACGATACATACGAAACAACGTTTAAATCGTAAATGCAAATTGTTAAAGGCGCTTCGAGCTAAATTCGTAATAAATTAAACAAATATATAAAAAAAATAATAATTTAATAATTAATATTTTGTTATTCCACAAAGGTACCTTCCGAAATTTTACCTGTAAAACAGTTATTAATTAAACAACTACATTACAGAACTGTGCATAAACCTAATAACCGCATAGCACTAATAACAATTTATTATAATTTCATTTTCTATCAGGCATAATTTTGATTAATGATCATCTAGAGTCATCGTTTACAATAGGCATTAGCACACATCACATCAGGCGATTTAAATTAATATGTTTCTTTGCTGAATTACTTAGAAAGAGCAAAGTTGCGTTAATAATGTATTATATAATTTATTTGGTACGTTTTACTTAAATGCAACATATACGTTATTTCATTCTTAAATCTATGCATCACATATTTAATGTGTGAACGATAAAACAAATCATTTTGATTTATCGATATTTCGAAGTATTTCATAAGCATATTGATTACTTATCAATTAAATTTCACTTTTTTAATGGGTAATTAAGATTAATGATTATGTGATGTAATTTTTAATAACAGAATTTCGCACAATACACATTGTGCAACTGAAAACAAAACATTTTTGAATTGATTTATTTATCAAGACAAAACTTCCGTTATTGATGTTTTCATGATTATTATATCCAAGATTATATCAGTTCTTTCGCCTTAAATCTTTCCTTTAAAAAAAATATATTATTGTTATTTTTATTTATAGTTTGAATATTAAAATGAATAATATGAGGTCGTTCAAATGTCAAAAGAAACTGGTTTTAGCAATAAACATGTCTGTAAATTATGTGATCATGGCATATTTTAATAATTATAAACTTACTAGAATGCTAAAAACGTAAATGGCAGTTTTAAACAATGTTCCGAGTTAAATTCGTATTGAATAAAAACTTTATGAATAATTATACTTTTTAATAGTTAAGATTTTTTAGTCTAAAAATAGTAGTGTGACATTTTAACTCTAAAATTATTATAAGCTGAATAACTAATGATATTACAGTATTGTTCTACAAAGAAAATAACCGTTTATCATTATAATTGCATTTTCTGTCACTAATAATTTTGATTAATGATGAAATGTGGTCATTGTTTAAAATATATATATACGCACACTTCACGTTATGGGATTTAAATTAAAATATTTCTTTGGTGATTTATTTAAAAAGAGCAAATTTGAATTATTAATGTATTAAAAATTTTATTTGGCACATTTTATTAAATATAATGTATATTTTCACGATTTATTTCATAAATCCTTGCATAACACATTTAATGATTGAATGAGAAAAAAAGGTTTATTTTTTCAGTGTCGCATTACTGAACCGTTGCAATGTGTAATGATCCCTTGCCACTGTAATTTTACTTTCTGTTGCGGATAATTGTGATTCTATAATTAAATATATAGTGTTTTGTATCGTATTTACTGCAATTATATTTTTACTCAAAAAACTGTAAATTATTGCATAATATGTGACAAAAACTTCCGGTATATATGGAATCTAGTCAAGTTAAACACTTTTAGACTGTCGGGCTTGAGGACCAATAGATGTCGGGAGAGATCTCGAACAGGCTGGTGTTGGTAGGTTCTTAATAATAGGCGTCCTTTTAGGTCGTCCCCACTCGGCGTCTTTAACAGGGAAGATAACACAGAGCCAAATATCCGCGTCACTTTCTCGTAACAGCCGGGAGAAAAGAAGGAGACAGGGATCAGTGCTTTTTCTACTCAGGGTGCCTGGACTGGGATTCTGGGCAAAGTCTAAAGAAATGGATTACAGTTTGAGAACCACTTGAGTTTCCAAGTGAACGTGGAGCAGAGTCATCTTCGTATAATAAAATCTGAGTGCAGGAAGCCGACAGAAGGATGCCGGTGCGGACCACTCCAGTGTGCGAATCGACCGTAGCTAAACGCCATGTTAGGCTTAATGAAAAATATATCTTCACATATGCTAGCTAAATGATAATTTTTTTTACTAGAAATCATGTCTGTTCAGCATATTTTCACTAAAACATGTATATCATATCCAATTACAATGTATTAAGTTCCAAATTAAAAATAAGCTATTATAAACATCAGATTACTAGCTATAAACAAAAGAACACTGTTGCCATTCACAATTTCCGAATATTGAAACAAATGAATGAGTCTTTGAACGCTTCATTAAAAAAATTACAGGTTAATTATCTGATTTTGTTCTTAAAATATTTGTAGAAGCTTATTAAAGTCTTTAAATATTTTAATTTTGTTTAAAACCTTCAAAATTTATTTTTGCAGCCATCTATTGTCAATTAACAATTATAAACAATCGAAGTTTGTTAAAAATACAAGTTAATATTTTCATGTAATTAGCATATTAAAATTTAATGTGAAATTTTCAGAAATTATATTTCTCTTTGCTAATCATTGTTATTATATTGTTGCAAAAAAAAAAAAAAAAAAAAAGAAAAAGAAAAAGAAAAAAGGTGAGCCAAATGGTGAGTCATTCACGTTCAGAATCATTCATCATACTGTACTGGTTGCCAATTCGCAATGTGTGCTTTACTGTTTTAACATTTTTGTTGATGCTGTTTTGAACATGCGGTGAATTTGAATTTATTCAATCAAATCAGTTTTTATTGTTGTTTTCTATAGTTTAAGTTTAAGGATCGTTTTAGCATTGCCTGATGAGCTGCATGATGGCTACATAAGGCCGAGCCATAGAGCTATAAACATTAAGTCTTTAATATAATTTAGTCTTCATTCCTCCATGGGCCGAGCCGCTAATGTTACGAAATTATATAAAAAAATCATTATAAAATAAACTTTTTTTTTCTGAAGTTTTCATCCTTTGATTTGGATACACTGATAAAAGATGTATTATTTGCATAAATGTAATTAAGTTATTTGTAACTCAAATTTATGTTTTTTAGTTTTAAAATTTAGAAAACGCAAATGTCCATACACAAAATCACAGCAATTTAGTTCTAGGCGTGTCGCTATCTATTATCTGTAAATTCATATTTTTACAGTATTATACACATTATACGTATTTTACAGTATTATACGTATTTATTAATACATATTTATGCGAAATAATTTTAAAATATCTTATTTACCTATGCATTTTTTACAGAATATTTACGTTTTTCAATCATTTACATTTTTTTTATAGAACAGAAGAAAATTTATATTTTAATAATCTGATTAAAAAATACAATTTATTTACCTTGCTTAATGATGAATCTTTTTCAATTTAATAATAACCTTAGAAACTAAAAAGTGTTAATGTTATATTGTTTTTTTTTATAAATATTGACAATCATGGCAGCCAGATTTAAAATATGAAAATGTGAAAATTCAGATTATTTTATATATTTTTTAATGTTGTTTGCTTATAAATTTTTCTTTGATGAATGTTATTTGGGATAAATTAACTACTTTTTTAAATTAAAAATTATGTTATTAGTAAATTTATTTTATGTTATAATAGTTTGAGAAACTATACTTATGATGTTATAAAATGTAAAATTAACCTTCCGTCTACCAGACGGGTCCATTGGACCCGACATGTACATTCAAAATATTTCTTCAAAACAAACTAAATGTATAAATCAGACAATAATAAGTTAAATAAACAAATTAAATAGTTTTAAGTAAAAATTCTGGTGTAGAATGTTTTTATAAAACTTGAGTAAAATTTCCGGTAGTTCTAGGGTTAAAAAAAAAATATTTTAGTGTTTTGATATTTTAAAACTAAAATACACAAATCTGAGAAAAAAAAAAAAAAAAAAAAAAAAACTCTTAATTACACATGCAATATGAATATGTAAAATATTTTATAAAAAGTTTTATAGAATTAAGCTTAATTTTTCCTTTAATAATTTATATATATGTTACAAATGCAATGCAACTTTGATCTTTTCCTGTTCCATTCTGAAATATTTATAATATGATTTTAAACTGTAGTTTACATAATATATTCGTTCTAATTATCAAAAATTAAAGGATAATACTTTTTTTAAATATTGTTTTGGAGATTTATCATTCACATTCCGTCATTTTTGACGGGGGTTATATGCACTAGTTTTACATAATAAGTGTTGCTCTGTTTTTCCTACTACTACGTAAATAGTCCGAGGACGTCGTTTTCATTTGCATCAGACGCAGTGGGCACAGCAACTGTTTTGTTTATTCCGGCCCGAATTCATACACTCACTAGAGCGTCAACAAGTGCAGTGACAGTGTTTTCTCTCTGCGTAACGAGATTTTCGGTCACCATTTCACATTACTCACTAAAGGTGATCTCTGATTTGCAATAGTCCATCTCATGCGGCTTGAGGTTGCTTTGGACGAGCTTATTCCACGTCTAATGACAGATAAGTGATCTCTCGATCCTGCTCTTTCTTGTTTGGTACAGTCATCCTGGCAGTTAACTTAAAAGAGATCCATGTCACACATCTCTAGGAAATTACAAGAGTTTATTTAAATAAGTATTAAGAGTATAGTCAGTAGATCGTGTATAATTGACCAATGTCCATCGAAAAAAAAAAAACATTAACGACTGAGAGGATGACTTGTTACAACCCACAAGATTAAAAACACTTTTCTCAAAGTAAAACAGACTCGAGGTTTGTTAGTCAGGAACTTAAGAAAAGTCACTTTATCTCCCTATAGAGTGTTTCAATAAACCCAGTAATTTCACTATAAAGTAAAACCGAGTGGATTTCAATAACATGTTATCCGCAGTACCAAACTTAATATTTCCCAAACTGGTTAAATTCACAATCGTAGATTCTATCCCAAACGGAAATGTGAAGTGAAATTCAGCTTGAACTCAGCATGTGAAATACTCTCCCCAAAATCAAAAAATAAAATATCTTCAATCCGGGACGCATTCAAATTCCATCGATTCCAACAGCACCATGACTATATATAGAGAAGCGACACAACCACACATACCCATATAAAATATCATTAAAAGACATAACCGTAATAATCAAATTTTGGGAGATTTGTATATACTTTGCTAAACTTAAAGATTCACACACAGATGTTAGAATACAGGACACCAGAATCAAACGCAAAATCTCAAAAAGCAATCGAAGACAGATTATCATTCTAAAAGAGTTCATAGGCACCATACTATAAACTTGAGGAAATACTGAATTGAGACCAAATCCTAAATTTTGTTTATAATAGAAATGGTACTGTCTGTTAGAGGCAATTTTGTTCAATTCATGTTCTATTGTAAGTATTTTAATAGATATACAAATTCAGACGCCATTTGTTGAGTTGAAAACATTTCTGTTCTGAATTATTTATAAAGATAATTTTTATATTAATAATGTTTTAAGTTATTTATACGGTACGTTTTATTAAATATAAAATGAATTTTTGAAACATACTCAATAATTCTTGCTTAACCCATTCAGTTGTTAATTGAGGAAGCGAGTTTAATTGTTTTATGTCAGTATTTATGTATTTTTATAAACGTAAAAAATGGCTTATCTTTGTAATTGAACTTTCTATTAAGATTTCCATCTTATTATCTAAAATAATTGTCCAATGACAAACAATAGTTTGAAACTAACACAAATAGGGATTTATACACTTTTATAAGTTGACTCCGCGCAATATATAATTTTAATTATTGATTATTAGGAGTAAATGTTTCTAAAGATATTTGTACTCCCCACATCGTGTGTTTTAATCTAACGCAGAACATATATTTTAACAACATGTTCATACGGACAGAATTTGCATTAATAATATATTACTCTTAAGAATCCATTGAATGCTAATTCATTTATAACTAATATCATATAAATTATTATATAAAATTATTATATAAATTATTAAATCATTATAACTTATATCATACTATAACTAACATTTATTTAATAGCCAAAGCAAAAAGACAAATTAAGAAAACACTATTAAAAATTTGTGAGGGTAAATTAATAAAAAAAAATCGTCTCGAAAACATCATTCTAGACAAAAATATCAGTCGCTCTAGTGAGTGTCTGAATTCGGAACGGAACACACAAAACAGTTGTTGTGCCCACTGCGTCTGATGCAAATGAAACGACGTCCTCGGACTATTTATGTAGTAGTAGAAAAAACAGAGCAGCGCCTATTATGTAAAATGACTCTGCTCCACGTTCACTTGGAACAAGTTACATTATTTTTGTTACATCTATACATTTAAGGGGTTCTGAACATAAATGGTACATAAATATTTAATAAGGTTTTCTTATTATTACACATGCGCGAAATCATACAGCTCACCCACAGGAAAAGTGACGCATTTCGCAAAAAATCATTTTATATTTATTTCACTAACAGGTCTATCATCGGTGCGTCTGACACAAGCAGTTTCATACGTGCAGTTATACTGAAAATCACATTATTACGCTATATGTCCATTTGTGACCAATAAAGAGGGGTTAATTATTTGGGGAAGTAAAATTACCCGTCCTTCCAAACATCATCCTACGACTTCATTTTAAAGGGTTTTATGCTTTTATGCACGTCTTTATTCGTTCATGCAGAGATAACTGGTATAATTTCATGGGATAGTAAAATCATGCAAATTTTCCCCCTTTTGCCTCTCCTGAGAAATTTACTTTTGTCGAGATGTGCCACTTTTCTTGCAGGTGAGCAATACGTAGCCAAAAAAATAAATAAATAAATAAAAAGATACTATACAATAAATTTACTACATATATCATTGCATAGGATAAACAAAAAATTGTATGAGAATATTTAAAAATGCTTTCTTAGATCCATTACTTAATTTAATTTTTACGACAATTAGAACCAATCTTAGATTAATGTTCTTGGTAATTTTATTGGTAGATTTTGGTAGTATGGTTTTATTGGTAGATCTTGGTAGATTAATGTATCTTGGTAAATTCTTCTTTAGGTAATATTTTAGAAAATACGAGCGGTTTAATAAATGGACTACAATTTGTGAAAAGGGAAAAAATAATTTTACAAATATTTTGTTATCTGTTATAATATGTAATTGAACACGGTAAAGAAAAATATTTTATAAGCAAAATTTAAAGCATTAAAATTAATATTTTATATCACATTTTAAAATGTTTAAAAGGAAAAAATAAATCGATTTGAAAGCTTAGGCTCTTTAGAAAGAAAAATAATCTGTAATTATATGTATAAAGCTTATGAAACCGCGTGTTCGAAAAATGGTATGAATACTGAGATGTTCTTTATTCAATGTAAGCGCTCCAAAAAGATGAAGATCAATTTGACAATCGTGGTTACAGAAACAGGACGACATTTTAAAAATTTCAAATTATAATATACATTTTTGCATGTAAATAGCATCTACACATTAAAAAGTAAGAATGTCCTTGAAAAAGTAACTGTGACACTACGAATGGCAAACTAAAAAGAAGCGGAAATACGATAAAGAGGAGAAGAAATGAATATAAATAGGCGACAGAAAAGTTATTGTTAAATATTTTTTCAACAAGCACCAGATATATTTTCTCAGTCAGAAAAACTATTCAAAGGTATTCCAAGTATCATATTTTAAATATAAACAATAAAAATGCGGAATGCGGACATAATATATTAACGTATGTGTGTAAAATGTACACATGTGCTGAGTTTTAATGAGCAAAATATTAATTATTAAATAACAAATACTAATCAGATTTGCATATTTGTATTTTCTTAATGCTTTTTGTTTGCAGAGATAAAAGTTTAAAAAAGCATTTCACGGTCAACATAAATGCAACATAATTATTTATTATACTAACATAAATGCAATTACCACAAATTTAAATTATGATATGACATAAAAAAGTAAGTAAAAGAGTTATCCGAAAACAGTGAACTTCGTGTAATAAATAAACTCATTGAGTAGCAGATAAAGTGGCGGTCAAAAGTTTCCGGCCAGTATAAAATTTTTGGTTAATTTGTAAGTATACCCATATGAAGAGGAATCTCAAAGTGATACTTATACACTTTATTGACATGACAGTTAAAAACTTATTTATGGAATAAAAATTAAATATTAATAAATTTAATTGACAAAATTAATTGCAAAAGAAAACGCATGTTCTCAAAAGTTTCCGGCCACCTTGGCAAGTTTGGAAAAAAATGGTGTCATAAAAGAAAATAACAGTGATCAACAACATTTACAATTAGTATTTTGTATTCATACATTTAGCAATATGTACTGCGGCGCAGAAACGTGGCATTGATTCAATGAACGGTTTTAGATCATCAATGTTAAATTTTGTCCACGGTTCTGGCAATTTTTGTGAAAATGCTGCTGAATTGGAATATTCATAATTCCACACACGTTTTCAAGTTAGTTTCGAAGATTTTCTATCATATTCAGATCGGATGATTGGGCTGTTCATTTCAAAAGCGAAGTTTTTTTTTTTGTGCGAAAGCCACTGTTTGACGAGCTTGGTCGTTATCATGATGACACAAATAGTTGCGACCACAATTTTTCCTCCAGTAAGGCAGCAAATGATCTTGCAAGATATCCTTATGCATTGCACTATTCATCTTGCCACGGATTTCAAATAACGGACAGGCGCACGTGTCCTCCGCCGTGCTTCATTGTAAGAATAATATATCTAGAACGTTATCTTTTGTTTTTAGGTCATCGGTTGTAATGTTTTTTATCACTCACAAAAAGATTGAACGTCGAATCATCTGAAAATAGTACTTTTTTCCAGTTTTCAGTTGTCCAGTCTTTGTATTCCTTGGCAAACGCCAGTCGGGCCCTCTGAATTTTTATACTTATGAAAGTTTTTTAACACCGACTGTTCTATAAAGTTCTACGTCGCATAAGCGTCTGGACACTGTGGATAGACTTGTTTCATCAATAACCATAACACCATAAATCGCTTTTAACACCATAAATGCCGTGGAATTGCAGCGGCATTTTTACGCGCGTCATCAACTGCTTTTCTTCTGATAATTCTGTCCACAAGAATAGTCGTTTTCCGGAGTCCCCCGGACCGTGGCAAGTTTCGAAGGCCATGACCATCTTTATATATATTTTTTAAATATCGTTTACAGCAAATTTTCCGATCGACAACTTTGCCGCAATCTCACGAGAGGATTGCCCCTTTAGCGACAAACAAATCACTCATTTAGGAACAATAAATTGTTAAACTTTTCATTTTTGAATTTCAAATACATTATTCACCTTGATTAATTAACAAACATGGCCAAAAAAACACTTTAGCGATAGCAAAAACTAATGAATGACGAATGGCCGGAAACTTTTGCACGCGCGAATTTTGAATTCTTCCCCTTTGCATCAAGTATCTTAAGTAACCAATCAAAATGATCACGTGGTCAGAGGTAATTTGCTTATTCCTAACTTTTGGAACAATTGAACTTCTTTTTCGCTAAAACGTCCTGTCAAAGGAATAAAAAAAACTAACTGGCCGGAAACTTTTGACCGCCACTGTATATACACATACATAGGCTTCTGGAGTCAAAATAATGCCATCATGGTGTGGTAAAAAATAGAATGGATAGAATAGAAAGTATTAAAGGAGGATCAAAAGGGTTCTGAAGAATTTGATAATTAATCTGGGTGAAATTCGTCATTAATCTGAGTGAGGACTGTTGAATCTGAGTGAAATTCATGTATTTTGAGGTTCGGTATAGGAGAACTGGCCTTTCACAGATAAATTGAAACAATCTTTTAAAGTTATGGATGATGATGGTTTTTGACGTGAAAATGTTTAATAAAAAGAGATTCTAGAGCATAAGTAAATGATATTGATAGTTTAATATATACGGAAATAGGTAGAATCGAATTCATTTACCTGATAGTCATATTTATCAAATCGACGAAAAAAAATAGGTACATATGTCTATTATTAATGAAGAGTTTAGTTGAAATTTGGGGAATAAGATCGTGTATACACCTTGGAGTATTGAAGAATTTTAAGATTCATGCAAAGTCTGACTATCTTGAAAACAGATTTTGAAAATGAGTCAGGATATGCAAACATTTAATGGTAACTTATTATCATTTAGACATTTTATTTTGACTGTAGATCTCGCTCGAATCAAGTTGCCACAAATTCTTGAATGACAAACTTTCAATTGAAAAAGAACGGTATGTTGAGGATTTGCAATACGCATAATATTTCATAGATTAAGAACTTCTTATTATATATATTTTTTAAATACTGATAATTCGTGCGAGAGTATGAAACGTGATTTCTGAAGTCAAATGAAACTAAAATTTGGTATTCGCAATAGAAGCATTATGCAACGAAACGCCTTCTCCAAGATATGATAAAATAATCCTTTGAATAACGAAATGAGATTTAGGTTTTTTTTCTGTCTCTGAAATACTTCATATAGCATTATTCAAAATGATTCATGAAATATCTTGCCATTTCATGCAACAATAAATAAGATAAATTGCGCTTTTTTCTATTATATAGGGTAATTCCTTGATTTATGCCGCACATTTTTTTTTATTATTTGTGTATAAAGTCCCATGGTAGACATAAAAAATATCATGCTGTGCTATTTGATGTTAAATATACAACGCTTGTTCTACGAAAAAAAATTCAAAACAAATAATTAATATTTTTTAACAATTTTTTTCTAAAACATTACACTGTGGAGCGTCACCCGTACTTTCAGGCTGAGACGCCGCATTTGTGCGGTAGTTATGCCGAGCTTGTAATAAGAACAGAATGAAATTATAAATAAAAATATTTAAAAAAAATCATATCTGGACTATAATTAACGGTATAATATAAAGCGAAACTAAATGAGTACAATTAAACGTATTAGTAAATTCAAATTAATAATTGTTTGCCCACTTTCACTATTAAAATTATCGACTTACATTTTTACATTAAATTTTAATTGTTATTTCAGCAACAACGTTACATCAGTGTATTAGAGAGGGAAAAGAAAAATAGTAAAATCATATTTCATAATTTATATGTTAACCCTTTCGGAACCGGTGGCTTTTACACAAATTTTATTCGATTGGCACCACTTTTTAAAAAATAAGTTACCTTTATTTAAATAATCATGAAAATGCTCTGATTAAAGAAAGCAAATATTACTTTTCTTTTTTACTGGTGACAGAAACAAATTTTCTATGCTCTTTATGAAGGTGCTTATATGCACCTATGGGCCCGAATTGGTTAAGAGACCTGTTTTTTCGACTATAATCTACATTGACACGTGATGCAATGAAGCCAATTTCACTTCCTCTTTTTTGGATTAGTTTTCAAAACATTCTTGGTAAAGAACGTCTGCGTTATGCCCAATCGAATTTTTCATTATTATCATCTTGACTTGCATCTTTCTTTCCCTTCTTACTTTTTGTTTTTCCCCTTTTCTCCTTTGGTTTTAGTAAACTTCATAACATGCCTAACATGATTATTCTATGCTAAAAGAAATGGAAAAGTTAATAACACTTAACCATCCCTACAAAAGAAATTGCGGCGAGTATACCGGAATTGCAGTGCGACATGTATCCCATTTTGCATGGTACAAACGTCGGCCATCACAGTTACTTGTCATCGCTAAGGGGAATGGCGTAACCATACACACAGTACTCTATACAAACGCTACAGTTAGTTTTGACTTCGAAAGCATGCATGCACTTAGTAATTAGTGTATGAAAAGTATTTAAACATAACGTGTATAAAAGTTTGGGCAGTGAAATCATGCACTTACTTCAAAATAAGGACTTTACTTCTAAAAGTAAACATCGAAATAGGATTCACGCTGTACAATGCTTAAAATAATCTCATTGCGCACCTATACTGTGCGTTTGACGACCATCTATCGATAATTACAAGAAATACAAGGGGTGAGGCGTCTATCCCGGATACAGCGACTCTCCCAGAGTTACCCTATTGTCAGAATAAAATGGCCTTTATAGATGTGTATCATTTTTAATTTTTCTGATTTTTGATACGTACAATACCTGTTCGAAACTATTTAATACGGATAAATAAATTTAAAATATTATCGAAATATATATATATATTTTTTTTTTTTTGCTAACACTTATTTTTGCCGGAACTACATTACGTAAAAAAAGTATTTTTATTGCTCTTAAATAAAATTTCAAAATAAAATCTCACCATAGTTGCTTTAGAATCATTTAAAGAAATATTCCCTATATTTATCACACTTTGTGCATCTTCAACTCGATGTTTTAATTGTAAAACGCGTTTTATACAAAAGGGTTTAACAGCATGATTTAATAATTTATGTTTGTATTGATCGTTAGTGGCTTTAATGAGGATTATGTTTCTTAACATTATATTTATACGCACCGTACGCTGATTTTATAAATATTATGCTATTATTTATAAATACTTTACAATTCATTCGGCAACACTAACACTCGCGTAAAAACACATTCTTTTACATGAGTTGCGTAAAGTACATTAACTTAAATATTTCTAATTAGTCTAACGATTTTTTTTAAATTATATATATATATTCATTACATTTCTGATATCAACAATTGTAACTAAGTACATCGATCTACGTACGCAGGAACCTCTTTTTTTTCAACCTATAAATATATTCAGAATAAACTTTTGTGTTTCAAAAAGAAATTTAATGTTTTATAAAAATATTTGTTCATATATTCATAATAAACTTTTTTGTTTCAAAAGCAATTTTAAATTTTATAAAAACATTTGTGCTAAATTTACGAAGGCGAAATATAAATATGATCCAGCGTAAGCAACAACTTGTTTTTACATATTCAAATATAAAATATTATTTGAACGTAAAAACTGTATTCATATTTAAAATAAATATTAGAATTTCTTAAACTTAATGCAGTTTCAAGCTAACAGACAATTTTAAACTTGTGTGTAATTCAGTTATTTGCAACACTTGAGATTAAACTTTTATATTCACAATGGAAAATAAATCGCGTTAACATTTTAAGCTGAGAATATTTCTTTGGAAATAACACAAAACTTATTCAAAAGTTTCGAAAATTTTATAAATCAGTGAAATAGAATTTTAAAACTTCTGGCTCAGAAAAAGTTTAATTTTGTTTAAAATTTAAAATCTACCGTTTTCATTTGTAGATTAATTTTGAAATAAGCAGAACATGCATGATAATGAATATAAAACTGGGTAACTGAATCCTAAAGATATTATTTTTACTGTTTTATTTCCGTAATTTAATGAACAAGCATCGTATCCATTATTCGCAATTCTATTGTCAAGTTAGATTCCTATCAGTGTAAACTCTAATTGTCCAAGTTGTATTTTTTCAGAAAAAAAATTATTAAGATAAAGAAAAAAAATAATCCATCTGGCATTTGCAAAATTTGCTTCGTTGCAGAATTTCTTTTTCTGTTATTTACATAAATTCGAAATTCTGTCCTCGTTATTCAAATTTGTATTCAAACTCAACTGTGTTCAGGAGTTGAAATTTGAAACCCCCACCCACAGAACATTGTTCAATTTGTGCTACTTAACCACTCCCAACGATTTAGAATTTGAGCTCAAAGTTCAAGTCTAAGCTTTTGAAAGCATTTAAGGAGTATAGTTGTTCGTTACTTAAATGCGTTCTCTATTGGAATTTTTGAGTTTTATCTTAAAAATTTATTTAAAAAAAATACTGAAATAAACAATAGTTTTAGCGAATCGACCAAATTTTCCGTTTTTTATAATCATTTAAAATTTTGGACCCTAAACTTTAATGGCGCCTATCTCATTCGGAAGACAATTGGGACCCTTAATTTCCTATTTAATACTGTTTACCTTGATGTGTACTATCATCCCTTAAAGTTTTGCCCAAGAGTTTAGATTCACCCTGTATACTAATATACAATATTTACTGTTAAACCTTTGTATAAACTATATTCGCAATTTTCCAATAAGATTCGTATCCTTGAACATTAAAATTTTAATTGTTTTTAAACTTAAATTTACCAATCGTTAAAGAAATTTATTCAGAAATTAAGAAGACATATGGCATTTTTTTATATATATTCCTTAGTAAGCAGCAATTAAAAATAAATTATTTTAGTATGGCGTTGTGTTAATCCGAACAATGCAAGCATCACCTGCCTTTTGCCAATTGTAGATTTAGGCTAATGTTCATTCAAAAATATCTTATGTTATCATACTTAAATAACATTATCATTGCTATTCATTGACTTTTAATCATTTGTATATTTCTTTAAATATAGTAACGGATCGGAGGAGTGTAAATAAAATGCTTACTAAATCTATCGTATCCATCATGACGGTATGTGTGCGAATATTGCTTCTTTTTCAAATAAATGGGAAAAAATTATGAATTATCTTTCTGTAAAATAATCTTTTATCGCACATATTTAATTAAATTAGTAAAAACAGTATAAGATAGTTTTTTATAAATGTTTTAAAAATTTCTTTAATTTATTTAACTGATGGTGGGAAGCACAATCTGCTTATTGAAGTTACCAAATTTGTTACCAAATTATGTGATGTAGGTAATAAATTTCCAGTATTTCAAAATTACACATAATATTTTCATTTAGTTATTCTTTACTATCTTTTATTTTTACTTTCATCTATCTTTACAAGAAGAACGTGTTGGATTCGTAAAGAAATTCAACAGATTTACACGTTTTAGAATGTCCTGAACACGATTTGATTGTTTTTATAAAATGTCTGTGCATGAGTCTACGAGTCTGTGTATGTGACAAAAATTTTGTGAAGACTCTATCTCAAGAATTAATGCACGGATTTTAACAAAAATTTAGATTCAGTTAGTCACTGATATAAATTGGTGCTAATACTTTTTAGTGAGATTGCTTAATAGGTGGCGATGCTATGCTGCATTATTCGTGATCTCCACAATAACTATATCTCATAGGCTAATACACGGAATTTCATCAAAATCCAGATTCAGTTATATCTTGATAAAATTTGGGGCTGATTACTGTTTGGCGTAAACCGCTCAATAGGTATTACATTTTTGGTTATTGCATGGTTATTGTATTTGTCCCGATTTCGGCGATAGGTTTATCTCAAAAGCTAATGCACGAATTTTCATGAAAATTCAGATTCTGTTAACCCTGATATAAATTGGTGCGGAATATGTTTCGGTGTAAATCGGCCAAAAGATGGCTCTGCTATTCAGTATTTTCACGATTTCCGCTATATCTCAAGAACTAAAACACAAATTGTCATCAAACTCCAGATTGAGATTTCCTAGCCCGTGATTGGAGAAAACTTCGTGTCCCGCTTAAATAATGGGATATGTTCGTGACAATAACAGGACTGTGCTTCTTTTGGAATTACTGGTATCTCATAGATTATATATTTGAAGTGACGCAGAAGATCCACACAGTTGTATACAAGATGCTTTCAAAGGGCGACCAGATCTTACGCTTGGCGTAAACGTAACTGTACAGGTTTTGGATGGCTGGTCTGTTGATGATACTGTCTTTTCATACACGGATCATTGTTATATCAGATTTCACTTATTCTTGGTCCTTCTTTCTAAAGTTATACAAGATCTAAAAAAAAAAAAAAAAAAACCAAAAGCTGACACAAGTTTAACAAGATAATATCTGAAAAACTTCTATTTTTGAAGACTTTTTTATATAGGGTTTTTAGTCATGCTGCGCTATAGGATTGGTTAAATAATTTTTATGTCCGAAATTAAGAAAATCCGAAATTAGGAAACTACGGCAAAACGGTATACCGAAAATCTTAGAACCAAATAAATAAAGTGTTGTACAAGCACTAAACAAAAAATATGAATCGAGATGACTAAAAAGATAAATTCCTCACTCCTAGAAAACATATTCCTTTTTTGTTTTCTACCACGTGCAAAACGTCAGGGTTGTTTGTTATTCTGTGAATATACAGACAATGCCCGTGGAAATCTTTACAGACATGCTTCAGGTAAACACACAGACATGATCTTCACTACATTGGAAGAATCATCAGTATTCTATACATATGATAGTGTTGCACATGGACTTATGTCTGGTCATTTTAATATGGATTTTCTTCCTTCGGTTCGTGTGAATTTTGGTTCATGTGATTTTGTTTCATTTATAGAAAAGGGACATTTCATGTTTTACGGCTTCAAAACATAAACAAATCTTCAGGACTTGATGATATTGATGGAATTATTATTAAAAATTTTTGCAATAGATTTACTATACTTATTCTGACCCTGTAGAATAAACGTTTCTCGCTGGGCAACTTCCCACGATGTAAGTAAAGTGGATTAATCATATTGTTTCGTAAACGTAACAAGATCGTTGAAAATGTAAAATCATATCGATCAATTACTCTCCTGCCAATGACGGGCAAGTAGCATGAAAGACTTTTAATCAGAATTATTGCATGCATGCAATATTTAAAATGCCAACTACTCTTTTGATAGCCAACATGGATTTCGTGAGGCAGGAGTATCCTGACAGCACATTTTACTCTGAAAAAAGTTATCGGAGATACTTTTTTAGTATTTAAATACTGTGCGATTATTTTTTCCGACATCTGCCGTGCTTTTGATGTTCTGAATTGGAATATTGTTGTCGATATCATTATTATTTTACCTGTGCAGCTTTGGAGCATAATGTTAATAAAAGTGTTCTACACTTTTTAAAAATCTGCAGTAGTCTTAGATTTCAAATTAATGCAGAGAAATCAGCTGTCATTATATTCGGTAGCCATGGCTTGAGTAGAAGAATGCCAATATTTAAACATAATGGTAAAAGTATCAGTGTAAAGGAAAGTATCCGCTATTTGTGATTTCTTCCTGACCTTAAATTCTATTGGATGGTCATTTGGGCATGATTCGGACCAGACTCAATGAATGACTTCAGTTGCAAAATCTGTACAACCAGTCTCCGTGATAGTGGTCTTTTTTTTCTTATAATATATATTAAAACACGGTTTTAAATAAAAGTATTTCATATGGGCATGAAATTTGGATGTCGGATATTATATGTCCTGGAATAAAAAGTTTACTATCATGTAAACACCTATGTCTGCTTTCTGTTTTTTAAGGAGCATAGATCAATTTCAAACGACGCATAGTGTATTTTGATAGCTACTCCGCCACTTGATATAGAGCTTAATTTGTCTTCTAAGCGTTATAATATGCTTTACGGAAGTGAGACAGTTTTGATTGATAGTGTGAGTTTTAAAAGCGCTGATTTTATGAATAAATTGGTAAAATATAATTACCCATACTTCTTCGATAATTAAAATATAAAATTTGTTAAGGCGGTGGTTCATGTAGTACTAGTGGGGGATCATCCGGTATTATATACAGATGCTCCTCGAGTGATGGATACCGTGGGTGCTGCATTTACGAATTGGTACAAGGATTATTTTAGGCTTGGCATTAGGGTAAAATTACATGATTATAATACTGATTTTCAAGCTGAACTGTCAGCGATTGACGGCGCTATTAACTGATGCAATGGTTCATCATATGATTTGTTTCACATGTATACTGACAGCTTATTGTCAACTTATGCTCTTCAACGTTTATTTCCCTCAAAACGTCAGCTTTTTAATATCTTCACTTCATTAAGCCTGCTACATAATAAAATAATATATAGTTGGCTGGATCATACCGCAAGTAGGATTATCAGGAAATGAAAGAGCTGATATGTTAGCAAAATCAGGAATCGAAAATTATCTTTATGATAAGGTTTTGAGTATTACAGCACCAATCTCTTTATTAAAACGGCATTTTAAAAAAAAGTTCTAAATGATGCGTAGCAGGCGTCTTGCATAAAACAAACACGGATAGTGACACCTATGACATATTAAACAAAGTTCATGATACCTTTCTGTGTGAATCTCTAGTGAAAGTTCATTTTTTGTCTTCACATGTAGCGTTTCCACAATACCTATTTAAAATTGTAAAGTGCCTAAATATTAGCTACAACTGTGGTATTGTAGGAATCGTACAACATTATCTGTTTGGTCATTGTCCTTTAATGTCATGCACATTTAAATTCATCATGAATCGTACCCTGAAATGGAACATTCGGAATGTTCTATTTTCTCGATCAAGCTACAGTAAATTGACATTTACAACACACTAAATAAGGAATACTCATTTACCAAGTATAAATTTCAACATTTTTAATTATTTGATTTTTTTTTCAAATCATCATAATAATTCTTCAGTGGTCTCTAACGGACATTTTATAGATTTCTCAAGTGCTATCCTTTTACAGAAATTAAGAGTGTGTGTTGAACTATAATTTGTGCATGGTTACTTAAATATCTCAAATGGTGACTTTAACTTTTCCTGGTTGAATATTTTGATGTCCTTTTCTCAATTCAGCTTTTTCATTTCATTTAACTTTTAATGGACAAGATTTTACTTTTAATGGAACAATGATCAATAACTACGACTTCCTGTTGCATATTCAAGAAGTTTCACTACTGTTATTATCCAAGTATTTATTATTATTGTTTTGTTGAAAGCAACAACATTTGTGCTTTAATTCTACTATACTTTATTGATGGAAGCACATCAGTCATAGTGATGTTTTTCTTTAATAGATGTCCACTGATTCTTTTGGACGCGTTCCGATGTATGTGGCTTCGCAAATTGTCGTAGGAATTTTCCACCGGAGTGTAAATTGCTATGCAATTTTTTGGTTGGTGCTCCGATTTTGTTATATTGTCCTGTAATATAATCCTATGTTATTTTTGGTTGGTGCTTGATGTCCACTGTTTGTTTTGGGCACGTTCTGATGTCTGTGTCTTCACTAATTGTTGTAGGGATTTTCCACCGGAGTGTTAATTACTATGCCATTTTTTGGTTGGTGCTCCGGTTTTGTGATCTAGTCCTTGATATAATCCTATGCCATTTTTAGCTGGTACTCCGATTTGGCTGATCTAGTACCTGTTGATTAGTTTTGGAATAAATCGCCCAACAGGTGGTGCTGCTATGCAGAAATTTTCACGATTGCCGCAATAGCTCTATCTCAAAAACTAATGCACGGATTTTTATTAAACTTGATATTCAGTAAAACTGTAACATAAGTTGTTGCTGGTAAGGTTGTAGTTTAAAAACTTCAAAAGGTTGCGCTTCTATACAGCATTTTTCAGGATTTATACGATTTTATCGATAGTCATAGCTCATGAACTAATGCACGGAATGTCATGTCTTTAGAATCCCCATAATGGGCATAGATTGTAATTTAATTTTGGCATTGTAATAGCAAATTTAATGTACTAACATGTATGAAGTAGAAGAAAGTTTTTGGATTGGCACCTCCGACTACTTTTTAATTAATAGGCATTTTTTCATAAATAAGGTAAAGAAATATATAGTTGAAGATATTTTCAAATTATAATTTGTAGTTAAAATGAATAATTATATTATTTGAAAAAATATTTAAAGTGTTAATAATTAATTTTACTAGCTTTATTTTTACACTTTCAGGCTGGCTTATGGCAAATACAAAGCACATCGTGAAGTAGACATACAAAAGAAAAGTAACATTTTAATATTATTAAACATATTATTTCATTCCTTTATAAGTTTAAAATTATATAAACTTACTTTCTGAAACAAATAGCAGAAAACAAATATAACAACAATAATTCAATAAACATTTTACGGTTCAAAAGATAATAGTTGCAACATAACGATTTTTTAACATATAAAACAGAGACAATATTTTTAAATAGGGTATTCAGTTATTTATAACATTAACTATTGTGCAAGTGTGGCTAATTAGGGTTTTGCTTATACTATTCCTTTATGAATTGTGTTTTAAATTAAAAATCTCGCGTAAGGCAAATTCAAATTCATTAAAAATATATCATATATAATAATTTAATGAGATATCATTCTATACGCATGCATTTAAAAAGAAAATGTTCAAGTTACGTTCTGATGATATTTAACTTAGAAATACAATTAGTAGAAAGTATGCAGTATTAGTTTACCATTCAGAAATCTAAACTTAAATGTAAATAAACATTCTATAATTACATAAATTACTTTTCAGTAAACGGATTAAAATTCAAAGTACGAAGAAAATCATTTACGAAGAAAATCCTTTGTTTAAATAGCATTTGTGGGAAGCAAGCGATAATTTCAGCATTATTAGTTAATTAATAAGCTGAAGACAAAAGCATAGAAATACTGAACTTTAACAATGAAACTTTTATTTTCCTATGATTAGAAACGGCGTATAAAAACAATTTTTTAATTTAAACTTACCATATTTCAAAATAAGTTGTCTGAAAATTTATTAAAAGACTGTGATCTTAATGTGATCTTTAATTAAGTTTTCAAAATAGAATCAATATTTAATTTTTATTAGCGTAATTTATTAAAGAGTCATAGTATAAACCTATATCTTATTCACTTCTATGCTTTGAAGAAACTTTTGTTGCAGCTTATTTTAAGAAATGTTTTCTTTATTTCAGAAAAAAGCAAATTCATTACATTTGAAATTATTTATTTAAAAAAAAAAGCCATGATGGATATTATATTAACAAGTATATGTATATTAATTAGTTATATACAAACACAATATCGTTTACTAAAAATACTTTGTTTAGTTTCTTTTTAATATTTACAATTTTAGGTCAGAAATATTTTAATATTCGATAGTTGTCTAAAATGTTCACAATATATATATATATATATATATATATATATATTGTGTATATACAGTGGCGGTCAAAAGTTTCCGGCCAGCATAAAATTTTTGGTTAATTTGTAAGTATACCCATATGAAGAGGAATCTCAAAGTGATACTTATACACTTTATTGTCATAACAGTTACGAACTTATTTATGGAATAACAATTAAATATTAATAAATTTAATTGACAAAATTAATTGCAAAAGAAAACGCATGTTCTCAAAAGTTTCCGGCCACCTTGGCAAGTTTGGAAAAAAATGGTGTTATAACAGAAAATAACAGTAATCAACAACATTTACAATTAGTATTTTGTATTCATACATTTATCAACAAGTACTGTGGCGCAGCAACGTGGCATCGATTCAATGAACAGTAGTAGATATTCAATGTTACGTTTTGCCCACGGTTCTTGCAATTTTTGTGAAAATGCTGCTAAATTGGAATATTTATAATTCCACACACGTTTTCAAGTTAGTTTCAAAGATTTTCTATTATATTCAGAGCGGATGATTAGGCTGTCCATTTCAAAAGCTAAGTTTTTTGTGCGAGAGCCACTGCTTAACGAGCATGCTTGTATGCTTTTGGTCGTTATCATGATGAAACAAATAGTTGCAACAACAATTTTTCCTCCAATAAGGCAGCAAATGATCTTGCAAGATATCCTTATGTATTGCACTATTCATCTTGCCACGGATTTCATATAACGGACAGGCGCATTTTCCAGAAAATGCTCCCCACAGCATAACGTGTCCTCCGCCTTGCTTCATTGTATGAATAACATATCTCGCATCTTATCTTTTGTTTTTTGGTCGTCGGTTGTAAAGTTTTTTATCACTCACAATGAGATTGAACGTCGATTCATCTGAAAATAGTACTTTTTTCGAGTTTTCACTTGACCAGTCTTTGTATTCCTTGGCAAACGCCAGTCGGGCCCTCTGAATTTTTTTTACTTGTAAAAAGTTTTTTAACGCCGGCTGTTCCATAAAGTTCTACGTCACATAAGCGTCTTGACACTGTAGATAGACTTGTTTCAGCAATAACCATAATACCATAAATCGCTTTTAACAGTGTAAATGGTGTGGAATTGCAGCGGCATTTTTACGCTGGTCATCAACTGCTTTTCTTCTAATAATTCTGTTCACAAGAATAGTCATTTTCCGGGGTCCCCCGGACCGTGGCAAGTTCCGAAGGCCGTGACCATTTTTATATATATATTTTTTTAAATATCGTTTACAGCAAATTTTCCGATCGACAGCTTTGCCGCAATCTCACGAGAGGATGGTTCTCATTAGC
The DNA here is from genome assembly GCA_963932465.1 of Maratus speciosus. NCBI lineage: Eukaryota > Metazoa > Arthropoda > Arachnida > Araneae > Salticidae > Maratus > Maratus speciosus. The sequence goes on from OZ010789.1 coordinate 43,606,652, forward strand.
GACAAACACATCACTCGTTTAGGAACAATAAATTGTTAAACTTTTCATTTTTGAATTTAAAATACATTATTCACCTTGATTAATTAACAAATATAGCCAAAAAAGCACTTTAGCGATAGCAAAAGCTAATGAATGACGAATGGTCGGAGACTTTTGCACGCACGAATTTTGAATTCCTCCCCTTTGCATCAAGTATCTTAATTAACCAATCAAAATGATCACGTGGTCAGAGGTAATTTGCTTATTCCTAAATTTTGCAGCAATTGAACTTCTTTTTCGCTAAAACGTTCTGTCAAAGAAATAAAAAAAACTAACTGGCCGGAAGCTTTTGACCGCCACTGTATATATATATAGTGGGTAATTTATGGTTTCTTATTTTATATACTCGTTTCCTATGTTCATTTCTAATTCGTCTTTAGAACTTCTTCAATTTATTCATATATTTGTGATTTCAAATTTATTATATATATATATATATATATATGGCATTCTCCGAATCTTTTGGCTTTCGGGAATAAAAATCTGGTGAAATTAAAGTTCATAAATAACATTTTTATCTAATAGACGAATTCCTTAAGGGGACAAGGTACCTTAAAATCCTTAAAAATATATATTTTTTAATTTCACCTAATTATAATTCAAGGGTACATTATATGCATTATGGCATGCATTTATCACACACACACAAAAATTATTTTTATGAAAAAAAATGCAATTTTACGTGTTGTCTTAGAAATCTTCGAAATGCCCCGTGCGTTCTCCGTATCAATGAAAATCCCCAATACTTTTTATGTAAGTTTGGTTTATATATATAAATGAAATACATCATCGAATTTTATATATTTCAATTTAAAGGTTTAAAAAAATTAAAAATTTTGAAATTTTTTCGAAAAAAATATTTTTAATATTTTTTTGTGATAAATGTATGTCATAATGCATATAATGTACCCTCGAATAATATTTAAGATAAAATTTACAAAAAATAAAAAAATAATAAAAAAATTGGAATTTTGGAATTTTTTTTGAAAAAAATTCCAAATTTTTCAAATTTTTTTGAAAAAATTTCAAAATTTTTCAATTTTTTTTTAATTTTTAAATGTAAATATATAAAATTCGATGCTCTATTTTATTTATATATATGAACCAAACTTTTATAAAAAATATTGGGGATTTTCATTGATATGGAGAACGCAGGGGGCATTTCGAAGATTTCTAAAACGACGCGTAAAATTCCATTTTTTTTCTCAAAAATAATAATAATAATTTTTTTTTTCGTGATAAATGCATGTCATAATGCATATAATGTACCTTTGAATAATATTTAAGGTGAAATTTACAAAAAAAAAAAAAAAAAAAAAAAAAAAAAAAAAAAAAAAAAAAAAAAAATTAAGGTCCCTTGTCCCCTTAATGATTCAAAATAAAGAAATAAATGGCCAGCAGCGAAAATTTTTTTATTCAACTGAGGTTTAAGTTAAACTTGCGAGTTTAATTTTCCTTACCATTTTATCACTATAACTTTTTATTTTCTTTTAAATTTTTACTTATAATGAATTTGCATGGTACCCACAGGACATTGAAATAAGAAATAACAAAAATGTAGTATTTTTAATACCGAATTTTTGTATAACATTGTCTTAAAGGGGTGTTAAAGAAGGGACGGTAAGGTAAAAAAAGGGGACGATATGGGAAAAAAGGGACGAAATCGGAAAAAAAAAGGGACGGTAAGGATGGAACGGTAAGGAAAATTACCACCTATTTTTAGGAAAATCATGTTAAGACTAAGTGATAGCCACAATGTTCATTGATTTTTAGAAACAGTTGTTGATCTCTGGATTAAATTAATTTTTATTTTTAAATTGCCTCGAAAATTGCAGGAATAAACCTTGGGGATGGTAAGACTACCAATAAAGCCACAATCTTGAAATTGATATTTAAATGCTGATTTAAATTCTGCAGTAAATTTCCTGTCAACAAATTTTAGACATTCTTTCTCTAGCATACTTATGTATGAGAAAAAACTTGAAAAAAATTCTGTGGCTGCATCTGAAGTGATTTTCTGTATAAGTTTAGCAAGAGGGACGGTAAGGATGAAAAATCCAGGGACAAAGTTCAAAAAATAATATCAACCATAAAAATGTGTACAGGTTAATTTTTTGCTACATATTTATACGAAACAGTTGCCCCAGTTACGGAAAGAAATTACCTCGAATTACTTTTATTGAAAAAATTTTATACAGACAGCTCCAAACTTAAAAATCAGCTTCAGGGACACGGGACGGTATAGGGGTTTTCCTGGTACTTGGACCACCAAGATCGTCCAAAACTTATTTATCTCGTTAATATTGTTATGCAATCATGTAAGGGGATGTTCCCCAGTATATGAAATAAAAAAACCGCAAAAATATGTATTAAAATAAAAATTATTATTCAGGGACATAAAAGTCAAAAGATTGTGAGAATGCCCCATATATATTATTTACTATTTTCTTTTACGGTATATATGCATTTTGGTGTATTCATAATGTAACAAAATACACAAAGTATGGTGATATTTGACGAAATAATGGTGACATTGGAGAAATTTGTGCAGCAATATACTTTCTACCAATGTCAAAATTCATTCTTGGTGCCAAACGAATGAAAGTCGAGAATTTGGCAAGTGTTTGTCAGATTTTTACTACAATTTGCGAAAAAGTTAGATTTCCGAATCAGAAGGAATTTTTAAAAATTGTCAATATGTGCCGATATATACATGATTCAACCAATCAGAGTTCACAGAACGTTCTTGAAAATCAGTGACGATGTTCCGTACAGCGCATATCTGCTGAAGAAAAACGGCTTTCAGAATCTGAAGATTTATTTAAAAATTCCCAATAGGAGCCGATGTACATGATTCAACCTATCAGAGTTCATAGAAAGTTCTTGAAAAACAGTGACGATATTCTGTACATCGCATATTTTCTGAAGAAAAACGGCTTTCAGAATCTGAAGATATCTTACAAAAATTCCCAATAGGAGCTGATATACATGATTCAACCTATCAGAGTTCATAGAAAGTTCTTGAAAAACAGTGGCAATATTCTGTACAGCGAATATCTGCTGAACAAAAAAGGCCATCTGAATCTGAAAATATCTTACAAAAATTCCCTATAGGAGCTGACATACATGATTCAACCAATCAGAGTTCATAAAACGTTCTTGAAAATCAGTGACGATGTTCCGTACAGCGCATATCTGCTGAACAAAAACGCCTTTCTGAATCTGAAGATATCTTACAAAAATTCCCAATAGGAGCTGACATACATGATTCAACCAATCAGAGTTCATAGAACGTTCTTGAAAAACTGTGACGTTACTCCGTACAACGCGCATCTGCTGAAGAAACAAAACTGTCATTTTTTTTCACATCAATGTCGATTTTTGACACAGAGAGTTGAACACAGAGATAATTTTAACCGAGCTTAACTCAGCCTCCATCGCTGGTGGAAGTATAATTTAATAAAGAATTATTATGGTATATTACTGTAAATATGTAATTCGTTATCTGCAATACGATCAAATGGATCTTATGGAACGTTGCAAATTACGGACTTGTAATGAATGTGTTTGCAAGACCTCTTATATCCCTTTTAAATGCCTCTTACCTCTTAAGTGTAATATTATAATATGACTACGAATTTTTCCATAAGCGAATTGATTTGAAATTTCTAGTACAGAAGGTTTTTTGAGAGAACTGCTGGCATTTTTTGACAACTGAAAAAACTAACTTACTTTTCTGAGGCATATAACTGAATTCATGTTATTTTTCTGAAATACCGACTGCAAAATCACCAAAACCCATGTATTAAATCTTAAAGTTCAACATCATATTATCCAAACATACCCGTCTTTCGTAGCCCCCCCCCATGCATACAAGCACGCAGACATATATATTTGTTTGGAAAAAAATTATCTTACAAGTTGTCTATGATCGTTATGGCCGTATTTCTATTGAAAATCAACTTAAGCTAAAGAAAATGAAGCACAATTATAATTTATAAAGTAAAATGGAACAACATGGAATTAAAAAAAAGATATAAACTATGATGATGGATAAATTTTTTAAATGTTACACTTAAATACATAATCATTAGTCGACTAAGTTATTAATGTATTGAAAAAAAGCATTATTCCACATGAAAGACAGTCATATGCTAAGCGTAATCTTTCATTTGACTAACAAAAAAAAATTAAAATATTAGAAGCTAAATAAAAATCCACAAATATGAAAATAAAATACAAAATATATGCAATTAAAACTCAATAAAAAAAATTAAATTTCGTAATTTAAATAATGTTATTTGCTTTTTAGCTTAACTCAACAGCTATTACTATAGTTTCAATTAAAATAGGGAAGAAAGAGAGAAATCAGGGTCAATATAGTTATTTACAATGATAGTTATTTACAACGAACGATCAAGTTGTTTGTTAACTTAAAATAATGATCAATAAATTTTAAATAATTAAAATATAATAACGAAAAATTTAAATATAACACTTATATATTTCATTTGCAGGAATTGTACCTATTAATTAAAATACATGAATGCATCAAATGATTCATAGTCTTATTACTAAAATAGGTGTAAAAGCATTTAAAAGGTTTTAAGCATTAAAACCAATTTCCAGATGTGAAATGTAAAGAATTCGACGGAGTCCCAGGCGCTTTCGACCAAACCCTGCTCATCATCAATGGTGAAGGCAGAAGAAATCAGCAAACCTCCAGAATAAAGATTGGTTTAAATATTGCAGTGCGAAACCAAAAGTGGGAAAAAAGGGAAGGGGGAGAGGAATTGTTTTTACACCGATTTTAGTAATAAAAGTATGCTTAATTTCATCTATTCATGTAATTTACTTAATCGTTTAAATAAAATTATAAAATGAAAAAACTATTATTTATATTTCATTTATAAGACTGTCGCACTATTGTAAATATATGTCTTCTTATGATAAAAATTTCTTAATATTAGAATGGAAGCTAGATCATATAGTACTGTCATCTATTTTTGAGCGCCAATATCATTTATTGTATGTAATAATTATGTACTTCTTTAGTAATAATTTTTAGATTACCAAAAAGTCATTCTAATTTTTTATTTCAGCTATACTGTATTTGAATTTACTGAAACTTCAAATTTATTAACCAATTTATTTTTTATTATTAATAAAAATATTTGTTATTAATTTTCAGATGTGATTTAAATTAATATAATGATAAATAACTTAAATAATTTCATTTATTCCAAAACTTAAACTATTTATCTACATTTTAAAAATATATTAATATTAAACATTTCCATTTGACTGTGGGTTTGGGAAAATAAGAAATTTGACTAATTATCATTTATTTTAAAAACTATGTACAAATGTAAACTTCCGTATACTTTTAAAATATGCTAATATTTCACGTTAATTGCACTGACGTATTTAACTAAAATGATAAATTAAATTTAGGATAGTAAAAAAGATTTTCAATCTCCTGAAACAATCAATGTAAAAATCAACAAATTCTATAGAATTTTCCGACAAAATGTTTCGTTTTAGTTTTGCAGATAAATGTAAAGATACAAATAATTATCCTCGAAGCTTTCATTTCGGGCGTTATCTTTACTAACAGGAAATATAAATTATTTCACATTATTAAATTTATTACTCTTTAAAACATATATTCAATCTTAGATGTGTTGAATAAATGATCTACAGTTCATATTCAAAATATTAGAATAATTCAGAAATGTAATAAGAAAAAAAATATTTTTCATTTATTTATTTTTGATACTAAGTAAATGCAATTAAATTTCTTATAAATTAAATCTGGAATGTTTACATAAGATTTTAACATTTACAAAATACAAAATACAGTACAATAAATTAGATATACAGCTTTCTGAAACACATCAAAATTTTAGAATAAAATTTACATTTGTTCAAAATATTAGAATATTTTATTTTACGCAACAATATTACCTTATGAATATGAAGTAAATGGTAGTTAATATTTTATAGCATCCCCTTTAACTTTCATTACAGCGTGCAATCCATCTTGCCTGCTACATACAAGGTGTTTACAAACATTTCTATCACTATTAGCCCAAATAGACTTTATACGTGCCACTAACTCAGTTTAACATGAAGGAGGATTTCTTGTAGTTTTTCCTTCATACATCATAAGTTTTCGATGGGATTAACGTCTGGTAAGTTTGGTGGTCAAGAAAGTACCTTAATGTTGCGTTGGCGAAACCAATTCTTAGTTGACACCGAGGCATGCGGTGACGCTAAATCTTGTTGAACGGTGAAATCATCATCAAATAAATCCTTTGATGATGGAATCATGTAATATTCCAAACTTTCTTGATATATCTGAGAGTTAACCTTTTCATAGACGATGCATAACTTTCCAGGTCATTTTGCACTCATGCAACCACAAACCACGACGCTAGAGCAAATTTTACGGAACGTTTAGGGCATTCTTTATTAAATGCTTCTTGCTTCATTCTCCAAACTCGAATACATTGATTACTCTATGAAACACAAAACATACCTTCATTACTAAATAAAATAGTTTTCAATCTTCTTCGCTTCATAAACGTCTTGATTTACACAAATTCATTCTTATACGGCTTTGTTTTGTGGTCATGAGAGAAATTGTTTTCGGTACACGAGATTCAAATCTAAATTTAAGAAGGCGTCTTAACGTCCTCGATGTAGAAACTTCAATCCCTTCTTCTTTCCATTTTCGATGCAAGAATCGCACTCTTTTAAAACGGTTTTTCTTAACTATAAGCTTCAGTTTCATGTCAACTCTAACAGATGTTTTTGGTTTTCGGCCGCCATTTCGGCGATTATTTTGAAATTTTCCGTTTATTGAATAGTGTGCAAGTATTTTACTAAATGTTGATTACAAAAAATATAAATAATTCGCTATATAACAATGATTTTTACCGTGCCGATACAACTCACCCATAGGACGTTTAATAGATTCAGGAATATCACTCACACGACCCATTTTAAGACTAAAAAGCCAACAAACTTCAAAAAGAATACTAATTTTAAATAAAATCGTCTGAATTTAATCAATGGTGCCACCAGTTTTGAATTGGTGATAATTAAAGGAGAATTAATGTGAAATATTCTAATATTTTGAACAACTTGAATAAATATTCTAATATTTTGACTTTTCAAAATAATTTTTTTCAATTAATTTTTTTTCAAAAATGCTATTAATTTTAAGATAATAAATAAGTTTTATCAACAATAAATTCTTAATAAAAATATCGTTTGCGTATTTCCATTAAAATACATTAAATTACTAAACAATATTTTCAATTTGTAAAAAAAAAGTAATTATTCGAATATTTTGAATATGAGCTGTATAAGTCTATGAAGTGTGCAATTTGTCACCCTGTTTTACCACATTATATAAACACAAAAATACTTTTTTAATTAAATTGTAAATCAATTTTGAACAATTTTGTACTCACAAATTAAGTTGTTATAATATTATATTAACCAGTAAAGAGTTCCTTTAACAAAATTATCGTTTTTTTATTCACACACATTTTCTATGAAAAGATTTTCTGAATGAAATAATATTTTTTTTTTTCAAATAAGCTAATTTTTACGTTAGCAATTTGATAGGCATACATCATATATAGTAGTACGTTATAATAAATATTTTATCCGTATTTAAAAAAGTGGGTTTAATTACTTTACGGCTTATGTGGAAGAAATATATAGGACAACTGATTAAAAAAAAATATATATTAACTCTTTGGGACTCAACAACTCAGATTTGAAAAATATTAACTCATTCGTTAGAATACATCATTTTAAGTATGTAAACATAAATAAATAAATAAAATAGAACATTAAAATAAAGAATTCTTAAGTAAAGAGTAATTTTTTACATATGTGATAAACAGAAAATTACATACTTCTTATTAATATCGTCGATTTCCTAATACAATATTGTTCAGCATACGAAATTACCTTTTTAAAACACATATTTTTGCACGTCAGTAGTTTTTTTTTTTACTTTTACAAAATTTACGAAGTTTATTTAATTGCGTAACGTGCTCAAATGTTAAATAAAACATTTTCATGAAAAATTAGCACAGTATCGAATTATATTAATTGTTGTGTTGGGAGAAAGCAGCAATAAATAAAATCGTGTTTTAAAGTCCATTGTATAAGTAACAATGACTTTTGGAATATGTTGTAGATATGCAACGCGGTTAAACAAAGGGCTGAACACAACAACATATTATTTTAGATAAATAAGATTTTCTTATGCTTATAATTTTCTTTCGTGTCAAGTCAGTTAGTAATTTTACAAAGTACCTTTTTGACTGATAAAGTTATTCGTAGATCAGTATTAGTAAGAAGTACAAACGTTACAGTTGAAGTCACTTTGCCTTGAAAATAGATGCAAGCAGGGAGAGCTGTATGTCTGTTCAAGAATTCTGCTGTTCAATAAATAGTTTTAGCTATTAATTTAAAAAAGTACCAATCCTACAAGTTAATCAACATCGGAGTAGCTGAATATAATTTAGGTGATTTGCAAATATAAAATATTGTGAGTATTTTTAATAAAAAAAATAGCAATTTTCCAGAAGAAATAATTTTCTGTTTATTTACTTTTTATAATATTTTAATCGCCGTACGTATATGTATATAAATGTGTCTTCAATTTACATTTATATAATAATTAAATATTGTTCTTTCGGAATTCGTCTGTATTATTAAATTGAATTTATGGAGAAACTAAGTGATCTTTTTTTTTTAAAGTTACTTAAACCACAATTTAGAAAAAAGTAGCACGACGTATATATTAATGTTTGTCAAAATGTATGTTTTATTGAAATACAGTTCAGTAATTTAATAATAATATTTATTAATTTATAAAGAAATTATTGCATATTCTGAATTTCAAGTACAGCTTCTTCACAGTTTTGATATACAATATCGAAGTCATTCCAATAATGAAACGATAAATTAATTTCCAACATTTTTAAAAGAGTAGAAGTTTTTGAATGTTCTTTTCTTTGAACAATATGAATCTAACATGTGTGATTTGCTAAGATTTTTAAAAAGTATCCATCGATAAGCCAAATAAAGTGCTTGAGAAAATAAAATGTACCAAAGGTAATTGAAATAATATATATTCCTTATTTATTTGTAAAAACGGACCCCATTTTCTAGAATTTCTAATTATCTTCAATTTACGTTATAGAGAAAAAGTCCCTCTCTCATAAATCTTCTACTTAAGATAGGAATTCTTTAAGTGATAATAGTACTAAATCTTTCTCAGGTAATGAAAGCAACTCTAAGGATTTGTTTCATGTTAAATTGTCCGTTTCTTTTATAAGACATTTATCTACGAATAAATTGTTTTAAAAAGGTATAAAAGTTGATAAAATGTGTTGATTTAGACAAGGAATAAAATAGATTCTTTTTTAATAAGTTTTCTTTATTCTATTTTTATAACGTTGAAGGTAAACTTTTGAGTGGCAAAAGTCTTGGAACATAGGTTGAGATTTTTTGTACTGACATATTTATAATGGCGAAATTTTCACTTGTGATATTGTACTATATCAGGTTGTCAAGGATGAATTTTGCAGAAAAAAAGCAAACTTAGCAAATAACTTATAAACATAAAGAATTATTTATTCAAACTTAAGAAATTATTTTATTCAAACTTAACCCTTTAATGTCGTGTGTTGCCTTTCGACAACATACCCAATTTAGTCTTCTAAAATACTATTAAAATAATATTGAAGCTCTAATGCCTAATATTGCTAATAAAATGGCCGTTTTCAGAAAAATTTTAAACCCTAAAATTAGCTGTTTTAATCTAACTTTTTCCTTTTAAACTAATACTATAAAACTTACCTAACTTCTTATGTTTACGTATACATATCTAAATTAATGTGTTTATTGCGCATATTCTTCACGCAGATTTGTTTGCTTTAGCTTTTGTTCTTAGTCTTGTTGCAGGAAAGAAATAACGTTCTAAATTGCGGTTTTGAGTTATGGAAGGGCCTAGAATCATGAAATTTGGAATGGTAGTTACTTATAAGATACCAATGATCTCTAAGAACATAAAAAAAAATCTAAATTTAAAAAGGGTGAAAATGCGCGAAAAACGTTGTAAAAAACATTTTTATTTGCGATTTCTAAGCAGCCTCAGGAAGTACTGAAACTATTTCAAATATAATGGTGTAAAATGATGGTGACAGTCCTTGCTCTAAGATGCTCAGAGGAGATACGGGAATTAAAAACGTTCTAAAAATGCGATTTTTGAATTATGGAAGGACCTATATGCATGAAATTTTTCATGGTATATATTTATTAGATATGAATGATTTCTAAGTACATTTATTTAAAAATTGAAATTTTACAAGGGGTGAAAATGCGCGAAAAGCGTTCTAAAAACGTTCTAAATGCCGATTTGTGAGCAATCTCAGGAAGAATCAAACTGATTTCAAAAGTAATGGTAGGCAAATTGATGCTGACAGATTCTGGTATAAAATAGATGCTATTTCATGTCTGTGCCACTATCACCTGGGGTTGCAGGAGCAAAAAACGTTCTAAATTTCAATTTTTGCGATCGGTAGGGGCTAGCAACTTGAAATTACGCAAGGTAAATATTTATTAGATATAAATTATCTTTACAAACAGTTTCGAAAAAATTGGAAATTTAAAAGGGGTGAAAGTGCGCGAAAAGTGTTGTAAAAACGTTCTAAATTGCGATTTCTACTCAATCTGAGGAAATACCAAACCTATTTCAAAAGTAATGGTTGCAAATTGATGGTGACAGTCCCTCTTCCAACATGGGCTATATTTTATGTTGCTGTCACTACCATCTGGCGGTGCAAGAGCGAAACATGTTCTAATTATGTTTTTTGCACAACTGAAGGGTCTAACATTTTGAAATATGGCATGGAATTTACGTACAAGATGCAACTGCTTTCTACGAACAGTCGAAAGAAAATTCCAAATTTAAAAGTATGAAGAAAGCGAAAAGCATTGTAAAAACGTTCTAAATTACAATTTTTATGCAGTCTTATCAAATACCATACCGGTTTAAAAAATAATGGTGTCAAATGGTTGGTGATAGAACATGCTCAAACATAAGCTATATTTTATGTCAGTGCCGCTACCCCCAGACGGGAGCAAAAAACTTTCTAAATTGCGATTTCTGTGATACTGAAGAGGCTAGAAACTTTAAATATTGCATGGTAGTTACTTATAAAATATAAATGCCCTCGCACGACTGTCGAAAATAAATTTGAATTAAAAAGGGGTGAAGCGAAGGGGAGGTTCGAAAAGCGTTTTAAAAAAGTCCTAAATAACGATTTCTATGCAGATTTAGGGAAAATAAACCGATTATAAAAGTAATAATTGCGAATCAGTGATGACAGTCTCTGATCCTACACAGGCTATATTTTATGCGGATGATTCTACCCCCTTGTGTTCACAGGAACAATAAACGTACTAAAAAAGGCCTTTAAAAGCTTTCTAAATTACGTTTCTGTGGAATATTAGGAAATAACAAACGGATTTCAAATTAATGTTGGCAAATTAATGATGACAGTTCCTATTTCAACATAGCCCTTTATGTTGAGAGAGGTGGTAGGACTTGGAATTTGACATGGTGGTTAATTTTAAGACGTAAGAAGATGGTTTCTAAAAAATTAAAAACTTCAAATGAATACTGAAATGAGCGTATTAATTGAGCATTAAAGTTTCAAAATATTTTCTAAATTATCATTTATTTAATTTTATTTATTTTTATTAATTTAAATATAATTTCTGCCTAATGCAGTGTAATAATGAAGTTTAGACAAACTATGTTTTAAATAGTAATTTTTGAATTATTTCTAAAAGTATAATTTCTTTTAACAAAAATTAGACATATAAATATCACTAGGCATATTTCAAATATTACGCGAGCAAAGCAGCGGGGTTTGCTAGTTATTATATAAATGATAAAATAGGATTTTATTTTTATTTTTTTTAGATGTGAAAAGGTTGTAAAAATATTAACCGTTATTAACAACATGACGGAAAATTGAGATAAAAAATGTATCAATCTAAAAAATAATAGATTTTTTCAAAAATAATAAGTTGTATAAACGATTGGTATAAAACAAAATTTATCATATATTATTTTAGTTACATCGATATGTTAAATGGTTCTCTAAAAAGGAAAGTTGGACAAATAAGATATTTTTATTTTATGAAAAAAAATCATTTATGTTTTGAAAAAGAAAATCTTAAAATAATTAGCTTAAATACATATCATTATAACAACATTGCGCTAACAAAAAGCAATCTAGAATAAAAACAGTTTCATTATATTCCTTGAGGAAAATTGATTCTTTTATTTCTAAGAGACTTTGAATCAATATTTCATACACATGAAATTTTCTTTTCGTAAACAAGATGTTCTATTGTTTCCTATTCTCAGTTTATTTTATTCAGGTTGGAGGATTTTTTTAAGAATGCCTTACATTTTTTTTCTTTTTTAACAAAAAATAACATTTTTAATTAGTTATTATTTATCGTAATATATAATCAAAAAATTGAATGATAAATACACTTCATGAACATAGTGTAAAGTATGTCAAATAAATATCTAGTAAAAAATGAAAAATCTGCTAAAACCAAAAATAAATTTCAATTTATGCTGATGTGCTTACACCTATTTTTTTTAAAAAAACTGCGCTTATAAACACTTCTGGAACGTGGAATAAAATGTTGCATGTAAATTTGAAGGTGAAGAATATTAATTTAGCGCTTACTATTATGGTTAAAGGACAGATTTTTTAAAAATTCAAACGAAAAATAAATTCTTATCTAAAAATAATCTACACACTATTAAACTAACTAATGAAAATGAAACAGTATCCGAAACTTAAGGTCCGAAAGTCACCTCATATTTGTGAAATATTTACTGGTGTTGTCTCACACTGTAATTTTTGTTTTGTAACCGGAAAAAAATACAAAAATTTCAGACATAATAGTTAGATATAATCGATCAATATTGAATAAATATGTATGAATAAAAATAATTTTTTCAATTAATTTCGATTAACAAATTGTTATTTTAAGGAGAAAATACATTAGCAAACATTAATTTTAAAAAGTTTGAAGAATTATAATAAATTTAAAGAATGAATGGAAGCAAGGAATAATTGAAAACTCCTGTAAATTTTAAATATACAGAAATATTTATGAATAATTTCAAATTACACATAGCTTTTTTTTATTCTCTAGAGATACTGTTGTTAATTTGTACATGTTTTTATAATTTTTACATGTTCTCTAACTTTGTCTTATATTTTTGATAAAGCTTCAATATGTATAGAAATAATATAAACACTTTTATTCTGTTTTTGTCCGATAGATGCTGCCACTGCATATTCTCTTTTTTTATGATTGGATGAAGCAATATTAAACCTAACGAACTTTTCAAATACAAAACGGCTTTGCTTTGTCTTTAAAACTTTAAAAGCCTTGTAACATCTCCTTCCTGATAAATGATAAGCAAAACTTTGATTGTTATAATTTTATTTTAATGTTTGTTCAGTTTTTGACTTTAAACATTTTGTATACATTATTTAGTACATTGTATTTTGTTTAGTTTTGACTTTACAACATTTTGTATATACCATTTAGTAAATTGGATATTTTTCATTTTGACGTTAATACTGATGTACAGAAACATTGCATTTAATTATGCATTCCATTAAGCATATAAGCCATTCATTATATTGGGAATGGCAAATCAATATTTCTTGTAATTGGAACAAAATTCGTTTCGACAAAAACACTGCAATTTTTATGTAATTAAGAGACATAACATAGTGTTTTCAAATTGCGCTTGTCCAAAAAACTTTCATTCTATTTAAGTGACTCATGTTGTTGTTAAAAAATCTTATGTGCAAATGAACTTTTTATTAATTATGAGATAAATATTCAATTTGTACATAAATATTCCAATTAATTATGAACTGCATTAAGCATGTATTCCGAATTTCAAATCAATATTTCTTGTAATTGGAACGACATTTTTTCGGTTATGAAGAATATTACTGTTTATTTGTAATTAAAAGACATAACATGGTGTTTTTAAATTGTCCTTTTATAAAAATATTTTATTCTATTACTCAGCTCAAATTGTTTCGGTTAAGTATATTACATCCAAATGAACTTTTTATTACCTTTTCGATAAATATTTAATTTGTACATAAATAATGAAAAAAAAAATCCCATTTCATTAAGCTTATTTACGGAATTTGAAATCAATATTTCTTGTAATTGGGACGAAAGTTGCTCAGTCAAAGAGAATACTACTGTTTATGTGTAATAGCTGTGTAATAGCCCGACATTGCCCGGGGCCTGTTATAATAACCTTAAACACAAGTCACGATTTTCTGATTCCACTACAGCAACCCACTCAAGACAATCTTTTTATGCAGAAATTGCCAATTCAATATTTGGTCCTTCGGACTTGCAACCGCATCAAATTCATCCGCGCTCAACCCAGCCAGTTAATCCATTTATACTCCAAGAACTAAAAGCTGCCATCTTCTCGTTCAATCGGAATAAAGCACCAGGTCCTGATAATGTTGACCATCTGATTGTACGAAATATTTACCACTCACATTCATCTCTATTACTGAATCTTTACAATACTCTATTAAACTTAAATTACTTCCCAAAAAGTTGGAAAATTGGAGAACTAGTCTTTTTTCTAAAGGCAGGTAAGGACCCACAATCTGCTCAGTCATACAGACCAATAACTCTACTCCCAATTCTGGGGAAAATTTTTGAAAAATTATTATTAAAACGAATAAATTATCATTTTCGAAATTCGACAGTCCTACAGAGTTCTCAACACGGATTCTTAGAGGGTAAATCGGCTGAATCAGCGATACAAGAAGTTCTCTCAACAATTGACTTACTTCAACAAGAAAACAACTACATTTCATTAATGTCATTAGACATCCAAAATGCTTTTGACAACTTACCTTGGGACGCAACAATCCAAGAACTGGAATTTTTGGGGTTGGAGAAGCCATATGTTAATATCCTGAAATCCTTTTTATCTCACAGAGGAGCGAAACCAAATTGACTAGCACAAGAAATTCATTGGTTTACGAAGGGGTGCCCACAAGGATCATGCTTTGGGCCCTTCCTATGGAGAATCTTCCTAAACGCTCTCTTACGCCATTTAAAATCGTTAGGTTACATAATAATAGCTTATGCAGATGACATTTTAATTATATTAAATGGTAAAACAAGGCGAGAATTAGAAAAATTAGGCAAGGACATCTTAGATTATATTAGTAGGTGGATGTCAAATCACAACATGAAAACATCTTACAATAAATGTAAAGTTCTCCACCTTAGAAGACCAAAATTTTTGAAAAGAGCTCCAACACTCAAAATTGACAACCATTCATTAAAAAGTGAGCCACCTTTAGAATACTTAGGTATCGTTCTGGATAGTACGTTGTCGTTTCTCCCCCATTTACGAAAGAAAAGGCAGGAAATTACACAACTTTCGCAAGACCTATTGAAGTTTGCCTCAGCTTACGGAGGGGTAAACAAATTAATTCTGAAGATTTGGTACAATAGTATCTTGGAGAAGAAAATCACGTATGCTGCAGCAACTTGGTTTCACCGGATAAGCAAAGACCATGGGCTTCGTCTGATCTCATCAATACAATACCAATGCCAGTTTCACGTGCCTACAGAAAAACTTCGGCGGATGCCCTTTGTGTTTTAACAGGTATTACGCCCTTGGCACTTCAACTTGAATATTTAGCAACAACAGGAAGAGTCTTACGTCTTGGAATCCCGACAGGAAATCAAGAACCAATATTTTACCAACCAAAAATGAAGTCAGATCAAGTTGAACCATTTAAAGAATATTTCTTTCAAATAGATCCAGAAAATACTCCACATGTAGAAATAAACATTTATACGGATGGTTCCAAGATGGAAGATGAAACGGCATATGCCTTCTGTGTGTATCAGAGAGGAGAGTTAATCCACGAGGATCAAACCAAGTTAAGTAAAGAAAATACTGTTTTTCAGGCAGAACTCCTGGCCATAGAAGAGGCTGTGCTGTGGATTAGGAATTCCCCTCATAAAGAAGTATTAATACACTCGGACGGTCTCTCAAGTCTCTTAGCAATAGAAGATGTTTTTTCAAAAAATCTCATCGCAGTACAAATTATCAAACTACTCCAAGATACAAGAAAAAAGATCTTCTTTAAATGGGTCCGTGGACATGTGGGTAATGTGGGGAATGAGCATGCAGATTCTTTGGCAAAAGAAGCAACCAAAGCCACATCACATGCCAAATACAAATTCTTTCCCAACCCTCCTTCTTACTTGAAGAAGCTTCTAAAATCATCTCTACACGAACAATGGCAGACTCGCTGGGACTATGGTACCACAGGACGGTACACATACGCTTTAGCCCCAAAAGTCTCGGAAAAGAGAATCCTGCTGCATAGAGATCTTTTTCTGTTTGCCACTAACCACGGCCCATTTTCATCATATCTTTATAAATTTGACAGGGTTCCTTCTCCATTATGTGTATGCGGTCAGCGAGCTACATCATTGCATTATATCTTTAACTGTACCCTTACATCATATTACCATATAAGAAAATCTCCAAAAATTTCTTTGTCTCAGTGGTTCTCAGTGGTTTTGTCAAATCCATCATTTTGTCAAAAGATGAATGCATGAAAGTTTTAGAAAACAACCATTATTTGTTTTAAAATGTTTTGCCATTTATAGATGATGATGAGAACGTATCTTAACAAATAGACAGATACCACCAATTCAAAATAAACTCTTAGCCACAAACAACACGACTGAACTATAATTGAACTGTTGCAAGAACAATAGACTTTTGAACTTTTGTGTGTGTATATAATTATATAATACTAGACAGGTAGCCCGTCAAAAATGACGGAAATTTAGATATAAAGATATATACAACTCATTGCAAGAATATGAGTTTTCTCGCTTGTTCCGCAGTGATAGATGAAAATAACACATTTTAAGAACGAAACACATTTATGAAAAACTGTGTACAGTAGAAGACCACTAATCTGCACAGTTTGGTTCCAAGTGTTATGCAGATTTGAGGCTTTTTGCGGTCATGTCAATTCAATCTTTGTTTACATTTTTTTAAATTCATATATTGGACAATTTAGATTGTTAAGCCTTAAAAATAAATAAATTACACACTTGAAGTAAGGTAAAAACTATTAAATTATCGTATACGATTTCATGAAATGATATTATACGTGTGTGCTTCAGGATCTTGGTTACGACGTTGGCGAAATTGGCTGCAACTTGTCATAATCCTAATAGTGTGGGCCGCTATAACAAAAAAGTAACCAGTTTTTAGTAAAATTTCTGATGTAAAGTAGTTTTCAAAAACTTGTGTAAAATTGCAGGCCGTTCTCATGTTATGTCAGTCCTAAGAATAATATTTCTAACACTGAAGAGTTTCCATGTATATGTGAATTTAGAAAAGCTTCTCCAAAAGAAAGGTCCTGAAATGACATTGTAATTTCTCTAATTTCAAAGTTTAATCGGGCCCTGATGTTGTTTACTGAAATCTAATAAATACAGTTATTTTGAATATTACAACAGAATTAAATAGTTAAACTTATTTAACTTAAACCTGCTGTTACTTCCCGATGTTATTTTTTACTATTAAGAAAGAAAATTAGGTACTTCTTAGTTATCCCGTCGACCACTTTCGCCACATTATATAAATCGCCAAACCACTCGCAAAAGTATAAACATTGACATAATTTTTTATTTTAAATAACGAAAAAACAAATAAATTAGCAAAACATTAACAAAAATACAAATAAAACGTCAAATTAATGGTTTTATTGGCCATTATTGGCATTTAATCTTACAATTAATTATTTAATGGCAACTATTATTGGCAATTAATCTTGCAATTTGGCGACAGTAATTTAGTCGACGGGATAACTAAGAAATACCGAAAATTATTTAAATTTTTCAAATCATGCATTTATAATTTTTTTCCGTCTTTAATAACTAAATAATGAAAAGATATGCTTTTGTTCTGAGCTCATAAATATGAGAATAAAATAATTTAACTAAGAGACATTGCAAAATTAAATCTTTGTGATTTCAAACCATAAACAAACGATACCGCCACCATTTTACCTACTATGACGTCATTAGAATATTGTCCATTGATTGTTGGAGAACTTACTTTGTGTATGATTACCTCAATGATTTAATGTTTTTTTACGTTTCACGATGAATGAATCACTTGTGTTTGTATAGGTTTACGGAATGAGATATAAAGCTGTGAACATAATTTCAATTGAAATTATCCAAGGATATATGTATTTTTAATTGAAATTAAAACAATGTTTTGATCTCGAAATAAAAAGTTTTAGTTTGTATAATTGGTTATTTCTGTTAATTATTTATTTAGATACTTTCCCATTATAGAGCATTTTTAAAAAAAGCTTGACGCAATTCGGGCATCACAAAGTGAGATATGTTGCCAAAATATATAAACAGCTATGGAAACAAATCTAATGAACTTTTATTTTTGTTTATATATGCACTTATATACATAGAAAAAATCGTTTCTAAATATATATAATATTTTTTATATACAATTTACGGCACAGATTTCAGATATTAATCGGGATACCTAACTGCCGCCAATATGGTGTTATTTTGCCTGCTATGGTAATCCGGCTATAATTTTTTACTTATTAATAAATTGTTTATTTACTTTTATTTTCTGTTTTTAATTATATAAATTGTTTTGTTCTATAGTTATTATTCAAACTTTTATTTATTTATAGTTATTTCATTTTCAAAATGATAGCAAATAATTAAAAAAATATATAAGTAACTGGTATTCGAAAGCGAGATTTCGGCCAAATTGGCGTCAGGGAAAAACATGCCAACTCTGATGCGTATATGACATCTGTGCAAAAATTACTTCTGTTTCTTTATAAAAATGGGTAAATAGCTTTTTTTTTATATTAAATAAATTGCATACATATGGAAAAAATTGCTTGTGAGTATGAAGCAGTAAATAGGTTGTGAGAAAATACGTTGGCAAACTTCTTTCTCGCCAAGAATCTTTTCTCCACAGTATTGTACATAAGCAATGATTGCTAGAAATGCATTTTTAATTATGATATACGTTTTTATGTTTCACTACATTTATTCATACTATACTGTGTGTATAAATGCTACAGTTTATATGCAGGGCTACACAAAAGAATTCGCAAGGGTTACTGAGTATGAGAGTAAATTGCTTAAAGGTGGTTTTTAAAGGAATTATGCATTTTTACGCTGAACTGCATTTAGTTTACTAAGAAATGTTTGTAGAATATAGATAAAATGATATACAGGTTCACGCAAAAAATTGGATACATAACCGTCTATGGATGATAATATCTGGAAATGTGATTTCAGTAGTTTTAAGAGTAGTTTACATTAAATTTTGCTAAATAGTGGCATGTAATAACGATACTATTGGCTATAGACGGTAACTGCTGAAATCAATTTTTAAAATTTTTTATGCGTCTTCTAAAATGTTTACTTGGTTATCTTATTTACCTTATTTCCCCAAATAACAAAGTTTTGTTAAAGCATTCAGGATGTGTTGGAAAGTGTTTCATATTCTATGCTTAACGCATGATTTTTCTTTCTTCTTTAGTCTTATTTTGAATTTATTTTATTCTTAATTTTTTAGTCTTATACTGCTTTATAGAAACTTTGGCGCAGTTGTCATATACGCCAATTTGGCGAAAACATCAACAGCATAAACAACGGCATCCGGGTTACCATATCAAGCAAAATAACGACGATTTGGCGCCAAATAAGTACCCGTTGTGTATATGGCATTGGCGTCAGAAACAAATCGCGCCAATATGGGCCAGTATATGACATCTGTGCCGAAACTTTAATATTTAATGTTTAAACTCTTCGCTCCAACCCCCTTGCATATAGTACAAACTATAACACAGCTAGCGCAAAATAATAGGCAGTTTGGTACTTTTCCACTGTAAGGGCTTTGGCGTTTATTTTTAAAGCTTGGTGTAATTTGGGCATCCGAAAGTGAGATTTGAGTACTATTCCGTTATACGGATACCATTGTCGCCAAGCGTAATAGTGGGCGCAAAATTAAAATCACGTGAATTGAAGCATTTGAAAAATAAAAGAAAAAACATGTCGATACTAAAGTGAGCATTTAAAAAATATAACATTTGAAAATTCCAGACTTTTACGAACTATTTCATTAAATCACAAATATATACTTACAATAAGTGAACAAATAAGTGTTATAAAATAAAGCAATAAAATAAAACTCATATTAAACTGCTAGCATAAAATTACAAATATCTTTTAGCATTTTGAAATAATTGGCGCATTAGCATACATTTTGGCATGGTGTCCGTATAACGGGAAAATATCGAGATTTGTTGTCAAATCATATAAACAGCTATGAAAACAAACTTGATGAGCGTTTTTGTTTGTTTTATATGTTTATTTTATATGTATATTATTGATGTTTTTATGTACAAATTGCATCTGTTACTGCATAAAATTAGAGAAACGGCTTTTTTATGTTAAATAAATCGCATAAATATCGAAAAAAATGCGTGTGTATATAAAATGAAACAGTGGATAGGTTCCCGGAAAATATGTTGCCGAATTTCCTTTTTCGCCAAGGCACCTATACTGGAAATGTACCTAGAGCACATTAAAATCGCACAGTTAGGAGCTCACACAGTACAGCGTCGTCTATTGCCGGTTATTTTATTAGTAGCATCAAGAGGAAGATGTAAAGATGTACTTTAAATTCTCACTCATAGATTTTCAAAAAATATCTTAAAAGAGCAGAGTTTAAATTAAATTTCAGAGACCTCCTTTATGAAAGATTAATAGTTTTAAGTGGGAATTTCGCCAAATTAGCCAGCTGTCACAAAGTTGGCTAACATTTGGCGCTACTGTGGTAACCCTGCATTAGTATTTTTTAACAATTACTCATTTCAATGAGGCGGTCCTACCGGAATCGTGAGGGACACACAGAGACTCGGATTTTATATAAATAGATTCATCATAATTATTCACTATTTTACCTATTTTTTATATTCTACATTATTTTTAAAATTATGAATCTCTTTCTAATTTAGTATACATATACGTAGCTTTTATTGTATTTTTGCAGAACGCCCAGCTTTGCAGAGTAATTGAGCTTTTGCCGCTCTAACAAGTTTAAAAATCCTATTATCTATTATCTCATGAACTTATTAATTACAAATATCTAAATTTCTCTCGTAAACGCCCAGTAAAAATTGGGCTTTCCATCGTGTATATATTGTACTTATATTGTATTTAATCTTAATATTCTCAATTGGCTTTCTTGTAGGTCCCTTCGGGCCTTTTATTTATTATTATTATTATTATTATTATTATTATTATTATTATTATTTTGTGTGTGTGTGTGGGTGTGTGGTGACGGCGGTAGTAGATGGAAACCGCTGGGTGGGGCTTGTGAGTGCTTAAGCCATTTGGTAGGCCTTCCTACCTAGCTGACCCTTGTATGATATTATATCTTTTGAAAATATTTTAAATGAACGTAGTTTCGGGGGCTCCACTGACTCAGCTTTTAGTGTGTTCCCAACAAGCTTGTTTCAGAAGGAATCTGGGACCTGGGTACCCGATTCCTAAAGCAGCATGTACCGGAAGTGCTCCGCACGGGTCGGAGACAACAAAAACTAAGCTGGGTGAGCCAAATCCCGTAGTTATCAAACCCATAGGACCGGAAAAAAGAATGCAACATTAATGTTATTAATGTTCAAAAACTTTGGTAACTGGTCTTAGATGAAATTTCATAATGCAGAAAGTAGCCGAGTCCTAATCTAAGTTGAATGAACCAAGTCCCGTTTAAATTTGACCCTTAGAACCCGATGAAAGAATGCCCAAGTAGTGGAAGCTTCCACACCTCCCCAATAAATTTCAGAAAAAACATGTTAAATGGTCTTAGTTCTTAGCACATTAGATCTTCATTTACTCAAAATTAAGCATATGTATGAATTAATCATTAGAATAATGGTTTTAAGAAATGCTCAAAAGTACGGGGAAATGCTTAAACAAGGATCTGGGGAATAACCTGAATTTTATTAAACATACATTCTAAATGTCAAATCAATATTTCTTGTAATTGGAAGAAATTCGTTCAGTCAAGGATAATACTACTGTTTATCTATAATATTAAAATCTGTGCGCGTATGTTTGTAATCACAAAAACTCAGAAACAAAAGGGCGCAGAGCTACGAAATTTGGCACACGGGTTATTGGTAGGATGCCCATGAACGATTGGGGCAAAAAATTCGAAAATTTTAAATAGATTTTTTCTATTTTATTTTATATTTTTAACAAATTTTTGCCTATTTTTATGTTCTATCCGTAATCGCGCGAGTTCAAATCATTTCTAAATGTTTACTGCAATGTTAGATATACATATTACGTAGGCCACGCTGCAATAGTAAGAAATTGTAGCAAGTATTACGATAATTCTTTTACCTCGCAAGCAAATAATTAGAGATTATTTAATTGCGCTTAATTATTATCTTATTATAAAAATAAAGAAAACTTTTTATCACGAACATCAACAAAATTTTTTATTCTATTTATTCCCTTATTCCAAAGATAACATTTTATAACGTATGTTGCCATCGCAACATAATAAATTAAATTTCATTAAAAAATGCACAGTAGTAGAAAATATTTTTCGAGATATACTTATTACGTACGCTTATTACGTTTCGCTTAAATGAACGATATGTTTCGGCGCCAGAGGCAATGTGGCGATTTCTTGCGAAGCCCATGCAAGACAGGTCCCATGTTATTAGATTGCCGGTGCATCCTACAAGACATGCAATCTGTGTATTTTAGGGAAGCGGAGAAACATGAAGCTTCTGAAAAAGCAAGAAATAAAGACCCCGTGCTCACTGCTTGGTTTCTACTTAACAGTTCTGATCCTTCGGCAAACATCTATCTCTATACAGAATTTCCAAAGCACATTATATGGAAAGGCAATGTGTGGAAATTGTGTGTTACATTAGGTGCCTTTATAGTATCAGGCTGTATTCTGTAAGCCCAAAGTATATTTAGCGATTCCATCTTCGTATGCTGCTTTGTCATGTTCCCGGTGCCAAGTCTTTAGAGGAGCTAAGAACGTATGAGAATACTCTCCATGAAACATTCAAGTGTGCATGCCGTGCTAAAAATGTTTTAGAAGATGATGATGAATGGCAACATTGTTTAACTGAAGCATGCGGTTTTGAAATTCCAGCTAATCTGAGACAACTGCTTTCGTTCATATGTGTCTTTGGCAATTCAAATTTGCCGATTCAATTATGGGAACAGTTTAAGTCAGCACTCTCATAAGATTTTGCTCGCTATCTGCCGCTACAGGGAAGTAGAGACAGAGCCAATCATGTACGCATACACAACGTGACACTTCAGGACATTGAATTACCTGAACCCTCAAACCTGGAGAACTCTGTGAAATGCGATGTCTATTATTTACAAGAAGAAGGAACAGACGGGAACCGATTGTTAAACATTCTAAATCAGGAACAACGTATATTTTTTTATGCTGTCATTGAAAATATTCAAAATGATTATGCTACTGTCGCTAAGGTTTTCTTTGTCAATGCTTTTGCGGGATCAGGAAAAACGTTCCGATTCAATAGTTTGCTGCATTACGTTAGAGGAATAGAACATACTGCTATTCCCGTTGCATGAACAGGCATCGCATCGATACTCTTGCATGCTGGAAGAGCTGCAAATTCTCAGTTTAAAATACCAGTCCCCATATTGAATGATTCAGCTTCAAAAATTCACAAAATACATCTGAAGGAAGATTACTGAAAATGGCTAAGCTCATTATATGGGATGAATGTACCATGACACCTATTCATGCTTTGAATGATGTTGATAGACTTCTGCCAGATTTAGATGGCAATGATACATGTAAGCAAAACCCTCATTTTTGAAAGTTGTATAAAGAATTCTTCTCTCTGGCCAACATTTTGACAGTTCATTCTGGTTACAAATATGAGAACGGAGCTGGAGGAACTTGATTTCGTGTAATGGCTCATTCGCATGGGGGATGGTTGATTGAATAACGATTATGAACTCGGAGAAGATATTATTAAAATGCCTCCAGAATATTTAGTGCAGTGTTCTATAGAGGATGATATTAGGTAGCTTTCATTACAAAAAGCTTCCTATTGCAGCCGTTCGGAGGAAAGCGATTAAAAAAAAATTGGTATATTTTCATCGATCATGATCCCCAGACCCCGAAACCACCCACCGTTCAAAATTGTCATATATACATATATATATATATATATATATATAGGAGAGAGTAGCCGAATTTGGACCACTTCACTTATTTTCAGGTGTAACTCACTTAATTTTTCGAATATCTGCAAAAGGTCATTACACATGGTCAAGCGGTTCATCTACTTACTAAATAAATATTTAGATTAATTTCTTTTTGAAAATCTTAAATTTTATTTTAATTTGAAAAAATTGTCAAAAGTGGTCCGAATTCAGCAACTGGTCGCCTAAGTTGGACCCCAATCTCCTAAATTGGACCAAATAATATCAGGTTGTTTTAATGACTAGGGAACATAACTAATTTTATTAAAAGCTAAGTTTGCGATTAAAAAAACAATCAAACAAAATAACAGCAATGAAATGTAATGAAAACAAATATCTGAAAATAAGAGTAATTGTTTTAAATCAAAATGTATTCAAAATATAAATCAAAGTCATCAATAATTAAAAATAGAAATTATGTAACTAATTTTCAGTTACTTGAATATCATGTAAGGAGTGGTGCAAAGCTTATACATGAATTTTGTTTATTGCTTTTGTTTTCCAGCGCGCACAACATGGAACCGTAAATGGCAATCTGAACACTGAATCATTTCTGATATTTAATTTTTCTTACAAACTAGGCAAAACCAATCATCACTGTCTAGATTTTTTTTAAGATTCTGAATTATCAGACTTTTCTTTTGCAACAAAAGTTTTCTTTACATTATGTTTGTATTTCATCTCTTCCATCATTTTCTTGCTAATTGCAATACGCCTATTTTTTAAAACTCGATGTTAAAATTGCTTTTGTGCTGTGAAAGCTTACTTTTTGACTTTTTTTTTCTTTTTCATTTCAAGGTTTAGTTTATATGGCAATGATGTTAACACAACTGTTTTTTGGCTCCCTTTGTACTTTGATTTAACTGAATTTAGCAAAGGAAATAACATTTCTAATGATTTTTTTTTTTTTTGCTTTTGGGGAAGATTTGTAGCTGCAGCCTTGTTACAAGTCAGTTTCTTCACAACTTACTGTCTGCTTTTTGTTTTTTATATCTTTAACAGCTTTTACTGTGAAGGGTGTTTTTCTTCCAGACAATTTGTCTATGTCTTTTTCAACATTTCCATCCAGGTTTGAGATTTTATGCGTTTTAATGGCAAAAAACTATAATTCCACCCTCCAGAACTGTAAAAAGTCTTCCATCACAAATATCCTGCAGGAGGAAAATGATTGAATTCCACTCTGTAAATCAAATATGCCGTAGGAATAAAGAAGTCAAAGAAAATAAATATAATTACGTACAAGAAAAAAGACATATCAAACAAAATTTATTGCGTAGACATGTAAAAATATTTTTATGTTTATATAGGCCTAAACTATATAAAAAAAAATCCAGATATACAAAAATACTTGCATGGAGATAGTAATCCATTATAATACATTAAAAGAATAGTGTAAAAGCGTACAGTCCTCGAAATTCATTACTTACTTTTCAAATTTATGATTGCATATCTGGTCCAATTTAGCAACTTAAATTGGCCCAATAACGGAAACTGCGACATTTTTTAAAACAATTAATTTCAAGACTAAGAACAAAAACGAAATCAAACAAATCCGCGTGAAAAATATGCGCAATAAACAGATGAGTTCATATATGCACATGAAAACATAAGAACTTTCCTTAGTTTTAAAATATTCACTTACGTTTAGTACGAAAAAATTAGATCAAAACGGCTAAATATAGGTTTTTTTAAATTGTCTGAAAACAACACGTGATAGGCGGCTGCTTCTTCTAATCATCTGTGACGCATCCTGATGAGTAGGATTTCAGCTGTAGATGGATTCTCTTCCTGTAATTAACGGCAGAATGGCAACGGTCCAATTAAAGCGGCGGTCCGAATATGGCTACTCTCCCCTATATATATATATATATATATATATATATATATATATATGACCTTTGTCACACTGTAACTGTCGTATTTCTGAACCGATTTGGATGTAATTCTGTGTGTACATAGTACTTACCAATGTCTCGACTCAGTTGTTGGCCAGCTTCATCCGCCATTTTGTTTCAAAATGGCGGCCATTTAAATTTTTTTTTTAATTTAAAATCTAAATGTGGTACCAAAAAATTGAAAATGGAAAAACATTTTTTTCTTATGAATTTGACCTTTATACAAAGACTCCGGAGCAGTTTTTGTTTCGTCTATATCTTAAAAAATGGCTGAGTTATAGCATTTTGAATTTCTAGCGTGGCTGAAATTTTGAAACGTCCTCAATTTTGTCAGGCGATAAAAGGCGTATTTATGAACCGATTTGGATGTGACTTCGTTTATACAAAGACAATACCAATGTCTCGACCAAGTTCGTTGGCCAGCTTCATCCGCCATCTTGTTTAAAAATGGCGCACATTTAAATTTTCAAGAAAAGATTAAATTTGAAGTGTGGTACAAAAAATTGAAAATTGAAAAAATATTTTTTTCTGATGTGTTTGACCTTGATAAAAAGATTCGGGAGCAGTTTTTGTTTCGTCTATACCTTAAAAAATGGCTGAGTTATAGCATTTTGAATTTCTAGCGTGGCTGACATTTTGAAACGTCCTGATATTTGTCACGTGATAACGGGCGTATTTATGAACCGATTTGGTTGTACCTTGGTGTGTACTGTACATAGTACATACAAATATATCGACCGAGTTCGTTGTCCAGCTTCATCCGCCATTTTGTTTCAAAATGGCGGCCATTTAAAAAAATTAAAATTTAAAATGAGATACCAAAATGTTGGAAAATGAATTTTTTTTTTTGCATGTGTTTGACTTTAATACAAAGATTCCGGAACAGTTTTTGTTTTGTCTATATCTAAAAAAATGGCTGAGTAATACCATTTAGAATTTCTATTGTGGCTGACACTTTAAAACGACCTGATTTTTGTCAGGCGATAACAGGCGTATTTATGAACCGATTTAGATGTAACTTTGTCCCTACATAGTACATACCAATGTCTCGACCGAGTTCGTTGGCCAGCTTCATTCGCCATCTTATTTAATGAAAATAAATAAATAAAATTTAAAATGAGGTATTAAAAAATTGGAAAATGAAAAAGATTTTTTTTATGTGTTTGGCCTTGATACAGAGATTCCGGAGTTGTTTTTGTTTCTGAAAATTTGTTCTTTTGTTTATATCTTAAAAAATGGTTCAATTATAGCACTTTCAATTTCTAGCATGGCTAACATTTTGAAACGATCTTGTATTTGTCAAGCGATAACACACGTATTCACCTATTTCGATGTAAGAAGGCATGTGGATAGTATACATCAATATCTCGACCAAGTTTGCTGGCCAGCTTCATCAGGCATCTTGTTTCAAAATGGCGGTCATTAAATTAAAAAAAAAAATATTTAAATTGAGGTGCAAAAAAATTAGAAATTGAAAAAGGTTTCTTTCTTAAGTATTTGACCTTGATATAAGGATTCAGGAGCATTTTTTGTTTGTCTTTATCTTAAAAAATGGCTCAGATATAGCAATTTCAATATCTAATGTGGGTGACATTTTGAAAAATCTGATTTTTTGACTGCGAAAGCACTCGTATATATCAGTCGATTTCGATGTGAGTGAGCATGTGCACGGCAATTACTAAGGTCTCGACCAAGTTCACTGGTTAGCCTCATCCACCATGCTGTCTTAAAATGGCAGGCACTTTAAGAAATCGCCGAATTTGGCAGCCAAATATAAGTTACTTTAAATAAAAGCAGCTTGGATAAAGCTGACTAATTTCGCGAAATTCTCATTCATAATGATTTAGTATTGATAAAAATTAGTATTGAATCTCCGATATTCGGTTTCCACTAAATTGAGCTTCCTGAGTTTGAGTAATGTAAGTTGGCTTTTTTAAAATAAATAATATGAAAGCTACCTCTTCCTCCCGGGACTGGCCGGAAGGACTTTTTTTTGATCGTCTGAAATTGATCTTGATAATCTTTCGGAAAGAGCCATTTTGTGTCCCAAGAAAGAGGATTCTTTGAAATTGAATGAGAATTCTTTGAGACTGAATGAGGATGTTTTACGAAAAATACCTGGCGAAATCGAAACTTATTTTAGTGCTGATATAATACTTTGTGATGACGAAGAAGAACAAAACAATTTGCAAATGGATTTCATCAGTAGTTTAACACCTTCTGGAATGCCCCCACATTTGTTAAATCTTAAATTTGGCGTTATTGTTATGGTGCTTAGAAACATGAATCCGTCCACTGTTATGGAACACGTTTAATAGTCAGAAGGTTGTCGCAAAATGTATAGATGCAGAAGTTTTGACAGGACATATGAGAGGCACCCGTGTTTTCATACCGATGATTCTGCTTACACCGTCGGATACCAGTTTACCTTTCCAGTTACGCGCACTCAGTTTCCACTTAGGATCGCCTTTGCTATGACTATCAGTAAATCTCAGGGTCAAACCTTGACAAAAGTCGGGGTCTATTTGCCCCATTCATATTTTTAATATGGGATGTTATATGTAGACTTTTCAAGAGCAACTTCTAGAGGATGTGTACGTGTTTGCGTCAAGGACGAACCAAAACAAATAAAACTTTTTTCACAGTCTGATAAGGCATTTACACAAAACATTGTCTTCCGTGAAGTTCTATCTTAAGTCGCAACTTTTTTACTGTATTGTAAAAAACAAACAAACAAACAAAAATGAGTCTACTGCACTTTACCTCATGGATGACGTGGAAAACAACGGAAATCTTTTTTTATTTTAAAAGAAATTTTTTCAATTTTTTTCAGGTTTTTTGCAATGCTGATGTACATTTCATTCTTTCTTACAAATTTTTGTATGGTTGTGTAAATATCAAATTTATAACTGATTTCCTAAACTTTAATTTGGCTGTGTAAATACTCACTAAAACAACGAGTCTACCGCAATTTACTTCATTAGTGATGTGGAAAACAGTGCAAAGATTTTTCATATTTTTTTTTTCATTTTTTTGCAGTCTCGAGGTAAATTTCATTTTTTCTTACAAATGGTTGTTTGGTTGTGTAAATATTTACTTTCTAAGTGATATTTTTTATTCCAGACTTTAACTTGTTTGTGTAGATACTTACTTTTATTGATTTTTTAATAAATACCTCATTTTTGTGCACATAAATATTCCATATTGGTTGTGTATTTACTGATTTTTAACAGATATAACACATTTTTATATCCATAAAATTAAATTTGGTTGTACCGATTTTTATTTTTAATTTTGGTTTTAGAATTCAATTTATGAACACCCGTCGGTAGAACGGGTTAAACAGCAAGTTATTAATTAAGTAATTAAGTTATTAATTTAGTAAGTAATCAAGTTATTTAGTAATTAAGAGACATAATGTTGTGTTTTAAAATTGAGCTTCACCAAAAGAATTCCATACTATTATTCAGCACATATTGTTGTGGTTCAAGAACTTACATTCAAATGATATTTTTCTTTTCGTTAAATCCTTAATTTGTGTATATATATTGCAATTAATTGTAGATTTAACTAATCCATTAAATGCCGCTATATTAAGTGCGTTATATAAATAAACTTTATATATGTATATTCTGCATGCGTAAGATGTCCCTGTGATAAAGCAGTTAATGTTTTAGGTAGCTTTCATTACGAAAAGCTACCTATTGCAGCCGTTCGGAGGAAAGCGATTTCAAAAAATTTGGGTACATTTTCATCGATCATGACCCCCAGACTCCGAAACCGCCCTCCATTCAAAATTTATATATATATATATATATATAGATATATATATGAGGATATGGAGTGACAAAATTTAGATTTCGAGTAAATTGAGTTCAAAGTTGAACATCAATAGTAATTAACTGAACTGAAATATGAAACTGTTGCTGATTTCTTAGTGGTCTATGTACTCTTATTTCAATAACTATGAAAAGAAAAGTGGAATACAGTTTTTTTTGTTTAATTTATAACTAAGCAATCTTTATAATCATTTGGCACTTGTACCCTTTGGCTTCCAAGCGGTACATAATAAATGAAAAATTATGAAATGAAAAAATGAATTTGTAAAAGTTTTAAGAACAATGTTGATACAAATGAATTAAAGAACAAAATCTTGTTTTAACATAAGTTTTAAAAATAAAAAATTATGAAATAAAAAAAAAACGAATTGATGAAAAATTCAAGGACAATGTTAATACAAATGAATGAATTGACAAAATTTTGTTCTAATATAAGTTTTAAAGTTTTATTATAAGTTTTGAAATATTGAAATTTTTTAATTTTTAACCGTTAAAATGCATTTATTTAACGTATAAGAAAGAAATTATAAAAATAAAAAAAAAGACGGTAAACAGTTTTAAAATATGGAACAATACTCTTCTAGTGATAACATGCACTGTTAAAAATCTGCAGCATTTGCTGCATTGTCACTCCACCGCTTTTATACAATGTCTCTATTTTGACAAATGAGAATGCTCCATAATATAGTCAAGTAACATTTTCCTATAAAAGCGATGGAGTGACTATGCAGCAAATGCTGCAGATTTTTAACAGTGTGGGAACAACACATCTACATTATCTCATCCTCATCTGTTTTATAAACAGGAGAGGCTTATCAGCCTGATCTTCAGAAGCGTGCGGGGTTTCAGTCTGTCCTGGTGCCACTTGGTGAGGAAGATCTTGGTAGAAAAAGTGGTACATTCGAGGTACAAACTACTGTAATTTTACGAGATTTTTAAAATAAAGTTACTTGATTTTCGGCTTTTCTTGTGCTATGGGAAGCTCAGACAGAACTGTAGGACATCTTCCGGCACGGCAGGACATCACCTTTAGCTCGTGGAAAGGTTCTAATTCACTACCAACAGTTTCTTTGTAGAAAAATGTGAAGGGATTTTTTTTTTCTCAAACTGCAACCACTGTATATTTCGAGATACGTTTCACTGACTTTATAAAGAATGGAGCACGTGACTCGATTAATAAAATTTTGATCTTTTAGTACTTCTTTAGTGAAGTTTAGCTGGAATCATTTACAAGTTCAGCCCAGTGCTCTGGAACATACATATCTCTTTTATACCTCTTCTTTCTGATTTCTATAAGCTTGGTCACATTCATTGTAGGAGTGTCCTGAAATCAAAAAGTGGTGATCGACTGTTTCTATGTGTGTATTTTTTTATGATGTACAGTCCGAACTGCACAATCAAGTGGCTTTTATTCTGTCCTCCACAATTGCCACTAAAAGCTGTAATATACCTGACTTGAGAGGAAGAGTCTTTATAAATTTCAAAAGACAGAATGCGATCTCTTGACATCCGCGAAAAGCCTGGCCTTCATTTCACATGTACTTGTGGGCAGTTCCGCTTTTAAGGTTACGAATGTTCAAGTTGTACGTCCAAAGTAGACGTAGGTAATAACCTTAGAATTCGTTACATGTGGAGTTGGCATGAACTTTTTCAAGTCAAAGCATATCGCGACCGTTGAATCATCCTTTAAATTTTGGAATGTGGCTTTGGCTAATCTGACAGCTTCTGCTTTGCGGAGATGTAGTTCGTTTTGAGATTTTGCTTATTGTTTCTCACCTGCATTTCCATGGTCTATTTTCAATTGTAGCTTGTCACACATAACACATGTATCAGTCTCCGGTCGGTGAAAACTGAGATTAAAATGGGTGTTAAAAAGTGTCTGTAGAAACTTTCCTTGACCTGCTGTACGCGTTTTCTTCTAGGTAAATGTGAACGCAGAGTTTCTACATATGTTTTAAATTGTGTTTTGGATTCAGATATTTACGGTTGAGGGTCTCTTCTCTAGTGTAATGGCTTGTGTATCGAGGAAACTTATTTATGTGTTCTTTGGTGATATCCATACGGTCTTGTGGAATTTTATTCGAATGTCCTTTTCTTCCTATTTCATCGCGAGAAGGTGCTGCAGAAGCTGTTTCTTCCTTTTTGTTTACTATGTTCTTCAACCGTTTGTTAGAAACACCCCCGTCTTTTTGTGCCAATCACCGTTTAAAGATGATTAAATTCGTGTGGCGTTTTAACAGCCATGAACTGGCCTTGTATGTAGTTAGTCTCGATTCACCTATGTGGATGTCACCGGATATAAGTGCACTTATACTCCTTGGCCTCCACGTGTTTCACGGGTTCGGGAAAGAGGTTAAGTAATTGACCCCTAGAACGCAGCGCGTAATTAAAAAATCACTTATATCTCTTTACCTACAAACAAACACACTTATTTCCAGATACCCTGTGCACTTAACTCAATATTTTTAATTTTGTCACTTATACCCCTTGGCCTCTGGGGTCCTCATATATATATATATATATATATATATATCTGACGTTTGTCATACTGTAACTCTCGTATTTATGAACCGATTTGGATGTAATCAGGTGTGTACATAGTACATACTAGTGTCTCGACCGAGTTCGTTGGACAGCTTATTCCGCCATTTTGTTTAAAATGGCGGCCATTTAAAAATTTAAAAAAAAATTAAATTTGAAATGTGCTACCAAAATTTTGAAAATGGAAAAATATTTTTTTCTTATGTATTTGACCTTTATACAAAGACTCCGGGGCAGTTTTTTTTCGTCTATATCTTAAAAAATGGCTGTGTTATAGCATTTTGAATTTCTATCATGGCTGACATTTTGAAACGTCCTGGAATTTGTCACGCGATAAAAGGCGTATTTAAGAACCGTTTTGAATGTAACTTCGTTTATACATAGTACATACCAATGTCTCGACCGAGATCGTTGGCCAGCTTCATCCACCATCTTGTTTAAAAATGGCGGCCATTTAATTTTTTAAGAAAAATTTAAATTTGAAATGTAGGTCCAAAAAACTGAAAATTGAAAAAATATTTTTTTCTTATGTGTTTGACCTTGATAAAAAGATTCGGGAGCAGTTTTTGTTTTGTCTATATCTTAAAAAATGGCTGAGTTATAGCATTTTGAATGTCTAGCGTGGCTGACATTTTGAAACGTCTTGATGTTTGTCACGTGATAACAGGCGTATTTATGAACCGATTCGGATGTACATAGTACATACAAATATTTCGACCGAGTTCGTTGGCCAGCTTCATCCGCCATCTAGTTTCAAAATGGCAGCCATTTAAAAAAAATTTAAAAAACTAAAATTTAAAATGAGATACCAAAAAATTAGTAAATGAAAAATATTTTTTTTGTATGTGTTTTACCTTAATACAAAGATTCCGGAACAGGTTTTGTTTCGTCTATATCTAAAAAAGTCCTTCCGGCCAGTGCCGGGAGGAAGAGGTAGCTTTCATATTCCTTATTTTAAAAAAGCCAACTTATATTATTCAAACACACGAAGCTCAATTTACTGGAAACCGAATATAGGAGATTCAATACTAATTTTTATCAATACTAAATCATTATGAATGAGAATTTCGCGAAAATTAGTCAGCTTTATCCAAGCTGCTTTTATTTAAAGTAACTTATATTTGGCTGCCAAATTCGGCGATTTCATAAAGTTCCTGCCATTTTTAGACAACATGGTGGATGAGGCTAACCAGTGAAATTGGTCGAACCTTAGTAATTGCTGTGCACATGCTCAATCACATCGGAATCGGTTGTTATATACAAGGGCTGTCGCATCGGAATCGGTTGATATATACGAGTGCTGTCGCAGGCAAAATATCAGATTTTTCAAAATGTCACCCACATTAGAAATTGAAACTGGTATATCTGAGCCATTT
This sequence comes from Maratus speciosus, assembly GCA_963932465.1. NCBI lineage: Eukaryota > Metazoa > Arthropoda > Arachnida > Araneae > Salticidae > Maratus > Maratus speciosus. Next base: position 43,640,849 of record OZ010789.1, read on the forward strand.
TTTAAGATAAATCAAACAAAAGATGCTCCTGAATCCTTATATCAAGGTCAAATACTTAAGAAATAAACCTTTTTCAATTTCAATTTTTTTTTTTTTTTTTTTTTTGCACCTCACTTTAAATATATATATTTTTTTAATTTAATGGCCGCCATTTTGAAGCAAGATGGCTGATGAAGCTGGCCAGCGAACTTGGTCGAGATAGTGGTGTATACTATCCACATGCCTTCTTCCATCGAAATAGGCGAATACGTGTGTTATCGCGTGACAAATACAAGATCGTTTCAAAGTGTTAGCCATGCTAGAAATTCAAAGTGCTATAATTCAACCATTTTTTAAGATATAAACAAAAGAACAAATTTTCAGAAACAAAAACTGCTCCAGAATCTTTGTATCAAGGCCAAACACATAAAAAAAATCTTTTCATTTTCCAATTTTCTGGTATCTCATTTTAAATTTTTTAAATTTTTTTAAAGGGCCACCATTTTGAAACAAGATGGCGGATGAAGCTGGCTAACGAACTCGGTCGAGATATTTGTATGTACTATACACACAACAAGGTACATGCAAATAGGTTCATAAATACGTCTGTTATCCCGTAACAAAAATCAGGACGTTTCAAAATGTCAGACACGGTAGAAATTCAAAATGCTATAACTCAGCCATTTTTCAAGATATAGACGAAACAAAAACTGCTCCCGAATCTTTTTATCAAGGTCAAACACATAAGAAAAAAATAGTTTTTCAATTTTCAATTTTTTGGTACCACATTTCAAATTCAAATTTTTCTTAAAAATTCAAATGGCCGTCATTTTTAAACATGATGGCGGATGAAGCTGGCCAACAAACTCGGACGAGACATTGGTATGTACTATGTATAAACGAAGTTGCATCCAAATCAGTTCATAAATACGCCTTTTATCGCGTGAGAAAATCCAGGACGTTTCAAAATTTCAGCCAAGCTAGAAATTCAAAATGCTATAACTCAGCCATTTTTTAAGATATAGACGATACAAAAACTGCTCCGGAGTCTTTGTATAAAGGTCAAATACATAAGAAAAAACTATTTTTACATTTTCAATTTTTTGGTACCACATTTCAAATTTTAAATTAAAAAAAAAAATTAAATGGCCGCCATTTTGAAACAAAATGGCGGATGAAGCTGGCCAACGAACTAGGTCGAGACATTGGTAAGTACTATGTACACACCGAATTACTTCCAAATCGGTTCATAAATACGACAGTTACAGTGTGACATAAGTCATATATATATATATATATATATATATATATATATGGATATATATATATATATATATATATATATATATATATGTACATATATATGGATATATATATATATATATATACATATATATACATATATATCAATTTTGAACGGAGGGTGGTTTCGGGGTCTGGGGGTCATGATCGATGAAAATATACCAAAATTTTTTGAAATTGCTTTCCTCCGAACGGCTGCAATAGGTAGCTTTTTGTAATGAAAGCAACCTAAAAATGGCTGAGTTATAGCATTTTGAATTTCTATTGTGGCTGACATTTTAAAACGACATGATTTTTGTCACGCAATAACAGGCGTATTTATGAACCGATTTGGATGTAACTGGGTCTGTCTCTGTACATAGTACGTACGAATGTCTCGACCGAGTTCGTTGGCCTGCTTCATTAGCCATCCTGTTTCAAAAGGGTTCCATTTAAAAAAAAAAAAAAAACTTATTGAAGGTATTAAAAACTTAGAAAATGAAAAATATTTTTTTATGTGTTTGGCCTTGATACAAAGATTCTGGAGCAGTTTTTGTTTCTGAAAATTTGTTCTTTTGTTTATATCTTAATAAATGGTTGAATTATAGCACTTTGAATTTCTAGCATGGCTAACACTTTGGAACGATCTTGTATTTGTCACACGATAACACACGCATTCGCCTATTTCGATGTAAGAAGGCATGTGGATAGTATGCATCAATATCTCGACCAAGTTCGCTGGCCAGCTTCATCAGCCATCTTGTTTCAAAATGGCGGCCATCAAATAAAAAAAAAATTATATTTAAAGTGAGGTGCAAAAAAATTAGAAATTGAAAAAGGATTCTTTCTTAAGTATTTGACCTTGATATAAGGATTCAGCAGCATTTTTTGTTTGCCTTTATCTTAAAAAATGGCTCATATATAGCAGTTTCAATTTCTAATGTGGGTGACATTTTGAAAAATCTGATTTTTTGCCTGCGACAGCACTCGTATATATCAATCGATTCCGATGTGAGTGAGCATGTGCACATCAATTACTAAGGTCTCGACCAAGTTCACTGGTTAGCCACATCCACCACGTTGTCTTAAAATGGCAGGCACTTTAAGAAATCGCCGAATTTGGCAGACAGATATAAGTTACTTTAAATAAAAGCAGCTTGGATAAAGCTGACTAATTTCGCGAAATTCTCATTCATAATGATTTAGTATTGATAAAAATTAGTATTGAATATCCTATATTCGGTTTCCACTAAATTGAGCTTCGTGTGTTTGAATAATGTAAGTTGGCTTTTTTAAAATAAGTAATATGAAAGCTACCTCTTCCTCCCGGGACTGGCCGGAAGGACTTTTTTTTGTTCGTCTGAAATTGATCTTGATAATCTTTCGGAAAGAGCCATTTTGTGTCCCAAGAAAGAGGATTCTTTGAAATTGAATGAGAATTCTTTGAGACTGAATGAGGATGTTTTACGAAAAATACCTGGCGAAATCAAAACTTATTTTAGTGCTGATATAATACTTTGTGATGATGAAGAAGAGCAAAACAATTTGCAAATGGATTTCATCAGTAGTTTAACATCTTCTGGGATGACCTCACATTAGTTAAATCTTAAAGTTGGCGTTATTGTTATGGTGCTTAGAAACATGAATCCGTCCACTGTTATGGAACACGTTTAATAGTCAGAAGGTTGTCACAAAATGTATAGATGCAGAAGTTTTGACAGGACATATGAGAGGCACCCGTGTTTTCATACCGATGATTCTGCTTACACCGTCGGATACCAGTTTACCTTTCCAGTTACGCGCACTCAGTTTCCACTTAGGATCGCCTTTGCTGTGACTATCAGTAAATCTCAGGGCCAAACCTTGAAAAAAGTCGGGGTCTATTTGCCCCATTCATATTTTTAATATGGGTTGTTATATGTAGACTTTTCAAGAGCAACATCTAGAGGATGTGTACGTGTTTGGGTCAAGGACGAACCAAAACAAATAAAACTTTTTTCACAGTCTGATAAGACATTTACACAAAACATTGTCTTCCGTGAAGTTCTATCTTAAGTCGCAACTTTTTTACTGTATTGTAAAAAACAAACAAACAAACAAAAATGAGTCTACTGCACTTTACCTCATGGATGACGTGGAAAACAACGGAAATCTTTTTTTATTTTAAAAGAATATTTTTTTTTTTTTTTAAGACTTTTTTTCAATTTTTCAGGTTTTTTGCAATGCTGATGTACATTTCATTTTTTCTTATAAATTTTTGTATGGTTGTGTAAATATCAAATTTATAACTGATTTCCTAAACTTTAATTTGGCTGTGTAAATACTCACTAAAACAACGAGTCTACCGCAATTTACTTCATCAGTGATGTGGAAAACAGTGCAAAGATTTTTCATTATTTTTTTTTTCATTTTTTTGCAGTCTCGAGGTAAATTTCATTTTTTCTTACAAATGGTTGTTTGGTTGTGTAAATATTGACTTTCTAAGTGATTTTTTTATTCCACACTTTAATTTCTTTGTGTAGATACTTACTTTTATTGATTTTTTAATAAATACCTCATTTTTTGTGCACATACATATTTCATATTGGTTGTGTATTTACTGATTTTTAACAGATATAACACATTTTTATATCCATAAACTTAAATTTGGTTGTACCGATTTTTATTTCTAATTTTGGTTTTAGAATTCAATTTATGAACACCCGTCGGTAGAACGGGTTAAACAGCAAGTTATTAATTAAGTAATTAAGTTATTAATTTAGTAAGTAATCAAGTTATTTAGTAATTAAGAGACATAAAGTTGTGTTTTAAATTGAGCTTCACCAAAAAAATTCCATACTATTATTCAGCACATATTGTTGTGGTTCAAGAACTTACATTCAAATGATATTTTTCTTTTCGTTAAATCCTTATTTTGTGTATATATATTGCATTTAATTGTAGATTTAACTAATCCATTAAATGTCGCTATATTAAGCGCGTTATATAAATAAAGTTTATATATGATATTCTGCATGCGTAAGATGTCCCTGTGATAAAGCAGTTAATGTTTTAGGTAGCTTTCATTACAAAAAGCTACCTATTGCAGCCGTTCGGAGTAAAGCGATTTCAAAAAATTTTGATACATTTTCATCGATCATGACCCCCAGACCCCGAAATCGCCCTCCGTTCAAAATTGATATATATATATATATATATATATATATGAGGATAAAAAGTGACAAAATTTACATTTCGAGTAAATTGAGTTCAAAGTTGAACATCAATAGTAATTAACTGAATTGAAATATGAAACTGTTGCTGATTTCTTAGTGGTCTATGTACTCTTATTTCAATAACTATGAAAAGAAAAGTGGAGTACAATTTTTTTGTTTAATTTATAACTAAGCATTCTTTATAATCATTTGGCAATTGTACCCTTTGGCTTCCAAGTGGTACATAATAAATGAAAAATTATGAAATGAAAAAATGAATTTGTAAAAGTTTTAAGAACAATGTTGATACAAATGAATTAAAGAACAAAATCTTGTTTTAACATAAGTTTTAAAAATTAAAAATTATGAAAAAAAAAAAAGAATTGATGAAAAATTCAAGGACAATGTTAATACAAATGAATGAAAGGACAAAATTTTGTTCTAATATAAGTTTTAAAGTTTTATTATAAGTTTGGAAACATTGAAATTTTTTAATTTTTAACCGTTAAAATGCATTTATTTAACGTATAAGAAAGAAATTATAAAAATTAAAAAAAAGACGCGAAACAGTTTTAAAATATGGAACAATACTCTTCTAGTGATAACATGGGAACAACACATCTGCATTATCTCATCCTCATCTGTTTTAAAAACACGAGAGGCTCATCAGCCTGATCTTCAGAAGCGTGCGGTGTTTCCGTCTGTCCTGGTGCCACTTGGTGAGGAAGATCTTGGTAGAAAAAGTGGTACATTCGAGGTACAAACTACAGTAATTTTGCGAGATTTTTAAAATAAAGTTACTTGATTTTCGGCTTTTCTTGTGCTATGGGAAGCTCAGACAGAACTGGAGGGCATCTTCCGGCGCGGCAGGACATCACCTTTAGCTCGTGAAAGGTTCTAATTCACTACCAGCAGTTTCTTTGTAGAAAAATGTGAAGGGATTTTTTTTCTCAAACTGCAACCACTGTATATTTCGAGATACGTTTCACTGACTTTATAAAGAATGGAGCACGTGACTCGATTAATAAAATTTTGATCTTTTAGTACTTCTTTAGTGAAGTTTAGCTGGAATCATTTACAAGTTCAGCCCAGTGCTCTGGAACATACATATCTCTTTTATTCCTCTTCTTTCTTTCTATAAGCTCAAAGTCTTGGTCACATTCATTGTAGGAGAGTCCTGAAATAAAAAAGTGGTGATCGACTGTTTCTATGTGAGTACTTTTTAAGATGTACAGCCAGAACTGCACAATCAAGTGCCTTTTATTCTGTCCTCCACAATTGTCACTAAAAGCTGTAATATACCTGACTTGAGAGGAAGAGTCTTTATAAATTTCAAAATACAGAATGCGATCCCTTGACATCCGCGAAAAGCCTGGCCTTCATTTCACATGTACTTGTGGGCATTTCCGCTTCTAAGGTTACGAATGTTCAAGTTGTACGTCCAAAGTAGACGTAGGTAATAACCTTAGAATTGGTTACATGTGGAGTTGGCATGATCTTTTTCAAGTCAAAGCATATCGCAACCTTTGAATCATCCTTTAAATTTTGGAATATGGCTTTGGCTAATCTGGCAGCTTCTGCTTTGCGGAGATGTAGTTCCTTTTGAGTTTCTGCTTATTGTTTCTCATCTGCATTTCCATGGTCTATTTTCAATTGTAGCTTGTCACACATAAAACATGTATCAGTCTCCGGTCGGTGAAAACTGAGATTAAAATGGGTGCTAAAAAGTGTCTGTAGAAATTTTCCTTGACCGGCTGTACGCGCTTTTCTTCTAGGTAAATGTGAACGCAGAGTTTCTGCATCTCTTTTAAATTGAGTTTTGGTTTCAGATATTTACGGTTGAGGGTCTTTTCTCTAGTGTAATGGCTTGTGTATCGAGGAAACTTATTTATGTCTTCTTTGGTGATATCCATACGGTCTTGTGGAATTTTATTCGAATGTCCTTTTCTTCCTATTTCATCGCGAGAAGGTGCTGCAGAAGCTGTTTCTTCCTTTTTGTTTACTATGTTCCTCAACCGTTTGTTAGAAACATCCCCGTCTTTTTGTGCCAATCGCCGTTTAAAGATGATTAAATTCGTGTGGCGTTTTAACAGCCATGAACTGGCCTTGTATGTCGTTAGTCGCGATTCACCTATGTGGATGTCACCGGATATAAGTGCACTTATACCCCTTGGCCTCCACGTGTTTCACGGGTTCGGGAAAGAGGTTAAGTAATGTACCCCTAGGACGCAGCGCGTAATTAAAAAATCACTTATATCTCTTTACCTACAAACAAATACACTTATTTCCAGATAGCCTGTGCACTTAACTCAATATTTTTAATTTTGTCACTTATACCCCTTGGCTTCTGGGGTCCTCATATATATATATATATATATATATATATCTGACCTTTGTCATACTGTAACTCTCGTATTTATGAACCAATTTGGATGTAATTAGGTGTGTACATAGTACATACGAATGTCTCGACCGAGTTCGTTGGCCAGCTTCATCCGCCATTTTGTTTAAAAATGGCGGCCATTTAAAAATTTAAAAAAAAATTTAAATTTGAAATATGCTACCAAAATTTTGAAAATGGAAAAATATTCTTTTCTTATGTACTTGACCTTTATACAAAGACTCCGGAGAAGTTTTTTTTTTTTCGTTTTTATCTTAAAAAATGGCTGTGTTATAGCATTTTGAATTTCTAGCATGGCTGACATTTTGAAACGTCCTGAAATTTGTCACGCGATAAAAGGCGTATTTAAGAACCGATTTGAATGTAACTTCGTTTATACATAGTACATACCAATGTCTCGACCGAGTTCGTTGGCCAGCTTCATCCGCCATCTTGTTTAAAAATGGCGGCCATTTAAATTTTTAAGAAAAAATTAAATTTGAAATGTGGGTCCAAAAAACTAAAAATTGAAAAAAAAATTTTTCTTATGTGTTTGACCTTGATAAAAAGATTCGGGAGCAGTTTTTGTTTCGTCTATATCTTAAAAAATGGCTGAGTTATAGCATTTTGAATTTCTAGCATGGCTGACATTTTGAAACGTCTTGATTTTTGTCACGCGATAACAGGCGTATTTATGTACCGATTTGGATGTACAGTCGTGCAAAAAAAAAAAAGTAAACAACCCCTACTAACTCCTCAACAAATCATCGTAGAAGAAAGTTACTGGTACCGAACGATTGGAAATAATGATAAATGATGTATATAAAATTTTCTTAGGGGGTCATCTACATATTAAAACGAATGCAAACTTCATTTTTTTCTATAGCAATACTTAATTTTAACGAGATATTTCAAATCTTCGGTTCAAACTATGCCTAGACACCAAATTTCAACTCATTTGAATGATAAGTTTTTGAATTATAAACATTCAAAATTTAGTGCTTCTAATGTTAAATTACATTTTCATATTTTTATTTATATCTCCCGAATTTAGGCTCCTAATGTGCTAATTCTTTTTGTAGTAATAATACTAATATACCCAAACATAAATAAGCTGAATTTGCAATTTTTATAATTTTGTGATATGAATTATGAAATTAATATTCGAAAAAATTATGAATTGCAACTAACAATTTTTTTGATGGATTTAGATTTATTAAGTCCTGCTTTATGGAAATTCAAAAATTTTACATTTTTCTTCCAAGTAGTCTTCAAATTATGCTTAAAAAACGATAAAATGATGGTTTAAGGGGCCGTCTAATGTGGAAGTGAGTAGACATTTTCAAATTTATTCTGCTGTAAATTGAAATTTATTCTGCATTGACTCCTTGAGTGGCGCTTAAGGTGCCTTGATCAAGGAAAGGGATCTCTCGGTTAACAATCCAGTACGGAACTTCAATTTGGATACAGCCCTTAAAATACGCTCGTTTTAAAATAATTAATTTCTCGGAAACTTATGGTACGAATTGCATAAAAATTAATTTTTTGGCTAATTGTAGGGTGTAGAATTCGTTTATGCTGTCAGAATTGGGTACTGCTATTGATAAAAACAAAGTTATGTTTTGTTTTAATATGTAGATGGCCCCCTAAGCAAATTTTATATACATTATTCCAAAGTAGACCTTATTTCCAATCATTCGGTACCAGTAACTTTCTTCTACGATAATTTGCTGAGAAGTTAGTAGGGGGTGTTTACTTTTTTTTTCCACGACTGTACATAGTACATACAAATATTTCGACCGAGTTCGTTGGCCAACTTCATCCGCCATCTAGTTTCAAAATGGCAGCCATTTAAAAAAATTTAAAAAATTTAAAATTTAAAATGAGATACTAAAAAATTAGTAAATGAAAAAGATTTTTTTGCATGTGTTTTACCTTAATACAAAGATTCCGGAACAGGTTTTGTTTCGTCTGTATCTAAAAAAGTCCTTCCGGCCAGTGCCGGGAGGAAGAGGTATCTTTCATATTCCTTATTTTAAAAAAGCCAACTTATATTATTCAAACACACGAAGCTCAATTTAGTGGAAACCGAATATAGGAGATTCAATACTAATTTTTATCAATACTAAATCATTATGAATGAGAATTTCGCGAAATTAGTCAGCTTTATCCAAGCTGCTTTTATTTAAAGTAACTTATATTTGGCTGCCAAATTCTGCGATTTCTTAAAGTGCCTGCCATTTTTAGACAACATGGTGGATGAGGCTAACCAGTGAACTTGGTCGAGACCTTAGTAATTGCTGTGCACATGCTCAATCACATCGGAATCGGTTGATATATACGAGTGCTGTCGCATCGGAATCGGTTGATATATACGAGTGATGTCGCAGGTAAAAAATCAGATTTTTCAAAATGTCGCCCACATTAGAAATTGAAAATGGTATATCTGAGCCATTTTTTAAGATAAAGACAAACAAAAAATGCTCCTGAATCCTTATATCAAGGTCAATTACTTAAGAAAGAAATCTTTTTCAATTTTTATTTTTTTTGCACCTCACTTTAAATATACATTTTTTTAATTTAATGGCCGCCATTTTGAAGCAAGATGGCTGATGAAGCTGGCCAGCGAACTTGGTCGAGATAGTGATGTATACTTTGCACATGCCTTCTTCCATCGAAATAGGCGAATACGTGTGTTATCGCGTGACAAATACAGGATCGTTTCAAAGTGTTAGCCATTCAAAGTGCTATAATTCAACCATTTTTTAAGATATAAACTAAAAGAACAAATTTTCAGAAACAAAAACTGCTCCAGAATCTTTGTATCAAGGCCAAACACATAATTTTTTTTTTTTTCATTTTCCAATTTTCTGGTATCTCATTTTAAATTTTAAAATTTTTTTAAATGGCCGCCATTTTGAAACAAGATGGCGGATGAAGCTGGCCAACGAACACGGTCGAGATATTTGTATCTACTATGCACACACCAAGGTACATCCAAATAGGTCATAAATACGTCTGTTATCCCGTAACAAAATCAGGACGTTTCAAAATGTTAGACACGGTAGAAATTCAAAATACTATAACTCAGCCATTTTTCAAGATATAGACGAAATAAAAACTGCTCCCGAATCTTTTTATCAATCAAGGTCAAACACATAAGAAAAAAATAGTTTTCCAATTTTCAATTTTTTGGTACCACATTTCAAATTCAAATTTTTCTTAAAACTTTAAATGGCCGCCATTTTTAAACAAGATGGCGGATGAAGCTGGCCAACAAACTCGGACGAGACATTGGTATGTACTATGTATAAACGAAGTTACATCCAAATCGGTTCATAAATACTCCTTTTATCGCGTGACAAAATCCAGGAAGTTTCAAAATGTCAGCCACGCTAGAAATTCAAAATGCTATAACTCAGCCATTTTTTAAGATATAGACGAAACAAAAAATGCTCCGGAGTCTTTGTATAAAGGTAAAATTCATAAGAAAAAAATGTTTTTCCATTTTCAATTTTTTGGTACCACATTTAAATTTTAATTTTTTTTAAAAAAAATTTAAATGGCCGCCATTTTGAAACAAAATGGCGGATGAAGCTGGCCAATGAACTAGGTCGAGACATTGGTAAGTACTATGTACACACCGAATTACTTCAAAATCGGTTCATAAATACGAGAGTTACAGTGTGACATATGTCAGATATATATATATATATATATATATATATATATATATATATATATATATATACATATATATCAATTTTGAACGGAGGGTGGTTTCGGGGTCTGGGGGTCATGATCGATGAACATATACCAATTTTTTTTTAAAATCGCTTTCCTCCGAACGGCTGCAATAGGTAGCTTTTTGTAATGAAAGCTACCTAAAAATGGCTGAGTTATAGCATTTTGAATTTCTATTGTGGCTGACATTTTAAAACGACCTGATTTTTGTCACGCGATAACAGGCGCATTTATGAACCGATTTGAATGTAACTGGGTCTGCCTCTGTACATAGTACATACGAATGTCTCGACCGAGTTCGTTGGCCTGCATCATTAGCCCTCCTGTTTCAAAAGGGTTGCCATTTAAAAAAAAATATTGAAGGTATTAAAAAATTGGAAAATGAAAAATATTTTTTTATGTGTTTGGCCTTGATACAAAGATTCTGGAGCAGTATTTGTTTCTCAAAATTTGTTCTTTTGTTTATACCTTAATAAATGGTTGAATTATAGCACTTTGAATTTCTAGCATGGCTAACACTTTGAAACGATCTTGTATTTGTCACACGATAACACACGTATTCGCCTATTTCGATGTAAGAAGGCATGTGGATAGTATACATCAATATCTCGACCAAGTTCGCTGGCCAGCTTCATCAGCCATCTTGTTTCAAAATGGCGGCCATCGGATAAAAAATTTTATATTTAAAGTGAGGTGCAAAAAAATTAGAAATTGAAAAAGGTTTCTTTCTTAAGTATTTGACCTTGATATAAGGATTCAGGAGCATTTTTTGTTTGCCTTTATTTTAAAAATGGCTCAGATATAACAGTTTCAATTTCTAATGTGGGTGGCATTTTGAAAAATCTGATTTTTTGCCTGCGACAGTACTCGTATATATCAACCGATTCAGATGTGAGTGAGCATGTGCACAGCAATTACTAAGGTCTCGAGCAAGTTCATTGGTTAGCCTCATCCGCCATGTTGTCTTAAAATAGCAGGCACTTTAAGTAATCGCCGAATTTGGCAGCCAAATATAAGTTACCTTAAACAAAAGCAGCTTGGATAAAGCTGACTAATTTCGCGAAATTCTCATTCATAATGATTTAGTATTGATAAAAATTAGTATTGAATCTTTTATATTCGGTTTCCACTAAATTGAGCTTCGTGTGTTTGGATAATATAAGTTGGCTTTTTTAAAATAAGGAATATGAAAGCTACCTCTTCCTCCCGGCACTGGCCGGAAGGACTTTTTTAATTATTATAACCGTTTAGGAAATAAAACATGTTCCCGTAGCCGGAGTGTTGGCGTCTAATGGGGTTTGAATCTCCCTTCTAATTTGAAAGAATCGCGCGTTGTTTTCTCCTACCAAAATGCAATTGCGGTTATAAAAATTAATAAAAACTTCATGTATTTGGCATGCTGCAAGCAATTTTATACAAACATATAAATAATTACTGAAAACAGATAGATCAAAAATTCAGTATTAATACCTAAATAAAAAATACTTCATCATTCAAATTTTGTGAACGCATATTCAAAATATCAGAAATAAAGTCACTCTTACTTTTGTGATATTTTCCTGCACATTTTATATGGAACTTCAATTGAACAAATTTGATGTAACATTGTATTACATTATACACTAGACACACATACATATACTCGTATATTTATTTTACATCTAGATTTATTGTATGTACTTTTATTAAAATAGTTTATTCCATCGAAAAGTTAATTGCTATTTATAACTTTTTATATTCCTAAATGATGTATTGTATTTTCTTTATTAACTATTTCAAATAAAGTAGTTGTTTTACAAATGACAATAGAGACCTCTGTCATTAAACATATTAATCGCTTTTCACGTTACTGTTACCCCATCACGATATTCAAATTATTGAAAAAAGACATAATTTGTATTGCCACTTTAGTAAGAGGCCTGCATGTATTTAAATATCTATCTAAAACAGCACATCTTTGTTGGTACAATCAATATAAGATTAAACAATTACGAATTTTCGTATTTTTTTTCTTTTTGTGTACAATATATGAATCTACCTATGGAAGTATGTATCAAATGTAGCTGCCAAGCACTGCTTCATTATATCTTTATATGCTGAAATTTCTTGTTACAAGATGTTGCAAAAATATTTTTTAATGTTTTAGTAATAATTTAATTTCATGGTCTTGTATTTCAAATCAGATAATTTTTTTTTCTTTTATTTATTTTTTTTTTATGTTTTTAATGGATAAACATCATAAAGATAAGTTTTCTTGTTTTAAGAGGTCATCGATGAGTTTTAATGAATTTAATCTGATTCAAATTGGTTCTTTTTTTTATATAAGATATTACACATCCACATAACTGAACCACATAACACACACAAACTGAAATACACAGTTAAAAAAAAAAAAAAAAAAAAAAAAAAAAAAAAAAAAAAAAAAAAAAACATCAATACATAATGTCCTTAAACACAATCACTATATCTAATAGTCATAATCACCTTCCTTACTTCGAACAGTTTAACTTGTTAATTTTCACTTACCGACTATGACCGCATTACTTTCTGTATGGAAGTGCGCTTGCAGATAAAGGATCGGATGTGCTACGCAAACCGCAAATGCTACCTTTTTGGAAACATTCCAAACAACCATTTTTAACCCATTTTTGGCCAAAGGTGCGTAAATGCACCATTTCAATAAATCTTTTTTTATTAACACTGTGACGAATATTTTTCACAAATTTTATTTTTCTGCTATTTTTAAGGGTTCTGGAGACATCTATAAAATAAAATATTAGTAATTCAACTGGTGTAAACACTTTCTGTTGAGAAATTTTCAAAATACGCTAGTCTTTTAGACTTGAAACGGTTATTGACAAATTCGACATTTTGAAAATGTATAATTATTCCACTTGCGATTAATCATATGTTTTTACAATGGATTAAATGGAAAGTTCTGGAAATAAAATAATAATAAAGCAAATGTCATAAAAAATTAAAATATATATATATTAATTTTAAATTTAATGTTGCGTTAGCGCACCATTGACCGAATGCATGAAAATGCCGAATGCATTTTATTTCTCAAATAAAATATTATTTTTCATGCACAAAACTTTTTTTTTGTCTTAATGAATTCAATTTAAGCATATTTCAATGAAAATAATACCATATTTTATAAAATTTCTATGCTTGGTCTAAAATGGGTTAATATGGCTTTAAATGGATATATTTACTTCGGGTTAAGGATATATTGTTAGGTGAAATGTTGACATTAAATATTCACTGTACTTGTAAATCTAAATAAATTCTTTCTTTTGACTAATTTTAGTTCCAACAGTCAAACAAACCAAACATTCTCTTTAAAAAAATATCTACTAAAAATAGAAATATATATGCATCAATCATTTTGAAAAAAATATATATTAGGGTCAATACTATTAACTTTTTCATACAAAAAGTATTTTTGGAATAGCTTGAAAATATTTTGAGGAAAAATATATAAACTTATTTCAAATGAAAATCAAATTTCAAATTATTTTATTTCAAATTATTTTTCTCTCTGGAAAAATTTCCAAATATTAAATATATAAACTTTTGTTCCCGCAACGGGACCATTGGCGTCTAATGGTATAAGCATATATTCAGAATGCGAAATCAATATTTCTTGTAATTTGAAAACTTTCATTCTATTACTCAGCACAAATTGTTGTGGTTAAATATCTTACATCAAAAGGAGCATTTTATTACCTTTTCTATAAATATTTAATATGTGTATAAATGTTGTAATTAATTGCGCATTTTATGAAGCATACATTCTGAACGTCAAATCAATATTTCTTTTAATTGGAAGGAAATTCGTTCAGTCAAGGATAATACTACGGTTTATTTGTATTTAAGAGGTATAAAATTGTGTTTTATAATTGCGCTTTACCAGAAAACTTTCATTCTGTTACTCAGAACATTTTGTTGTGGTTAAAGATCTTACATGGAAATTGTACACTTACATCTAATTGTACATTTTATAAAGTATATTTTCGGAATCTCAAAACAATATTTCTTGTAACTGGGAAGAAATTCTTTCAGAAAAGGATAATACTATACTAGTGTTTATTTGTGATTAAGAGACATAACATTGTGTTTTTAAAGCGAGTTTCAGTTAAATAATTCCATTCTATTTCAAGCACAAACCATGATGGATAAATATGTTGCACTCTAAAAAAGTTAACAAGAAAAGAACTTTGTATTAATTTTTCGATAGAGCTTTTATTTGTCATTTATATATATTAAATAATTATCCACATTTTTATTCGAAATGACCAAGCAATATCCTTTTTAAATAGATCGAATTTCATTATGTAACAAGTAATACTAGTGTTTATTCGTAATTAGAAGACATAGCATGACTTTTCAAATTGCATTTTAGCAAAAGATTTTCCCTTTATTAGTACACACAAACTGTTTTGAATAATGACATTACACCGAAAAGAAATTTCTCTTAGAAAATAATGTATAAGAGAATAAGATACACCTTATGATGAAATGGAAATATTTTACCTATTATTTATGACATAATACTATCGATATCTCAAAATGTATTTATCTTATATAATGTTATTACTTCGTGATATTTAAGTATCTTGCTAATGGTACGGTAAACTCCCGACTACCCAGCTCGCGACTATCTGGCCCTCCGTACTCTCCGGCCTAGTTTAAAAAACGAGGAATGTGGCAAGCGGCCGAGACAGACATGTTCTTGTCCGTAGGAAAGTGCTAACACACGACAAGAAATAATAAGAAGGGATTGCAGAATACAATAGCAGATACAGTCATCTATCAGTTACTTTTTCAAAAACTAAAAACTAAGTTTTGACTCTTTTATCTTATGCATAACTTTTCATATTTATAAAATCATTTGTTAATAAAAAGTAAAATATGATTTACTCATTTTTTTAGGAATTAGGCTTATGTTTTACGCTAAAGTTTTGCTTATTTTGAAACTGTATGTACTGTATACATAAAATTTATCTTAAAATGCGTAACATGTGTTTTTAATATAATGGGGGGGGGGGTGCAGGAAGTGAGTAAATATTTACAGAACTCCGGCCAATCCTGCTTTTTTGTTATCCGGCCTACCCTTTCGTCACATTCGGCCGGATAGTTGGGAGTTTATTGCATTTCATGTGCAACATGTACTGCTTCTTATTGGGAAAAATAATTTTATTTACCTGCAAAATATTCAGCCAAACATTTTCATTTGACATCATTATTATGTTAAATTTACGGTATATATGTGTATACACTGCGTCTCAAAAGTTTAGAGAATCAATAAAATGTGCATTAATACAAAAAGTAATAAGGTAAAATTAAAATTAGTGATTTAGGCAATAAATAAAAGCAGTTTTGCTGATATACACATAGAAATTATGGTCAAAGGTTTGAAATTATAAAATGGGCATTAAATTATCTAAAAATGTGTAAATAAAAATGTCCCAAAAGTATAGACACCTGTCTTTTTTTGGGTTTTACATTTATAAAAGTAATTAACAATTTACTTTTAATATTTAATTGTATTGCCACGACACTTTATAACATGAAGTACACGTTGTTCCGTAAAATTAACTAAGCATTTCATTACAGAAGGAGGTATTTCTTACAACGCTTTGTCAATTGCAATTTTTAAGTCATTTACACATGTATATTGCTTTCCATTTTCATATATTTTACGAGATAAGATCTCCCATTAGTTGTCCACGGGACTCAAATCTGTACTAAGTGCTGGCCAGTCTAATAGCGTGATATTGTTTTGTCTAAACTATGTTTTCGATGATGTGGAGGTATGGATGGATGCCTCATCGTATTGGAAAACACAGTCCGGTCCTGCTAGCAAATCCAAGTTAGGCGATGATAGAATTTTATTAAAAATGACTTCAATTGATAATTTATTTGTGCGTGAAATTGCATCAATTTCCAGAAATTCAAAAAGTACTGTACACAGAAGAATTAAAGCTTCATTAGATATTGTTTAGTGGAGCAAAACCTTGCTTAAAGCAAAGACATAAAATGAGCTAGAAATCATATATACGGTGAAAAATGGATTTTTGTCATCTTCAGTGATGGAAAGAAAAGGAATTTAGACGGCCCTGATTGTCATAAATTTTCGGTATGACCTAAGAAACGATCCCAAGAACTGTTTCAGAAGGCAACAAAGAGGATGATCCGTAATGACCTGGGGAGTGTTTCCTTTCAACGGTCAAACATTTCTAGAATGTATGGACAGAAAAATGAAATCAGACGATTATCAGGATATTTTACGTACCAATTTACTGCCAATTATGGATTTGCCAGTAAGATCGGACTGAGTTTTTCAACAAGTTGGGGCATCATTCTATACCTCCACATAATCGAAAAGATGGTTTAGGCAAAACAATATCACACTATTAGACTGGCCTTCACTTAATCTAGACTTGAGACCCATGGAGAACATATGGGAGATCTTATCTCGTAAATTATATGAAAATGGAAAGCAATATACATGTGTAAATGACTTAAAAATTGCTATTGACAAAGCGGGGTATGAAGTACCTCCTTCTGTAATGCAATGCTTAGTTAATTCTATGAAACAACGTGTATTTGATGTTATTAAGTGTCTTCGCAATACAATTAAATATTAAAAGTATTTTTTTTATTTCTTTATAAATGTAAAACCAAAAGAAATTACAGTTGTCTATACTTTTGGGAGAGCACATTTTTATATAATTTAATGTATATTTTATAATTTTAAACATTTGATCATAATTTATATGTGTATATCAGCAAAATTGTTTTATTTATTACATATGTCACAAATTTTAATTGTACCTCCTTACTTTTTATGTTAATGCAAATTTTATTGATTGCCTAAACTTTGGAGCGTGGTGTATTATTTTTCTCTCACCAACTTCATTTTTGTCTGCAATTTATTGTGATTTCTTAGATTATTAGATATTAGAAAAGTTGTGTTTTTCTAATATTTTAGCATGAAAATTCAGTTTATGATTCATATATTAAAAGCAAAAGCTGATAGGACCGAGCTACGCTCCGTTAAAATTAGTTCTAATGACTCTCATTGGTTGAGTAATGTATTTCGGTTCCTATTTAGAATTTCTAGAAAATGACTTCGGATGTTGAGAGACTATTTTTTATCCAAATGTTGCCAAATTAGGCAACATTCTTCCATTTGGAGCCAAGCTGGTAGTTTGACATTGGTAATGTTGCAAATCGATTTTCCGGATTCAGATTAGCGATCCAGAATGGAATTGCGACACAATTACGTCTGAGGTTGCAAGAAAATAGGGATTACTTCGCGCAACCGAACGGAATCGCAAAGCAATAACGCAGTGGGCGAGTGAGCGTAGCGAGAAGGGGCGAGAGTCCTCCTAGTTAATTTAAAAATAATTAAAGTACCAACATTGACTTTGGCACATTACTCATAAATTATACCATTGAATTTATTTAAATTGATCAGTAACTCACTACACTAATTTTCAGTAATCATTTACCCTTTATGAATATTGTTAAAGTTAATTTATGGTAACCTGCGTAACCACGCATAAGATTTATTATGATTTGAATCCTAGAACATTGCGAGATTCATATTTTGTCATTAATATACAATATTTTTTTTTCTAAATTTATTTTACTTGATATAAATAAATAGTTCTGGGGTAACTAATACTTTATTGTAACGGACAGGCACGGCAAACTTTCAAAGAATTCAATTAAATTTCCTGACTCTAATATAATTAGAAAATTCCTAAGTTACAAAGTCATCTAGCAAAATTTTAATTAAAGAAGATTTTATTAAATTAGATAAAACGAATATATATACATATATATATTTCTTTTACTGTGAAATACTTATAATTTTCTTAAGTATGTTGTTTTAATTTTATTATAGCTACAATTTCTTTGACGTTTTATTCTTTGTAAAATTATATATCTTCCGAAAAACTGTAAAAAAAAAAAAAAACAAATAAATAAAATATGCTAGTTTTTATCATATAATTGAAATAAGAGCGTTAAAAATGTATATTTTATTCAATATTTGATTTTTCTTCATAATGCAAATAAATGTTGGTAGTTTAAAAATATAAGTTATAGAATTTTTTTCTAAAATATTACATGAAAAAGGTGTCATGTTTTTCCCTTTCGGGTTCATTTTCACCTAAATAACCCTCTATTACAAATTTAAATGTACTATTCGAATTCACATATTATTAGTGGACACATATTTAATGCATATTAGTACACATAATTAAACTCATACACATAGTATCCAAGCTTTCAGATTTTTCTCGTCAAATGAACATACTTCGAACGAGGAAAGTTAAAGAATAAAAGAGGATTTCCTTTATAGAAGTTGCTATGTAAGTGAGCAGCCATGACAGATTTCATACAAGCTGAAGTAATGTTGGTATACTCCACTGATCAGATATTTATTATTTCTGGAAATGATCCACAGACTCACACTGTAGAACTTCAGAGAAGCAGCGTACAGTTATTAACCCATTATCTACTGGCGGTACTTGTAAGTATTGTTAAAATAGCTTGCTATAAAATTCATTTAACACATTCATTAGTAGTAATACAGCATAAAAGGATATTAAAAAGCAGAAAAACCAACTTTTAAAAATGCACAAATAATACATGAATAGCAGCAAACAGCTATTTCGAATCTACTAGCGAGATTCTTCTTCAGTGCAAGATAGGGAAAAAGGAACAGCGTGCTAGAAAAAGCAAGGCTGAGAAAAATGATAGACAGAAACGCGCTGGCTTATATACTCGATGCGGGTAGCGAAAGCGCCAAAAACAAACAATGAGAGAGAAACAGTGGAAAGGACTGGGTGGACAAGTAGCGATATCTACCGGAGAAGGAGAGAAAAAGAAACCAAAACAGGGGAAATTAAATTAATGCTTTCTAAATACTTGGAAAATCAGGAGTACTAGATAAGTCATTGATTAAAGAGTAAGAATTTTTAGTGATGTGGTAAGCTTCCCAAAAATCAAAATCAAGGTTAGAAGGACATTTTTGTATAATGATGGCTCAGGAAGAATCCAACCTATGTGGAGATGACCAAGGATGTTGAGCAATAGAAGAACGTTTAGGCTCCTGATTTTAACATAACCTTCATGCTCTTTTAAACGAAATCTAAGAGCACGTTTAGCCTGGTCAATATAAGAAAGGCCACACTGGTAAATACCCCAGTTATCTAGGTGATCAACGGGGTGTTTGAGATTTGAAAAAGTGATTTTATTAACAGGAGAAAAAATAACATTCAAATCAAACCTTCTTAAGATTTTAGAAACTTGCTGACTGATTTTAGGAGAAAATTGTAACACAACGAATAACAAGGACATCCAAGAAAGAAAGACATTTATTGGTCTCAATTTCAGAGGTAAATTGAATGCAGGGATCAACGGAATTCATAATAAAGAGAATATGATTAATATCCGAATTCATTTCAACCAGGACATAGACATCATCAACATACCGAACATAGAACGGAAATTTTAAAATTTCAAAACGTTTGACCTCAAAATAATACATATAAATATCGCATAAAATTGGACTAAGAGGATTAACCATAGCTAAACCGTCAATCATGCTGAAGAAATTACCATTGAAAACAAAAGTATTTTGGGACAAGCAAGCGCGAGTGGGAAGCATAAGCTATTCGATTTCAAAATAAAAGAAATGGAATTCACAAAGCCTTTTCTTGAGGCAACCTAAAGCCCCCTCAATTGGAACGTTTGTATATAAGGATTTAACATCAAAAGAAACCTCCATGTGACCCTGTGGCTTAAATTTATGATTTTTTTTAACAAAATCAAAAGCATTCTTAACAGTGAAACAGTTACTGCTCAAAAATGGGGAAAAAACAGAAACTAAATATTTGGCAAGCTTATAAGAAGCTGTACCGATACTAGAGACAATAGGTCTAAAAGGAATGTTAGGCTTATGGTCCTTAGGTAAAGCATAAAACCTGACGCAATGTGCAATAGACGGAATCAGAGACTTCTTAAAGTTAGCAGGAATAATGGAAGAAGACTTGATGGCAGACTTAATAGAGTTAATTTCACTAGTGAAAGTATCTTTACGGATATCCACATACGGTCCATCATTGATTAAACGTTGGTTTTTCTGCTTTTTAATATTGTTGCACAAAGGCTTTATTTGCTATTTCTAAGTATAGAAGGAGTTATAGATACATTATTTATATTGTTCCAAAAGCATTATTGGTTACACAAAACAAAAATATTTTAAAAGGGTTGATTTCTTTTGCTTTTGCATGTTTCCAGCATTCTTGGCGTTGGAGGGGGAGGGGGGGTTCAATTCGGAAGTATTTCCATTGTAAGAACATTATATTTGTACATTTTCTAATTCTACAAAGTACTAAGAAAAATATTTAAAATAAAAGATTTGAGTGGGGTTATAAATATTGCACAATATCCCTATTAATTCAAATTTAATTAATCCTTCTAAATTCTTCCCCAAAAATTCACGAAAAAGTCTTTATAAAATAAAATTTTAATGAAAACATAATTCAGTACTTAAAGGCTTAAAGAGATAGTTCAATTCAAGAAGCAGTGCAGACATTTATATCCATGTGCCGAATGTAAAATAGTTCTAGCAGAACCAACAAAATTCCGTTGCAGCATGGACCTGATTTCCGCTAGGGTAAATGTCCGCCAGAAGAGAATGTTTATATCTTATGACAGAAATTCTGCATGAAGAAGGCTATTATATAAAATGAGCCTTTTTAATTTTTTTAAGGTGGAAGCTTTCCCCGGCGGTAATCTGGCCTTGGCCGGCACGGAGTTTTCTTGGTCTGGCACAAAAATTTGAGCCGGTGCGCTTTATATCGCTATGTAGGCGTAATGTACAGGATAATTAATAAATGCTAGAAGAATATATCTTATTATACAAAAAATAACATGAATGGACATACGCTGTAACTCTAAATGCTGTTTCAAATGTTCAATGTATGCAAATAAAAACTTTTTCGTTACAGCGTCATCTATGGGTGAATTTGGACATTCAAAGTTTTTATTTAACAAATGTTTGGGGTATCATTTGCATTACTTATAATTCAATTTTTAACTCATTTGGAGTAGTAAAATGAACTCAGATTTCGCTGAAGTGGGACACTTATCTTTTGCTAACCCTGTATATATATTTAAAATGACAGATACACATGTAAAAAAGTGATTGTAATACGTTGCTTTAAAATAAACCTAATTGTATTTTTTATGTACATAACATCTCATTGCGTTAAAAAAGTTTATAGTTTCAGATGTATTTTACGATTAAACTAAATTTTATTCATATGTGCTGAAATTTAAAAGTTAAAGAAACGTAATACTAAAGTTAAAATTAGCATTGAAGTAATTGTCGAACTTTTAAATTTTGAAATCATTCTGTAATATTTAAATGTTTATGAATGCTTTTAAAACTTTTTGAAATAGCCATTATCACATTTAAGATGAAAACACGTGGAGTATTATTTAATAAAAATAGCATGTTCAGATTTTTTCAAGGAATAAACTGCAAAAATATACCTTTCAGAAAATGTCTCAGAATGTTCACATATTTTTTGACATACCTGTAAGTTAAAAGCAAATATTTATAGATGGCAATCCATGCAGTTATTGAAAGTTTTATGAAAGCATTTTTTTCTTGAATCGATGTTATTTTTACATCCTGAAGTGCGCCCTGCTCTTTTCTTTTGAAACCTACGCATTTCCTGGCTTCACTCGGAAAACCCATTGTAGGAAAAAAGGCTTAATACATACACATGCAAAAATATTCGAATATAAGTATTTGAGTATTTTGATTATAAATATATTGTGAAAACATTTTGTCCTTAGAAGATAGAAAATGTTTCTTACGGTATATATAAGAAAACAATAATGTATTTTATTATGTTGCATGGTAGATGAAGTTGTTTCATTAAATAAAAAATAATATTGATAATTATTTTTTATAATCCCATAATGTATCCAGTTTACTTCAAAAGTAAATTTTATAAAACTTTTACTAGTGATAATTTAAATATATCTAAATTGATTTTGCAGGAATTTCCGTAATAGTACAGTAACCCGAATGTGTTCATCAGAAGAAGCTGATGTAAGCGAGCATACACGAAAATGGATGTTTCCTTAGCTTGGCTAAATGATATAACTAAATATAATTTCGGTGAAAAACCTTACATTAAATTTCTAATGATATTTCAAATAGTCTTATTAATGAAATGTTAAAACGGTAAAGTTTAACAGAATGATAAATTATACTTATAAATAATTAACCTGTTAATTAACTTCTCATAGGCCTTTCCTGTATTCGCAGACATGTTGCAGCCTATAGGGTGATAGAAAATAAAGTATTACATTCCTTCTGGAAATTATTGAGTTCCTGTTTCAGTTTAATCCAAATTCAAAATGAAAATCCTGACACTTGCCACAGACACTAGTCAACTGTTATTTATAGTTTTCGTCTTGAAAATGTTGGAGAGGTCTATCGGTGAAGATTAAAGAAAAAAACACACAAAAAATACAAACAAACATTGAAACTACACACGCGAATTCAGCTGTTCAAGAGATGTGAGCATATTTCTTTCGCGACATCAATCATAAAGAGTAATACAAAAAATAAAAGAGTTGTCTGTCAAATGTGATAACAAAGAAAAGGTTTTACACGAAAATCAAGAAAAGATCAGGAACTGCTCGTCCAAATAGATTCTTTCAGGAAATCTCTTGCGTGACTTTTACATAAAAGAATAAAAAGAACCCGCTTTCGTCTTACATATATAAAACATCTCATTGCGTTAAAAACAGTATCGTAGTTTCAGATCTAATTTCTGATTCAACTGAACTTTATTCGTATGTTTGTATACTGTAAATTGAAAGTTAAGAAAGCTTCTCTAAATCTAAGTGTAGCATTGATGTACTTGTTCCAAAGTTAAATCTCGAAATCTTTCTGTAATATTTTAATTTTTATGCAGATTTGAAACTGTCTGCAATAGTCTTTATTATATTTCTGTTGAAGGCATATGAAGTATTACTTCTTATAAATAGCATGTCTGTTTAGTTTAATGAATAAGTCTTATAAAGAGAAATACGAAACATGCGTCATTTAGAAACAGTCTCAGGATTTCCATATTTTTTATGACTCACCTGCAAGTCAAAAGCAAATATTTATAGACGATATTTCATGCAGTTATTCAAAAGCTTAGGAAAGCCTTTCTTTCCCTTGAATCGATGTTATTTTTACGTTCTAAATGACATAGGGATATTTTTTTCTTTTCAAAATTTCACTTTTTCTGGGTTTACTCGAAAAACTCATTGTAGGAAAAAGTTTTACTATGTACATATACAAAAATTTTCTATTATTAAAATATTATTTACACAAGTATTTGAGTGTTTTGATTCTAAACAGCTATTAAAACATTTTGTTCGTGTAGGTGGGAAAGTTTTATTTCTATATTAATAAGTAAAACATTGTGTATTTTATTAAGTCGGATAAAAGCTGAAGTTTACTCAAAATATAAGCAATCTCACATATTTTAATATTTCAAAATGTTGTTACAAATATTTCATAATATTTCATTTATTAGTTCAATTCTATATAAGCTTTGACTTTCAATTAAATTTCTGTTTCAGTCAATTAATCGGAGTAAAAATGAGTCACAACTATGATATTTATTAAAATCATTAGTTTTCCGTTATTCTGTTGTATATGAGCTTTTCGTGAATAGCTGGCTTTTCAGGATGGGACGTTCTCGTCATTTCACAAGCCGCCGGTGATAAAATAACTACAAAAAAAATCAAGAAAATTACACAAAATCGCTATAATATTGCCCCCTTTCGGCGGAATATTTTCTAATTCAGCAAGGACATAAAATTTTGGTTCAATTCTATGCATAACTTCATACAGTTTTCGATGGTACAATATTAAAAATGGCATAAAAATAGTTATTACAGCGCTCCCTTTAAGCAAAATTTTTCCAAATGCAGGGTGGGCATTTTTGCCTTGGCGAAAAACATACACAAAGAATTTGGTTAAATTCTATGCATAACTTCATATAATTTTTGATGATACGATATTCAAAATGGCACAAAAATCGCTATTACAGCCCGCTTTTTTGAAGAATTTTCCAAATGTAGGGAGACCTTTCTTGCCTTGTTCAAAAACATACACCAAAAATTTGGTTTAATTCTATGCATAACCTCCTATACTTTTCGATGGTACAATATTCAAAATCGCACAAAAATCGCTGTTACAGTACCCACTTCTGGCATTTTTTTTTCCAAATTAAGGAAGAACTTGCTTGCTAGGGTGGTGCGAAAAAAGTCAAGTTGATATTTCCGAGTCGCTATAGTGCGAAAAAGTTGCGATTGGTCAATACAAGAAAAACCAAAAAAAATTTCTTTAAATCGGACTTTATCTTCCGACCCCGCAAACCGCCTAAAAATTCAAAAAAATTGAAAATTTCCGATTTTTTTCAGAATAAAAAAAAAATTACGTATATATATATTTTATCACTATAGTGAAAAATATTTGCAGATTGTAATGTTTAATAATAATAATAATAAACAATTGCGTTTAAAGAATATCTTCCGATCGCTCGAGCTCAATAAAAATCGGGAAAAATTCTATTTTCAGTGATTTTGATGAATAAAGAAAATAATCACCTGAGGTCAGTTTGCGGTCCAATGTTACCATTTGCATATAAATTGTACAGCTCTTTGCTTGTTTAGATATTTGATAATATTTAAACAACCCAGAACTGACCACGGGAAGGTAGTTGCACTTTGAGTTCAACTCACACCCTTCCTTTCATCCAACCAATGAGGGTGTTTGCTATTTACAATACTTAAATACATTATTTGTTATAATACAGTCAAAACACTGTATTAAAAATCTAGAGTCGTGACAGTATAAGATATAAATTTGTTATTTCCTCTGTTTAAGTCTGACTTTTAGATGCAACTTTGTACTGCGATTTGGTGGTAATGTCTAGTATCATGGACATTGATTTCAATGTGTCCCTGATGAATCCATCTCTTGAGTGGGGCCCACATACCTTAAACGAGGCTTCTGTTACCAATTTGACGGACCGCTTGACAGCTTGCGTATGTCAGGGAAACTTTTTATCATCCCAGCCTGAGATATCACATGATTGAACGAAAAAATGTATTTCTTCATTGGTTACTCTACAAAAAAGAGGAGGTTTGGTTTGGTTTGTGTTTATGACGGTCAATTATCAACACGTGGGATATAGGCCCTGGGGGGAGTGCCCTTCGTGGGGGTCTTTCTAAGGGAACCTAACCCGTATTTACGCATGGGAAACCACGGTCTCGAAGAAAACCACGAAAACTCCGAAACGGTTAGGCCGACGGGCGCGATTGGGTTCGAACCCAGCACCTCCCGTCTACCAGCTTGGAGAGCAGAACCTCTCAGCCACTGGTGGGGCTCCAAAAAAAGAGGAGAAGATGATAATTTTGTTACATTCCAATCAATTAATTCTGTATAGTCAGCCGCATCGAAGTTTAAAGTAGGAGTGATAAAGATTCTGGTGATTTTGCCTTTTGGAACAGTATGTCTGGTTTTTAACACTCTTCTTAGCCCTAGCTCTTTTATGTGCCTCCTCTTATCAAACATCATTACCATCAGAAGGTTTTACGGGTGAGAAAAGAACAAATTTCGTTCAATTACAGGGACTAGACATTTTTCAGGTTGTCACGCAAGTACCCAGATGTTTCTATTGCTCTGTACAGATAAATAGGCCCGTCTGTAATGTACTTAATGCATATTTTTTTTTAAACCAAACTGGCATGTAAGATTTTAAAGTAAATGTCAATATGGCTTTTAAGGCATCCGTTGGGTTTCACACGCTCGCGTAAAGTCGAAGGACTATTTGCACAAATGAGCCATCTGGCATGTGAAATTGGGACGGGTCACACTTTGATAAGTCATTTGGAAAGTTGCCAATTTTAATTGCCTTACTTACGTCAAAAAGATATCGTTTTCCCTTGCTCAATAATTGTCTGTCCACTTCTGGAATTTCACAATCAGTCAATTCAAAATTTATCCCTGAGAGCTTTTCATAACAATGAGATTCTACCCAATTGGTCTAGTAAATGATCTTGGACCAGTTGTTTCACAATCCAAATGTTGAAAAGATGGTGGAAAGGTAATTCAACAAAATGGAATAAACAAACAACTCACTGAAGTGGTCGTCCGAGATGCACTTGAAGCTGCTTGATAGCACCACCTTTCCATCCAATATTGGTATTTGTAGCATCACGGCCTACCAAATCTAAGTATTCTCATGAAACCCCTTGTTCAGTAAGACATGATACTATGAAAGCTACAATGCTTTTAGCAGATCCGGAGTTTAGAGACACATGGCCTAAATAAACTGAGCCACGTTCTTTTATGACAGAATAGTGTTCCTCTTTAATAGTTTGACGAACCTGTTTTGATACAATCCTTTCTATAACTAGGGTATCGTCCTTTCGTCTGTCAAAATATATACCATGTAAGTTCATTTGAATCCAGATGACTTTTGCTGTAAATTTTATGGAGTTAGGTGAGATTAGGT
The DNA here is from genome assembly GCA_963932465.1 of Maratus speciosus. Taxonomy (NCBI): domain Eukaryota; kingdom Metazoa; phylum Arthropoda; class Arachnida; order Araneae; family Salticidae; genus Maratus; species Maratus speciosus. The sequence continues at coordinate 43,668,055 of OZ010789.1, forward strand.
GGGAGCGCGTACCCGACTTCAGCGCTGTTTTGCAACGTGGCTAGCGGCAGTTGGGTGAACTACTAAACTTTTCAGACCTGGAACGAACTCTTCATGGTAAGTTCAATGTTGTTTAAAAATGACCTAATATGCTCAATAGTATCAATTAACATTTAAATCTTAACCTCAGACTGCAAACTGATCTCAGTTGATTATATTCTTAAAGCATGAAAATCCCTCAAAATGGAATTTTTGCCGATTTTTATTGAGCTTGCGCGATCGGAAGATATTCTCTAACCACAACTTTTTTAATTATTATTATTAAACAGTACAATCTGCAGATATTTTTCATTATAGCGATAAAAAATATATAAACGTAAAAAAAAAATTATTCTGAAAAAATCGAAAATTTTCAATTTTTTTGAATTTTTAGGCGGTTTGCGGGATCGGAAAATAAAGTCCAATTTGAAGAATTTTTTTTTGTTTTTCTCGTATTTACCAATTGCAACTTTTCCGCACTATAGCGACTCGGAAATATCAACTTCACTTTTTTCGCACCACTCTATTGCTTGCCATAGCCAAAAACTTTTAAAAAATTTGGTCCAGTTCTATCCATAACTTCATACATTTTTGATGGTACAATGGCGACAGATATTGACAGCCGGACAGACACAAGGACACACGGATAGCCGGATAGACAGACAATTTGTATAACCTTGTTTTTGGGGTTCTCTGACCCATAAAACGTGTAAATCCGTTAAATACCGGAAGTCGAAAAAATTTCGATTACAATACTTTCTTCTATTGAAGATAGGAGAAAGTTGTAATGTAGTTTAGTAGCGGCTTCTTAGAATTGCACAAAAAATTCTAACTAATAATTTTACTGGAAACATGAAATTTTATTTAAAGACTTTTACGTTATGGTGAATCATACAATAAATTGGGAATACAGTACAATGGGAAAGAGAGCCCGTAACACAAAATGCGCCCGAGGCGCAATTCTTAATAACATCCTTTATAGTTGGTGGTCAGCAGAGAAATGACAGTTTCTCTAGAAATCAGATATATTGGCGGTATACAATATCGCCAATTTACAAACTTTTTTGACGCCAGGGTAAGAGAAACAAAGCATTGGCGAGGGATTTAGCAGAAAATAATGTGGCACGCTTTCCCCCACAGCACAACCAACCGGGACGTAAGGCAACCCTACTGTATTTCATGAAAGAGTGCCTTAAGGTCTGCATTTGTTTACTTTAACACCAACGACCTGAGATTAAATGCGATTGTGAAATCTTAATGAATGTATGAAAAATGCAGAGAGAAAGCATATGTGCTAAGATAAATGAAATATATTTGAAACCGCAATTCCCATAAAATACTTTTATTACTCTTTATTTCTTTTTACTCGTCAAATTCTAACTGCAATTAAGAGTGACTTGTTTACAACGCAGATAAAAATACAATAAAAGAAAATGTAATGTTAAAAAGACAGCTGCAGTTAGGTTTTTGTGTATTTGATTAGTTTTGAATTAAGTACTTTTAATAAATAAAAAATAAATATGCGAGAATGGAATTTCTAATAAATATTAAATGAAATTATAAATCTTTGTATTTGAACGTGTTAAGTTCGTTGGGAAAAGGAAAGAGAGAAAAAAAATATATACATGCAGATAGAACTACGTATTGTTTTAAGAAAAATAATTAATTTCATGATTTAACATGTTTAAATCAGATTTTGATTAAAGGAGGGCTGGAAACTGATATGTTGCAGAGAAAGCTGCCACAACAGTAATAAGCTTTTTATTTATTTTTATTATTATTATTATTTTTTTTTTTTACTCACAATAATTAAATAAAATACTGATTTTGTAGGAATTTCCGTACAGTATCCCATTATGATTATCAGAATCAGTAGATGTGTGGAATAAAAACTATTCCTTTATGCTGGCTAAGGATAAAACAAAAAAATATCTCGCAGATATTTGCATAAGATTTTAAATAATATTTCAAAATAGTTGTATTCATAAAATGTTTAACATCTGCGTATAACGGTTAAGTTTAACAAAATGTTAAATTAGTATTTGTTAAAAGTTTGAAAGAGTTCTCTGAATTATCTTCTCTGTAATTTTACATGTAATACAACATCTGTTGCTGCCAACAGGGCTATTAAAATTCGAATATTACATTGCTTCTGGAAAGAACAATTGAGTTCATGTTTTACGTTAATCCAAATTCAGTGTAAAACACTTGTTACTTACTGCTGAACAAAGTCAAATGTTTTTTCTTTATTTAGTCTGGAGACGTATTGCTGGGAAGGTCTAGCCATGAGAAAAATATCGAAACTACACAGCTAAATCCATCTGTTAACGAGAAGCAGGAAAATTTCTTTCGTGACGTCATTCATAAAGACGTCATTCATGTCATTTGTGGTATCAATGATAAGGTTTTGCGAGGGGATCAGGAAAGTTCAAGAAACACCCGACCAAAACGAAGAGTTCAGGAAATGTCTAGTATGACTTTTAACTAAAGTTAAAAAAACAATCCCCTTTCGTCTATAGTGGTGTTGTCGTGATGGTCATTTCGTGGGCGTTAATTAAGGGAAGAAGGGAAATTTAAAATATTTTTTGTTGTTGTAAATTTCATTTTAAATATTATTCAAGGGTACATTATATGCATTATGGCATACATTTATCACAAAAATTTTTTACTAATTGTTAAGTGTTACACTTGTGACGTTACTCTTGTGACTTTTTGTTCATAATAGAATTTTAGGAAAAAAAATCATTTTAAATACTAAACAAAACCCATTAAATAAAGTTTTAATAAATTATTTTTCATACTAAGTAATTTTTAATGCAGGCTGAAGTTTAAAATAGCGTAAAAGAATGTAAAAAAAATAAAAAATAATATAGTGTTTGTAAGGACCCCAAGTTTTTATCAGTTTGAGAACATTAATGTGAAGCACAATTGGATTTTCTTGTATCAAATAACGTAGTTATTATATTAAAACTTGAGAAATCCTTTTGTGTTTCATGGCTCTAAGTACTTTATTTGATAATTATCATCTACTAATTCATTAAATAGTACCATGAAATTTTAAATCAGCATAATTTGCTCACCGTAACCATATAACAACCTCCCAGTTTCTGCTACTGAACACAATAAATAATTCTCTTCATTATCAATAATATCATTTTAACTTCTCCTGCATTCTTTTTAATTCATAAAACGAAATTGTTATTACAAATCATGTTATGTGCATGGTCTGTAGTGCATAGGGGCATTCATTATGCTTTAAATCTACTAAAAAACAACTTTTCAAAAGTAAAACAAAGCCAATTGAAAAAAAAAAAAAGAAAAGAAAAAAGATGAATGTTGTGGCTAAAAAATAGTGTGATATCAAATTTCCAAGCTTATATTATGGTACATATTTAACATTTTTTATTAAAAATTTACCATATGTAAGTCGAGTACCTAAATATGCGTTGATAGAAAGCCTTTTCTCCTTTGCTAAATACATCATAACGTGTTTCTGAAAATTATTTTTTTAATTATGCATGATGGGCTTGGCGGCCATCTTTCCATATTTTACAAAAATTTTTAAGCACACAAATACGTTGTTAAAATCGCAAGTTCGAAACTGTTGCTAAAGCAAACATTTTATGCTTTTAATTTATGGAAATGAGTGCCTAGAAATTTATGTCTTAAAATAAAGCAGAAGTAACTTCAGGTTTCATCTTATTATTCTTTTTTTTTCGGAGTGTGTTGATTAATTAGTTAAAGCAGTAAAAATCATTTTTTTTTTCAAAATAAAAGACTTTCTTAATATGTCTGTAGCTAAAACTAGAAGTTCAAAATTCTTAATAATGCAAACATATTACGAGCTTGTCTGCTTAGAAATGTGTGTAAAATATGGAAAAAAGGCAGTCTAGACCATCATGCATAATTAAAAAAAAATTAATTTTCAGAAACACGTTATGATGTATTTAGTAAAGGAGAAAAGGCTTTCTATCAACGCATATTTAGGTACTCGACTCACAGATGGTAAATTTTTAATAAAAAATGTTAAATACGTACCATAATTTAAGCTTGGAAATTTGATATCACACTATTTTTTAGTCACAATTTTCACCTTTTTTCTTTTCTTTTCTTTTCTTTCTTTCTTTTTTTTTTTTTACTTTTGAAAAGTTGTTTTTTAGTAGATATCAGTTCTTTTTTTTAACAGATTATATATAATTGAAATAATTCTACTCGCTAAAATTAGTCCTTGTATAGTCTGTAGAAGCAGGGAACAAAGACAATAGTATACATTTTGTTTACCTATCATTCATTTTTTAGAGTAATTAATAATTTAAAAGTAAGGAAAGTCAATTTCTTCTTTCAAAGTATCAGTCTTTCTCAATTTATATCTCCTTAAAATTTTCTATGTGGGATGAAAATTTAGTAAAAAACAGATAGAGTCGAAATAAAATAATACATTTACAGTTAGTCTGTCAGTTAATTGTTTGTTCTAACTTTTTTTTTGCTGACGGTTTTGCAAAATAATTTCACCTTTACAAATACCTACGGATAATCCGAGTATGAAACCCCGCAGGCATCTAAAGAATCGAAGATCTGTTTAAAGATCTGTAAATATAGCAATTCTAGACATGATGATGAAACATTTTTGATAAAAAAATCTAAAAATTTAAAGATATAAACTGTACATATAACTTCATATTCATTTTGATCGTGTTATAGAGAAGAAAGAATAAATGTGTAATTTTACTCAAGTCTGTTTATCCATACTTATTTGCATAAATGTGAGAATATAATTTCGTATAAAAATTCCTCTAAATTGATTATCTTTAATAGTCTATTATTAAAGCCGCATATACATTAGAATTAATTTTTTTCCGGTTAAAAATTGCCTGAAATCTATAGTCTTATTGTTCGTCAAATTTGTTTTATGTTTTTTTTAATACCCAGACACCTTTTCTAAACCCTAACAAAAGATCACAGACATACTGAAGTTATCCAAATACTTATATCTTTCCATCGTATTTCCTTTTTTGAGGGGGGAGGGGTGAGGAAGAGCGCTTAAGAACTTCGTTTTGTTCTTAGAATTCTGAAGCAATCATTGGAAAGATCTACCTCCATAAGTCTTGTTGCAGAATTTTCATTATCTAATAGTTGCATCAACTTATACATAATGTGAATATATTAAATTACTTTTGTAAAATACTAGTTGGGAGTTATTGATATTTCCAGAGCATATTCATTAAGTTTCTATACGAATTAAAGAAGTCGTTCTTTCCATGGCAACTATACCTTTCACTATTGCTTGCTTGTTTGTTTGTTTGTTTAAATGAATACATATATCAGATCACGTGGGGATCACGGCGGGATTCGAACCCGCTCCCGCCTATGCTCTCAAGCAATTAGCGGAGTGGTGTCTTATCCACTCAGCCACGGTGGGCCACTATTGCTTCCTCTAATACCCAGATACTCAAATTTAACCAGCTGCGCTTAGAATCATGCTCATAACAGATAACATTTATATGTGAAAGTAATGATATATGCAGAAGTCGTGTACTCATATTTAATTTTTTGTCCAAAGTACAGTAACTCAGTTTTCAGTAATAGACGTGGAAGATTTCGATTAAACTAACCAGAAAAGTTAACAAACATTGACTTCCTGATTTGATTTTATTCAAAATCGTCTTAACCAACCAAAGTTAATGTCCGGGTTCCAGATAAATTTTTCTCTGTTAGTAAAATTAGATTGACCAATCAGTAGCCTCCATCCTTGCAGACTTTTCGGTGTTTACTGCAAACATCAAAAAGTTCGCAAAAATGCAGGCTTCTGGTTGATCAATCTCATCTCGCTAATAGCGAAAATTCTATCTTGATCCCGGCCTATTCAACGCCCTTTAAATATTCGAGAAAGCCTTCACACGCGTCAGGAAAACGTCACACAAAGCAGGCAAAACAAAGAAGAAAAATCCTTCATTGGCTCGTTCATATCCACGAGCCAAGGAATGATTTCGCCTTTTGCCTGTTTGTGTGATATTTTCGTGACGCGTGTCAAGACTTTCTCAAATATCTAGGGGGCGTTGGCTTTCACCACCCAAAGACTTTTAAGATACTAGACTGGCAATTCTTCGGCCACTCCCATTCAAAAGCATGTCAGCCATCTGAAATGATTTGAAGTAAATTGAAACACCTGAACCGCGAGGTTTATACGTCAGCTGTGAGTTATTTACCATTAAGTGCTACGGCTAGATGAGCTTAAAAATTTAATTTTATCAATATATATGACGTTTATGGCATATTTTTTACATGAAGCTATTTTTTATATCTAAATATGCGTTATAAATATTGAATTTTCAGAAATAAAGTTAATTAAGGCGATTTATTAATAATTTTATGGATGATATGTTTGAAAAAGAGTATCTAATTTTAACATGCCTTATGAACCGAAATAAAAGCGAAATTTATATGGAAACAGATTGTTAAAGATTATAATTCCACCTTTTTTTAAGTTTGACTTACAAAAGTAACTGTTAGGGATGTTTAGTTTAAAGGTAGCAACTGTAAGATAATATAGTAATTTATAACATTTTAAATTACTTGTAAAGAAATCTACATTTTTTAAACTAATTTTTATGCAAAAAGGTAATAAAAAAATGCATATTAATGAAAGTAACACTATATTTTTATCTTTGGAGGATGTTTTTTGAAATATTTACTTGCTATGCGAAAAAAACAAAAAAAAATGATGAATAATAAAGTTTTTTTTTTCTTTTTAAGGCCTAAATGAAATAGGGTAGACTAATACTTAATAATCCGCAATAAAGAATACACTGATAAAAGCATTTTCTTAGGTAAATTAAAATATAAAACATATGTACTTCCGTACAACAGCTGTGATCAAAAAACCCCAGCTAGACTGACAGTTTTCCAGTCTATGTGTGTTAAAGGTCTTTGTCACCACGATGAAGCTATGAAAGGGGAGGAGCAGACATGTCAATATTCCCGTGTGAAAAACCAGATACCAAAAAAAAAAAAAACAAGTTCTTTAAACTACAGCGTCTAGATTACCTAGTGTGGAAATATGCTATCCAAACAGTGCTAAAAAATTTTATCCCTTAAATGTGCGACGATACTGCTAAAATGCCAAGTGGCGATCGCAGCGACATCTGCGGGATTTTCGTATTACTAGTATTACATTGTATAGAGTAGCAATACCTTGCAGTTGTAGAAAATATCCTGCAGATGTCGCTGCGATCTGTATATTGCAGCAGCATCGTTGCATATTTAAGGGATACAATATTTTAGCTCTTTTTTAAGTATTACAGAGATAGCCGATTTCCACACTATGTATTCTAGTCGCTATACTTTAAACCCTTATCTCTCTTGATTTTGACCGATGGCAGCCCATTTAGCAGTCTCCAGATGCTGCTATATATTGCGGACGCCGGAGGGAGGGTGTTAGCGCAACCAATGACATAATAGGCCAATTCATGACGTGTAAAAGTCACACGGAGTTGGATCATCTTTACACGATGATTAGTACAACGCGGCGCGCCGATTTTTTTGTGTACATTGCCGTGTACCGATAATGAACTCAGTGTGACGTGATGAGCTGGCCACAGTTTAGGAACAGCTTCAAATGACGTCATCTATATCTACTAGGAGGCAAACGAAAAAAGCAGGCTACTGCGGTGCTACAGCATCTAGAATATAGTGTGGAAATCGGCTATCCCAGTAATACTTAAAACAAAGACTTTTAAGACACATAGACCGGCAAACTGTTAGTTTAACTGAGGATTTTTGATCACAGCTGTTGTACGGCACTTTATATGTTTTATATTTTAATTTACCTAAGAAAATGTTTTTATTAGCGTATTTTTTCATTGCCGTTCATTACGTATTAGTCTACCCTATTTCATTTAGGCCTTACAAAAAAAAAAAAAAAAAAAAAAACCTTATTATTCATCATTTTTTTTTTGTTTTTCTCATATAGCAAGTAAGTATTTCAAAAAACATCCTCCAAGGATAAAAATATAGTGTTACTTTAATTAATGTGCATTTTTTAAATTACCTTCTTGCATAAAAAATAGTTTAAAAAACGCAAATTTCTTTAGAAGTAATTTAAAATTTTGTGAATTGCTATATTTTGTTACAGTTGATACCTTTTTCCATCCCAATTACTTTTGTAAGTCAAACTTAAACTAGTCGGATGTACCAATCCCAAAACTTTCTTCTATCTCATACATGTTAATACTTCAAAATTCGCTATCACACTGCCAAAATTAAATGGCAATCTATGCATCTCATGAGGATTCTAACGATATGAAATTCCGTGCATTAGTTCTTGAGATATGACTATCGCTGAAATCGTCTAAATTCAGCAAAATGCTGCCTAGCAGCGCCACCTATTGGGTGATTTATACCAAATCCTAATCAGCAACAATTTATGTCAACGTCTGACTGAATCTGAAGTTTGGAGAAAATCCGTACATTAGTTTTTGAGATAGAGCAATAGCGAAAACCGTGAAAATTTCTGCATAGCAGTGCCACCTATTGGGTGATTAACACCAAAACCTAATTAACAACAACTTGTGTCAACATACAACTAAATCTGCAGTTAGATGAAAATTGGTCCATTATTTCTATTGATAGAGCTATTGAGGCAATCGTGGAAAAGGCGGCAGAGAAGCGCCACCTGTTGGGCGATTTACACCAACACCTAATCAGTAGCAAGTCATATCAAGGACTAACTTAATTTGAAGTTTGATGAAAATCCGTGCGTTAGTTCTTAAGATAGAGCTATTGGGGAAATCGTGTAAATCCTGAAACATTCATCATAACAGCGCCACCTGTTGGGCGATTTACACCAAAACGTAATCATAATAAATTCATATCAAGGACTAACTAAATCTGAAGTTTGATCAAAATCCGTGCATTAGTTCTTGAGATAGAGCTATTGCGAAAATCGTGAAAAATGCAGCATAGCAGCGCCACCTGTTGAGCGATTTACACCAAAAACTAATCAGCATCAATTTGTATTAGGCACTAACAAACGTACAATATGGGGTGCAAATAATAATTATAAAACTAGCTGTAGTACGAACGCACCCCATTTGCCATGTTTGACGAGAAATTTCCAACTTGTTAAGCTTTATTTCCGAAATTTCAATATTTATAATGCATATTTAGATATAAAAAATAGCTTCATGTAAAAACATGTGCCATAAACTTCATATATATTGATAAAAATTAATTTTCAAGCTCATTCTAGCCATAGCACTTAATGGTAAATAACCACAGCTGACGTAGAAACCTCGCGGTTCAGGTGTTTCAGTTTACTTCAGATGGCTGCCATGATTTCGCATGCTTTTGAATAGGAATTGCCGGTCTATGTATCTTAAAAGTCTTTGACTTAAAAAAGTGCTAAAATATTGGATCTCTTAAATTTCAAACGATGCTGAAATCCAATGAGTCGATCACAGCGATATCTGCAGGATATTTCCCAAAACTCCGAGACGATTTAGTCTAGACTTTTGTCTGTAACTTTTGGTAACTTTGGTCTGTAACTTTTTTTTTTTTTTTTACATTTTATTAGCATACATCTGTCTTGTGTGCTTGGCGTCAAACCCGCTGTAATAATACTATGTTTACTTTGAAATTTGAAATATCGCAAATGTCGCTGCGATCAGCTCCCTGGATTACAGCGTCAGTGCACATTTAAGGGATACACCTGTTTAGCAGTTCTTGGGTAGCAAATTTCCACATTATGTATTCTAGACGCTGTAGCGGTGCATTACACGTGTCTGTTTCTTCTTTAAAAAATATCCTGCAGATATCGCTGCAAATGACTGTTTGGAATTTAACATCGTTGTGCATTTAAGGGATTGAGCATTTCCGCACTTTTTTAAGTATTGCTGGGATAGTCGATTTCTACAACATATAATCTAGAGGCTAAAACGGAGATATAGTTTCTAGAAGATATAGTTTAAAAATCGGCTTATTAAAAAGGTGCCAAAAGACTGTATCCCGTAAATGCTGAACGAGGCTGAACGACGAATGTCGATTACAGCAACATACGTTAATTCCAACGTAACTATTTCAAAAGAAATCAATTGAGAAAACGTTTCGCTCAGAGAAGATCTGGAAAATGTTGCTGCTATCGACATTTGTCATTCAGTATTTTTCAATATTTATGGGATTCAATTTTTAGCACTTTTGAAAGCATTACTGGAATAGCCGGTTTCCACACTATGACCGTGATCTAGGTAGATTTTTCTCTGTTATCGTAACGAGATTAACCAATCAGAAGCCAGAATTTTTGCTAACTTTTCACTGTTTGCAAAAATGTACCTGGATCCCGGCCTATATTTCTAGACCTATAACTGAGCTCAGGAAAAGTACAGAAAGCAAACTCCATATTTTGATACATTAAGGCCGGGATCTACACTGTAAAAAATCTGCAGCATTTTCTGCATAGTCACTCCACCACTTTTATAGAAAACGGTTACTTGACTATATTATGGAGCATTCTCATTGGTCAGAGTAGAGACGCTATATAATAGTTGCGGAGTGACTATGCAGCAAATGCTGCAACTTTTTAACAGTGCAATTAGGAACAAGTATGTCTCTATAACGAAGTAGCGACATACGGCCAATAAATGTTTATTGGTAAAAGTGATAAAAACAAATCGTTAAAGGTCTTCGCGAGCGCGTCATTATCGTCAGGCTGATGTATGTCGAATTATTTCCCTAGTCTAATGGACTTTATTCCAAATCCGGGTTCGAGGCTGAAAAAAGTCACGTGATACCGGTAATTTACCCAATGAACTTCTAACTGATAAGAAGGGGGGCTACTACTGCTTTCCAAATGAACTGTTTCACTGGCTGGCAATGGGTTTTTCAATACGTCTACGGAGCCTTCCCTTCTTTACGCTAGACGTTTTTACCTTGACCACGTGATCAAAACGTAGATGGAATATCCTCCATAGAGATCGTCCATGCGCGTATCGTCTAATGGAGGATATTCCAAATATGGGTTCGATGCTGAAAAAGTCACGTGGTACCAGTAATTTACCCAAAGAACTTCTAACTGATAAGAAGGGAAACATGAAACTAGTACTACTTTCTCCCATGAACTATTTCATTGATTAGCGGGGATTTACATTACGTAGACGGAGCCTTCCTTTCTTTAAGCCAGACGTTTTTGCCTTGAGACAAGTGATCATAACGTAGATAGAATATCCTCTATTCAAGAAAGTGGATTGCCGTGCTTTCGACAAAAATTTGAAATGAGCATGCCTCCTGTGCATATAACCCCACTCTTATGTATAAAGGATCTATGTTATGGTGTTGTTTCTGAGCGCTGTTGGTTAAATTTCGATATTTGTGTTTTAGAGTGAGCAATAGAGAAAAGTACTGTTACTATGGAAACAACAACATCTTTAATATTGAAATGTATAGCACAGGAGTTCGGAATCAATGCCTTAATTAGTTTCGAATATGTACTGTTGTTATGACATCAATACCCTTCCTGGATGTGGAAATGCGTAATTGTGTTCAACATAATTGGCCGCAATCTAGATAGATTTTTCGCTGTTAGCTAAACGAGATTCATCAATCAGAAGCCGGCATTTTTGCGAACTTTTCGTTGTTTGCAGAAATGAAGGCTATTGATTGGTGAATCTCGTTTCGCTAACAGCGAAAAATCTATCTGGATGACAGCCTAGATTTCTACAAACATTGCACTTCATCTATGGCACAAAGAAAATGACTCAAAACTTTTATGACATACACTGTTAAAAATCTGCAGCATTTGCTGCATAGTCACTCCACCGCTTTTATAGAAAACGGTTACTTGACTATATTATGGAGCATTCTCACTGGTCAGAGTACAGAGACTCAATAATATTTGCGGAGTGACTATGCAGCAAATGCAGCGCATTTTTAATAGTGTAGATCGGGATCCAGAAACAGCAAAAATTCTCAAACAAGCTGGCTTCTGATTGGTCAAACATTTCGCTAACACCGAAAAATCTATCTGGATCTCGGCCATGGTTTTCTTCGATGAAATCAATGCAAAAGGATAATATAAAAGAATAGTATAAGATTTCTAAAATATTTTGGCGGGTTTATCGCCGTTTGGCATAATTTGTAAACTTTAGAATTAATTAGCAGTTTTTCGCTAATTAAGAATAGAAAATTTGTGTTTTTAAAGCAGAATTTTATAAAAGTACGTAGATTGAGTAAATATCTGTCAATTTTTTTTGTCCATTATTAAGTCTCTACCTTGATTAAAACATAAGGTGCGATGAAGAAAAATAATCGATCATTTTCAGTATCTCGACGTTATTTTAAAAAATCTATATCCCTGTTTATAATTAATTTATGAAGATGCATTTGGTCCCAAATTGAAGATCTTTTTCATTAGGTCCTTCTGGTTTTGATTTTATTTTTCTGCGAGGAAGGGTTCTTTTGATATGGGGAATTTTACGCTGGCATGTTTGGTCGATTTAACATGGAGAAGTTGCCTTCAGAGTAATAAGCAGTTACGGTGTCTTGCCGTTTATTTTTTTGGCGGGGTTAGCATTTTTTTCAGCTTGGCTTGGCAGATCGACCTTCCTGCTTGATAATTGCACTTGTTGAGTACTATTCGCTTTTGATAATTTCTCTCAAAGTAATAAAACTTGCTTTTGCTATTTTATTTCCCCATATGATGGAAGACATATACTTACTTTTTTTCCAATTAACTATTTTGATAAAGTCAGCAGAATTTCCTACAATTGCCTTATTAGGACGAACTTCATTCTACACATTTCGTTATACAACGACGTAAATTAAGTCAACATCATCCTTGCCAGAAACATTTGAAGAAATATCTGCAATTAAGTTAATTGAGAAAGAAGACTGATTTATTCCTGGCATATTTGCTGTGTTGTAATTTCCTTTAAATCAGAATGCACAACCATATCAAAAATGGAAAAATGGATACAATGTTTGAAAATATATTCCGTCTGTGGAAATTTTACGCATACATTCATTTACAATTAAATTCTTTAAACAAAAAAGTATTCTCTAAGAAAATTTCACCTACAATTGATGAAATTATTCATCATTTTTCACGCCTAGCTAATGTAGGACTTGATGAAGGATGTCCACTTATTATATTTTTATCATCATAAAAGTCTCCAGAGCGGTGGAGTCAAAGATTTTTTTTTTGTTGTTACAGAATGTGAGATTAGCTTGTTTTCTATTTTTTTATTTTCTTAATGTTGCCTTTATCTTGCTGAAACTTTTGCTGTGTCTCCTTTACTTTATCATAATATATTTTGTTTCTTTTCTTACTCAGTTCAATATATTCAATTTCATTCTGTTTTTCTATACAAATTTTGGCACTTATTAGATTTTTTCCTGCTCTTTAAAACAATGTCGTGCATAAGAAACAACATTAAAATCTTCGGAATCCTTTACACAAGTGTTACTATAAAAATTTCTGCAGATCATCCAGCAGAATTTAGTAAACGCAGCTTTTTAAAGCCTGTGAAAGACAATTTCTTCAAACGAAAAAGAATCACACAAAACAGCCACAACTTGAATTGTTTTAATCTATTTTTAATCACTTGTTATGATTATTTTAAACAATTTTAAGTAATAATTAAAATGAAGAAAAATAAATACCTTCATTTAAAATAACATGAGTAAAGATAACTTTCTTGCTTATAATTTACAAAATACTCTTAGTTATTGCTCAAACTATTTCAAGAACTGGTCTAATGACAGAGAAAACAACTAAACGTCATGCACTGTGTTTGTTTTGGTTGTAACACAGTTTTATGTCACACAATGGACAAAAGTGTTATGTGTTACTCTTGCGATACAGACATTTATTACTCGTGTGGCAACACCCAGATCCTGTTCCATGTATAACATAAAGAATATTTAATGTAAATCTGTCTTCTACCTGCAAATCAGATAGTTAGAAATTTTGGGTAAATTTTTTAAGTAGATTTTCTAGAATTAAAACTTTAGTATCTGTTACTCTTGTGACATTTAATTATCAGTTATTAAATAAAGTTAAAATTGCATTTAATATCTTAGATAAAAGCTTTTAACTACGCAAATCTGACAGATATAGTAATAATTTTTTTTTATGCATAATAATTTCAGTTAATGAACAGAAATAAGAAAAAAAAAAAAACACGCAACTCAATAAATGGGCTTGTTTAATGAATTTTAATACTGTCAGTTTCCAGCCGATTTCTGTTGTAAACTTATTCTTATAAAACTAAAACTTAAAAATTCATTTCCATCAACTCTTTAGCCTTAAATTGATGTTTCACACTTATATTGCCGTTTAAAATATTTTTTCAGCAAAAAACTTTCTATTGCCGTAGACTCCCTACGCACTTAAAATAAGTACAAAAATTACTACAAAAATAGTAAACAAAAATCCTCAAATATTAAATATTTTCTACATTTTACTTCGAATAATTTAATTTTTTGCCAAACACACTCATAGCTTTCCTTTTAACTATCGAACCACAGAATCTGTAATATTCGTAATCATGAATCTCCCAAACTTTTAAAGAGAGAAACACTAGCTTATTAATACAGATCTCCACACTGAACAAACTAAAGATCCTTTGTATGTGACTGGTTATTAAAAGAAATAAAATTGTTTGATCATGAAGATTTCGGAAAAACGCGAATAGCCAAACATCTTAATGAGTCTGCCATCATTTCCAAGCTAATTTTTCTTGGCTTATCTCATTCGTCGAATCGAATTCGACCGTCTCTGAAAAAATAGTTTGACATAGTTTGAACAAACCTTCTCTCTGAGTTTGTACATTGTGCATATGTAGTCACTCTCTTAGATAGGTATCATGTAAAAAACTAAACCATCTTCGTCGATTTCCTACAACAACAATAGAATTTATGAGATTTATGAAACCGAAAAACCTTTTCTTACACAAATATTGACGTCACCTACGAGTTTACAAAAAATATATAATTTTTTATCCAAACAGCGAACTTATCCATATATATTATAATATACTTATATTCATCTGATACCAATATTTCAGGCATTATTATCGTCATTAGAATATAGACATATTTTTCTTATCTTTTATTACATAATATTACGTAGGTGCACTTATATTGGTATACAGAGTGTAATATGTTATCTATCGTCGACCTTTAATTTCTTAACCGTTGGTCGCAGACATATAGTTCCACATACAAAAACGTTTGAAATGAGGTAAATATTCATGTTGTGGCATTATTTAAAGTAAAAAACTAATTTTGTAAAAATTACGAAATCGAAATTTTTATACGGTCCCCCAGTCCCTATAGTTATATTTAGTAAAAGTTTACTTATATCATAACAGATATAACACAAAAAGTTGACATTTGTACTACAAAAATTGACACAGTTATTAAATTTCAAAGTTTGAGATTTTTTCGATGATTTTCTCTTTCAATGAGGGATCAGTTAAAAGTTGAATTAAAGTAATTCGAGATCAAAATCAGGGTACAATGTCCTTTTTACGGCGAAACTACCTTTAGCCGGTATCGCCAAATTGGGGTATCACCAAAGAGGGTTATTTCATTAAAACTTTTTAGCTGACTGTTAGGGGTCGTATACAAAGCGAAGAATGAAATATTGAAACTAAACAGAAAAATAAATATTAATTTATTATAACAATAGAAAATGGTCTAGTATAAAAAATGAATACATCAAACGCCGGAATCTGCTTCAGATACTTCTCTAAATGTTCATCATTGGTGGCAATGCACAACTGAATGCGTGACAGTACTGAGTCCTGGACACGTTAGTGTACAGCAGGTGTGCAAACTGTGAAACAATCAAGGATGATGCTCTGCTTCAGATAAACCAGAGAAGTGGTCTCAGTCACATAGACTTATGCCTTGATGTAACCCCAGAGGTAGAAGTCCATAGGAGTCAAGTCCAACGAACGCGGACCACTATACCACTCTACCGGACCACCATATCCAAGAAACTATTGACCGAATTCTCTGGCCAGATACGCCCGGACGTTTGATGTTTTATGTGGAGAGGGCCCCATCAGGTTGAAACAACACCCATCATGCATGTCAGATAGGCAGCTCTTCATACAAGTGACGTACCGTGTTTTGTAGCAGATGCAGATAACGATCGCCCGTTAAGGTCCTATCGTAGGAGATGGGTCCAACAATCTGGTTTCCCCATATACCGCACCACACGTGTCGAACTGTGCGAGCGATGTGAATATTTTCCAGAGACCAGTAATGCACATTGTTCACGTTCACTATGCCACCCCGTATAAACATTGACTCATCTGTCCACAGAATGTCGCAAAGGAGCGACGAATTTTGCTCTAAGGTGTTGAGCATGAAAGTACAATTATCAAATCGTCGTGCGTGGTCTCACAGCATCAATGCTTGCATCAGTGTCAGATGGCACGGATGCGCATCATGTGTATGTAACAAATGTCAGACATGCTGACCACATGCCTCGCTTATTTCCGCAGTGCTCAGTTGTGGAATTAAAAGGGTGAATCCCAGTCCCTCCTTCGGTGTCACTTTAACATTACACCTTACCCGTCTACTGTTCTGGGTTGTGGTGAAACAGAGTCGGTCTCTTAAAAATGGTGCAATGCATTAGTTATAGTTTCATGCGTTTGATGTAGATCCTTAGGGAAGCGTTCTGAATAAGCGCTCGCAGCCTCTCTGGCATATTTTTGACATTCACCATAAATAAGTATCATTTCGGCATATTGCATGTATGCGTAGCTTGCCATCACGATCTCAGCGGTGACTAGCACGTCTTCTGCTAGATGGCTCGTCTTTTATCCCGAACGTGTGGCGCTGCGGTACTATTGTAATTTGCATAATCCCAATTTTCGTTATAGCCCGGCTGGTCGTTTGCATTCCGCTGCCATTTATCTAGTTCTTAGTGAGTATGTTTTATTTTCCGGTTGTCGATTCTCCCTACTTTGACGTTTGAAAGTTGTTCGACCCATAAGAGCGTAAAACAAGACTTTGAGGAGTATCTCAAGCAGATTCGGAAGTTTGACGTATTTATTTTTTATAGTAGACCGTTTTCTAATATTATAATAAACTGATATTTATTTCTCTGTTTAATTTCAATATTATTTCATTCATCGCTTTGTATACGACCCCTAAAAGTCAGCTAAAATTTTTAAATGAAATAACCCTCTTTGGTGATACCCCAATTTGCCGATACTGGCTAAAGGCGGTTTCGACGTAAAAAGGATATTGCACCCTGATTTTGATCTCGAATTACTTTAATTCATCTTTTAACTGATCCTTCATTGAAAGACAAAATCATGCGAAAAAATCTCAAACTTTTAAATTTAATAATTGTGTCAATTTTGTAGTACAGATGTCAAACTTTTTCGTTATACCTGTTATGATATAAGTAAACTTTTACTAAATATAATTATAGGGACTGGGGGACCGTATGAAAAGTTAGGTTTCGTATTTTTTATAAAATCGATTTTTTAATTTAAATAATGCCACAACATGAATATTTACCTCATTTCAAAAGTTTTTGTAATTGGAACTATATGTCTACAACCAACGACTGAGAAATTAAAGGTCGGCGATAGATAAAATTTAGCGGTGTGGATTGATTCTCTAGTGCTACACTGTTCCATCACTGATACATAAATAATATTTTTTTTGTATGCATTTAAAGTTTATAGCAAAATAATAATAGTAATAATACATAAGATGCATTTGCAAAATAAAATTTCACAAATACAGTATTGAATGCAAAATAACGTAAGTAAGAAGCAAAAATTGAAAGTAATTGCATCTCTTGCATTACTTATAAATGAAATTTCTAAATATAATAATTAAAAAAATGCGAGTAATATCTTTCGTTTTTGACATATTAATACTGAAAGTATAATTAATTTTCTTGACTAATTATTTCTTCTGTGTATTGTTTTAAAAGAAATCCCTGACATTTGTGATATTAAATATGAGGTGAATAATTAACAAATAATGATGAATAATTAATGTAGTAATTTCAAATTAACTTTTAACTAAATCTCTCTAATTATTTTTTTCTAAAACAATTCCTTTTAAATGACTAATTAAAATATTAAAAGGAAAAGTCTTTGCTATTTCTTTTAAATACTTCAGATTAAACATGGCACTTTAATCACAAAAAATCATTTATTTTAATGATAAATGACTAAGACTAAGTACAATTGTATAACATTTTAATTAATTTGGTTTTTTTGTTTAATATTTCTTTTAAAATTTTCTTTTGAATAGTATCAACAGTACTGACAAATTTCAGTAGATATAAGGAAAATTCCACCTTCGGTGTATCTTATTGTTTAAGATAAATTTTTATAAGTTATTTATAAAATTATATGATATGATACGTTATTCATATAACTATATGATATGTTAGATTATATGGTTAAATTATATATTACATAATACAAGGTTATTTATAAAATGAAAAATAATGTTATATGTTATGTAACTCAATTATATGATTCAATTATATGACAGTTGTTCGATTTATATTATATATTTTCATTATGGTTTTGTTTGGAACATATTTTTACAACTAAATTTTAAGCTTTAATTCACAAATTACTCCGCATGTTCTTCAATGGGAACAACAAATGGTTTAAACAATTTTTAAATTATTATTGCTGCAAAACATTTGGCTATGAGTACAACAATTTTCTAATAGAAATGTTTGTTTTATTTTTTGACATAAAGCTGCGCTTTTATAAGACAAACATTTTTATTCTGAAATAGTAGTACTACTGAAGTAATCGAAAAATTAAACATCAGTATCAATTACAATTGTAACCCCCCTGTAATTCCCGTTGATTATATTGAAAATAAAATCGTTAGAATATGATTTAAATGTTTGTCAAGAAATAAATGGGTCAATTCCCTGAAAAAAAAAATTATGGGAGATTAAAAAATTTCGCACTGAAGAAAAAGTCTTAAATTTACATTTTAATAAGCATTATTGCATTTTAAGTTTTTTCACAATGAAAATATAATAAAGGAATATACATTATTTAAAAATAGTTTATGTAATATTGTGTATTTTATATTATACTAGCCGCCTTCGCCCCCGCTACGCTGGTCGGTTTTTCTAAAGAAATCTTGAATGAAACAAAATATATCTGTGAATTTGATCATGCGTTTTAAAGCAATATGGACATTTACCTGGTGTATCCAACCGAATTGCTGAAAGCAATATGAATGTCACTACGCTATTATATCTTTGATTGAGTCATACAAAATTTAGACTGTTAAGGGCCTTTAGTTGATCTGTTAGTTTAGGATTCGGTAATGAACAATAGAACAATGTGTAATATACTGAAAGCGTTCATGAAAAATTATCAATGCAAGTCTCATCAGAATCTGTTAATTGAACTTACTGAAAAGGCTGATCGTTCATAATAATTGGGTTCGCCTGATTCTAGAACTTTCATCTATAATTCTACAATCAAGCAACCTAACAACCAAGCAACGGCAAAATGATATGTGCCTTATTCTAAAACATTCACTGAAAAATTAACTAACCGATGAAATTGCATCAAAATTCACTTAGCAGAATCTTTTAAACCGGAAAATATACCGAAACCTTCCCTAAAAATAATCTAACTAGTAAATCTGCAGATCAAGAGCCTCAACGTCATCTCTGCAACTCATTGTTTTTATCAAACTTTGCGTAATATTAATCTTTCTACAAAAACAAAATTTAAACTATTTAAATTACACAAACATTTATAAAAGGAAAAAAAATATTTCGATGGTTTCAGACATTAAAAGCGTTAAATTAAACGCGTTGTTATGTAAGGATATTCTGAAATTCTCACGAGCTACTTATTCTAGTAATTTTTATATAATAAAGCAAATTTCTTCAGGGGGGCTCTGCCCCCCTGAACCCCCCGTTGTGTAATTTATTTTGCATTTGTAATTTTCTACTGATTGAGTTAATGATTACCCTATATCTTAGATTTCTTTTTACACTGCGATTTATAAGGATAAGCAATAATTCGGTCAAGCATTTTACGTTATCCTAATATCCATACAGCAGTATTTACTTGCCTGCTAACCACAAATACCTGTATCTAATGGATAAAGAACTTTTGGAAATGTAAACTGAAACATCTAATTTAGAAATCTAATACCTTTATAAATTTTGTTTATAAAAAAATAATTTTGATTACCATTCTGCAATATTTATATCTAAGATCTAGTCTAAATATCAAAAAATGTACTCGATAGCATTAACTTACTAAAATCACCCTAAAGTAGGGGGGCTTCTAAACCTAACAGTTAATAATTCATCATCGTTAAATAGATAAACATGATTTGGCCCCTTTAAGTATTTTTTGTGATTTTCTTTTAATAGTATCTACATTTAATTTAAAATCGTGATGTTACAAATACCGTTGAAATTTGACGCAAATCTATGTTCAGGTCAAATTACGAAAGGTTAACTAACATTTCATTTCCCTTAGCCGGACTTTCTGTTTCATTTTTCGTAATAAGGATTATTTTAATAATTTAATTTATTTTACACTCTACAAGCTGTTACACGGACGTTGTTCACGTAGCATTAAAATAGAGATAAATGCATTAAGTAACACATTTCACTCCCCACCAGACATACCAAGTCTCAAGCTTTTTGCACATCACTATTATCTTAGAGAAAATGTTCTTTTAAATCGCGCAAATGTTTCAATTAAATAAAGTAACATTTTCTATATTAAAATACTGGTATCCAGAACGCCGGAGGCTTGGCAGCTCTGCTCCTCTTAATAAAAACATATATGATTAACCAACACTTTATCACATTTTATAGGAGACAATACGGAATTTCTTATTTGTATGGCATTACATATATTTCAGTCATAAAAATGCAAAATTTTGTGCCAATTAATGCACGCAATTGCGAAAATGAAATCGCAAAGAATGAGAAAAGGAAGGCCAAGTAAAATCGTGTAAATCGAGGAATCTTTCTTCGTAGTGCTGGGAAAATACTGCTACAAAAACTATTTTAGGTGGTATTTGGTGTGAAATGTTTATATGTATTCATTCCTGTCCTATATATCCTTTTTTTATTTTTTATTTGCTTATTCCATTTTTCTTTTGCACGTGAAAATCTTACAAATTAAAATTAACTCTTTGGGAGAAATTGTTATTCATTTTTTTTTGGCAACAATAAAGTTTATAAAATTTAACAGAATAATGTCAGTTTATTCTGTATGAAAATAACGAACTTTTTCATTTATAATCAAATAGTTGAATAAATAAATGAAAATATTATTCTATATAGTATATAAATACTATTTTCATTTCTGCGTTTAAATAAATCTATGCAAATATCTATACAAAGGCATTCATTAATTCATTCCTTTTGCTTTGATTTGACTTCAAAAAACCATACATACTTTCACATTTATGATATTTTTAGATGAGATGCTGTTGTTACGCAACGGTTAAAAGAAAAAATGAAATATAAGTAAATTCATAAAATAAAATGTTTTATATTATTCGAACACATGTATAAAATTCTATCATAAGTTATACACCTAATTTAAAAGCTCTGACAAATGTTTTGACAAAATTGCAAGCTAATAAGAATAATTTAATACTCTTATTTAAAAATTTCAGCATCCAAAATTTACCATTTAAATCTATTATTCATATGAGCGATTTCTTTCAACAAATGAAAATTTGAAAATCGTCTGACTTCCCATAGAAAAGCATTATATCACAAAATAAAATGTTCTGTATATTCCGAACGAATGAACCAAATTTAACCCAAAACTATACAGCTAAATCCGGGGAGCTCATCAACATGCCCAGGGAATTTCAAGCCGATCGGATGCTTTTTGCGGCAGTTATCGCGGAACAGACAGACAGACTAACGGAAACCAAAACTTTTCGTGTCTCCACAGTAAGCCTTCACTGACGTTTCGGCAATTAACAGTTTAAATCCCATAAAAATTCATTCAGTGGAACCTTTAAAAAAAGCAAATCTTTCAAAATTGGGTTAATCTGATTTAAAACTTTCCCCATAACTAGTAAATCTGCAGATCAAGAGCCTCAACGTCATCTCTGCAACTCATTGTTTTTATCAAACTTTGCGTAATATTAATCTTTCTACAAAAACAAAATTTAAACTATTTAAATTACACAAACATTTATAAAAGGAAAAAAATATTTCGATGGTTTCAGACATTAAAAGCGTTAAATTAAACACGTTGTTATGTAAGGATATTCTGAAATTCTCACGAGCTACTTATTCTAGTAATTTTTATATAATAAAGCAAATTTCTTCAGGGGGGCTCTGCCACCCTGAACCCCCCGTTGTGTAATTTATTTTGCATTTGTAATTTTCTACTGATTGAGTTAATGATTACCCTATATCTTAGATTTCTTTTTACACTGCGATTTATAAGGATAAGCAATAATTCGGTCAAGCATTTTACGTTATCCTAATATCCATACAGCAGTATTTACTTGCCTGCTAACCACAAATACCTGTATCTAATGGATAAAGAACTTTTGGAAATGTAAACTGAAACATCTAATTTAGAAATCTAATACCTTTATAAATTTTGTTTATAAAAAAATAATTTTGATTACCATTCTGCAATATTTATATCTAAGATCTAATCTAAATATCAAAAAATGTACTCGATAGCATTAACTTACTAAAATCACCCTAAAGTAGGGGGGCTTCTAAACCTAACAGTTAATAATTCATCATCATTAAATAGATAAACATGATTTGGCGCCTTTAAGTATTTTTTGTGATTTTCTTTTAATAGTATCTACATTTAATTTAAAATCGTGATGTTACAAATACCGTTGAAATTTGACGCAAACCTATGTTCAGGTCAAATTACGAAAGGTTAACTAACATTTCATTTCCCTTAGCCGGACTTTCTGTTTCATTTTTCGTAATAAGGATTATTTTAATAATTTAATTTATTTTACACTCTACAAGCTGTTAGACGTTGTTCACGTAGCATTAAAATAGAGATAAATGCATTAAGTAAAACATTTCACTCCCCACCAGACATACCAAGTCTCAAGCTTTTTGCACATCACTATTATCTTATAGAAAATGTTCTTTTAAATCGCGCAAATGTTTCAATTAAATAAAGTAACATTTTCTGTATTAAAATACTGGTATCCAGAACGCCGGAGGCTTGGCAGCTCTGCTCCTCTTAATAAAAACATATATGATTAACCAACACTTTATCACATTTTATAGGAGACAATACGGAATTTCTTATTTGTATGGCCTTACATATATCACAGTCATAAAAATGTAAAATTTTGTGCCAATTAATGCACGCAATTGCGAAAATGAAATCGCAAAGAATGAGAAAAGGAAGGCCAAGTAAAATCGTGTAAATCGAGGAATCTTTCTTCGTAGTGCTGGGAAAATACTGCTACAAAAACTATTTTAGGTGGTATTTGGTGTGAAATGTTTATATGTATTCATTCCTGTCCTATATATCCTTTTTTTTTATTTTTTATTTGCTTATTCCAATTTTCTTTTGCACGTGAAAATCTTACAAATTAAAATTAACTCTTTGGGAGAAATTGTTATTCATTTTTTTTTGGCAAAAATAAAGTTTATAAAATTTAACAGAATAATGTCAGTTTATTCTGTGTGAAAATAACGAACTTTTTCATTTATAATCAAATAGTTGAATAAATAAATGAAAATACTATTCTATATAGTATATAAATACTATTTTCATTTCTGCGTTTAAATAAATCTATATGCAAATATCTATACAAAGGCATTCATTAATTCATTCCTTTTGCTTTGATTTGACTTCAAAAAACCATACATACTTTCACATTTATGATATTTTTAGATGAGATGCTGTTGCTACGCAACGGTTAAAAGAAAAAAAATGAAATATAAGTAAATTCATAAAATAAAATGTTTTATATTATTCGAACACATGTATAAAATTCTATCATAAGTTATACACCTAATTTAAAAGCTCATGAAAAATGACAAATGTTTTGACAAAATTGCAAACTAATAAGAATAATTTAATACTTTTATTTAAAAATTTCAGCATCCAAAATTTACCATTTAAATCTATTATTCATATGAGCGATTTTTTTCAACAAATGAAAATTTGAAAATCGTCTGACTTCCTATAGAAAAGCATTATATCACAAAATAAAATGTTCTGTATATTCCGAACGAATGAACCAAATTTAACCCAAAACTATACAGCTAAATCCGGGGAGCTCATCAACATGCCCAGGGAATTTCAAGCCGATCGGATGCTTTTTGCGGCAGTTATCGCGGAACAGACAGACAGACTAACAGACAGACAGACTAACGGAAACCAAAACTTTTCGTGTCTCCACAGTAAGCCTTCACTGACGTTTCGGCAATAATTATTTAACTAAGCAATGTAGAACGTTATGTTTTATATTAACATCTTTTCTGAAAAATTATCTAACTAACAATGTAAGTCCCGTCAAAATCTATTCAGCAGAACTCAAGATATAAGCTGCCGGAATGAAATTTCTCTTTGCATTATATATATATATATATATATTGAGATAGTTAAATATAACTTTCATAATCGCGTTAACCTGATTATAGAACTTTCTGAGAGGTAGGGATAGGTATATACTGCATCACTTCTGAATTTTTTAAGGAACTGAGCTCAACTTCCATAACTATAGCATATATACTCTCTAGTATACCCTATCTCTGTAGCATATATCTTCCAATTTTCTTTACTCTACCACTGAGAACTTTTTCCGCATAGCTCCGTAACTAAACAACACAGAATGATATGATAAATATTGAAAAAAATCCTTGAAATATTATCTAACTTTCTGTGCATTTAATTAGTTGACTTGAAATCTTTCATAATCGAGTTCACCTAATTTTAGAACTCCCGTAGCAACTTAGAATGATGGTTTTTACATTCAGTGTAAGTTCTACAAAATTCTGTTCAGTAGAATCTGAGTTATAGTCATATTTACACCATTTATTGCTCATTAAACCTTTTTCTTTTACATTTGAAATAAAATCAGTAACTGTTTTGGTATGCCTGTTATGCCAACATCATTGTCACCAAGCGTAATAGTTGGCACAGAAATGAAATGATACATTTGAAAAGAAAAATAATTTTGTTGATAAAAAAAAAATGAGCATTTAAAAAATATAACTTTTGAAAATTACAGACTTTGACCTACCATTTTTTTTTAAATCATTAGAAATAATGGTACTACTTGGTTATCCCGTCGACCAAAAATCTATTGCCAAGCTATAAGATTAAATGCCAATAATGGTTCATCGTAAATGTCGCGTTCACTTGACTTTAAGCAAGTTACACGTATTTACGTCATCAGGTAATTTTTATTTCGACGTTTTAAATGTATTTTTATTAATGCTATACTAATTTATTTGTTCCTTCGTTATTTAAATTAAAAATTATGTCAATTTGTAAAATTTGGCGAGTGGTTTGGCGATTTATATAATTTGGTGAAATTGGTCGACGGTTACCAAAATAAATACTTAAAATATAAGAATAAATAAATATTTTGCAAGCAATAAAATATAGTCAATTTAAACTGCAGTCTTGAAATTGTAAACGTCTTTTACTACTGAAGCATGGCTTATGTTATACGTATGCCTCACATTGCAGTAAACATTTCGTTCTTTCAATGAAGACATTCATGGTTTTTTGAACAAAACATTTTTATATGTATAATTCCTAACTTCTGAAATAATTTTATTGTAGCTTCCTCATCATCAGATAACTGCGAAATGGTAAAATCTATATCAGTATCAGTAATAAATGTTTTCTATTCAAAAAATAACAAATTAAAAAGTTTTGCGAGGTTATCAAGAAATAAAATAAATTCCATCATTAAAAATTCCTGCATAAAAATATTCACGTTCAATAATTAGCAAATGTTAATGTGTGGATCGCAATAAAAATCGTTTGCACGATTAGGGTTGAAATAAATGGCGCGATACCATACATTTTGGCATGGTATCGCCACGAAAATTAGAACGAAAAAGTATTTTTTTTTTTTTTTAGTTTTTGAGGCGTTTGATTTTTTTTTTTTCTAATTGACGAAGTTGTTTTTATTTAACCAAAAGGATTGGTTAAAAAATATCCAATTTGAATTTTTTCCCCTGCTATAGTAACAGAATTAAAAGAATGAGCTTTTAGAAATTATTGCTTGAAAAATTCAGGTTTTGGTGCCAAAGATAGTGCCAAATTAGAAAAATATGAAATATCTCTCGAAATATTGGGCTTAAAAGAATTTAGTTAGTACCATTCGATTCAGCATACAAAAATACACCAAAATATGTTATCAGTTGAAAAATAACTATAAAATCAGATTTTTAAAGAAGAATTTTTTTAATGTTCGTTCTCTTTTTTACCCCCCTTAGGGTTGGAATTTTGCAAAATCCTTTCTTAGCGACACTCTATATCATAAGAAGTACTTTTACCCCGATTTTCAAGATTTTAGGTTCAGTAGTTTTGGCTGCGCGTTGATTAATACAAAATCCACACTTTCTTTTATATATATTGATAATTAATACTACATAATTGATAGTACTACATAATTAATTTAATACTATATATTTAATACTATGTATTAGGGTGGAGCGCTCGCCTATGGGGAAAAAAAAATCTTCAAATCAAAATTGGCCGGTGTGGGAAAGTTGCTCTATCAGATCCTCATTCTGAATATAAAGTATCTTTGAAAAATATTAATATTAAATACTGCCCCAAGGTCATTGAATATTGAGAAAAAGCGTAAAAGCGCTCGGCTATGGAAAATAATTTTATTTTTTTCTTCAAATCAGAATGAGGCGGTGTGGGAAAGTTGCTCTATCATATCCTAATTCTGAATAAAAAATATCTTTGAAAAATATTAATATTAAATACTGCCCCAAGGTCATTGAATATTGAGAAAAAACGTAAAAGTTGTGCATTTTCCTATTTTTTTTCCTCAAATATACAAACTATTTTATTAATTTAATTTAAAAAGATGATCATCGAATTATCATTGTTGTTATTATAAATGTTTAGTAAAATTATGTAATATTTATATCAAATTCGCTTTTATTATGCTTACTCAACGACTATACTTTTTTTAATATATGAAATTTGGGTAATTGTAATTGTTTTATATTTTTTACTTAACCTGCGTAAAAAATATAATTTGAAATTATTCTTAATGAACTATAGTAATAAGATAAAAATAATTTACTATTGCAATTTACAAGCAACGAAGTTACCATTTTATAGTAGTCCATACTGTTTTTTGGTTTTAAAAACTGCCTTTTTTTCCGAGACTCCAGACAAGTTTTAATGAACTCAACGCGTCTCAAAGGACCACAAACAGCATAAAAAGCCTCCGTAACAAGTTTCACACATCTTTCAGTGGCTTGATTGTGACAAGGGAATAATTTAATCTTAGGTAAGATGTCTTCATCTATTGCCTTTGGATTTAGGATGCAATTTGTAAGAATATTATGTTCTAAGAACTTAGTTAATGGTGGTTGTATCACGGTCACTTCAGCCCAATTTATAGAATCTATATAGACTTTGGCTTCAAAATTTATCCGTATGTAAAGAATTTCTTGACTTTCGAGATTTTATTGTTCTGCGTAGTGCCAAAGCTCTTACATAGTATGTAAATGTGTTGGCACTACGCATAATAATAAAATCTTGAAAGTGAAGACAATCTTTAGGTACGTTCAAGTTACCTGAGATCACGTATGTAAAGAATTTTTTGACTTTCGAGATTTTATTATTCTGCGCAGTACCACACTTATATAGTATGAATAAGAATAATAATGCTATGCAGAATAATAAAAGTTTCACGAAAATAAACGATCAAGTTACCTGAGAGACCAAAGACTATATCGATTTCATAAATTAGGCTGAAGTGACCGTGACATAACCACCATTAACTAAGTTCTTAGATCATAACATTCTTACAAAGTGTATCCTAAATCCAAAGGCAATAGATGAAGACATATTACTTAAGATTAAACTATTCCCTTGACACAATCAAGCCACTGAAAGATGTGGGAGACTTGTTACGGAGGCTTCTTCTGCTGTTTGTGGACCTTTGAGACGCCATGGATTCATTGAAACGTCTGGAGTCTCGGAAAAAAATGCCAGTTTTTGAAACCAAAAAACAGTATGGACTACTATAAAATGGTAATTTCACTGCTTATAAATAAAACAGTAAATTATTTTTACCTTATTACTATAGTTCTTTAAGAATAATTTCAAATTATATTTTCTTACACAGGTTAAGTAAAATATGTAAAACATTTACAATTACCCAAATTTCATATATTTAAAAAAAATATAGTCGTTGAGTTAGTATAATAATAGCGAATTTGATATAAATATTACATAATTTTACTATAAATATATAATAATTATAATAATAATTCGATGACCATCCTTTTAAATTAAGTTTATAAAATAGTTTGAATATTTGAGGGGAAAAAATGGGAAAATGCACAATTTTTACGTTTTTTCTCAATATTCAATGACATTGGGGCAGTATTTAATATTAATATTTTTAAAATATATTTTTTATTCAGAATTAGGATATGATAGAGCAACTTTCCCACACCGCCCCATTTTGATTAGGAAAAGATTTTTTTTTTCCACAGGCGAGCGCTTTTACGTTTTTTTTTCAATATTCAATGACCTTGGCGCAGTATTTAATATTAATATTTTTCAAAAATATTTCATATTCAGAATGAGGATCTGATATAGCATCTTTCCCACCCGGGCCAATTTTGATTTGAAGAAAAAAAAATTTCGCTCCACCCTACTATGTATTTATGTAACTAAAGAAATGTATGTAGAATAATATAATAAGAAGGTATAAGTAATAAGAAATGTTTTTTGTAAAAATTCTATCCATTTCCGATTTTTATGTTTTTTCTAAGTAAATTGTTTTTGATGTAGCATATAATATCACTTTCAATGAAAAACAAACAAACATTTCATAAAATATAAAAATATAATAAATCCAAGAATGAAAATATACAATAACTATAACGATTATTCTGTTATATATGATTTCGTTCTAGTCCCTCCCCCCCGCAGTTTCTTTTAAAATTCAATTTAATACTTTATTTATTTTAATGTACTATTTTCTTCCAGTGCGGTTCCTAAATTAAATCTAATATTTGAGATGTATATTGCTTGTACTAATAGCTGTCACATTTAAATTAAACTAATTTTTTTAATTACTCATTTACTTTAATAAAATAAAACCAGTAATTCAGTCTTTCCATTCTACTTTGAGATATTTTCTCACATATTTTTGCCCTTAGAAAAAAGTTACGGCTGTCATTTAATACAAAAATATTTTAATTTCTCTGCTACCCATATCTGGTTATATGTCTGGCGCATCATCAAAAGTCCCTTAACTTGCATTCTATTCAGTACATTTACTCTCGCGCGGCACCCTAAAATCCAGACCGTTAAGTTCATATGTATTAGAATGCTGCATATTTTTGTAACAGCTGCAATCTGCAACAGATTCGTGTTCACATCTGTGTCAGCAACCAAATTCACACGCCTTTTGGCTAACGATTCTTTAATTTCAGCCTTTGTCTTTAATCGAAAAGATTTTCCGATATAACTTAAAACGCACTTGTATCCTAAGTACCGTTTGTTTGTTAATCATTTCATTTCCCATACCACAAGAATATTGGAACCTCAAAATATAGTAACCCTACGCAATTCAAATACGTATAATTTCACCAGTTGTGTTTGGCTAATCCTTTGCCAGCCAATGTTTTGTTTTTCCCTTGTGAATGGCGCAAAATACTTGTATATTGGCGATATTGTATCACGCCAAGCACGTGAATTTTAGCTGCGAAGCCACGTCTCTTCTGCTTTTACGCTCGCCTCTGGATGTTGTGCTAAAAAGAGGCTTGTGCTTTGGTCCCCTGTTTGTACCTCTCGCCCGGTGTTTTTTATGATGCAATAAATTCATCTTCCCATATTATATTGGATTTTTTTTTACACTTGCAACTACCTGTTTGTTATTGCGTGTTTAATTTTACGGTCACAAATTTGGGTTTGAGGACAATCTCCTTTACAATAAACGTTTCTGAATCATTCATGTTTCCAGAAAGCGTACTTTATCACGAGAAACCTCAGAAAACAACATATTTTTTCCGATTTATAGAATGATTTAATAAAAGATATCTATTGCTGCCACTATTTTCGGAAAAGATACCGAGTAGTAGTAATAGTGCAATAATCATTTATAACAAACAAGAATACCTTTTTAAAATGCTATTAATTCTCGGTTTAAGAGGTCTCAAGACTCTTAAAATTAGAAAAAATAAAAAAAAAGACCAATTTCAACAATTAATATCTTAAAATGTATATGTTTTTAAAACACAATTTTAATTGAGATAAAAGATATAAGTATGTTAACAGACTATTTGGATGTAAAGAAAAGTTACTGAAAAAAAGAAAGTGGTTGGATTAAAAATTATAATGATATCAGAAAGGAACCCCCCTCCAGAGATATCTAGCGATATCAATTGCGATATCCCCCTTCACCCTAAAATGATATCGTTATATATGCACTGCCCCTATTAGTTAAGCGCTGATTTTTATTCAGTAAAGCATTTTTCTTATCTGAAAAGTTTTGTTTAGAAAGAAACATTTATTCTCATCGTACGTCTTTACATGCTTGAAGGACGTATTCCATGGAAGATTTTTCATTGGAAGATTTTTCCAAAGTTACAACAAAGGTTCTTTATTTATGGGAACCAATGTAAACGCTCTTTCAAATGCATTATATCCGCTTCATCACTCTGTTTTTATAAAATATCTGATTGAAATCTGTCTCTGGACATTTCGGAATTTACATTTTTCAATATTTCAATTGTTACAGTACATTTGTGTAATGCACAAATTTGGACGGAGTTAGGATTTAATGGTAATTTAACATAACATTTATTTTGCATAACATGCACAATAAAGAAATCTACCCTATATATATATAATCCTAATGAAACGACTTTATGAAACGATTCTTTGAAACGACTGATTAAACAACTGATTATGTTTCCCGGCAATTTATCCTAAAATATGGAATACTTTGCGATGAAATTAACACCAAAAATCAATATTGATCCGCAGATTTCAAAACTGGTATTAGAATTTTTAAATTCGAATTAGTTTTCGAAATATTAATTTTTTTTAAATTTTATATACATTTTTTAATAATGGCAACTCAAATTCTAATCAAACAGATATATATATATATATATTATTTCAGAAAAGGTTGATATGGTAACCCGGCTATATTTGTTTATTTGATATTAAAGATTTATTTACTTTTTATTTATTTTTACAAATTATATAAATTATTTTGTTCTATGATTATTAATTTTTTTCTGATATTTTCTTTAGAAAATAATAGAAAATAATTAAGAAATACAGTACTACTTAGTTATTCCGTCGACCAATTTCGTCAAATTATATAAATCGCCAAATTATAAAAATTGACATAATTTTTATTTTAAATAACGAAAGAACAAATAAATTAATATACGATCAACCATTATTGTCATTTAATCTTATAGTTTGGCGACAGATTTTTGGTCGACGGGATATCTAAGGATTACCGAAAATGCATATGTAACTGGTATTTGAAAACGAGGTTTTCGCCGAATTTTCGTAAAAAAATAAAAATCACACCAAACCTGCGGTGCGTATCTGCCCAGATATTACCACTCAAATGAAAAAAAAAAAAAAAAATGTTAACTGGCGAGTTGAAAAAAAGAAGTAATACTTATAATAGTTTTACTTTTAATGTAGTTTTATTCGAATTTTTTTTTTTTTTTATTTTTTAATCAAAATGGAAAACTTACGGTCCCATAATGGCGCGATTTTTTTTCTGACGCCAATGCCATATACGGAACGGACACATAACTGGCGCCAAAGTATCGTTATTTTGCTTGATATGGTAAGCCGGATGTTGCTTTTTATGCTGTTGATGCGTTTCTCAAATTGGCGTCGTTAAAAAATCGCGCCAATATGGGACGTATATGACATCTTTGCCAAACTTTCATATGAACGGCGAAGGGATCAGACCGTGTTTGTTTATGGCAGTTGGTGACTTTAACTATTATAATATAGATGAAATGATGGCGATAAAATAATATTTGGCGACTTATCACCTGTGCCTGGCTAACATTAAAGTACCAAAATGGCACCTAGAGTATAAAAAGCGAAGTGGTCCGCTTGGAACTGTTGATGATAATCACATGACTTAGGCTATTGTTATAGAGATTGTTTTAAAATACCGGGAGACAAAGACTCTGTATACTTAATTTATTTTATTTTAGCTTCTTTTCAAATGTTTAAATGATCCTCTTTAATCAAAAACGAAAACAACCATTGGATGTCTTAACAGCAACTGATTCGCCCTTAAATTTTTGCAATCAAAGGGAATTGAATGGAAACCAGTTTACAGGAATATCTGCACAGCTTTTTTCAGTAGAATTCAATCTTCTCTAATATTTTTAAAACCCATCAGATTAGCGTGTTTTTAGATTTTGCGGTGTCTGAACGGGGGTTGGCGAGCGTAGCTTGCAGTGGGCAGAGCCCCCTAGTTTGTATATATTTATACGTAGGCATTCAAAACCAATGAGTCAAACAAAAACACCTTGCACAAGTGTGTTACATTTTTACCGGTCCTCAGCTACGGCCTTCTTCCTCAGAAAATAAATCCTAATACACTACAAGGAGGTAAAAGACTATCCCCGAGATAGACAAACATTCCTAACGCCCTCTGGATAAGCGCAGAACACGATAAAATTAAATACGTGTTACATTTGTATTTATTATATGTATAGACAGAGCTGTAGTAGAGATCCCGTGGATTTCAAACACATACCGTGATCGGGTAAATTTGTTCTCTCGAGATTGAGTCAAATTTGTGTTAAATTTAAAAGTCGTTTTCGACTAGTAGCTTTGATAGAGTCATCGGGAATTAGTTTTCGGCAATATTATGGCCATGATCCAAATAGATATTTCGCTGTTACCTAAACGAGGTTAACCAATCAAAACCCAGCATTTTTGCAAACAGCGAAAAGTTCGAAAAAATGAAGGCTTCTGATTGGTTAATCGCAATTCGCTAACAGCGAAAAATCTACCTGGATCCCGGCTTAAGTGAAGTTGAGATTTTTACTTCGTATAAAAAAAAAAACTAGATCCACGGGATTTCAGTTTCAGTTATCTCATCATTTAACCCTCTCGCTGCGCAATTGTTTTATTAAAATAGATTCGTGACGAGCGTCTTTTACGAATTTTTATACTTTTGTCACCGGTTTTTCAAAACAAAAAGTTTTGTATTATTTAAATGGGAAAATACTCCGACTAAATAAGCCAAAATTTACAATAAAAAAATAACTGATGGGAATAATCAAGGGGGTATAATTAGACGAAAAATTGCATCCCCGAGAAAATCTAAGGTTGCGCAGAGAGATGGCGAAAGTGACTTTCTTGGGTTTGTGTAGAACGAAAGATGAGGACATTTGGAGTCGAGTTAAGTCAGTGAAATTTTGCGAAAGTATTGTTCCTTCACACTCTTCCATTAATGTAAATTAAAAGACCCGTTCTACTGATGATTCACTGCATACTGTTATAAATAAGTTTTTGCGTTTAATCCTTTATATACTTATTTTAATTCATGAAAATTGTATCTTCTAAAGCATTTTTCGTGAATTTTTTAAACTACATTAGACGATTTACATAATCATTTCATAAGTTTCAGAAGGGTTTTAGAATGTTTGAAGGATTTAAAAGGATTATTTAAACTTCACTTTATAGGGATTTTGTGCAATATTTATAACCTCATTCAAATCTTTTATTTTAAATATTTTTCTTAGTATTTTGTAGTATTAGGAAATGTACAAATATAATGTTCTTACAATAGAAATAGTGAAATATTTCCGAATGAAAAATTCCCTCCCCTCCCCCCCCATTCTATCGCCAAGAAATCTGAAAAGATGCAAAGGCAAAAAAAAAAAAAAATTACCCTCTATTTTTTTTTTTTTGTTGTTGTTGTTTTGTGTAACCAATAATGCGTTTGGAACAAGATAAAGTAATGAACATATAACTGCATTACTATTAATCGATGTATTAAAGGAATTTTATAACAAGTTATTTTAATTATACGTATAAGTACTGTCATTAGATAAAGGGTTGATTAAGGGTCTCATGGCCTTAATGTAAGTTCCCATCCCAAAGGACATGCCAGAACGTGGTCAGATATTTTGTTAAATAGTGTACGTAAATTTCTTAATTTTCTTGTCATACTGTTACATTCATTGTTATGTTAAGGAAACATATTTATATTTCTGTTCTACCTTAATTCATTCATTTTTTTCGCAATCCGTACACATTTTGATATTTTTTTTTATAGAAATATAAACCAATTTTAGCTATTTACAGGTTAAAAATTAGAAAAGTATTAAAATTAAAAACATAGTTTAGAAAATCGTGCTAGTGTGCAAAATTGTGGAAAACATAATTATATATTCTGCAAAATATCCTCTGTGGTAAACATTTGACACTATTAATTAATACCTCCGCAGTAATTAAAATTAATTAAAAATTAAGTAAATAATATAAATGTTGATGACAAATTAAGTAAAATGCTACGTATAATCAAAAATGTCAAAGTGAAAATTCACTGCATTTTAATTAATAATAATAAAAGTCATGTGACTGTCATCAACAGTTTTGTGCTGACCGCTTCGCTTTTTATATGCCAAACGGCCATTTCGGTACTTTCATGTTAGTCGGACGCAGGTGATAAATCGCCAAATATTCTTCCTTCGCTTCATTTCATTAAAAATATAAACCTATCACTCATTTCATTTAACATACATAACTTTCATTTAAAACACATCTTTCATTTACCTCATTTAAAGTACAATAAATAAATAAATAAATAGATATTTTTCCAGTATAGGTTCTTGGCGAGAAAAAAAAATGGGCATCGAATTTTCCAGCAATCTATATCCTATTTCATATGCACAAGCAGTTTTTTTGCATATGCATACAATTGACTTAATCTAAAGAAACCAATAAGCCATTTTTATATAGAAACAGGAGTAATTTATATGTAAACAAATATTGTATATATATATGTGTAAATAAAATGTTTATATGCAAATAAATACGTATAAATAAAAATAGAAGTTCACCAGCTTTGTTTCCATAGCTATTTATATATTTTATCAACGTATTTCACGTTCTGAAGCCCGAATTGCGCCAAGCTTAAAGAAAAATGGGCACAGATGTCATATATATTGGCGCGATTTTTTCCGACGGCAATTTTGCGAAAACATCAACAGCATAAACAACAACGTCCGGGTTACCATATCAAGCAAAATAACGACACTTTGGCGCCAGTTAAGTACTCGTTGCATATATGACATTGGCGTCAGAAAAAAAATCGCGCCAATATGGGGCGTATATGACATCTGTGTCGAAAAATACCAAGGCTCCGGTAATAGAAAAGTATCTAAATAAACAATTAATCGTAATAATAATGACATAAACTAAAATATTTCATTTCAACATCAAAGTACCGTATTATTTCTAATTTACATTCGAATAAATATATATTGCAAGATTTGTTTTCAATTGAAATTAAGTTGACAGCTTTCTATTTCACTTCATAGAGTAAACAAACACAAGAGATTCATTCATCTTATAAACGGTAGAAAATATTAGTCCATTGAGGTAATCATTCGCAAAACAGGCTCTCCAACAATGAATGGACAATATTCTTATGACGTCATAGTAGGTAAATTGGCAGCGCTAACGCTTGTTAACGGCTTGCATTCACGAGGGTTTTATTTTGCTATTTCTCTTAGTTACGTTAGTATATTGTCATATTTATGAACTCAGAAATGAAATCTATAAAAACAAAAGTATATATATCAATTATTTAGTTATTAAGTAATGAAAAAAAATATAAATGCATGATTTGCAAAATTTAAATAAATTTATTAATATTAAAAAATAACATTAAAGTAACAGCATGTTTAAGTAGAATAAGTTTAATTTAGATAATTTATGAACAAATCTCAGTTTAAACACTTGAATTTTCACTCCTTTTTTCAACTACGGAAATTATCAGGTGTAAAAAAAGCCGAAATACGCATAACAACAAAAAAGTATGAAATGTTATCAAGTTCGCAAAGAATTCTTGATTTCTCTATCAGAATCTTTGTACTCGGGGAAGGACTGAGAAAGTCAATTAGTTTCAGAATGAAAGTAATATGACGCAATGTTTAGCATACATTTAAGGGAGACCAAACTGGTCGCCAGAGGCGGCTAGTTAATAATACAGTCCAAACTTTGCTATAAGTTCTGCATACATACAAAACGTTTTGTTTACAGTGTATGATTTGTATCTTCTACAAAATGTTGCATTAAGACCGCACCTTCGAAGTCATCAAGATTTCACTTTTATTTCAATAATATATTTTTGCTTGAACTTGGATTCTGTCGTCTGATGAACAGAATATAACATAATTTTCCAGAGAAAAATATTTACAGATTGATCAATATGTGAGTTTATTTCTTTTTAATTGAATGCAAAAGCGTCCAGGACAGGAAATGGACGCAGGACCTTCAGTGTACAGTGCGGTAACTCTACCAATCTAACTACATGATTATCTTTGTTAGGTATGATTCGCTCAGATAAGAACATTTGGTATGTGACAACGAACTATGACTGTGGCAGATTTATCTGCAACATATCAATTTCACCACCAGTTAGATATGTGGCAGATTTATCTGCAACATATCAGTTTCATACCCCGTTTCTCAAAATCTACTTTAAACAAATAAATTAATTATAGTAATTCTTTTTCCTAAAACAATTCATACTTCTACATTCATTTAGTTTTTTCTTCTTTTCCTTTCACAAAGAACTTTTCTCAACACATATAAAGATTTATGGTTTCAGATATCTTGTTTCACTTATTCAAAATTCTCATTCTCGAGTATTTATTTATTTGTTTCCCTTCCTAACGGTTTTTATTTACATGCAATCACGATCATATTTATTTCTTACAGCTGCTCTTTATTTTAACCGTTCTTTTTCTAACGTATTTCATTTGCGCTATAAATAAACTACTCTCATTTCCTATTAGAACTTGACGGGTAAAAAAAATGAAATAAAGAAAAGATGTATTTATTGGAATTGCAGTTATAAATTATATCTTCAATTATCATTATGCTTTCTACAGTTCACATACATTGATTAAAGATTACTCAATCACATTTAACTGCAATCTGTTTTTTTTAATGTAAACATAATCGAGACTTGTTGTCGCTCTTAGTCTTGAAACATGTAGGGTTGCTTCACATTCTGTGGCTGCGCCGAAAGGCGGGACTGCTACGTAATTTGTCTGCTAATCCTGTCGCCAATGCTTTGTCTTTGTAATATAGGCGTTAAAATCTTGATTTGTTGGCGATAATACAATATGCCAAAACATAT
This sequence comes from Maratus speciosus, assembly GCA_963932465.1. NCBI lineage: Eukaryota > Metazoa > Arthropoda > Arachnida > Araneae > Salticidae > Maratus > Maratus speciosus. Next base: position 43,705,675 of record OZ010789.1, read on the forward strand.
GAGTTCAGTACGCTTTATGTAAAGAGTTTGCCCCTGACCGCCTGACTGGAAGGTCCGTTAAAGGACCGCTGTTTTTTTTTCCTTTTTCCCCGCTGTGACGATACGATGCAGTTTCTCATTAACGGATATGCTTCTACACATAGAGATAAATATATTTCTCTGCTTTTACAGAGCTTCGTATTTGAAGCTCCTTTTTTGTGAGATGTCCTTCTACACATTGAAAAATGAATATAGACTAATTGAGTTTACATCTATATGTTGGAGTTTTTTTTTTTTACACCATTTCAGCGAACCTGAGAACCACCAACTGATGCGAACCCCATCAGAATGACTACTGACTTGTGGAGGTAAATGGAATCAACAAACAACAGAAATGTGAAATTGGGTACATATAATACATATAAAGGTAACAGAGAAAATAATGTTTTGAAGAGTAAATGTACAGAAGTTAATACGACAAATGCAAATGTATGTAGAAAGGGGATGTGCAAAACGTTAATTTATTGAAGTATTAGAAAAATAACCGAATTTGGAAAGAAAACGAACTTAGATTTAATTCCTTAAGGCCAATTTTACCATGCTTTATAACTAGCTTCTTCAACCAGGCTAGGGTTAACACTTAAAACATATAATTTATACGATATCTCAAGAACCGTCTAAGTAGGTTTAATATCGTCAATTGCTTTATCGTTATCGCCCATGTTAGTGCTCGTGAATGATGGGAAAATAATAGACCGATTCTTTTCTAATTTCCGCAGTCTAAATTCATTGCGCTCATGATCCGTGAATTTTGCTTTTATATCTCAGGCCTTGAAATCATAGACGATAATAATTACCACATAGTTAGTTGATTTCATTACGTACGTTATAAATGAAATAAATAATGCTACCTAAATTGAAATCCTAGAGATATGTATGAAAAAAGGTTTGTGTATACAGCTGTTTCGGATCTAAAACTCCATAGCAGTTTAAAATGTGAAACATAGAAATATATGATCTGTGAGGTGCGTCTCTTTAGCTCGCAGATTTTTATGTTTTAAACTTTTATTTTTACACTTTACACCGACTATGAACCTTTAGAAGCTCCGAAATAGCTTTATGCACCCCCCCCCTTTTTTTTACACGTATTTATATTTGTGCTATTCAATGTTGCCCATTCTTTCGTAATGTATCGTAATGTTTTTCTTATTATAATTTAACTCGCAAAAGTAGTAGAGTATATAAAAAAAAAAATTATATATTGTATCTGTGGCAGTATGTTCTTGATAACACATAATATTCTTGGTTGAAACCTAGAAAAGAGTAGATAAATTAATTTCAAGAGCATATGTTGTTATTTTTAATTAAAATGCAGTACTATGTTTTGTATACTCAGTCAGTTATAATAAAAAATATTATATAAATGACTGAAATACATAATCAGTTTGAGGGGGGAAAAAGCTGCAGTGATAGTGTCTAAACTAAATGAAATTAAATTATGCGATCTCCTACAAGTAAAAAACACCACGTAGCTTTAACAAATATCGAGCAAAAACTCTATATGTGCGTGATCTGCGCTTTAATCCTCATTTTTCTGGGCAATTATAAAATCTAGCAATATATAAAAAGGATCTCTATCCGTTTAACTTATTTTTAAAAATTTCAAAATCTCTGGAGTTTTATTCTGTATTGTAGATTATTTTTTTCCTACATTTGTATGTCCATAATATTTTGATGTAAAAATCAACTAAAGACACGACGCTTGGAACATATTGATTAAATAAACATAATGATTTTTTTATTGAATTTTTGATTTTACAAATACATATGTATATGTGCATATATTTTATTTTGTATTTACTCAGTACTTATCAAGTTTATTCCTATTTTTTTTCATTCTACTTTAACTAAATGTTAATCTAAGTCATTTCTTTATTTCTTCAATCAATTTCATTCCTTTTTTTTTTTTTTGTAAAGATGGCAGCACTAAACATTATTGTTAATATTCCAGTTCCAATTTACTTTTTTTCCTTTCTCACACCAGATCGCAGCAAAGAAGCGTACGAAATTCATTACTTACTTTTCAAATTTACGATGGTATATCTGATTCAATTTAAGCTACTTAAATTGGCCCAATTTAGACAACTGCGCCATTTTTAAAACAGATAATCTCGAGACTAAGAAAAAAAACGAAATACAAAAAATCCGCGTGAAAAATATGCGCAATAAACAGATGAATTCAGATATGTATATGAAGACATAACAACTTATCTTAGTTTTAAAGTATTCACTTACGTTTAATAGGAAAAAATTAGATCAAAACAGCTAATTTTAGGTTTTATAAAATTGTGTGAAAACAGCACGTGGTAGGCGGGTGCTTCTTCTAATCATAAATGACGTCATTCTGATGAGTATGATTTCAGTCATATATCGCGTCTCTTTCTGTAATTAACGTCAGAATGGCAACAGTCCATTTAAAACGGCGGTCCAAATATGGTTACTCTCCACTAAGTTAAGTACATTTTAAAAGGACATGGAAGATTATAATATAATTATAGTGCTACCATCTATTGCTGAGAATTTAAATTAAGTTTGGAATATGATATTTTATTTATAAATTTTCAAGTTAAAAATCAAATTTTATGCATTGTTAATTTTAAAAAATCCTTTATCATAACATTTTTAAATCAACTAATTAGAATATCGGTTATAAATAATCAACATCTAAAATGTTTTTATACTTGCTTTAATTTTTAATTTATATATATATATATATATATATATATATATATATTCATTATCTTTCCTTTCCATTTATAAAATTCTTATTGATTTATTTTATAATGACCACATTCTTCTTTTAAGGATTATCGTCATTATAAATTGTAGTTAATGTGTCTGAGTGAGAATTGTTATTAATTTAATACGTTTTGCGTTTACAAAACATAAACTTTAATATTTTGAAAGTCGCAATTAATCTCAGAGATACACGACAGGATTTTTTGATAATTTTCTCGATCGCTTTGGCGAAGAGGTCGCTCCGTCTCAATATTTTCATGATTTGTGTTATGTCTTATCCATGTATTTTCATGAACGTAGTTTTTAAATTGGATACGTTTCTCAGATACACAGCGGACAGATTTGTAAGTATTTTTGTATTCTTCCAGTTTTTGATTTATCGGCGTATTACAACACCAAATCAAATTTTCCAGCTCAGCGAAAATCGCACAAGGTGTGACTTGAACCCAGAAAATTAAACATACATTGTCAATGCTCTACCGTTGTAGCTACCTAGGCTGAATACCGTCGGATATATTTTGTTCAGATAACCTTGCTGGCAAAGACACCCGGTCTGCCATGTAAACAGCTCAGTTGTAAAAATTGAATTCGGGCGGTAACTTTATATATCCGTATGGTTAAGTTAAAAATAATAGTATACCAACATGTCCATCACTTAAATAGAGTTCATTAGCTGAGGCTTATTCAGTTGGACTGCAAACAATGCAGACCAGATGTTATTGCCAATTATATTACCTCAGCGAAACATGCCCAACAGGTGTCAGACCAGATAGCGACAACGGTGCAGCGTTGACAATGTACGTCAATGTTTCAGGGTTCCAGACCCGGCTTGGACATGTTTTCGCTCAGTTGAAAAAGTAGAATTCGTATGATGTATAGATTATACGAGGGAAAAACAGTAAGTAGGTCACAAACTGATATGAGAGGTCGGAAATTAGTAGTAAATTGTTTCCAAATATGCCAATAGGTGGCAGCATAACTCAACTATAAGATGTTAATTACGAATTTATGAGACAGCAGTTGTACAAGATGCGCAAGGTCGTTCAAAACTTGTTGACGAAGAGCGAAGTGGTCGTCCATTTGAGATTGCGACAGAATAACTAGAGCGGAAGGTTGAGGAAATGGTTAGAGATGACATGCGAACAACAATAGACATCATAGAAAACATTTCCTCAACCTTCCGCACTGATTCTTCTGTAGCAATCTCAAATGGACGACCACTTCGCTCTTCGTCGATAACATTTGAACGACCCTGCTCATTTTGGACAACTGCTGTTTCATAAATTCGAAGCTAACATCTTATAGTTGGATTATGCTGTCACCTATTGGCATATTTGGAAACAATGTACTACTAATTTCCGAGCTATCATATCAGTTTGTGACTTATTTATTGACTTTCCCTCGTATAATAGAATGAAAAATAGAATATATATGTGCGTGTGAGTTTTCAAAATACATTTATACTTATTGAATAATGTTGTTTTTGGGTAGAATATAAAAAGTAGTTAAAAACTATCTAAAAACATATTTCATTTATTGTAATTAGAAAACTTATAAAATAATAAAGCAGTAAGCTGATTACATAACCCTAATTCACATTTTACAGTTTATTTTATATAAAATGAATTTTAAACTTTCAACTTAAAAAAATAAAATAAAATAGTCCATGAATGAAGATTAAAATATAAAAAGTTCTTTTAAGAGGCTATTTAGGGAAATTTTAATTTATCTCACTATAGCAAATTTATAAAGTAAAGTTGTTTATCTTCATTTTTATTAAAATATTAATTTTAGATGGAATATTACAATACTTTATACACAATTTTAATTAATTTCTCTACTCGTGTTACATCTTTTATGGCAGATTTGGAAGTTGATTAATTATTCTTTTATAATTTGCAGTGTTTTAAAATATTGAATAAAAAACACACTTAATTGAAGTTTTGACGCAAGTTTGTGTTTACATCGAAGTCTTATTAAATTTTAAGAAGTTACATTTTTAATATAGTTTTCTACATAATTTTCTCACAAAATATAGAAAAATGATATTGAAAAAAAAAATTAAATAGATTTTTAGTTGTGCAAATTACATTTAATTTTTGAATATGTTTTTCACTAAATTTTAGAGATAATCAGATTCAGAATATTATATAGCAAAGTGATTTTTTTTTTTACTTTTCTAAATCATCAATACTAGAATGGCCAGTGACATTTCGACCCATACCAGATGAATATATTCAGGTTCGAACTATAAATTGCTTTATAAGGTAATTTTTAAAGATACAATGAAGAAAAAAGTTAAATAAATCAGTTAATCAGTTTTAAATGAAAATTCTGGTGTAAAATATTTTTTTTAAACTTGAGTAAAATTTCCGACCTATCTAGTGTTAAAAAACTAATAAAATAACTTAAGAAACATACCATTCTCATTTATTTATTGTATTTTCTAAATAAGAGTACTTTGACCTTAAAATCACGAATTTCTAATTGTTTTGAACTTATGGAATAAAGGAATGTTCTTTTCTCGTACGTCTTCTACTTAAAATAAGAATTCCTTAAGTGGTAATTGTAGTAAATCTTTCCTTGGTAATAAAACTCATTGGGATTTCTTTCATGATAAATTGTTGTTTCATCTTTAAGATATTTATGTGCGAATAAATTGCTTTATACGAGATTAAAAAGATGGTAAGAAGTGGTAATATTGAAGTAAATTATAATGAGAATAATATGAATATAGCGGAATAAATTTCCCCTATGTAATGTTAAAAAGTAACAATGTAGTGATTTTTTGATAAATAGCAGAAACTTTACACATTAAATAAAAAAAATATATTTATTATATAAAAAACATATTTCATGTATTATAAATTGAAAAAAAATATAAAATTATAAATCATTTTAAATGATGCAAGAAACGTGCGTTTACAAAAGTAGCATTTAAAAAATATATTACTGTTCGAAATATTTAATTACTGCAATAGAATTTTTTTGGCAGTGATACAATTTAAGCATATTTTCGTTTCTTACAAGCTTTTTAAAAATATATACCGCCCGATTTCTGGAAATTAGACAGTTTAATGTAATACACTTTTTAGATAAGTTTTCTTTTTCAAAGTTTATCATTTAACTTTTGTATATTTGCATGCCTGTTCGAAGTATGCGCAGGAATCATAAAAGTCAGTCCCCGTGGCAAATTTGTAGTTATTCTTTCTTACATGTATCTAAATTTTTCATTGACAAATTATTATTTTAATCATTAAAGAAGACAACAAATTACTGTGATTGTAGATTTCTTTTTTTTTCAAAGTGGCAGAGAACAATATATAAAACTAGAAAACAGAAATTCTGCTTTTTCAGAATTTAGTGTCGCCCCCCCCCCCCATGAAAAAAATATATGTAAATGTAAATATTTCAATTTTAAGACTTAAGGCACACACTTTTATTTTATGTAAAATGACGTCATTCGCATCCGCTTAAGAATTCCACATTTACGATCCACTCTTAAACATCTACAGTAAACCGTGCACAGGATGTCACTATTGCAAAGTAATACACAAATGCAGTAAAAAGATGACGTCAAAGAAACTCGACAAAAAACGGCTATCTACTGATTCACAGGCCTTCAACTGCTTGTAACATTAATGTAGATAACTTAAAATTAAATATGGTTTATAATAGCTCCATGTTTTAACAGAAATTATTCGTTTATATTTTTTCAAAATAGCACGTATTTTAATTACATTTTCTTTCGGTTGTTATGAGAAAATGGCAACAAAAAGATACAATTGCTATTTTTCAACTATTTTCCCTTTACTTTCTACATAAATGGAGTACTTGAGTTACCAAAATTAAGTAATTGGTGCTAAAAACTACAAAAAAATTTATATTTGAAAAATCAATGTAGATACAGTATTCAAACACATTGCATTTAAAAGTATTTTTTTTCCCCAATACGACGGTATAAAAATTGAAAATGGGCGATGCTTAAAAATTAAAAAATGCTATAGAGTATTTAATTGTATAATGATGCATCTGCTTTCTTTATTGCTGGCGTCTGTAAGGTAACGTTATTTTTTGGAGACAAAATAAGCTGGGAGAAAGAAACAGCATACCTCACCGTGGGCTAATAAGATTAACACTAGAGCGTCCGACATTTTAGACATCCCAAAACAGCCGGTGGTGTCAATTCGGGACCCCTAATAAAATTATGCAAAATAGATGATACAAATGCTATTTTAACACTGTATTGGATCATTGTACTTTAATTATGAATATATTGTTAAATTTGCACAAAAGAACAACAATTTATTTTATAGAAAAATACATCAAATGTTATTAAATTTCACACTTATAGAAAAGGAAACAAAAATATTTAAAAAAAGAGAAATAAATCTGTTAGTTTTCTTCACATTATAATATTTACGCATAAGTTAACATTATGTAAAATAATTATATATACTTTAGTACATCAGATACATACCTTATTTACAAATTTTCCAGTAATAGGCTATTATTTTGCTACATTTTAAACATGTCATCTCCATGTTCGAAAAGAACGTTTTGTCAGTGGTGTTATCTTTACGCAGTTTATTTTTACATTTTCTGCGTTTAAGAGAAATACTTTTGTTTAATTTTGGTATATAATTTTGATTAGTGCCACATAATTTCCTTTACACAATTTTAACGCAATTCCTTTGCTAACTATTCAGTATAACATTTCCTTGAAATGTAAGGGCTTGACAACCTGACATAAATTTGTAAATAAGCCAAGCATTTATAACTGCAATGTCTACAATGTTTTAAAATGTATCTTGAGGCTATCTCCTTAATGCGGATTTTACAAAATATTTTCTAGCCATCTGATGTAAAACGTGCACAACATATTTGCTTTTATTGCAGAATGTTACAGTTTCTGGCGTTTTCATTACTTCCAGTTGGGTCATTCCATCCAAAATGAGCAAAAATTTTAAAAAATTCGTGGCCTCATAGTAACCGATTTTGATAAAATTTGATACGCAAGTTCAATTCATATAAAAATAGAGCTATGCAAAATATCTTTACAAAAATATATTATTTTAGCAGTTTTGGACATTTAAAAAACTTGTGATAAGGAACTACAAGTGTGCAATCATCCAAAGTTGAAAGTTTGAAGTTCTGTATCTTAAAAACTATTTAACAGAAATGTTTTTTTTTTTGCAATATTGTAACCTCTGAAAAATTATCTTCCCATTTATTGAGTAACAATAATCTGGCAACAGCATGATTAATCTTTAATTGGTTCCAAAATTTGAAAAATTGCGAATTTTGAGAAAATTAGAAACGTTATAAAAATCAAAGAAATTCAAAAACATCTGTGAAATTGATGTCTGATGTAGTATTACATATGAAGATCAAATTCCCCAAGTTTGAAAGTTGCCATTTATTTTCTTCATCTTCAAAAAAACTTTGAAACTTAAAAAAAAAAAAAAAAAAAAAAAAAAAAAAAAAAAAAAAAAAAAATTACAAAATCATAATTTTTCCTCTTATGTATCAACAAAAATATAAATAAAGGATAGGTCCTTTAAGGATTGGTCTTTTAAGGATAGGTCCCTTTAACAATATTGCACAGACATAAAGATCAATAAGTCCATGATATGCTAAAAAAATTCAAGATTGCCTTTTGACTCCTAACATAGCAAAGGTGTGTTGAAAAAGGTAATATCTGTTACATTACAGAAGCTATTTCTCTTTGAATTCGCGGTGTTTCCTAAAATATTGCACGATTTCAAGGTGAAAAAAATGAGTGCTGCCATCTATTTTTTGTATTTGCATTTATGATTCATATGTAATTTTTTGTCCAAATTGAATATTTTTTCTACTTTAATTAAATATATTCTTGAGGTAAAAATAAAGTGAAAGCAAGAATAAAAAGTTTCTATAATTAAAATATACATTTTTATCTATAATATCAAATAATTAAAAATATTTAAAAAGCTTCCCTTCAGTTTCAAAACAGTGATAGAAATATTGTATTTTACCCTCAATATTTTTTAATATTTGTTTTTTTCTCAATAAGGAATGAAAAGGCAAGAATGAAATTTTCGATATTTGACATATATACTTTTAGCTATAACGTCAAAAAATTTTAAACTTGTCAGAGTTGTCCTTCATGCTTAAATGAGCAATAGAAATACTGCATTTTTACCTCAAAATTTTTATTTTTCTTTCTCATTACGTAATAAAAATACAATTAATAACTTACGCCAATCTGTTACTTATTATTCATTCCTAATTATAAATAATTTTTTATATAGTCTTCCCATTCCTAAAACTAATAATCGAAATTGAAATTTTAAGCATCTAGACAAAACCTTGATTTTGCATCCATTTTTAATGTAAATTTTTATACTTAAATAAACAATCCTGAAATCTATTATTTTACATTTACTCATAAATAGATATGATCTACTTTTATACTCATTTTCATTAAAATCTCTGACATGTCTGACACAGCTGATTTGCTCATTTTGCATGGAATGATCCAATTGTAACGTTTGAATGAAGTGTGCTCAGTAAAATGATTTTCTTTAGTATTTTTTCCTTGATATATAGCAAGTATGTCACCGGTAGTTTCGTGTTTTTATATATTAGTGGAATAAATACCATCTTTTTTATTTTTCAGGCGATCTGGAATTTCTCTTCGAGCTCGATTTACAGATTCTAGCACACTTGTGTTACATTTTATCAGATCTTTTGCTAGTTCCTGTGAAGTAAAAAAAAATATATCAACTGCCGCATTATGACAAATATTTTTATATGGTTCCTTTGGTTTTAGAACTACTAATTCCGCTATCGTTTTACCATATGGTCGAAATTCATTTTTCCCCAAATAAGGATATAAATCACTAAGTGCGAAGTAATAAAATAAGTCCAAAAGTTCACAAATATCTGATTCACTTTAACATAGTTGTCTCAATACATTTCCTGTTTCTTAGGAAATGAGACTATTTTTGCGGAACATAATTCCGAAAAAAAAAAATTCTGAAAGTATAAAATATCTCTCAGAGATAAATGCTTTCAAATGCCTTTAAATATTGTAATAAAGACAAAGAAAGTAACTGGAGACATTTATTCGCCTGAAATGGAATAAAGCATTTCCGCCCTTTGTTAGCGGTGCAAAGTATGATAGACATTCCTTAACTTAAAGAGAATGAAATCCAGGTCACATGAATGAAAAAAAAAGACACAAGTAATCTATTTTTGTAAATTTTCTGCTTTGTATCGAAATAACAATAACGGACTTTCTAGGTAAATTTAGCTATAACTTAAAAAAAAATAGAAACATACAATTAAAATTTCGACAGTTAATTTCTTGCGTAAAATGATTAAAAGTCACTGAATTTGAAGAATATAGCAGGGTTTGTACGTATACTTGAATTACAAGACTAAGGAATTCATCGGTACCAGTATTTTCTCTTTGTAAATCTTTCAGAAAAAAATTACATCGAATTATTTTTATTGAAACAATTTTATCCAGATAGCTCCAAACTTAAAATCAGCGTGAGGGACACGGGACGGTATAGTAGTTTTCCAGGTGTTTGGATCCCCAACATCCTCCAAAACTTAGTTATCTCGTTAATATTGTTGTGAAATCATGTAAAGGGATGTTCCTCAGTAAGATAAAGTGAAATATCTTGCGTTTAAACTAGATTTATTTTTCTATGTAAAATACTGATATTTCGTTTTGAAAATAATGGGGACACGGGACGGTATAGTAGTTTTCCAAATGTTTGGATCCCCAACATCCTCCAAAACTTATTTATCCCGTTAATATTGTTGTGCAATCATGTAAAGGGATGTTCCCCAGTAAGATAAAGTGAAATATCTTGCGTTTAAACTAGATTTATTTTTATGTAAAATACTGATATTTCGCCTTGAAAATAATGGTAACCATATGGATTCTGTATAGGTGAAAAAATGGGATAGGAACGTAACACTAAATTCGGTTTGGTGTCCTAATGACACAACGGACATTCTAGTTTTAATAACTAAATATTTTGATACCGTTATATTTTAGAGGGATATTTTGAGAAAAACTCTATATAGATATATCATTAAGACATATTGGAAATTTTGCTGTAGAATTTTTTTAAAATCTCTCAACTGAATTGTACAAATACCATGATAGTTTTACGAAATTTTCTTTTCAGTAATAACATGATAAAAAAAATTAACATTTTACCTTGTTTAAAAAACTGACAAAGAAATAGATATTTAACGCATTTATTATAAGCAAAAAATTAAAATATAATGTCCAGTAACATTTTTTCAGTTATTTAATTGTGAGAGATTTCTTACTGTTTCTCAAGGAGCCTGAAAACTTTGCACCACATCCCCGAACCGTCATGATCTGGGAGCACCAATGTGGAATGCGATTCATGGCAGCAACGAATTTTAAATCTGCATTTAATCACTAAAATACAACAAACTGTACTGTTAAATTTTAGCGCTAAAAGAAGAGTGAAATTTCGCAGCCATACGCAAGGCAATTTTAAGAATATTTTGTAATGTTCCTACTTTGCACCATCTTTTAAAATAAAAGATAAAAGAATTATATAAGGAAAAAGTAAAAATAGGAGAATAGTTTAAGTGTAATGGTTAGAATTTAACTATTACTGTGTGAAACAATATTTCATAAAGAAATATATTTTGCATTAAAGCTTATTTTATATTCCATAAACTACGTCATTTTATCTAAGACAAATATTATTTATTAGATAAATACTAATACCTCATACTTGTGACAAAAGTCTAATGGCCATGCCTCACTGTGATTGCACTTTCCGTCAAAGATAATTTTGATTAATGATATTTTGTGGTCATTGTTAGTAACAGATATTCGCATGTTTCAACTCGCTTGATTGAAGTCAAAATATTTCTGTCGGGATTCATTAATAAGATGATAACTTACATTAATTATGTGTTATTGTATTAATGCGTTATATTTTATTTAAAAAAATATGCGATTTGCTATCACTTGTAGTGATTGATTGAAATAGATATTTTCACACTTCAGCACAAGTAACTAAAATTAAAATCTTCCTATAGTGATTTATTTTTGTGGTCATAATTTTCTGTAATATTGTATTATTATTTAAATTTTTTTCGATTGAATTCAAAAAGTATTTTTAGAATTACTTTATTTCAAAATTCATGCATTTTCGGAATAAAAAAAAATCATAGTTATGTCCTAGATCCCTAAAAGAAAATGATTGTCTTCCTGTATTTTTAATAACAAAATTCTTAAAAGGAATACATTGAAAATATAGTATAAATATATAGAACATTCGAATACAGTGAAAGTTCCATTTAAAGAAGTTTTATCGATACGCTTAAACGCTTCGTTATGAAGAAAATTCGTTAAATAGAAATCAACTTTAATTCATGAAATTTGTATAATATAATACACATGCATAAAAGGAAAAATAGTGTAAATTGGCTGAAGATGCCGTAGTTTTTGATTTTATTGTTTTAAAAATCGCCTGTTGTTTTTATTTATTATTCATCGATTTCTTGTTGAAGTTTGCAACCTTGTGTATCATTTAAAATCTTATTTCACTATACATATATTATATAAATCATCAAAAATGTTGTTTTTGTAAACACTTGCATTTCGGCATCTTACCCATAACTATGGGTAAGTTCCCAACTATCTAGGGGTAAGATACCTAGTGCAGTTTCAATGTAAACTACAATTTTTGTGAAGCAGTATAAAACATAATGGGACGAATAAAAATAACTTTAATATTTTAGACATTGTAAAGTTGTTAACTTACTTAATATTAAGAAATTACTAAAATATGAATGTAATAAACGTTGGCAATTAACTAAAGGACAAACTAATATTTGACAACAAATTTGTGTTCTACACTGTAAAAAAAATTCTGTAAAGTTACTAAAGTTTTTCTAGGAAACTGGGATTCCTAGAAATTTTTATGTAACGGCAATAACAAAAATTCCTGTAACAGCGTGTGTTACAGGAATTTTTCTTGTTGCCGTTACATAGAAGGTTCTAGGAATCCCAGTTTCCTAGAAAAACTTTTGTAACTTTACAGAATTTTTTTACAGTGTAGAACATAAACTTGTTGTCAAATATCAGATTTTTTTTTACAGTGTAGTTAACATTTAAAAGAATTATGTCTGTTTAGTATGCCTATTTTTGAGCATTATAATAAGTTTAAAAACGATAAAGCCACTGTGATTAAGTGCTTTAGAGTGCAGATTTTTTGTTGGTGTTTTTCAAATTCCCCTTTGTTCTTTTCAGCTACAACTCACATCTTCAACAGACTGCACATTTTTTAGGCACTTTGATCAACTCTTATATAACCAAAAGTTTCACTGAATGCATTTGATCCAATCACACTTTTCAGAGGTGTTATTGCAGTCTGATAAGGACACTCCTAACACTGATTCTCATTCACTTAAAAAAAATCCTGACCTTCTGAATCTTGGTAGGAAATTTAATCCGTTATATTTTCAAAGCAGATCAAATTAGCGTGTTTTTAGGGTCTGAGGTGTCTGTATGGAGGTTGGAGAGCGTAGCTCGTAGGGAGCAGAAGACCCTAGTTACCTAAAACTATAATAGACACTACTGATATTTACATCTATTAAAATTATTTATAAAACTGCATTTAACATCAAAATTTTAAGAATGATTATAATTAGTAATTATTAAACAATTATTTATAAGACCTATAAAGTTCATTTAGAAAGCAGAATACATATATATTTAATATTTATGTGTGTCATTTTACACATTTAGAAAATTTATAATTTTCACTAATGATTTTTTTAATCAGTTGATTAAAATTACGATTTAATCATTGATTTATTTGATTAAAATTGTTTACAAGTTTGTGAATATACATGAGTAATTTATACAATGATGAAACAACCGGGCATTTGACCGCAACGGGAAATAACCGGAATCCTACCCCAAAGGAAAACAACCGACAGCTTATCCCAAAAAAATTTTCGTCGACTCATCCTAAAATATTGGGAAAGATGCCGGTGCCCCCCACTGACTTCAAGACGTAGGAACCGTCCACCACTTATGCTTTGCAGAAAGGTCAGGTACCAGTACTCTCTAAAAACATCAGATTTGTTTCTATGGTGTTTAAACTAAGACTTATATAGGCAAATAAACAAGTCACGTAAAAGATTTTTGACACTTACCAGAAGTTTTTTGACAAAACAGCAATGAAAAAGAACTACTCAATTTTTTAAGAACGCAAATGGAAATTAAAATATTAGTAGGGAACCCTCTCCCTTACAGCTGAGCGGCATTTCTCCACAGTGCTTGTTCATATGAAAACTACGTGTTTCGGCATATTGTACAATGCGGAATCTCACCTCATGTTGCCCTACACGTAAAATGGAACTATTGGAAAAATTTATTTTAATACGTGCAGTAAGTTTTTATACAGTGTAGACATATGATTTTTTTTAAAAAAATTAGAATAATGTCTAAAAAAATCACATAGAAAACAGGGGTAAACAAAAACTGAAGCATAGCTCGCCTTTTCTTTTTTTGCACAGTATTACAAATTCTTAACTTTAAAAAAGTCTGTAATATTTCTTTGTACAGGTTTCTTATAAACAAAATGCACTGTTCCTAACAATTTTCGCACTTTTTAATTTCATCTGTAACATTTTTGTGAAACTGGAATCTCTTTTTTATCATATCGAAGGCTTTTGAAATTTCTTCTTTTGAATGGAAATGATTAAATAAATAATTTCATTTTCATACAATCTGGTGAAAGAAATTCATCCATGCATCGAAACAGCAATCTCCCCGTTTGAACGTTCTAGACACATGAAAGTGAAATAAACTTCGTTATATAGAAAATATTTTTCGTAATATGGAGTTTAATTTACATGTTAATGGTGTTCAAAGTCAACGTTTATCATAAAATTTCGTTAAGTAGAAAACTTCGTTAAAGGAAAGTTCTACTGTAATGTCCTAAGATCCAACTAACAAACAGAATTGGTGAATCATTTGCTTGCTTTAATGGCAGATGCACGTGCCAGAATGCAGAGCTACGTGAAAACCGTTACAAGCCACCGTTATAACCGTTATGGAATCTTCTATAAACGTCTCGCTGCATTTATTTTTTTATGTCACTTTGACCTATTTCAATTAATATATATATATATATATATATATATATATATATATATATATATATATATATATATATATATATATATATATATATATATATATATATATATATATATATATATGTATATATATATATATATATATATATATATATATATATATATATATATATATATATATATATATTACTTTTTATTTCTGCTATATTTCACGTTTTAGCCCTTTACCTGCAGCTGAAAAATTTAGCCCGAGCATCCAGTATTTTCTCATAAGGATAAAAACTAATATGACATTTAGCTCTAAATTTGGTAAATTCAAAGCATTTTTTTCTTTAAACATTTTTGTAAATTTGTTAAGTAACAGTGTACCGGGATGATACAAATTCTCAAAATAATGCATTTTCTATTCTACTTGCTAATAAACTACTAAAATGTTTTAATAATTAAAAACAGCAAAACACATATATCTACGAACATTTACCCGGCAGATATAACAATGTATGGGTTGTACCAACAGTACTGTCCTGCTCTTAGCTAAAATTTTATGACTATTTATCTCAGAATGGACATTTTTATATTTTGCGATGTTTAAATTTACTTCAAAGTTTTTATTTTATCTGAAAATTTTCAAAATATATTTTTAGATGTAAAAATCGCTCTAAAAATCGTATTTTTTGACTTTAAAATTTATCCTAATTGTTAAATTAATATTTTTATAAATCCTGATGACTAAATAACACGATAATGATTGTGCACACAATAGTAAAAAATCCGGACAAATGGTTCGTCAGTTCCCACATAGCGTGTTTAGTTTTAGAAAATATGCAGAAGTCTTGCTTTGCAAACCTGCAAGATTGCAGCAATTCAGCATGACAAGGATGACATTTCATAACAAGACTGCAGCAAGATAACGCAAACGCCGAAGAAGCGCACTTTGAACTTGCAGCTAACTTGTCGTGCAAGTTAAACTCTTGCTGTATCAAATTTCTTGCAAATTAATGGCCAAAAAGTAGAATATTTTGTTCTGTCATGTCTAAAATGCTGCAAATTCTTTGCAAGCTAGTAGAAAATTTAGTTTTGTCTTGTCAAAAATACTGCAAAGTTATTGCAAATTAGAAATATTGCATGTCACACGAACTGTTTACAACTGCAACACTATAAGTTTAACCTCTTCAGGCCTATTTATGGTTACGCACTGATATGTACGCACCGTCAGAGTGTGCATGCATCGTTTTTATCACCATTACCAAATAAAGGTAATATTTGTACTTTTAAATTCAAGTCCTTTTTAATAGTTCATAAGAATAGCGTTTAAAAAAAGCGGAAGAAAATTTCTGTAAGGGACGGAGTCCCAAAAGTAATAATCATATAATCCAATGAGGTTAACGACAAAAATAAGTAAATAAATATCAATTAAAACGATATTTTAGAAAAATCGAATAATATTGGGAAAAACCGTTTAAAAATTTAAATTTTCAATATAAATTTAAAATTGCCGAAGACATAACATAACATAGCAAATTAACATAACTTTTTATTTTGAAAGAATTTTTATATGAAATAAGCTGTAGATTATAGATAAAATGTCACTTTACAAAATCTAACTACATTTGAGGAGTTAAAATAACAAATACATTTTTCTGGGTTCCTTAACTTAACCAATCAATGAAAATGAGATTCCATAATAGTAACAATGATGTGTGTGTCTTGCCTTTGGGTAGCACCCAATTTCTGCGCACGTGCTATTTGTCCATTCTCTCAAAAGAGGGATTTTTTGGTTTTGTCAATTTCGTAAATTAGAGGCAGTCTTGCATCAGTTTCACAACAAACTACTCATGCAAGTGGGTGATGGTAGACCTTGCGGGAGATTTGCTGTGAATTCTTCAAGACAAATTTGTCAGGGCAAGATAATATCGAAAAAAATCAGACTTGCTGCTAATGTGCATGCTATCTGGCCCACAAAGGATTTTTAGTTTGCAGAAAATTTGCAGAAGTCTTACTTTGAATACCTACAAAGTTACAGCAAGCTCAGCTCGACAAGACTGAAAGTTCATAACAAGAAGGCAACAAGATAACGCAAACGCCGAAGTCACCACACTTTGAACTTGCAGCTAACTTGCCGTGAAAGTTAAATTCATGCTGTATCAAATTCATTGCAAATTAATGGCAAACAAGTAATAAAAAATACTGCAAACATACAGCAAAGTAAGTTTGCAGTATCAAGGGGGAAGAAGGGAAAGGGGAAGGAGTCAGAAGGGATCCATCGACCTGATGCATACCTATTGCTGCATAATCACCAATATTGTTAAGATGCATGCATCGTTTTTACCACCATAAACAAGATAGGGTAATATTTGCACTTTTCAACTCGAACCTTTTTTTTTTTTTTTTTTGGTATTTGAAAAGTATAGCGTTAAAAAAAAAAAAAAAAAAAAAAAAAAAAAAAAAACGGTGCCAGCCGAATAAAATTTCTGCAATTTCTGCGTATCTGCTGATTGTCTATTCTCTCAATAGAGGGATTTTTTGCTTTCGTCACTTTATTAAATACTGAATTAAAAACAGTCTTGTCATCAGTTTCACAACAAACTACTCATGCAAGTGGATGATGGTACACCGTGTGAGAGATTTGCTGCGAATTTCTCAATTCAAATTGATCATGGCAAGATAATATCAGAAAAAATCAAACTTGCTGCTAATGCTGCTATCTGGGGGGTTACATCATAAATTAAATAAGTTCAAAATTTTGATACATTTTAAGTTTTTATCTTTATTTTTTATTTTCGAAAGTAAATGCTATACAATACACATTTTATGGAAAATTTATTAAAAGATTCGTTCTAAAAAAGTAAATTTTCTCCCGGACCCCTGTGAACTTAATTTTATTTTTTAAATCTGTATATTAAATTTCAACATTTTTTACCATTATATCTCTTACCGTATAAATCTATAATAACATTTCAGAAAATTTTGAAAGTCAGATCGATTTTCTTCTTTTTCTATCTTTTAATTTACAAATGTAATTTTCAATTCAATATAGACTTCGTATTATTTGTCGCAATAAATTGTTATGCATGATGAGCTTTATTAATGAGATATAATGAAACAAAAATAAATAAGTCTTGTAATTAGAGCGAAATAAATAATAAAATAGAAAAGAAATAAATTTCTAATAAAGCAGACCACGACTTTTTACCATTTATTAGAAGACAAAAATAATATTTTCTAATTGCATTATCAACAAATTTTCACCCAGTTTCTTGGTACAAATACTTATGTGTAAATCATTTGCACAAATATAATGCAGAATAGAGTGGGATACAAAGATTTTATAATAAAAAATATAATTCATTTTAAATATATAATTATAATTATATCATTATTATTGATATTTTGCTATGCATTTGTTTTATTTGGATGCTGTTTTGTGATTGTTGAGTGTAGAAGTTGTGCAATTATGCATTTTTTGCCCTTTTGCGAAAATTTAGAAAAGGTTTAAAATTCAGTACGATTTGTCAATATTGAATTTTATGCTGGTCATAACTATTCTTTTTACACAAATATCGGCAAAATGCAGTAATGTCCATGAATATTTATGTGCTGTTATTCTAAATAATTATTAATGCTATATACTCAGTTTGCAGAATGTATCATGCTGCAGAAGAATATAAAAAATAAAATTGTATTGTGTTACGTAAGATTTATAAAATTTTGTCCAGCATGTCATAGGGTAGAATTATTATTTTGTGTGATTCCCTAATAAACTATAAATAACAATCTTAAAAACAACCTGAACAGTGAGATAAATAAATAAATAAATAAATAAATAAATAAATATATATATATATATATATATATATAACAATCTCGAACAGTGAAACAACACCCTGTTTGTATAATAACGTCCTAGTGAAATTTCGTGTCAACTTACACTGCTGTGAAAAGTGTGTTGTAAATACATATTTTTTTTTTCTATTTGGATGTGAAGTTAAAAATATAGTGACGTTTTATCTAAATGGTATTACATATTTCAAATCTTAAGGTCAGCTAATAGTCAAATAAAGGAATATTTATTAAAGTTATTTTAACTGAAATAGTAAAATATCGATGCTTTAAATAATAAGAAAATGCAAGAGTAGCGGCGACGAAAAATATTCTAACAATGTAATTAAATTCCTTAATTTAAATTTGATCAAAGAAAGAAAAGGACTTTTCTCTAATTTATGTTACAAAAATTTTACAATTATTATTATTATTATTATTTTGCTGCATTTCATGTTATGTACAGTACATATTTTTTTTATTTTGCACCAAGCCACTATTATTGATTTTACTCATGTGTTTGGTATATCCTTATAAATATTTTGGATTTTTACATTTTTTTTTTTTATTAAACAACACTCAAAGCATTTTAAAATTTCCATTAGTTGGAAATTAAAACATTAAATTATTACAAAAAGAGATATGAATATACATATATTTTTATAATTAATATTTTATACATAAAAGTAAAAGTAAAATGCTACATTAAATTTCTGTTTATTTTATGTTAGAAATGAAACCACAAATAAAGTTAGAAAAATAAAAATACAATATATTTAATAAAAACGTAACGCACTTAAGATTAATTCCTGTTTCAAACGTGAAAAAGGCCTGTTCCAGAAGAAATTAATATCATGCCATAACACATAATACATGACAAGGCAAAAACTTGTCTAATGCGAATTTTTCAACCTCCAGCCCATCCGTCTTTTAAGGTTTTACTATATTTCTAATTTTTAATTGTAAAATTTCTTTCAGATAAATATGTTTAATAAGATAATAATAAATACAACTATCTGCAAATATATAGTTTAAAAAATCCGTTTGATAAATATGAAACAATTTTTGTTGTTTATATATTCTACTTTATTTTGTAAAATATACTTTTAATATGCTCATCAAATAAAAATATGTGTATGCAGATAATTATATTTGTGCAAAATGAGAAATAATTTTCTTTTTTTAACAAATTCAGCATAAGAGTTACCCGAAACAAACGGAAGTACAAGAATGTATATGTATATATTTATTTATTGTTTTTGAAAATCAAGGAGAACTGTAATACACACTATAATAGAAAATTTATGCAATTTTATTATTTATTTTCTAATCAAAAATACACGCTTCACTTTTCGTTATATTTATAATGCATATCATAATACTATTCACATATTGAATATCCATACATAAAAACAATTTTTCGTATTTAAGAGCGGTTTGTACCATCTGACTTTTGAAACATCGAAATTTTTATGGCAAAAAAATAAAAGTCTTAAAGTCCTATAAGTAATTTCTGATTTTAAATATTCATAAATATATAACAGATTTTTATAGCTTGAAACAATTAGTGTTTTCATACTTGCTAAAATCTAATACATACACACACACACACACACACACACACACACATATATATATATATATATATACCCTATCTGTATTATAAAGGACAAACATATTTGTGCGTAACGCATACGTCATTTTGCGAATGGCAATACTTTGAAATTTGAAATAAAATTTTGGTTTTGTAATTTTCTCTACTGCAAATTTTTATACTTCTAAACATTGCAAATTTTAAATTTTTACACCGCCGTATAAGGAAAAAAAATGCTCTTTTAAATGCAATTCGTTTTAAATATGAATCTTAATTTAATTTTAAGATATTAATTTTTTTGTAGTTTTTATTACTTTTTTTTTTGTAATTGTGGCAGCTGAAGTACTCCATTTCTGTTGAAAGTCATCTTGAAACTAAAGGGGGGAGGGGGGGTGAAAATAGTAGATTTCTGTATCTTTTTGATGCCATTTTCTCATAAAACATCCAACAAATTGAAATTAAAATACGTGCTATGTCATGAATATCGTCTGTTATAAAACCCAGTGAGTTTTGGATTTATTTCGCTTTTATTTATCAATTAAATGATTTTGCCGTGCCAGCGCCATTGCGAAATATTAATAAACGATTCGCACATAAAAAAAAGTTCAGAATTTCTCTCCCGCTAATTTTCTACAATGAAATTAAAGCTTCATCAATAAATAAATAAAAGAATAATGTATAAAAAAGCACGTATTTAACATATATGTAATCGTTCAATTTAAATTTTTCGAGCCGAATTGGGGAAAATATGTGCTTTTAAATATAATTTGTATGAAATAGGGTTGCTAGGCAACTATTAAAGTAAAAGAGAAAAAATAATCTATACATTGAAAACACAAGATAGCTTTTTTAGACATCTTCCCTGAACTTTCTACTGTACCAATTTTGCTTTTTTTTTTTTTTTTTTTTTTTTTTTTTAATGAAAGCTGTTCATTTGTAGATGTCCTCGCATTAGTTATTTTTCTAAATATTTCCACATTTATATTTTTAATTTAATTTGTAAAGTTTTTTTTTTTGAAATTTCATCAAAATGGTAGCAATCGTATTATTTCCACTGTTGCAGAAAAAAGAAATATTGGGGTTTATTTATCCTTAATGATACCATTTACTCATTACAATTAAAAATGACTTTATTTTAAATCTGAACAGAAAATGACGTCACTATTTAAAAAACATTTTCGCTCATAAAGCTAATGTCACAATATATTTTCATTCGGCTGATACCAAATTTGAGACACTTGGCGTAATGCTTCAGTAAGTGCCATATTTAAAAAAAAAACAATCCTTTTCATTGATAAAACTATATATTTTTACCCGAATACATCTAAAAGACATCAGTTTCTGGAATTTGTACTTTGCGGTACTGAAATTAGAACCTCAAGCCAAAAGAATACATTTTCACATGCAAAGTTTTAGCTGACAAACGGAATACGTTTGAAAATCTATCTATATTATAAAGGGAAAATATGTCTGTGCGTAAGGCTGACGTCATTTTGAGAATGGCAACGCTTGACGATTAAATGTCGGTTAAGCAATCTTTCCTACTGCATTTTTTTAAATTTCTAAACATAGCGCATCTTCAATTTCTACACCCGTTATATAGGGAAAAAATCTACTTTCAAATGCAATTTGCTTGAAAAGATTATCTTATTTTATTTATTTATTATGTCTTTTTAAATAATTTTCAAGTATAATGTGTTTTAATCTGTATTCATGGCGTACAGGCTCCATTACGAAATAAGCCATTTGCAGTTAAAATAATATAAATAATTCAGCATTTGTCCCTGACTAATTTTTATAGCGAAATTAAAACTTCATCAATTTATTATATTAAAAAGTGACTATCCGTTTATATTTCACAGCTGTTCCTCCTAGAATATGGAATGTTGGGTGATCAAATTAAGGCCAAGTATTCACATGGGTCCGAGGATGTGAAAGTGGTCGTAGAATTTTAAAATTTCATTAGTTTTCGAGATAAAAATTTTTACGTTATTTTTAATGACATTTCTGTAATGATGGAAAATAAAATTGCTCCATTTTTGTGGATAAAAGAAAGAAAAGGGAAAATGACAAGGATTATTAGGTATCATTGTTTGAAATCGTTTTTAAATTGAAATTAACGTTTATTTGACTAAATATTGAAAATATTATTGTAGTTTTCAAGAACATTTCACGAAATACAAACTGACACACATTCAAGCTTCGGGAATCCGTTTATTTTAGAAACACAAATTCGACTCTCGACTGGGATATTGAGATAAATTCTGCTGACGTCAAAAAAAAAAAAAAAAAAAAAAAAAAAAGCATCGTACGTTATTTTCATTTAATTTAAAGTCGAAAAGTAGATTTTCAACTATTCCCTTAAGATGGCTAATAAAGCATTTCAGAAGCGGACATTGAAAATGAAATGTTTTAGCGAGAAAAAAAAAAAATATTCTCCAAATATTTATTTTAATTCATAAATATAAAATGCTTCTGAATAAATTCGTCCAAACAACTTCATTTTTGTATAAGATGACCCAAATGACATCATTTCTACCAACTCCTAGATTCGAAGCAAAATCATGGAAGAGCGAAAAGCTTTAGGCAAATAAAGTTATCATATATGTGCATTTTTATTGGGAAAGCTTTTGACTTAATGTGTAAATATAACTTATTATTTGAAATATTGTGTTTAATAAAATTAATATTGTAATGGCTTTCTAAATTTACAATAAAGTTAAGATTTCATTTTTCGCAAAAAAATCAATTGTCTCATGTAATGTCAAAAGCAACACAACGGGTTGCTACGCAACTAGTATATATAAAATCCTAATGAAACGAATTTGTGAAACGAATATATGAAAAGCCTGACATGTATCGATTCTTTGAATCGACCGATTAAACAACTGATTTTGTTTCACGGCGATTTCTCCTAAAATATGGAATACTTTGCGATGAAATTAACACCAAAAATCCGTGTTGATCCACAGATCTCAAAACCGGTATTAGAATTTTTAAATTCGAATTAGTTTTTGAAATATTATTTTTTTTCTAATTTTAAATACATTTTTTCTAATGATGGCAACTAAAATTTTAATCATAACAGAATTTTTTTTCTCATAATTCAGAAAAGGTTACTATTTTAAATTAATTTGGCGACAGTTGGGCCTCCTTTAAATCTATGCTAAGAACAACGCTTTTTTTTGTATTTCGTTATCATTTTATTAAATACAAAACTTTCATTTAAAAATGAAACATTTAGTTGATGTTTTATACTTCTTAAAAAAAAAAAAAAAAAAAAAAAAAGATATTAGACACAGATGTCATATACGCACCGGGGAACCTAATTGGCGCACAAATGGCATTATTTTGATAGACATGGTAACCCGGCTATTGTTGTTTATTTAATAATAAATGTATGTTTACATTTATTTCTTTTTTTAAATTTATATAAATTATTTTGTTCTATAGTAATTAATTATTTTTTTGCTATTTCCTTTTGAAAATAATAGAAAATAATTAAAAAATACGGTACAATGTAGTAGTTATTCCGTCACCCAATTTCGCAAATTATATAAATCGCCAAACCACACGCCAAATTGTACAGATTGACAAAATTTTCATTTTCAATAACGAAAGAACAAATAAATTAGTATAACATTAATAAATATAAAAATAAAACGTCAAAATAAAAATCACTTGATGACGTAAACACGTGTAACTTGCTAAAAGTCAAGTGAATGTGACATTTACGATCAAGCATTATTGACATTTAATGTTATAGTTCGCGATAGATTTTTTGTCGACGGGATAACTAAGTAGTACCAAAAATACATATGTAACTGGTATTCGAAAACGAGGCTTTCGCCAAATTTTCGTAAAAAGGAAAAAAAAATCATGCCAAACATGCGGTGCGTATATGGCATCTGACGAAATATTAAATTATGTAATCAAACCATGACATTTAATTTCAACTTCAAATCAATGTTTTAATTTACCACACGAACAATAAAAAATGCTAACTGGCGAGTTGAAAAAAAGATATTGGCGAGATTTGCACCCGGCTTTTTTTTTTCTTTCGGCACAGATGTCATATACGGCCCCATATTGGCGCGATTTTTTTCTGACGCCAATGTCATATACGCAACGGGTACTTAACTGGCGCCAAGGTATTGTTATTTTGCTTGATATGGTAAGCCAGATGTTGTTGTTTATGCTGTTGATGCGTTCCCCAAATTGGCGTCGTAAAAAAATCGCGCCAATATGGGGCGTATATGACAATTGTTCCAAACTTTCGTGTGAAAGGCGAAGGGATCAGATCGTATTTTTTTATGGCATTTGATGACTTGAACTATTATAATATAGATGAAATAATGGGGATAGAATAATATTTGCGATTTATCACCTGTGCCTGGGTAAAATTAAAGTATCAAAATGGCACCTAGAGTATAAAAAGCAAAGTGTTCCGCCCGGAACTGTTGATGATAGTCACATGATTTAGGCTATTGTTATAGAGATTGTTTTAAAATAACGTTTGACAAAGAATCTGAATGCTTAATTCATTTTATTTTAGCTTCTTTTCAAATGTTTAACTGATCCTCTTTAATCAAAAACGAAAACAACCATTGGATGTCTTAACAGCAACTGATTCTCTGTTAAATTTTTGCAATTAAAGGGAATTGAATGGAAACCCGTTTACAGGGAGATCTGCACAGCTTTTTCAGTATAATTTAATGTTCTCTAATATTTTTAAAACCCATTAGATATTTAGATTTTCAGATTCTGCGGTGTCTGAACGGGGGTTGGCGAGCGTAGCTTGCAGGGGGCAGAGCCCCCTAGTATATATATATAATTAGATTTTTAGCTGATGATATATGCTAAAAATCTAATATATATATATATATCCAAAAACCAAACCAAAAATTCGAAACTACGGAACTGATCCAACAATAAATAAACTAAACCAAATGACAACAGCAAAATAACTAAAAACAACTAACTTCAAAAACAACATACTTTAAAAACGGCAAATTTTAAAAACATTCATACAAAAACCAGAAGAAATTAAATCCATGGAGACAGGCGGCATGCATTTGCGACATGCAACTGCGGGGTTAAAACCAGTTTTTATGTGCACAACGCTCCCCAAACAACCTGTCAAGACCAAAAAGAAAAAACTAACAAATTGAATGAGCTGCCTAGACCCATCGAAAACCAACAACTGAACATGAATCCCCAAACAATCGTGCACACAAACCCTGAACAGTCAAAGCCACAGTTACTTCTCTCTTCGCATCCACATTACCTCTAAATCTCTGCGATAAGTCTTACACTTTACGAAATTTCACAGCAGACTCTTCAAAAATCTCTCAGGATAGCCATGGTTCAATGCCAGAATATACCATTTGTAAAGTTCTTCAATTTTTTCCCCAGTATTTGATGTCAATCTATCTATACGGTTTAAACCGTTAATAAAAATATTTCTATATATTGAGATATGCACATTTGATCCAAAATTTAAGATGTTTATAGTTTCGAAGTTAAAGCTTTTTCGTTTATCATATACTATATCTGTTTTTATCTCGATATTAATGTCTAAATAATTAACTATGTTTTTATTTTTGACTCCAATTTCAAATTTAAACCTTTAGGATAGCAATCGAATTTTTCTTTTTTCACATCATTGCATCTGACTATTAAAACGTCATCAATGTAACGAAAGCACCTCATATCCTCATTTATATCAATTTGTTCCTCGTACATATATAAGTAGATATCGGCTAAAATCGAACTACAACATCCCCCCATTGGAATTCCAATAACTTGTTTGTAAACAATTTTCCCGTCATATAAGTAGTTCTCACTCACTGCAAAGTTAAACAAATTAGTAAACCATTCCTGCCCGATAGTTGAGGAATTATATTTACTGAAAAACTCCATAATTTTTATTTTAAGATTGTCCAAATCTATACTATTATACAAACCTTCAAAATCATACGCTGTTAAACTTGAAATGTTTTTCATTAGATTTAAATGTTTAATTAACTCAAAGCTGCTTTTTATTATACAAGCCGGTTTATCTTTCAATACTTCATCAAAAATCTCTTTTTAATAATTTCAACAATTTTTTATTACAATTTTCCAAATATGAGCCGAAACCACATGTAATAGCTCTAAAAACAACCGGATCTTTATGAAACTTTGGAACCATTACCAAATATGGAAAACTAGTACTATTTTGCTTTATTTTAATTTTTTTATAATATGCTTTTACTCTATTACTAATAACTTGTTTATTTGGTTTGACAATTTCATAGTTTATTCCATTACCATAGGCCTCCCTGAGTAATTTACCATATAATGTTTTACAAATAATTGCGTAATTCGTGTTAGTTTTATCTATATACGTAATTATAAATTTATTCTTCAATTCTGTTATAGATTCTTTCAAATCCTTATAATACTTTACCGAAACCCCCTCAGAGTTACTCTCAAAATTTCTACACAAATCTTTTAAAATATAATACTTCCATTCCTCGAAAACGCTAGCAGGCAAATTGTATTTATAAACTAATTTTTGAATAAAAATATCCAAATTCATATTCAAGCGTTTTTTTGCCATATTTCTTGTTAATACTCTCTTAATCCTGTATCTCGTCCCGTATCTCATGATTTCACTCAAATTCTTATTATTTACAATATCCAAACTACCCGTTAATACGTGTCCGTATGTTGGATTTATATATTCGTTGAATTTTACTTCGTGACAATATCAAACACTATTATCGATACTTTTTTTCAAATCCTTTGCATAGTCGTTATAATTATATATGAGTCTGCCCATCGGTTTAACATATTTAAAAGCCTTAAAAATCTCTATATTTTTATCCGGCAGCAGTCTATTATACTTATTTAAAACTTTATTAATGTTAACCCCTTTTAGATGTGGCCCCATGTACTCCAAGACACAGTATATTTTGTTATTTTCGGCATCTTTTTATACATGCTCTTTACATAACTATCTAAATTTTGTTTTCTTATTCTAAATCTCAATAGATCTAGAGCCATGTCAATATTGTTGTTACCCGTTTTTTTTATGCAAATTCCTCAAAAGTTCTGGTATCATTTTCTTTTTGACATTAAATATAATGTTTTTAATTACTGATTCGTTATCGTTTGAGTTGTAATTTTCGATAACTTTTTCGACATCCTTGCAACATTTTAATTTCTTTAATTCAACGTTTGTCCTATGATTTTTATCCCTGTCATAATCCATTATATGTTTTGTCCTTTCATAGATTGAGACATCCAATAATTTTTCTCTAAAATTCCTTATTACATTACTTTGATCGAACTTTACATTCATTCCATATGGGTATACCGTACCATACTTTACCGTACCATACTTTCATATTTCTTTCACAGATTAATCTTTCAGTTTTATTAGGAACAATTTTTAAAATAGAAATCTCAATATTATCAATTCCATGCCTATAAAAATGTGTAATCTCAATTTCTTGTTCCTCCTTACCACTTTTTTGTTTTGTTATGTCTGTCTTATGGTTGTTAATTCTTATATTCAAAGGAGTTGAAGTTTGTCCTATGTACGACATATTACAAACTCTACATCTCAGTCTGTAGACACAATTATAAACCTTGCAGAATTTTAAATACTCTCCATTATCATTAACCTCTACCATACCCCCGGCACATACACACACTTTACAACGTTTATCTGTGCAAGTTTTTAAATGCAGTTCTCCCAGACCATCTTCACCCTTTAGTTTTTTGTTATAAAAACATTTGGTTTTATATTTGACTATGTTCTTATGACACCCTGTATATATATATATATATATATATATATACAGGGTGTCCAGCGAATAAGACCCTGATTTCAAAATTAAATATCTCAAAAACAAAGATCAATAGAATTATGCAGTAAACGGTAGCTAAGCTGTTCGCTAAGCTAATATTAGCTAAGCTATAAAAATGTTGTACAGAAGTTGCAAAAATTAGTTGCAAAAACCGCTAACAGATGGCGCTGTATTCGCAATGCCTATAAATTGTGTTTGAAGTCGAGAGCCCTAACGTCTGATTCCTATATGGCTTCCTATGGAAGAACGAAAATTGGGAAAGACCGCTTTTTCTTCGGGGTGATGTGCAAAAGTGGAGGCATCTCGTCACAGAATTATTGCAAAAGCTTCAATTTTAGAGAATTTCAATTAATAGAATTTTCAATAAAAAGTTTAGCAATCATTATATAAGAACTTAAAATATATTTTATTTGGGTAATGTGCAGAAGCGGAGCCATGTGTTGACAGAATTGAGATTTGTTTCAAATTTTGTTATAAGCTACTTCGGTCCGAATACCAATATCTCTGTGGTATGTTTTTTAAACTGTGAAAAAAGTTTGAATAAAAAAATCCAAAGTCTCTGGTTTTAAAATTTAATTAAGATAAAAGAAACCCTTTTTTTTTACAAATCATTGAGCATTTACAATAATATAATAAATCATATTTCAAATCACAATTCATAGATCATTTTTTTTTATTGTAGAGAATAGTTTGAATGAAAAAATATAAAGTTTATATTTTTTAAAACTTAATTAAGTTAAAAAAGTAATTTTAATTTTAAAAACTGGTTTTCATTTTTTTTATCTTTGAGTTTTTATCATTGAGAGCTTCTAGCGATAGGATCCGAAGTGTGCGAAAGGCATGCAGCATCCAAAATACTTTTGCTTTGGCGTTGATGATTTGACTTATCATCAATTTCTTTTAAAAAAGAAATAATTTAACGCATAATTTCTGTCTCTAAAACTTTGTTTAAAAAGAAAAGAAATATATGTGTTGTGCTAAAACTAAAGTATTATGCCGTGATTTAAAAATAAATCAAAAGCGAAAAATTACTTTTTTATTTATAATAATTCAGGTATATACAATAATACCAAAATATTATGCCGTGATTTAAAAATATAAAAAATAAATAAAAACAAAATTATTTTTCAAAATATATGCATTTTGATTTAAATAATTATATGGCATTAAAGATTGAATTTAATAAAATATTTAAAAAATTCTTATGATGATTTCTAAACTTTTTATTGAAAATTCTATTAATTGAATTTTTCTAAAATTAAAGCTGATGCAATAATTCTGTGACCAGATGTCTCCATTTCTGCACATCACCCCAATGAAAAAATGGACTTTCCCAATAGGGAGCCATCTAGGAATGAGACGCTAGAGCTCTCGACTTCCAAGCAGTTTACAAGTATTGCGATTACAGCGCCATCTGTTAGCGGTTTTTGCAACTAATTTTTGAAACTTCTGTACAACATTTTTACAGCTTAGCTAGTAAACAATCCGTTTACCGCATAATTCTATTGATCTTTGTTTTTGAGATATTTAATTTTGAAATCAGGGTCTTATTCACTGGACACCCTGTATATATATACGAGGGTGGTTCAATAATTATCATCCCAAGTGTTTAGAAAATATTTCTGCTGCGATGGTTGATGTGAAATATCGAAACCTAATGTCTTATATGCCTATATACTCAATTTCAGAACCGTAGCTGCTATATTAACACAGTTTTGGAGGGAGGGGTGATGTTTTGAAGACCTATTTTTGAGGGAGTTTTTATGGAGTGTATTGAGGGTGAAATGCTGGTTTGGAGCTTATGAGGCTACATTTGTGACAGTGGATGAAATGTGGCTACATCACTATGATCCCGAGTCCAAACGACAGTAGCTACATCTCATCCACTGTCTCGAATATAGCCCCATAAGCTAAAATGTGCCTTTCACTCCTCCCTCCAAAACTATATATATATATATATATATATATATATAGTTCAAATTTCTTTTAAATAGGTTCAGATTTCAAATATTCCTAAGCATTTAACATATTTTAATATCCGAGGATGGGTTGCAACTCCAGACTGTTTGGAAATAGGAATTTTTCTTGAAAATAGTTATAACCCTACTTTATAGTTACAGACCTATAATTAAATTTGGATATAATCTCTCCATAAACATGTAACTGATTGTTGTAGTAGGCAAAGGCTGGCGCATAACATTGTCAAATCATTGGAATTTTTGTGGTTGAAGAAAAAATAATTAAAAGTTCAAGAAATCTATTGAAATTCAGAAAATGCAATGTTTTCTCCTACCGAAGGTTAGTACTCAGACTACACATGTAAAATTGTGATAATTTGACAGAGAAAATTTTCAAAGAAATCTTTAAAAACTTTTTGCTTTGGCAAAATAACGCTGGTACACTACACTTACAAGTCTTATGTGTAAACTGCATTTTAATGCAACAATTTGGGTTTGTTTAAAATTAATTTGCTAAAACTAGTCCAGTCAAATTAGGTTTTTTCCTGGACATAATTACGAACATTTCGAAACTTGGCAATATTGTTTGGAAGGCTCTACAAATAAACATACTAAAAGTCCTGATGAATGGGGGGGAGGTGAGCGCGAGGGGGGGGTGAGTCGAAAGAAGGTACCTTTTTTCGGTTTTTTGTTAATATCTCGTAATCTATAAGTCTTATATGAAAAATTGATAATGCAAAAAATAAAGACAATTAAATTCTCTACAAAAAAGTTTATAAATTTTTTCTCTAGAGGCCATAGTTACCAAGATAATCGCTTTCAAAAATGAAGATGTTTACTAAACGTCCCACCAGTGCCAGAGAGCGGAGCGGGTCAATGGCACTTACATTGTATCTACTTAACTAACAAGCTTTCATAAATCTTGT
This sequence comes from Maratus speciosus, assembly GCA_963932465.1. Classification (NCBI taxonomy): domain Eukaryota; kingdom Metazoa; phylum Arthropoda; class Arachnida; order Araneae; family Salticidae; genus Maratus; species Maratus speciosus. The sequence continues at coordinate 43,736,771 of OZ010789.1, forward strand.
GATCAGGTGAATGGAAGCCTGAACAATAAATTCAACAAATGACATTTTTCCTAACTATAGATTATGTTATACAGGGTGATTCAGCTCGTCGGTGACAAACTTTAAGGATCGATAGAGCACACCTAGACGAACATTTTTGAATAGGGAATGTAGGGTCCCTGACGCGATGGTAAGGCGCTAGGCGCTTTCGAAAATTTGGGTGCCGAAATTCGAAACGTCATAAAAACTAGGGAAATGGTTAGATTTTCTTGCTTGTTGCGTCGAAATGATTCTGTTTGTTTAGACTTTCTTCAGTACCAATTTGATAAGCGTATCTCTTAAAACATGGATAGGGGGCGCTGCAGACTTTGGAGAGCTAGACAACAACTTTAAGCCCGTTATTTTGATAATTTAACACATGCTCGCCAAAGTTTATACTCTAACTTAAAGTTTGAACCCAAAAGTAGAGCCCTGCAAAAAGCGTAAGAGCCGGAATAAAATGTCAAAGTACAGGGTGGTCGAAACTCGAAGGCTCCTAGGAGATAAACAAACAGATTTCTTGACTTATGGCATGCATTTTCATGATTCTGTTTGCTGGGGCTCTCTGAAACTCAGTTGAACGGTACAAAAAGAAACATCGATAGGGGGCGCTTTGGGCAAAAAACATAATTCGTTGACATTTCGGACGCTAACTGGAAACGGGGAGCTACGATCAGTTAGAAACAAAACAAGAGAGTAATTTACTTATCATAAGAAGCTATTAAAACTGCAGTTTGTTTGTTTTTTTTAACAAACATAGCTGGTTTCAATCATGCACAATGCGCGCAATAAAATTTACATAAGGTGCTTTTTGCTGATTTATGCAAAAGATATCGTACCATATCGATATGCAAAAGATACGTAATGCGTAGACGACAACGCGAGATGACGTAGTTGTATGCGCAGACACGTCTTTTGAACGTGCGGTACCTACTTAAGCTTCGGGTTACTTGTCTGCAGATCGGTAGTAGGATGGAACGGTACACAAACTCTGAATTGGCTGACATGCATTTGGCGTATGGCGCTGCTGGTTGTAATGGACGAGCCGCTCAGCGGTTGTACGCCGAGCGTTACCCCAACAGGCAAATCCCCTGCCATGCCTTCTTCGCTCGAGTACACCAGAGGTTGTCCACAACGGGATCTTTCGACGGAGGCAGGCCTGAACGGGAGCGATCAGTGAGCACCCCCGACAACGAAGAGGCTGTGCTTAACCTGGTTGAGGACAACCCAGGTCTTAGCACGAGAGATATCGCCAGACATGTTGGCATTTCGCAAGCAACTGCGTGGCGCATCTTACGTTCCCGGAATCTGCACCCCTACCACATCCAGCGGGTGCAGTTGCTCAGAGAGCAGGATTTTGGCCCTCGAGTGGAATTCTCAAGATGGTACTTGGCGATGAGATCCAGGGATCCCCGTTTTGTAAACAGCATTTTGTTTACGGACGAGTCCACCTTCAGCCGGGAGGGAATGTGGAACGCCCACAACAGTCATGTGTGGTGTGATGAAAATCCACATGAAACCAGAAGCCGAGCAGCCCAGGAGCGTTTCTCAGTAAATGTGTGGGCCGGCATTCTGGGGGATTGCCTCATTGGCCCTTATTTGTTACCTGAACGGCTGACAGGTGGAAATTACCTGATTTTCCTGGATCAAGTGCTGCCGCAGCTTCTGGATGAGGCGCACGTACCCGAAGGTTCGCGTCGCCAGATGTGGTTCCAGCACGATGGAGCTCCGGCCCATTACACGAACGACGTGCGTCTCCATCTAAACGCAAGGTATGGCCAGCGGTGGATCGGGCGTGGGGGTCCAGTTCACTGGCCTGCCCGATCACCAGACCTCACCTGCTTGGATTTCTTCCTTTGGGGTTACCTGAAGGCCGAGGTATACCATACACCTGTCAGCAGTGCTGAAGAACTTGTGGCGCGCATTGTGGCAGCTGCAGGGCAGATCAGAGATACTCCTGGCATTGTTGGAAACACACACTCCTCAATGCGACGGAGGTGCGAAGCCTGCATCATGGCCCAAGGTCGAAATTTCGAGCATCTTCTGTAGTGTTATTTTTTGTAAATAAATTTCCAGTATCATTGATGTTTTTGGTCTAAATTTATTCAGAAGTGTTGAGCAGAGGTAGAAAATGTGTTTTCATTATTACTAACTGATCGTAGCGCCCCGTTTCCAGTTAGCGTCCGAAATGTCAACGAATTATGTTTTTTGCCCAAAGCGCCCCCTATCGATGTTTCTTTTTGTACCGTTCAACTGAGTTTCAGAGAGCCCCAGCAAACAGAATCATGAAAATGCATGCCATAAGTCAAGAAATCTGTTTGTTTATCTCTTAGGAGCCTTCGAGTTTCGACCACCCTGTACTTTGACATTTTATTCCGGCTCTTACGCTTTTTGCAGGGCTCTACTTTTGGGTTCAAACTTTAAGTTAGAGTATAAACTTTGGCGAGCATGTGTTAAATTATCAAAATAACGGGCTTAAAGTTGTTGTCTAGCTCTCCAAAGTCTGCAGCGCCCCCTATCCATGTTTTAAGAGATACGCTTATCAAATTGGTACTGAAGAAAGTCTAAACAAACAGAATCATTTCGACGCAACAAGCAAGAAAATCTAACCATTTCCCTAGTTTTTATGACGTTTCGAATTTCGGCACCCAAATTTTCAAAAGCGCCTAGCGCCTTACCATCGCGTCAGGGACCCTACATTCCCTATTCAAAAATGTTCGTCTAGGTGTGCTCTATCGATCCTTAAAGTTTGTCACCGACGAGCTGAATCACCCTGTATAGATTATATGTTCCATAATCCGGTTTGAAGTCATTTTAAATAGCGTGGCTTAACGCCAATTTAATTTCCTTCTGTAACTTTTGTTTGGTGTACTTTTTTTTACATAGATTATAGACATGTTGAGCCTTCAATCCGTCAGGACCAAAGAGGAATACAAAAAGTTTGTTCCACAGAGCTATTTCACGATTCGACGCAGCGAGAAGTTGTGGACAGGAGTTTGGTCTGACATAACCATTGGGCAAACACTAATGCTATCAATTAAATGTTCTGGAGGGCTCACACATGGACGAGGAATAAGTGAAAGCATTTTGAGTAAGTGGGTTCTGGGCGCCACAGGAACCTGTCATATTTGTACCGCCCTGGAAGAATTCTGTTGTTTAATTCTTTCTTCTGGTGAACAACATAAGGATTTTCGTGAAGCTCAGAGGAATAGAGATGCTGCGGATATCTCCGCACATTCAACTTGGTTTGGAAATCACCCGCCCTTTCCTCAGATAGATATAATTATATCAATATCTTGTGGGGTTATTAGAGATGAAACTATCACCTGTCAAAACTTTGGAAATCGGGAGTAAAAAGTTGATTCAGGTGTCTAGCAAATGTTACTCAGATGTGAAACTAACTCGGAAAGGTACAGCACAATCACTCAACCGTATGCACATTTCATTAAAATTTCATGATACTACTAAAACTGTGGATCCTCTAGTTATATCCCAACGGATTTCCTTGTGCAAACGAAAATATAAAAATGATGATTTAGCAAATTACCTACAATATGAATTGGCTCCTTATCTTTTCTCTTTTTTCAATGATTGCGGAATGCACAAAACAAAGAAAAGTGATTTGTGTCAAATATTTGAACAATCAGATAATATAATAGACCAACAACAAACAATAGTTGTGGATGATGGCTTCCTGATACATAAGGTGGTGTGGAAGAAGGGATCAACAATAGAGGATATTTGCAACACTTAAATAAAATACGTTAAGAAACACTATTGTGGAAAGGGACGCAGAATTGTTTTCGATGAATTCACTGACCTTGTAAACAGTACCAAAGTAGCTGAATAAAATAGAAGGTGCTCAGTGGAAAGGTCAGTTGACATACATTATGAAGAACATATTGTCATAAGTGTTCCCCAAAATCAGCTTCTCTCAAATAAGAACAATAAGACAATGTTGATTTCCATTCTATCCTCTAATTTTAATGTCTATCCAGATTGCTATAGATGCACTGAGTGAAATTGACAACGTCACTGTTGTTGGACAGGATGTTGATAAGCTTGTTCTTCTCACAGCCTTAACCTCTTCAGATAAATTATATGCTTATAGATACAGCGGTGGCAGGGAAATGAATTGTCTCCTGAGATTTGGGGTTGGAAACGTAAGCTCGTTCATAAGTTAGTGTCTATCACAACCACCCATCCTGTTGCCTCTGAAGCAGTACTAAACCTCATCCAGTGTGCAACTGGTTGTAGGATAAAATGTGGATGTAGAAAAACAGGAATCACATGCACTGCCGCCTGCCACTATTGCCATGGCGACAGGTCAAAGTGATCACCTCCTGTTGAGGAGGATGTCCTAATGGAAATGGAACGCAAATAAACATCTTTTGAAATTTCCCTTTGAATCTGAGTTAACCAAAATGATCACGGACTTGAGTATACCGTTTATTGTTATATCATTGTATTTTACGCATTTTTCTTTGCTGTATACTTTATGTTAACAAAAAATGTGATTTTTGAAGTTATTGTTCACGCTTCCATTTTTCTCACCATAACATCTATTAACGTTCGTTTAAGGAAGCTTCGATTAAGTAGGCTCAATGTAAGTGCCGTTCACCCGCTTTCTGGCACTGGTGTGTCTTCTGGCTAACTTCTTCATTTTCGAATGCGATAATCTCGTTAACTATGGCCTTGAGAGAAAAATGTTTGTAACATTTTTTGTAGAAAATTTTATTTTCTTTATTTTCTGTATTAGCAATTTTTCAATATGACTTATAGATTACGAGATATTAACAAAAAAACGAAAAAAAGTACCTTCTTTTGCCTCACCCAGTTCTCGCCCACCCCCCATCCATCAGTCATTTTAGTGTGTTCATAAGTAGACTCTCCGAAGCAATATTACCAAGTTTCAAAATTTTCGTAATTATGTCCCAAAATGTCCCAAAATATACCTAATTTGACTGGACTATATTCAACTTTCGAAAATTTTAAAAAGCTAATGCTTTCAACTATCGAAGTGCAGTGCTCACACGTGTAACTAGATTTGTCAAATTGGAGATAATTTATGAGGAGAAAAAAATCAAACAATTCTTTAAAAACTTTTTGCTTTGACAATATAACGCCGGTAAACTATCCTTACACTTCTCATGTGTAAATCGTACTTTAATGCAACAATTTGGTTTTCTTTAAAATTAATTTGCGAAGTTTGAGATGAATTCACTACCCAACAAAAAAAAATATGTTTGTCAGTTTCTTGGTTCTAGATAGTCAATTCTTACAAATTTTGGGTTGAAATAAACGAATATGTAAATGAATTTTTTTTATTAGCTCTTGTTCTCAAGATACAATGCAGCCCACTGGAGAAAGACACACAACATCCCACACAAGGATTTAAAAGCAAATTGAAGAAGAAAAAAAATTCCTATGTGATAAACACAATACAATAGACATGTTTCATTAAACAATGTTCATTTTTCAGAAAGCAGTGGTTGTTTTTAGCCTATTTTTGCAAACGTTTCCTTTTGAATTACCTCTTGTATGTCAACGCCGGAGCATCTCTTGTAACAGTCCAGCAATAGTCGATCAGCATTGACTCATTTCAACGACCCTGATACCTGTGTTCCATTACAGAGATATCTTTGTGAAACCTTTCACCGTGCTCATTGATTTCAGCTCCACAGTTTTTAGGGAAAAAATCAAGATGTGGAGGAAATGAAGTTTCAGAGACCTGTTGCCTCCAAGGTCATGGTACTTTTATTCTCGGCTTTTCTTTTGCCTAGAAATCCTCGTACCATACCTTTGAAGGCTTCCCAGGCTGCTTTCGCTTTACATTCCAAAACTTTATCAAAATCAATGTCCTTCATTATTGTGCGTATTTCAGGGCCCACAAAGATTCCTTTTTTAACCTTTGATTCACTCAGTCTTGGGCATTTCGCTCTAAGGTACTGGAAAGCATCTCCATCCTTGTTCATGACTTTCACGAAGTTCTTCATTAATCCCAGCTTAATGTGCAGGGGTAGAAGCAGAATGTTTTTTGGATTAACTAAAGGCTCATTTTGGACATTTCTCCCCCTGGGAATTAGCTTTATTGAAGACCATTTGTCTTTTATGTAGTGAGAGTTTCTATCTCGACTGTCCTACATAAACAGAAAGTAGCAGTACTTGGTATAACCTAATTGCATTCCCAGAAGTAAAGCAATTATTTTCAAGTTACCACAAATCTGCCATTTATGATCCTCGTATTTGATTAACTCGAGAAGTAATTTCACATTCCCCTAAGTTTTCTGCATGTGAACAGAATTTCCAGTGGGAATGGAAGGAATAATGTTGCCGTTGTGTAGTAAGACTGCTTTCAAACTAAGTTTGGAAGAGTCTTTAAATAACCTCCACTTCCGTGGATCATGAGTTATGTTCATGGAATTCATCAAACCATTAACATCAGTACAAGCAACAACATGTTCTTTCTTCTCAAAAAATGAAGAAGATTCATGTGACAAGTCCTGTATTCTGTGATTTTGACTTCTGGTTGGAGTAGATGCCATTGCTTCAGTCTTGATGCCAGAATCTCTGCTTCCTCCTTTTGCAAGTCAAGATCTCTTACGAGATCATTCAGTTCTGTCTGATTTAGTCTGTGAAGATCATTCAAATCTTCTGCCTCGAAATCTGGGTCATGGGAAGTCCCAGGTATAGTGACTTCTTCTTCTACAGCATCATTCTCTTCAGTCACATAATTTTGAGGTGGTTCAGGAATTGGCAGATTAGCCGAATGAGGAACGGGCCGAATGGCTGATGGAACACTGGGATACTGTACCGATTCCTTCTTTTTTCTCCAACCTCGAGTCATGGAGGACGTCATGCAGAAATAACAGTTTTCAACGTGGTTTGTTGGCTCACGCCGAATCATAGGTACAGCAAACTTCATTGTTCGCTTCTTCCCATTCAGCAAGTCTCTCTGAGCAAGAGTTACAACAAACATGCCCATGGTTTATCCTGGTTACCAACGTTCACACCGAAGTAATGGGTTTAAGCTGTCTTTACAACTGGGCTAATGGTTCGCTTCTGGGATTCAAATTTATTTCACCACAGATGCAACAAAAGTTGTTGACGGCATTAACACACTTCCGTGGCATTCTGATCTGAAAGCAGAAAATTTTAAATTTTAGTTTGATTGATTAATTCTGAAATAACAACTATTAAAAAAAATAGTTTTTAAATCGTAATTCGATTTCAAATTGTCAATTTTATTATATTTTTTTTTTAATTTTTTTATTTGAAAGCCCATATTTTTCTGAAAAAAAGATACCAAACGTGTTACTATACATCCACTACCCCTGTTGAAATTGAAGTCTCTATGTTCAAAATATCAGAAATCGTAATTAAAATATAGCCTCAAACCAGCAATTTTTACTGATTTAAAATACCAAAGTGTCCTTAAAGATTTGAAACTTTATTCAAAAGGTCAAATAGAATGATGGATACCGTCGATTAGGATGAGTGATACAGGTGATATAATTAAATTGCTTACCTTTAGTTGTAAGGCGAATAGCAGAGAATGTCACTTGAATCGTGCACTGTTATCTTTTTTCATCCTACTGACGCTCTCACCGGTTCAAAAGACGGTCGTCCCAGGAAAGGTGCTTCCATCTGCTGGGGAAAAAGAACGTCAAAAATATTCTACGCAGAGAGTTAAGTTGAGGGGAATTACAGATATTAGGGGTACCAACTTCAGAACATTCGATTTCCCATAAAACAGTCATAGTGAGATTTCTCAAGTTTGTTCCTATCTCGAAAACAAGAGCTAATATCAACTTTTTTATGTTAATTTCCGTGTTTAGCGAGACAAAATACTTCGGAAATAACTATTTTTGAGCCCGAAACATTTTTGATGTTGGGTAGTGTTATCTAACATCTTGTATTTTTAGAATAATTCTCCTTAATTCAAATTATTTCTTTTGGAAATGCTTAAATTTCACACTCGATAATATTGAAGCATTTTTAAAGTAAAGTTTAATTTACATGCATATTAATGAAGGAAATATGGAAAAACACTTTCTTTAAATATATATTTATGGTTTTATCATTTTTATTTGGTGATTTAAAAAGCAAAATAAAAAAGGCCCGGAAATGTACATTTACATTTTAAAGAGAAAGTGTTTTCGCTTCCGTAAAGATAATTACTATTATCATTCTAAAAGTTTTATAAAACAAGATTTTTTTATCACTTTGAAAGGAAATGTTTTAATGGTCAACTTTTATCAAAACTATACAAATATCCATTAATTATTTTTCTAAAATCGTGCGGCGTTACAATAACTCGAAAAAATATATAAAAGATTTTTCTAAAATTGAAGTCTCTTTTTTTATTGCTATATTTTTTAGCCAAAAGTTATTCTTTAGGAATATATAATAAATGACACTATAAATAATTTTTGTCTACTTCTTTTTTTGTAAACTAATTAGAAACGTATGAGTTGCAAGAGAGACAATTTTTCAGGGCTTATAAATGGTTCGTCAACTGAATACTAATATTTTAACAGAAACTTACATGGTAAGTTTCGACGACATTTGTGCTAGAATTAACCCCAGAAGGCGGTTTCTGCAAAATTTGCAAGAAAAATCAAAAAAGGAGTTTTTCTTAAAGAAAGACAAAAAAAAAGTGGTTCAAAAAGTGGGAGCACTGAGAATTAAATGAACAAAATATTTCCTACACTGTTTATGCTCTAGGAGGGTCAGGTATTGTGATATTTCCTGCATTGTTTACGCTCGAAAAAGGCGTATGCAAGCGAAGGATTCAGGCAATATATATATGTAGCATTTTGCTGCAGACTTTCAGATATTTAGGCGACACCAGTACACCTCGACATAAATGTAGTAGAGCAATCAAAACCATCCATCCGTTATATTGAAAATACCGGATTGCAGTCGGGGTGGCGAGAAAGAACAGGCTCGAAACACATTGATAATTTCCCTTACGTAATGAATATAGAGAGTCATCGTCACTTTTTAAACTGGTTTTATTGACAAATCATAGTAAACACTTCCAGTAGTCATTCCATCCAGTCACAAAAATCGATCATCACTTCATAAGACTTTAGATGTTATAAGAATAGGATCTACACATTCGATCGTTCACTCCAAGCGACGATGCTTAATTAGACAACCAGAAAAACGTAAAAATCTTCTCTCCATCGCCGATGTAACGATATTTATACCCCGAACAACAACGCGCGGACGGTTACAGAACAGTTAAAGACCAATCTAGTAGAGAGGTTGGGGAGAATGGGACATAGAACAAATTACGATTCGATGGGAAAGGATGACGTCGATAAAGAACTCTTTATACGGCGTCATAATAAAAGTGCAAATATAGCGCTGGCGGACGCATGGAATTGTGGGTATAGAACACGACAGAAAAAATGATATTAAAACATTCGAAAGAAAGAGAATTTAGTTTTAGAATAAAATGAAAAAGTAATTTAATGGGTTTTATAAGATTAGGCGAATGGATTAAGGATTTTTGAATAATAAAAGAATACGCAACTTTAAATGCATGAAATAAAAGACAAAATATATTATTAAAGATAGGTAAAAAAGGAAAAAATATTAAGAATTTGGAATAGTTTTACTAAGAAAAAGAGGCGAAAATTTTTATTATTACATATATATATATAAATTTATTCAGTGAGTTCTACATTTAACGTTAAATTATTTGTCACAATTAAGGTCAAACCATTTGTACTGTAAAAAATAAAAATGCAATTCAATCTATATGATATTAAAACCACTATAAAAACTCCCGTTTCAACTTAAAACTAAATAAATATTAGACTTTTTTTTTTAAGTTTGTATTTTGGTACTTTGTCTTTTGTTTACGCCCATCATAAACATAATACAAAATCTGAAATACAAATTTTGTTTGCAGCTTCTAAAGATTAAAAATCATTTTTAAAAATCCAATATTTATTTATGTTTCACATAAACAATGTATAAGTATTCAAAGGTAATTTTTGCATCATATAGTTTGAGTATTATATTTATTAAATATCTCTAGGAAAGTAATTCCATTTGGATCTATGTGATTAAATATGAAATCTTTTTGTTTAGCGATAAAAATACCGACTATGTTTAGTGCCTTCTTTTGTAAATAGTGCATTAGAATCATTTTATAGATGAAGAAACTTGTTAAGAGTATTGTTTATCGAGTTTTTTCTTTGTAATTTGTTTGCAAGAGCACGTCTTTATGAATTCAACCAAATAGGCAATGCCCGGAAGCAAATACTATTCACCATGATTTATGAAGTAAGGAAAATAGTAACCATGTATATTGAGCATTTCAGAAATACTAGATTTTTAAATTGAAACAGAAATTATATATATATATATATATATATTGTCAGTTTCAGTATAGTATTTTATGAAGGCCGGTTTCGTTATCTATAAATTGGATGATATTTCTAATGGTAAATTCTTCTTAATGATTACGTGAGAATATTATTTTATGTTGATGTTTCTAGCAATTTCTATAAAATACTTCTTTTGTTCTTTTTTTAGGTAGATATCCGAAAATTTCTAGTCTTTCTAATTCACTCGCTATATAATTACATTTGCAGGCGCGTTATTTTGTTAGATAATATAACCTCTTTATTCTTTAACCCTCTGCCGACCAGACGGTCCAATATACCCGACAGATGCATTCAAGATATTTAGTCAAAACATAAATTTACTAAATATATAAACCAGACAATAATAAATTTAATAAATGTGATAAATAGTTGTAAATAAAAATGTTGGTGTAGAATATATTTTTTAAAATTAATGTTATATTAATTTGTAAAACTTCGGGTTTTTCAAAGGTTAACAAACATATAAATCTTACACGGAATATTCAGAATCTCAAAAGATATAGAAAGTGTGCAAATCCTGTAATCGACATTTCAGAATTTTACTTTAGAAATATGTTTAACGTTTTTATTATTCGTTCGGAAGCTTTAAAATCGTGACTCGCAATGAATCTTCATCTGGTGAAATCATTTCACATATTATTTTCTCTAACTTACACATTTGATTTTTTTTTCTTTTACTCGTAAAAAGCATTTCACTTACACGTTTTTAATATTAGAATACATGTATTTATCTAGGAAAATATATTGATTTTCGTATTTTATTATAAAACAAATAATACCATTTACATTTTGAGCTGATGTTGGTTTAATATCTTCTATAGCACATGGATATTTATATTTTATATCAACCATTCTCTGGCCAGATTCCGAGGCCTTACATCAAAAAAGAGGAAACTCCATTTTACAATACTTAGATTTAGATAAATATACAAGAATCATTTAAACATTATTTATGGAATCATTTCAATATTTAGTTTGACAATAGATATGAAAATCGTGTATACGAAATTTCAAATATATCTATAGATATTTTATAAATGTATGACTGAAGATTGATTTGTTTTGCTGAATTGGATTGACTGTTCTGAATAGGTTAAATAGTCGATATAATGTCACTTTAAAAAAACAAAAATGCTTCGAACCAGTTTTTCCTCTGGTTCATATGTTTGAGAAGATATTTAAGAAGATTTAAAAATTACGTTTTATAAAACACTAAAATACAAAAAAAGTCGGCCTTAACATAAATTTGTGCTCTTATACAAATATCTTCATTTAAGTTAATTTCACTAAATGGTTGTACTTCTATAAAAGGCTTTTTATATATAATGATTGTGTATTATTGTAGCTATATTCAGGCAAAATTTCAACTTATCGATTTTTATTTTGTTACATATTTATAACTGTATTCTTATACATCTTTACTGGAAATTTTTATCAATTTTATTGTATGAACAAAGAAAATTACAGACGTTCATGAATTTTTCTCAAAATGTAATATAAACTCTAATCATTCATTTTCAATCCAGAATGCATACCTTATCCACCTTATTTATATATAAAATCTCAATGAAATGATTTCATTATTTCAAATGAAAATCAAATTTCAAAGTAATTGCTTAAAAGGCGCAAAGGCCAACATAGTGAAAAAGATTCCAAGCCGGGACTTGAACTTGGGCCATCAGTATAGCGCACTGACGTTCTACCGACTAAAGTTTAGTCGGTAGAACGTCTGTGCGCTTTACTGATGGCCCGGGTTCGAGTCCCGGCTTGGAATCTTTTTCACTGTTTAGTCGGTAGAACGTCGGTGCGCTATACTGATGGTCCGGGTTCGAGTCCCGGCTTGGAATCTTTTTCACTATGTTGGCCTTTGCGCCTTTTAAGCAATTACTTTGAAATTTGATTTTCATTTGAAATATTGTATCCAAGGCGAATGTTTCCCTCTGGAATAATTTCCATGAAATGATTTCATGTAAAGTTTTTATGAAACGACTGATTAAACGAATGTATGTTAATTGCAGATTTGTATAAATATAACTGTAATGTAATTTTAGCACATTGTTCTAGTCACCTACAACATGCCTGTACTTGACGAACTTTATATAGTATTTATATTTATTTTACTAGGAAGTACAAAAAATACTAATACAAGAAACCAATATATGTTAAATGCACACTTTATCTCCAGTTATTGATGGAAGAACTGTTTTCTATGATGTCTATTTAAAGAATTAGCCTGCATGTATCTTTATGTGCATAACTGTGTCTTGTACAACTTTACAAACACATATACAATTATTGATAAATTTGTTCTCATTAATTTGAACAGAGTCTTTACCAGTGTTTTTAACACTGGTAGAGGCTCTGTGTGTAAATAACAAAACTAAATTTTTAAATTACAGTTCTTAATATTCTCTCATAATAATCATACTCCACAGGTAACGTCACTAGCAAGAAATATATAAAAACAATTAAGAAAATTGTTTTGTTTTATGTTTCACTGTAAAAATTTATTATTTTTCTTAAAAAAAAAATATCGGCTCACAAACAGCTTCCCTGAGAGACATGCTAAAATCGTTTTATGTTAGATTATTTTCAAAATGTTAAAATTTTCCTTTTACATCTATGCCAACAGCAGCAATTTTCAAATAAGAAAACATTATTTCAATGAGAAATTTATTTAATGAAAGTTAATATGAATGATATTTAAATTTGAAAAAAAAATGTTGCTTTAAATTACATTTGGAAATTCAATACAAATTCACTGTAAAAATAGACACCCCCCCCCCCAACACACACACACATTATAAGCATTATATAAAGATATAAGATAATTTAGATATTTTTAGAAAATAAATGTAGTAAATACATGATGACCGATAATAAAGTTTAATAAATTATAACATTACTTGATTTTTTAACATTTCATGATTTTTTAACATTTGTAAATAAAGCTTGTTTGATATTCTCATTATTGTAGACGGATTTTTTTATACAAATTTTTTTATTTGAAAATGCGGTAACTGATAATTTAATTACGTTTTATTACCATTAAAATTTATTCTAAATAAGGGGAGAAAAGAAAACTGAAATTTTACTTAAGTACCTACAAATATTATATATAATTAAATGTAACAATGAATAAATAAATAAATAAATAAATAAATGTAGCGTTTTAATATGTCTGCTATGAAATGACAAGCATCATCAAAGTCTTCATTTCGTAAATAAATTTATTCATTTTTTTAATAGCTGTCTGTGTTAAAATGCATGAATATAGCAATACGGAGCTGTGAGAGGTAATTCACAGTCAGCATGTCGATTATTTTAACGTAATCAAAAAAATATTGTCTTATTATTGCAAAACTACAATATTTTGTTAAAAACTTCTAAAACTAAAAAACATCACTTAACTAAAAATAAAATGAACACATACTAATAATAAATAAAAACACAGAGCAACATCATAGCACACACACATACACACACACACTTCGCTAGAAATAGCTTTAATGCCATCGGGCTCGCGCAAGTGCGAATGACTTTTGCGTATTTGCACAAGGCGAAAACCGAAACTTGTGTTTCCAGTACGTCGCAGAAGATACATGTCAGTGACAGCCTACTTCGCCATCTAAGAGATATTCTATTTACATCTGACTGCGATGGGATAATAAGAGACTTTGAAACGTCTCTGAGACATCACTATAATCAATTCTGCTGTGTGGGTAATAGTAAATACCAAAAATACTATTGCAGGTGCTTTAAACAATTTATCGAACATACTGCAGTAATGTATTATTTCAGACAATTTTGAGGACAGACGATGGTTTAAACTTTCGGGTTACTTTATATCATAAATTATAAGGATGTTATTCGATATAATCTCCATAATTTGAACAAATACATGTGAAAGATTTCTAAAATGGTTGGTGCATTGTTATTTCCAGACCTCAGACAGTTGGCCTAATTTATTTATGAATACAGTAAACAGTATTCACTATTCTTCGAATATTCTCCACAACATCTTCGGTCAGACAACGTGTTATCAAGTTTAAATGCATTTGGTTTTAAGCGGACGTTGTTACTACACGAAAATGTTACAGAACTGCCGGTAACTAAAATATCGCAAACAGCAATATTATGAGTTATGCGTGGGCCTCAGCTTCACCAGATCTAAATCATTAGTAGATCGATTTTTTTACATTCCTGGATCTTTCTATTTCCAGTTTTAATAATTAATCAAAAATATAATTAACATAACTATTTAAAATTTTCCGTTTCTTTCTTATCCATTTGATAACGTTTATATAAATTTTCAGTGAATTTAAATATCAAATGATATGATTAAAATTCTCCATTTTGTTCCATAGAAATTTAATTAATAAAGTTCGTATAAAATTAAAACCATTTAATTTATTTTTGCATTTAAAAATTGTCAATAAGAAAAATGATTACATTTCAAATATTCATTCAAATATTTCAAATTTTCATTTATTAAATATCTTTATAAATGTTACTTTAAATGTTAATTCTATTATGAAAAGAGTTTTCTAAAAGAAACGAATTTTAATATTTAAAGGAGAAAAATATATTCTATTTAATTTTCCGCAATTCGTTAATTAAGTAAAATTATACAAATTGTGGCTTTCTGGATAAAGCCAGCCTTTAATATGTATCTTTGAAAGTAAAAGTAAGTTGCGATGGATTTATTGCAAAACCAATTGCTTAATCTCAATCTCATTATCTCATTTATGCTTTCAATAATAACAATTCCAAATTATAATTGCTTACCTATAACAATTTATGTTCTCTAAGCAGTAAACCATTAAGACGTAATTTTCTAATTTTCTAATTTCTACTGAATAAATAAGGAATGTATTTTATCCTTTTAATTCAACTTTTAACTGTCATTCGAAAACTTTAATTAATTTAATTACGCGTTTCGTAAACCTTTAAATTTATTATGAAGATTAGATTGGAGATTTTTTCATTTCTTAAAAAGTATACTTAAATAGATTTGGAAAATTAAATATAAATTAATGTTGTGTATCTTGATATAAGTAATATCCTAAAACCAAAAATAAATTATGAAAACTTAGTTCTCATTTAAAAACTCGATCTGTTAAAGTGTTCTGAATTTATTAATTTAACCATACGCATTTTCTTTGAATGTATTTCGTTTTAGTGATTTTAAATAAATATGCTATTTTTATTTTTTTAAAATTGCATTTTCTATGCTGAAAAATTTGTAACATAAATAAATGTTTGTAAAAAATAATTAAAATAATAAATAAAATATTTCTTGAATGAACATAAACCTCATGTTTCAAACGTTCGTTGGACTGGCAGTAGAGATTTGCTGCTTTTAAGATTAATAATTTGTAATTTAATAGCAGATTATGAATTTGTAGCTCTAAGTGTATACGAGGAAATATTTCGATAATTTTCGATAAACTTTGATCACTAAAACTTATGAATTCAAGCCTAATTCGTTTATAATCTGTTTTAAGTATTGTTTTGAGTTTAAAGTCTTTAAGTGTTTAAACCTACCATTTTGAAACTATATGGCGGACCAAGCTGGTTAATGATATCTGTCGAGATCTTGGTAAATCTAATATACCTGTTTAATCACTTCCTAATCTGTATATATATATATATATATATATATATATATATATATATATATATACATATATACTGGTGGTTGAAATGTGTGGGCGTGCACAAGAACGTTATTTTATCAAAAAATATATGCTACCTAATGACACTTTTTATTCAAAATAAAGACTAATAAAATAACAGTATTTAAACAAATTGTTGAATATATATACATCATTCGTTTTAACATAACTTTGCAAACAAGGGATCACAGAATTGATTGTGAATCGCAGCTAACTCTAATCTAAATCTTCCGATGCCTTCACAAGCTCTCGCCGCAGACAGTCCAAACTCGATATTTTCTTCCTCTTTAACGTTTCCTCTAAGTAGCCCCAAGTCGAGTGGGTTAAGATTCTGGCTGATTCAACGCCAATCATCGTTTGATAAATATCCAGACTCGTTGAAGTCAAAGTCGCGTTTGCTCCATTTGCAGGGGTCCTATCCTGCTGGAAGATTACATTGGGATTATTTTGCTTCCTTCGGACCACAATCTTAATCAACACTTCGCTTAGCAGTAATCTTTAAGTTTAAAAAAAAATAATTTTTAAAGGGTTTTTTTTCCCCTTGGTGGTAACTCCTGTCCAAAACCCTTAAACCATTTGAAAAAAACAAAAAACGATCGCGTGACGATTTTTCTTTTTCATGCATTTCTCTGCTTTTGACTTATCAGTTGCTGGTCAATCTCATGGTTGCGCGCGTTTTCGATGATGAAGGGTTTCTCATCACACCACAAAACACCTTCCACGCGGCACACTATGAAACTTTTGAGAATCTCGTTAGTTTCTTCAGTTTTACATCGTTTGACAAATTTTGCCTGCGGTAAAAACGATAACTATGAACTCCGAAAAAGCTTTTTAAAATGTTCTGGACACTTTGGCGCGAAATATCCAGACTGTTTGCTATGGAATTTAGGCTTACGGTGTTGTTTCGGGTAATTATCTTCTTGATGATGTTGCGAATTCTTCGGGTATTGAAAGAGTACGGTCGGCTTAATTCCTTTTTTACGTGGGCATTTTCTACTGATTTCGACTGTTTAAGTATCTTCTGGGCTATCAAAGGTAGGACTTTAAGGCTACATACAATACTTGAAGGTGTTCTCTCCATTTCCCGTCAAATAAGCTTTGGCTTCACAAGCTCACACAGGGCTTCATAAGCTCCTTGAACGAAACGAATAACACACCACAAGAAAGTCCATAAGAATACTTCAAAAATAATAAATAGCATTCATTCTCCAATTTTACTTCTAAAATATCAACGCCAAACAACGCTGCCACACTTTTCAGCCACCCTACGTACACACACACACACACATATATAAATGAGGTTTTATTCAAAATTAAAACGCAGTGTAAGTCCTTTGATTAAGATAAATACATAAACTGAAATGTAATTTAATGAAATTTGCAAATATACATTGTGTCTCTTCTTATGTTTGACAAACAGCTAGTTCCTAATTAATAAATTTTATAGGCATAATTCAAATGGCACAGTGTTTCAAAATGTCATTCTCTATTATATAAAAAAATATTTACGTCAAATGACTTATTTGAAAAATAGAGTTATGAAAAAAAATTCATATTATTCCCATCCCAATAAATTAAATTTATTAAATCATTGCTCTAACAAGGAAAATAGTAAAAGTTCAATTCTATGACCAAACTTTATAAATGTAAAAATATTTGTATAAAATTATTTTAGCACACTAATTTCTAATTATATAATCTTGCATTTTTTGTCAATTTAATTTTATTACACTGCTCAAATAAATTAGGGAGAGAGCAAGAAAGTCAAAGGAACAGTGCGAGACAGCCATGCTTGGGCATAAAATGGAATGAAAATGTGTATCTATGCGCAATACAGAAGGAAAGACACAAAAAAATATCAAGAGTGCTTTAGTTCTTTGAAACGATGGATAGAACATGAAAAGACTATTTCACTTGGAATAGATAAAACTATCGCACATCTGTTGTCCATGGATTCGATGACATTATCGATAAGACTTTGTGGATTATTATTCATTCCTCAAGAATTGCAATCTCCAAGTTCCAGACAATAAAATGAGACATTAGACTCTCTACAATCTGTCTTTCGAGTGCGCGCCAAACCTGCTTGATCGGATTCAAGTCAGGAGCGGCTATTTCATAAATTGGCTATTTCATACGTTGTATTGTTTCAGCTTTAAGCATGTTCTCCACAAGACAAGGCTATATGCGGTCTGGCATTATCATACATGGGTAAAGGAAAAATCACAAACTGCTGCAGCGTAACATACGCTTGAGGTCTCATCTGTATAAGTTTGGGCCACCAGAGTGCTCTTCCAATTGATTTGCAGGTCCGTACCTCCACCTATAATAATTCTTGACCATACCATCATTCATCTCGTTCGTAATGTGATCTTTCACGAACGAACTGGGAATATTTCGAGTGCCGATTTCCTTCCATACCAACACATACTGGGTTTCTCATCCAGACTGAATCGGGACTAATCTGTTACCAGAATTTATCACTAACCAAGTTCCCACTAATCTCGATGTTCAGTTCCCCCCTTTCTTTTGGCCGTTAGTTGAGGTCAAAGGAATACAGACAAAGGCTTAAGTGCCATTGGCTTAAAAAAATCATAATAAAATCTCTGTAAATAAAAAAAAAATAGAATTTTGAGCCCCGGACCCTCTTAAATTTGTTTGACAGTGTCGTAGAATGACGTAATAACACAGAGATCCCAGCATCTTGAAATGACGACCCTTTAAGATTTTCTCGTCCAACAGTATCTTGCGTGTTTAGAGGATTGCAGATGAGTAAAAAGACCATTCTGGTCGAAAAAGGCGGGTGAACCTGAGGGATGAAATACGAGTAGTATGCATAGTACGCAGCAACAGAAGGGCAACAACACGACGAATTACAGCTGAAAGCAATACAGGTGCATTCCAAAGCATATCTCTATGCACAACAAGACGAACTTTTCAAGGCATGGGCTGTAGCAGCAGGAGACCATCGTTTTGATATCGCAGAAAAATAGGAAAAGACGCCTGTTCTGGAAGAAGGTACTACGAACTCGGTCTCTTGAGGACTGGAAATATGTAGTCTGGTAAGATAAATCTAGTTTGCTACTCCATCATGTAGATGGAAACATCAGAATGTGGTGCAAACAACGCGATTTAATGAACTCATCCTGCCAAACGAGAACTATTCAGGACTGTGGAATTATGTTGTGGAGCATGTTTTTCTACAGTCCTTTGATATTTGTGGACAAAACTCTTAACATCACGGTTTTCCTCAACGCGGCTAACCGATCACGTACATTCCTTTATGGCTATGATGTTATTTTAAGGAAATGGTCACATTCAGCAGTACAATGCATCTTGCAACCGTTCTCATTCGGTGTTAAATTGGCTACAGGAACATCAATCACAATTTAGCTTGCTTCTATGGTCAACTAAATCCTCTGAGCCTAATGAGAATTTGTGGGACGAAGTCGAAAGAGCACTTCAAAGCTTGGAAACGCCGCTATCCAATGTGGCTCAATTTACAGCTCCCATTCTGTCATCATGTGCCAACATGCCTCTTAAGGTATCAGAAACTTATTAAGTCCTTGCCAAGAATAATATCGGCTGTGATCAGAACTGAAAGTGGACCAACACGTTATTGGAGGGTGTCTATAATTTTTTGGCCACTCAGTGTATTACTAAAATTGTTCACTCGTTTAATAGATCGTACACTTCTGTTCTTTGTTATAAAGTGCACGCTGTTATTGACTGCAAATTAGTGTTTTTAATTAAAAAATAATTGAATTTCTGATCTTTTTTCAGTGCCCCATCATTCAATTATTGCTTTTATAATATTTTCCATGGTTGTTTACCGGTATCAAACAAATTCTGATTTAGCTTAATCGCTGTACACTACATAAATGGATATTTTGTACTTCACATTTTCTACATACGTAAGTCATATAATACTTAAAAGCGGAGATTGAGAAAATCTGTACCTGATATAAAAAAAAAATGTGATTATTTTTGGAATCAACAAAAATCTATAGGATCAGTATTTATATATTTTTATTTTCTAAATTTTTTAGAGACTGTGTTATGTTATAAGACGGTATGTCAAAGACATAAAAAAAATACCATTAATGTCTGTTGTATTATTGTAAAAGTAGCCGAGAGGTTTTGATGTCGAAGGTGGTAGACGGGAAGTGCTGGCTTTGAACGCAATTGCTCTTGTCGGCCTAATCGTTAGACGTTTTCAGAGGTTTACCATAGTGGATACCATGGGTATTCTTGTGTAAATGCGGGTTAGATTCCCTTAGAAAAACCCCCACGGAGGGCGCTCATGGGTTTATATCCCTCATGCAGATAATCGGCATCACAGAAACAACAAAAATAACAGCAGAGTGAAAGTCCTAACATTCAGGTTTATCTTTTAATCTCCTACTTCCTCTTTAACTTATCTATTTACTAATTTTTGAATTTATTTTGATTTCCATGTAATTTTTTTTAAATGTTGGAATGTCAAATTTTATACTTGAACAAAAAATCGTAATCAGCAACTTACGTTAACAATGTTAGAATTTAGCACGAATTATTGTAAGAATTAAAATATTATAAATAGGAGAAAATAGTAGAATTTTTTAAGAAAACTGCGTAACTCTTAGATAATTCAGTTTTTAGCAGTTTGAAAGAAACATATTTTATTGATAATGAGAAATATTTTAACGATATGGATATTTACCAATGATTATGTTATTAGCGGTTTTTATTGTATGATGTATAGATATCGGTAGTATAACGGTATTGAAAACAATTTTTCCGTTATTCATTGCGAATTATGCATTCTCATACCAGAAATTACACATATCTTACCATCACTATAAGTTGTAATCAAATTTAATAAATGTAAGTTCCCAGGTTCGCCCATTTCTGAATTATTGAATTATATTTTCTAATTCTTAGATAGTTTAGTTGTACCGAAATTAAAAAAAAAACTTGATTTCACAGTTTTATGTAACTACGTCTACAACTACCGTAATAAAAAGAAAAAGGGCGCAAGAATTTAAAAAAATTATGCGGCTTCATTTATAAATATTGAGACATTTAAATAACACATACATGAAGAAATGATTAAAATTATTCCATTTATAGAAAAATTGTTCGAAATTATTTATTTCTAACGTATCATAAGGCCAGTAACTAAAAAATAAGATATAATATTACTTCATAAAATTAATTTACTTGAAAAAAAAATTCTGCTGTAGTAATTAATGTTTACTAATAAGATGACGAGAAAAATTTGCATGAATGTAATTAAATTTTTTGAATCAAGTACCGTTGAACAAGGGAATAAGAAATATTTCAGTGTCTGCGTCTTAAAATTCAATTAAGTAGATTTAATAATTTCCATGGAAGGTGATTTTTTTAATTTGATATTGATCAAGATTTTCAGTTAATATCGTCAAGTTTAGGCCAGTCTAATTATCTCCTTTATTATTTTTTATATCCAAATTTGCTATATTTCTAATCGATGACGTACATATTCTATCTTATGGATGCACTACTTAAAATACAAAATTACTAAAAGAGATCCTATATTTAATACCAAATGTGTAAAACCCTTTTTCTAATATTGTATTATAACTTATTTCAGAGTAACATAATCATTTTTTAACTTAAATTAACTTTATAGATTATTCAATTATTAACTATATGAATTATTATCTATGTAGATTATTCAACTATATACATTATTTATATTTATTTTTTAAATCTATAACTTAAAATCCTCTTATTACGAAATGACTAAAAATGATAGTATTTTTAATAAGAAATTGATAAAAAAAATTCTAATATTGTGTTAAAGCTGATTTTATCGTATCATAATCAATATTTTAAAATTTTAAATTAAATTAAGAGTATATTATTTAATCCCTTTTTTATAATCTAGAACTTATATTCTTTCGAAGTATTACGCCATCACATTAATTTATGTTAATTAAATGTTAGACTGTTAAAATCTTTGATTAACTTTACAATTTTAGTTTTCTTTTTCCACGTGTAAACTGAAAAAAACAGCTCAATATACACTATATTTTGCGCAATCTGGTGCATATTATAAACATTTTCAATATCTAAAATACGTTATCTTCCAAGAAAAAAAAAAATATATCCATCGGGAAAATATCTTTCTTTTTAAATTTTAACTTCAGCTATTTATACACAGATAGTCAAGACAAACTAAAATTTAAATTATATATAGTCTTACATATTTTAATTATATATAGTCTTACATAAGGGTTTCTTTTTTTCAAATGTCCAGTTAGTTATCGTCTAAGAGAAAAAAAATTAAAAAGTGGCCACAATATTTTAAACTTGTTAGTGTGGACGTAGACACTATTTATTCTGTGTATATTTTTTTCTTATATTTATTAATCTTTAAATGCTTGTTGAATTTTGCTGACACAAATATATTGAGCTGCTTTTAGGAATGATCAATTTATATGTAAATGCGGAAATGATTTTTACTTTCTTCTATCTTTACAAGAAGAAAGTATAGGATTCATGAAAATTTTCGAATTCCGGTTTTTGACGGATTTACACGTTTTAGCGGACATTCCAAAAACATGTTTTTACAAAATGTCTGTCTGTGACTCTGTGAGTCTGTCTGTCTGTCTGTGTGTATGTGACACAAATTTTGTGGGTGCTCTATCTGAAGAACTAATGCACGGAATTTAATAAAAAATTATATTCAGTTAGTTCCTAATACACATTGATGGTGATTAGTTTTTGGTGTAAATCGCTCAACAGGTGGCGCTGCAATGCTGCATTTTTAACGATTTTCGCAATAGCTCTATCTCAAGAACTAAGGCACGGATTTAGTTAGATATGAGTCCCTTGATATGAATTACAGCTGATTACGTTTTGGTGTAAATCGCCCGACAGGTGACGCTGTTATGATGAATTTTGCAGGATTTACACGATTTCCCCAATAGGAGTCTTAAGAACTAACGCACGGATTTTCATCAAACTTCAGATTCAGTTAGTCCTTGATATGACTTGCTACGGATTATGTGTTGGTGTAAATCGGCCAACAGGTCGCGCTTATGTCTGCCTTTTTCACGATTGCCTCAATAGCTCTATCTATAGAACTAATGGACGAATTTTAATCTAACTTCAGATTTAGTTGTATGTTGACACAAGTTGTTTTTAATTAGGTTTTGGTGTTAACCACTTCACCGGCGACAGGTATGGGGAAACAGTGCTTTTACCCCCGAGTTATCTCGGGGCAAACGGTGAAGTGGTCATCCAATAGGTGGCGCCGCTATGCAGGAATTTTCACGATTTTCGCTGTAGCTCTATCTCAAAAACTAATGCACGGATTTTCTCCAAACTTTAGATTCAATCAGGCGTTGACATAATTTGTTGCTGATTAGGATTTGGTATAAATCATCCAATAGGTGGCGCTGCTACGCAGCATTTTGCTGGATTTACACGATTTCAGCGATAGTCATATCTCAAGAACTAAGGCACGGAATTTCATACATTTAGAATCCTCATGAGATGCACAGATTGCCATTTAATTCTGGTAGTGTGATAGCGAATTTTGAAATATTGACATGTATGAGATAGAAGAAAGTTTTAGGATTGGTACATCCGACTAGTTTAAATTATAATTATCCGTTAAAAGTTTTAAAATTAAGTAACATTTGACTCTAAAATATATAGTTCATTAAGAAACATTTAGAAATGAGACATTAAAATAGCATTATTCCATATAAAACAATAGAATTTTAATGAAATAACTTACAAAAAACTAAAATGAATGTATAATTGCTTCATTAGACATTATAGTTTTCATTGCTTCATGATACGACTCTATTTACGTTTTATGAATCATTTTCATTTAAAAGTAGTTTAGAAATATTCTCATTGTCATGAAAACTGAGTAAAGGAAAAATTTCTCAGAAAAGTTAACCATTATTTTAATTGGCATTACCATCTTCACATTACAAACTGGCGCTGTGTTCTATTACGCAACATTGCGACACCAAAACTTTAGTAAAATTTTTAATTCAACAAAATTCTAAATCGTCAAATATGATTTGAGGTGACATAGTAAATTAATTGATATAAACAAGGTATAAATATATGTGTCATTTTTTCTGTAAAGAGACCATTTGAGCCACTTTTAAATACCAAGTTAGTTATTGTATAAGAGAAATCATCAAAAACTGGCCACAATATTTTAAACACATTAGTATGGACATAGACACTATTTATTCTGTATATATTATTTTTCTTATATTTATTAAACTTTAAATATTTATTGAATTTGATGCTATAAATATATTGAAGATGTCGCATATACGAAAACCTCAAGCGCATCTTATTTTGATATTCAAAAGATTAACTAAAAAAATACAATTATTTATTCCCGGTCTGTATAAATGAAAATCAAACAAATGAAAATCAATATGATATTAAGGTAAGATTCCTTATTTTCGTCCCCCAGTCACTTTTAGTCGTTTGGAAGTTATAATTTTCAGTGAAAACCTACCGCATTTGAATTTTACATTGGCTAATTTCCCACGCACATAGAAACATCAGCAATTCTCGTACAAAAAATTTTAACAATTCGAAAAATTGTTTTTTCAAATGTATATACAGGGTGATTTTTTTAAGTTGTGAAAGTAAAACGCTATAACAAAAGAACCACTGATCCAAATGACCTGGAATTTCAACAGTATGCTCCTAAAGCAATGGGAATTTTTTAGGCGCAGTTAAAATAAATAAATAAATAAATAAAATCACACCGACAGATGGCGCTGTATATGCAGTAAAGTCGGGAGACGAGCTTGCACACAACACACGCACAATGTCGATAAAACCGTGAAGCATGCACACCTCGTGTTCATTATTCTACGGATACCCCTGCGATTTCTGGATCTGGGGATTGTAGTATAGATTGGAGACCGGGTGCATGCACGGAAAAATTGATTAAAAACTCCAACTATTAATTTTCTGGAAGAACTATTTATTTAAATACTTTAGAGGTGGTTCAGTTAGCAAAAATGAGAGAGAGACCCCACCAAATACAAAGTGGGGCGCGAAAGCGCCCTTTTTTAGAACCTTGACATATCGAAGGCTAGAACGGAAGTGGCGGTTTTCGCTAGAAGTCTAGAAATCTTGGCGTTGCACAGAATCGCCAATTTACAAACTTTTGGTGACTGCATGAAAGTGAACAAAGGTTTTTGGCGATAAACATTACCGCAAAAATGTGGTATCTCTACCGGACGGGTGACGCCGAGATTGCAAGTAAGCGCTTCTAATTACGATGAGAAATGCATCAGAAAAACCGAAAATTGTTTATACAACAGATAGGCCTTTGCGCAACTAACGGTTTCATAATTGTACAAAGCAGACCGCCGCATGAGAAAAATGCTTAAAATCACAGGCATCTGGCTTTTAGCTCGACCACAATACACGAAAAGTACTTGGTTCCTATAAGATCCGTTCATTTTTCCCTTTTGTTGTTAATCCAATTTCAACGGTCAAATATTAGCAGAGATAAAAATTGCTTCTCAAAGTGGCGGGCGAACAATCCGATGAAAATACATGAAAACATATTCCTACCAGCAGCTGCCGTTTCTAGTTTTTATTTATTTTTTTTTGCACTGGAAGCAGTAACGGACAGATTAGGAAAAAGGGAAAAAAAGAAATGAGTCTTTGAGCGCACTGAAATAAAGATGTTTTTAGAAAGAAGAAAGAACACACTTTAATAAAAATCTGGATGGTTTTGAGAAATGAATTTAATTGCGTATTTCAGAATAGAAAAAGGGGGGGGGGTAGCATGTTATAAAAGTAATAATGTTATCTATTAAATTAATTTTGAATAAAAATATATCTATGCAACAGAAATGCTGTCACAGGGATACATAAAAAATACTGTATATTGTGATAGTGTTACGAACTTAGCTGCCCTGAAAGCACGCATTGTGCACCAGATCCACAGTATCCAGTCGGATAATCTTCACTGTGTTGTGGAACATGCGATTTCATGTTTCCACCTCGCAGCGAAAAACGGTGGACAACACATTGAAAATGTGTTACGTTAATTGCGCAGTTCTGTACGAATGCTTTACTCCATGTTTATATTTCGTTCTGTTTCTGCGAATATGTTCGCATCTCCTTTTCCCGATTACTGCATTCTGTATGTTTTTGATATGCGTAATAAAGGTTTCTTTTTCTCAAAGTACCGTCCATTGTTTTCCTCCCACTGACGATATTCTTTGTTTCTGTTCACTTACAGCGCCATCTGTCGGTGCGATTTTAAGTTTTTTTTTTTTTTTTTTTTTTTTTTTTTTTTTTTTTTTTTTTACTACGTATAAACGTAATACGTTTTTTAACTACGTATAAAAAATTCTCATTGCTTTAGGAGCATACTGGTGAAATTTCAGGTTATTTGGATCAGTAGTTCTTTTGTTATAAGGTTTTACTTTCACAACTTAAAACAAATCACCCTGTAGTATGCATGGCAAAAGAAAAAAAAAATGATCCCAAATCCGTCCCCTTCAAAAAAAAAAAAAAAAAAAAAAAAAAACCCAATAAGCCGAGGCTTAACTTATAACTAAATTTAAATTTATTTCAAAATGAGTAGGTAATTTAATTTACCTTAAATTAAGGCACAAAGAAATGTACTAATATCAGTGGAAGAATAACAAACAGAAACATTAGCTATCAAACATGAGGAATATATAAATTTTGATTTGATCTGGCTCCTCAGAAGATTTCGTTTAACCAAGTGCAGCATTGACGGCACTGAATCCATTGCTGTTCGAGTTTATCATCAGAAAAACGCTTCTAGGAGATAGAACAGTGTGCATCTTTATCGCCATCATCGTCGCTTGTATTATCATCAAAAACAAGCATGTCAAACTCATTTACCTCCGCGGGCCAAATTAAGCATTATATGGTAAGTCGCGGGCCATATAAAAACTATGTACCAATCCCAAAACTTTCTTTTATCTCATACATGTTAATACTTCAAAATTCGCTATCACACTGCCAAAATTAAATGGCAATCTATGCATCTCATGAGGATTCTAAAGATATGAAATTCCGTGCATTAGTTCTTGAGATATAACTATCGCTGAAATCGTCTAAATCCAGCAAAATTCTACCTAGCAGCGCCACCTATTTGGTGATTTATACCAAATCCTAATTAGCAACAATTTATGTCAACGTCTGACTGAATCTGAAGTTTGGAGAAAATCCGTGCATTAGTTTTTGAGATAGAGCTATTGCGAAAATCGTGAAAATTTCTGCATAGCAGCGCCACCTATTAGTTAATTAACACCAAAACCTAATTAACAACAACTTGTGTCAACATATAACTAAATCTGAAGTTCGATGAAAATTCATCCATTAGTTCTATAGATAGAGCTATTGAGGCAATCGTGAAAAAGGAAGCACAGAAGCGCCACCTGTTAGGTGATTTACACCAACACATAATCAGTAGCAAGTCATATCAAGGACTAACTGAATCTGAAGTTTGATGAAAATCCGTGCGTTAGTTCTTAAGCTATTGGGGAAATCGTGTAAATCCTGCAAAATTCATCATAACAGCGCCATCTGTTGGGCGATTTACACCAAAACGTAATCAGCATCAATTCATATCAAGGACTAACTAAATCTGAAGTTTGATCATAATCCGTGCATTAGTTCTTGAGATAGAGCTATTGCGAAAATCGTGACAAATGCAGCATAGCAGCGCCACCTGTTGAGCGATTTACACCAAAAACTAATCAGCATCAATTTGTATTAGGGACTAACCGAATATAAATTTTTATTAAATTCCGTGCATTAGTTCTTGAGATAGAGCGCCCACAAAATTTGTGTCACATGCACACAGACTCACAGACAGACATTTTGTAAAAACACGTTTTTTGGAATCTCTGACCTCTAAAACGTGTAAATCCGTCGAAAACCGGAATTCGAAAATTTTCATGAATTCAATACTTTCTTCTTGTAAAGATAGAAGAAAGTAAAAAAGTAATAATATTACCATTACACAGAATAATATTTGTCTGTACAAGACACAGCTATGTTAAAGAAATTTTAACAAAAAGTTCCAACATTAAGTACATAGTATGTTATATTATTTTTTCGAAAAAACACTCACATTTACTTTTATCAACTAAAAAAAAAGTAATAATAATAATAATTGAATATTATAAATTGCGTTTATTTTAAAAATTGCTTGTACACGCTGATCTAGATTTAGCATAGCATAACTATCAATCTTCCGTGTTTTCTCAAAGTAAAACTAGTTGGATGTGCCAATCCCAAATCTTTCTTCTAGCTTATGCATAATATTTCAAAAACTAGTTACAAATGTTAATACTTCAATATTTTTAGTTCAATACTATACCAACTTTGATTTTCATCTTAAATTTCTCCTTCAGTCAATTAAACGGACTTAAAACGAGTTAATCAATTTCATGATATTTGATAAAATTAATAGTTTTTCCTTATTCTGTTGTTATCAGATGTTTGCGATGCTTAGCAAAAAGCGAGTTCCCGCCTTTGCACGAGCCGCCGATGGACAACAGAACTACAAAAAAATCAAGAAAAAGCATACAAAAATCACTATCACAAAGCCCCTTGACCACACAATATTTCCCAATAATTCAAGGAGGACCTGTTGGCCAAAGCCAAAAACATGCACGAAAAATTGTGGTTCAATTGTATGTATAATTTTATAAATTTTTCGATGGTACAATAAAGAAAACGGCACAAACATCGCTATTACAACGACCCCCCTTCCGGCAGATTTTTTTCAAATTAAGGGAGGACTTGTTTGCCATAGCCAGAAACGTACACAAAAAAATTGGTTCAATTCTATGCCTAACTTCATACAATTTTCGTTGGTAGAATAATGAAAATGGTACAGACATCGCAATTATAGCTCCCCCTCCCGGCGGATTTTTTCCAAATTCAGGGAGGACCTTCGTGTCATGACCAAAAAGAAACACCAAATATTTGGCTCAATTCTATTTATAACTTCATACACTTTTCGATGGTACAATATTAAAAATCACACAAAAATCGCTATAACAGAGCCCCCTAACGGCGATTTTTTTCCAAATTCAGGTTGGACCTGCTTGCCATAGCCAAAAACTTAAAATAAAAATTTGGTTCAATTCTATCCATAACTTCATACACTTTTGGATGGTACAATATTCAAAATCGCACAAAAATTGCTATTACAGCGCCCCCTACCGGCGAATTTTTCCCAAATTCTGGGAGGACCTGCTTGCCATAGCCAAAAACTTAAAATAAAAATTTGGATAAATTCTATGCATAACTTCATACATTTTTGGATGGTACAATATTCAAAATCACTGTTACAGCGCCCCCTACCGGCGACTTTTTTCCAAATTCAGGGAGGGCCTACTTGCCATACCCAAAAACTTGAAATAAAAATTTTGTTCAATTCTATGCATAACTCTGTACACTTTTGGATGGTACAATATTCAAAATCGCTATTACAGCGCCCCCTATCGGCGAATTTTTTCCAAATTCAGGGAGGACCTACTTGCTATATCTAAAAACTTAAAATAAAAATTTGGTTCAATTCTATGCATAACTTCATACACTTTTGGATGGTGCAATATTCAAAATCGCACAAAAATCGCTATTACAGCGCCCCCTACCGGCGAATTGTTTCCAAATTCAGGGAGGATCTGCTTGCCATAACCCAAAACTTAAAATAAAAATTTGGTTCAATTCTATGCATAACTTCTTACACTTTTTGATGGTACAATGGCTACAGACAGACGGACACACGCACAGACAGACATTTTCTATAAACATGTTTTTTGTGATCTCTGACCCCTAAAACGTGTAAATCCGTCGAAAACTGGAAGTCGAAAAAAATTTCGATTACAATACTTTCTTCTTATGAAGATAGAAGAAAGTAAAAATAAAAATAAAAATAAATATATTTTGAATCAGAAAATCTATTTAATAAAACATGTCTTATATAATAGCTACTTTTTTTTATTTCATTTATTAAATACATTTCCTAGTTCAAATTATTTTATTTTACTTTAAAAATAACAAAAGGTTGCATATTGTATTTCAAAAAATTAGTCGATTGATGTATAATTACAGAAATTTGGAAACTTCCTAACGAATACGCCAATATGGAATCGTGCTGAATTTTGATTAGCTGCAGTAATACATTCTGAACAGTAATTTGAACATAAATTATTAGAGGTGAGGGAAACAGATTAAACTGATTTTTATGATTAAAAAATCTTCTTTTGAAATAATTTTTTGATACATTTTTTTTTAAAATTTCTACTTACGTCTACTTACGCCCCTGGGAAAACTCGACTGATGGCAGGCACTAAGGAAAGGATAATTAAATAAATGTAAAATGGCGAAGGCTTCGCGGGCCATAGATAAAGGATCAGCGGGCCAGTTGTGGCTCGCGGGCCGCGTGTTTGACACGCCTGATCAAAAGGAATGTCAACAGAAGAGTCACTTTCGTCATCAGAGTCTCTGAGTAGGTCATTTTGAATTTTTTACATGGTTTATTCTTCCCCTTTTCCTTTAGAGTGGTGACTGGCAGAAACGTTTTTTTCAGCTGAGCGTTCAATGTCGCTGAACCTCTTCGGGCAGAATCTCACATTCTCAGTATTGTCAACTTGGCAATCCATTTTAAGGATGGGGAAGCACACATAAATCAATAAAATAAAAAAAATAAAAGCAATATTATAAGCGAAACATCTCGGTTAACATGAAAATATTAAAATATTATTTTGTATGCTATAATTTTTGTAGATAAATAGCCGAATTATTTAAATTTAAGACTTTTTACAACTATGCAAATGATAAATTCCATATGAAATTAGAGGTATTCAAAATAAAATTTATTACTCATCTGACAGACAATGCGAAACGCTCCGTTTAATATAACATGAAACATTTGGCCAATGCGTCTTTTTTCAGTGAAATTTTTTAATTAAAAAAATAAAAAGCTGATGAATTGCTCCTCAACGCAGTATAATGCATCTTGAAATAAACGAGAATAAGAATTAATTAAGTGATAAACTTTCTACAGAGAAAATACGTATTTATGCACAAATTTAGTATATTTTAATATTTTGTACAAAATATTTAAAAATTAACAAGATCAATCTTGACTAAAATACATCGTTAAAATTTTTAATTATAGATTAATTTTATTTATTGAAAAGAAATTCAGTGACGTTACTATATTTTATACTGTAGAATGAATATGGTTTAAATGTAATTCATTATGTAGTTTACAAAATTATATAATTCAAACTCTCTCACACAAAATATGTTCTATGAACCACATCTCTCACATATTTTCTTAACATGTTTTTAGTTTGAAATATGTTTATTTTGAAATGTACATTCAAACTGTACAGGAGTATTTTGTATTCTTTTAATTTGGCTTTATAATACAGGGCTTTATTGCCGTAAAAATGCCCTGTTTGAAAGATAAACATAGTGGGTTTAACATTGTAAACAACTGACAAAACTGGTTACAATAACTTTATCAGATAATGTTAGCCTGAAAGTGTAAGTATTAAAACTGGCTGTATATAAGACCTTTATATACACACTTCTTTACCATTTTGAAATGTACAAATATTTTTAGATGAATTTTGATAGATTGCTATTTATATTCATTAGATATTTCTATTATTTTTATCATCAAGCTTCTTTTTTTTTAAGAGCACAGCAATAACCCTTTGAATTTAAAGTAAAAACCGGTTTGAATAATTTTCATTTTATTTACGCTTATTTTATTTTGACTTAAATTCGAGAAAAATTTAAAAGCACTGTAATCCGTTTATTACTTTCCCTAGTATCCTCTCGCAACGTGGAAATCAATGTCCGAGATGGTCTGTGATGTCATATTCCATTTTAGGACATGAAATTTGGGCATACGCCTAAGGAATTGATACTTTGATTTTACTGTAATATTTGTACTTCGGAGTAAAGTTATAGCAGAATACTGCTTTTCTTAAATAGTAGATACAAAATATTTCAGATCTATTTCATCTTTAGAGTTTTAAATTTCTTCGTCACGGTCAGTATTCCAGTCACTGTAAAAGTAATTCATCTGAGCTAAGAATTGCTACTATACAAAAAATCGAATTTTCATAAAATTTTGCGGAATGAAAAAAAAAAATTACATTAATAAAAACCCACAGCGTAATCAAGTTAAAACGTACAAGTTTTTTTTTTAAATTAATTGTGGAAGTATAGTAATACAAGATTTAACGGTAAAAATAATAATAAAACGGTAAAAAGTAGCAGTTTGTGATACAAAATTACAAAAACGGAAATCTAACGTGATATTTTCTTATTCTCTGTTACTTTTACAGGCGCTATGCCTCGTAAATGCGACTCTGTTATTTGAATGGGGATACAAATGCATATCTATAATGATTTAGAAGAAAAAATCTCTCAAAAGATGAACTATGAGTCATATCTAGTAGAAAATATATTTCTCTTTCATCAAAGATTACCAATATATTTATTTAAAAATATAACAAATAAGCATTAGAGATTCTGCGAATTATGATGTTAAAGTATATTTATTAAGAGCTGG
This sequence comes from Maratus speciosus, assembly GCA_963932465.1. Lineage (NCBI taxonomy): Eukaryota > Metazoa > Arthropoda > Arachnida > Araneae > Salticidae > Maratus > Maratus speciosus. Next base: position 43,769,494 of record OZ010789.1, read on the forward strand.
AAAATTTTTACTCTAAGTGCTTGATTTTAAAGTTGATCTATCAAACTTATAAATATTAGTATAATACAATATGTAATAAATATTTATAATTATGCATTCTTCCATTTTCATTAATCATATATATTATAAAGCAGTAAGTACTAAAAGTTCCGCTCGAGTGTTTTCAAAAACTACCCGGTGGATTTTATTTGCAGTTTGTGTCATTCGATAGAGAATATTCCCGCGGTGGTTTATGAGTCAAATATACAGGGATAACTATGATTTTTGGTAATAAATTTTGTATTTTATTGTTATTTTGAACGAAAGGGTTGCCAGTGATAATATTTTGGCGAAACTTTTGTTGACTAAAGAATTGAAATGACTATATCAGTTAGAAAATAATGCAAATAAATGAAAAAAATGCTGATATTTCATAAAAAAAATAAAAAATAAATGTTTTAATAAGACATATTATTATAAACCGAAAATATTTAATTTAAACATGAAATAAATATCTGTAATACTTAAAATATAATTTATTGTGAAATTTTACAATTGATACAATATTTGGCGAATTATTGCCTCAGTTACGTTAAAAAATGAATCTGAAAATTCGATTAGACTAATTTTGAATTACAATTTTTTTCCTTTTCAGTTCTTTTATTTTTATTTTTATCTAACTGCCACTTCATGTGATTTACAGGAAAACAAGCAGATGTAAATTAAAAAAATTTCTGTAATTGTAAAATTCATAGTTTCAAAACTTAGGAACTGAAAAATATTCTTAAGGAAATTTATACAATCATGTGTTATTACAATAAGAAAATTCAACATTTTGAAATAAAAATTGCTAGCTGAAAAAACAAATGGCAAGTCTTTTTTAATTCATTATTTCTTCATATTTCCCCCTCTGTTAGGTAATATTTTAAAAGACATTGGACTAATCTTAGGTATTTAAAAGCACACATATTAACGTCTGAATTCCAATTCTATATTATTATTATTGCTTATTTATTGTTATTATTATTATTATTGTTTATTTATTGTTATTATTATTATTATTATTATTATTATTATTATTATTATTATTTATTTTATAATATTCGATAACCAAGTCACCGCCAAATGGCATATTTACTATATTATTGGATGTTTTGTTGGCACAGATGTGATATACGCTCCATGGTACCTAATGGTCTTCAAAATCGCGTTATTTTGCCTGACATGGTAGCCTGGCTATTGTTGTTTATTTATTAATAAATTGTTTGTTTTCTTTTATTTTCTTTTTTACTATTATATTTTTTTTCTTCTATATTTTATAATTAAACTTTTTTTTTATTTATTGTTATTTCCTTTTAAAATAATAGAAAATAATATAATTGTATATATGTAACTGCTATTCGAAAACGATGTTTTCGCACAATTGGCGTGAAAAAAATCGCGCCCAACCCGGTACGTATATGACATCTGTGCCTAATACTTATTTACATTATTGTGATTACTTAGTATCAGTCAATAGATTGAAGAGTATTTGGTATATTTTTATTATATAAAATGTCCTTGGCGAGTGAAGTTAATTTTATATATACTTTATGGGAACCTATTTACTTTTCATATACATACGAGCATTTTTTTTAAATATTTATGATATTTATTTAATATAAAGAAGAGCTAATTTTCTACTTTTAAATACGAACAGAAATATCCCGTCAACCAAAATAATATCGCCAAACTATAAGAATAAATGGCAATAATGGGAAATCGTAATGTCAAATTTACTTGACATTAAACACTTAACCCGTGTTTGTTGCGTCATCAAGTGATTTTTAATTTGACTTTTTATTTTTATTTGTATTAATGTTTTACTAATTTATTTTTTTCTTTCGTTATTTAAAATAAAAATTATGTCATTTGCATAATTTTGTTAATAATTTGGCGATTTTTATATTTTGGCGCAATTGGTCGACGGGATAATCAAGTAGTACCTAATTTGTATATAATAAGTATAAAAATAATATAAATGCATAAATAAAATGTTATATATTTATATATATATGTCTAAGAAGAGAAACTTTCAAAAGTAGTTGGAAAACTGGACAGACTTGTGAGTTACATTCTATTCGTTCACTACCTTGGTCGCCAAACAATGCGATTTTAAGCCAAAATGGCAGAAATCTGACATAACCCGGAGCAATGCTCAAAATAATAGTGTTTTTTAAATGTATGAGCACATTTGGAAGTAATTTTTTATATTCTTATGTAAATTATATAAAAAGCAGTTAAAATTATGATTGTTGAGTAAAATATTTAAATTTTAGGGTAAATGTGTGACCCCCCCCCCCCCGTTTCAAATATATGGCAAAATCATATAATTTCAGACATTTAAAATATTTTTGAACATGTTTTACTGTAAAAACACCCCGTTTTGTTGTCTTATTGTCCTATTAGTTTGTTTTCCTACCTTTTTATTCTATTTACTCTGCTGGAACAGACGGAAGGAAAACAGTGGCAGACCTGCCAGAAGAGGACGTTTATTAAAAATGTAATGTACCATGTAATGGGATTAGATTTAAGCTACCAGAACCACATATAGCTAGATTTGAGAGACCGGAAGTTCAAGAATAAACAAATGCAAATGAACGATCCGAATGTTCTTATATTTCAATAATCAATCTCTGCAATAATTGTACTCTAATTTATAGTGTGATGACTAGAGGACATTTTAATTCCTTTTGTCATAACTGTCTCATTTCCATACCGAATTGTACTTTAAATGATCACCTAAAAGAGTTGTTTATTAATTTCCCAAATTTTATCCAAGGCATAAGATAGTATAATATTGCAATGGCGTTCGCATCTTTTTCAGCAGTGCGGAATGACACTCCAGGTGATGGTCTTTACTGCTTTAAAATAGAAAGTTAATTCACCATTTCGTTTATTCAAGGTTCGTTTAGAAAAATGTACCAGCGCAGCAAGCATAGCCTGCTAGTAATCAAGAAAAGTAATCAAATAATAATATTTAAGTTAAAAAATAACTAAGTAATTTCATGTATGATTATTTTTAATCAAAAATATTCAATTAAAAATTAAAATTAATTATTATTATAAACACATTGTATAACAAAATAGGCAATTAAATTACCACAAAAAACATTTCTTGTTTTATAAAGAAAATGCACCATTCATCAATTAATCGTTCAATAGTCACTTCTTACTAGCATTTATTTTGTACTTAAGCATAATTATCACAGGGTAATTTCTATGAAATGATTTCTAATAAAAACAGATCACGAAATAACTTTAAATGCGATTAATTCTAATTAGCTTCTAATTTAACAGTTTAAATAATACACACATAAAATAACACCTGAAAAAAGCCATAGTTTTTTTTATATATAATTATTTATTTTAAACTATAATAGTCAAAAAAGTTCATTTCAGAAATCAAAATTAGTTATAGAAGAAAAATGCAGATTGAAGTGGCAAATAAGCCATTAATAAAAATTTTATGCTTTGTGAAATAAATGATTCAATCGTTAATTAATCTTTCCAAAATTACTTCCTCTGCAATTTTAATTTGTTCTTAAGGATAATGCTAACGTGAAATTTATTTTCACATGAGCTCTAATAAATCACAAACCTCTAAATACCTTTCACATACGATTGATTTTGGGTACCTTGTTATTTAAAAATTTGAGTGAAGTACTCCAGAAATAAAGCTGAAGAAATTCTTGGAACTGATCATTGCACACGCAATTAATTTATTCTTCATAAAAATATGAATGAAACAAGTTTTCATTTATATTTTCGAAAATATTTATGTATAATTAAATCGAAAAGAAATACGTTTTAAACATATAAAAAGAACACTTATTTAAAATTAAATCACTTTACTAATTTCCTGTAATTTAATATTAATGTTAAAGATACTTAATGATTTGAGTGCGAGATTTATTACGTATTACCTTGAGTAAGAGAAACGCAAATTAATTGGTATTTTGAGAAAAGAAATTCTTTAAAATGACGAACAAACGTCACGGGATAATTTTCAATTACGATTAATTCTAATTATATTCTAATCTAACACTTTAAATAATAAACACTCAAAAAATAGCACCTGAATAAATCATTGTGTTTTTAAATAATTATTTATTTTAAATTTTAATAGTCAAAAAAGTTCATTTCAGAAACGAAAATTAGTTTTAGAAGAAAAATATAGATCGAATTGGCAAATAAACCATCAATAAATGTTTTATGCTTCGTGAAATAAATGATTCAATCATTAATTAATCTTTCCAAAATTACTTTGCTATTCAATTGTAATTTATTCTTAAGTTTAATGCTAACGTGAAATTTATTTTCACAAGAAATCTAATAAATCACAAAACTTAAAATACCTTCCACATACGATTGATTTTGGGCGCCTCGTAATTTGACAATTTGAGAGAAGTATTCTCCTTAAATAAAGCAGAAGAAATTCTTGGAATTCATCATTGCCCACGTATTTAATTTTTTCTTCATAAAAATATGAATGGAAGAAATTTTCATTTATATTTTTGAAAAGATTTATGTATAATTATATCAATAAGAAACACTTTTTAAACGTACATAAAGAACACTTATTTAAAAATAAATCACATTATTAATTTCCTGTAAATCAGTATTAATGAAACGATTTCCAATAAAAACAGGTCACGGGATAACTTACAATTGCGATTAATTCTAAATAGCTTGTAATCTAACACTTTAAATTTTACACACTCAAAATTTAGGACCTGAATAAATCATTGTGTTTTTTAAATAATTATTTATTTTAAATTTTATAGTCGAAAATGTTAATTTCAGAAACGAAAATTAGTTATAGTTGAAAAATGTAGATTGAGTTGGTAAAAAAGCCATCAATAAAAGTTTTATGCTTCGTGAAATAAATGATTCAACCGTCAATTTATCTTTCCAAAATTAATTTATTCTGCAATTTTAATTTGTTCGTAAGGACAATGCTAACGTGGAATTTATTTTCATAAGTTCGCTAATAAATCACAAACCTCAAAATACCTTTCACATGCGATTTATTTTGAGTACCTTGTAATTTAACAATTTGAGTGAAGTACTCTCCACAAATAAATCTTAAAAATTCTTGGCATTCATCATTGCACACGTATTTAATTTATTCTTCTTAAAAATATGAATGAAACAAATTTTCATTTATAGCGTATATAAAGGATACTTATTTAAAATTAAATCACTTTATTAATTTCCTGTAAATTAATATTAATGTTCAGGATACTTATTAATTTGAGTACGAGATTTATTACGTATTACCTTGAGCAGGAGAAATGCAAAGCAATTAGTACACTGTTAAAAATATCCCTCTAAAATTACGGGCAGACGACGGCAACATAAATTCCAGTCATACCCCGTGAAAAAAGAAAAAAAAAAGTCGTACCCATCATTTTCTGCTGCCCGTAATTTTACGCGGCAAAGATATAATGTACTTTAAAACACAATAACACTTTACTTAGTGTTCCGTTGCACGTAGCACGTTAGATAATCCTCACAGAATTGCTTTTTTGGGGCACAGAAAAAAAAGAAAAAAAAGTCTGTAAAGATATTAATGTTTTTCTAGAAAACTGGGATTCCTAGAACTTTTTATGTAACGGCAACAATAGAAATTTCTGTAACAGTGTCTGTTACAGGAATTTTTCTTGTTGCCGTTACATAAAAAGTTCTAGGAATCCCAGTTACCTAGGAAAACTTAAGTAACTTTGCACATTTTTTTAAACAGTGCGGGTTAAAAAATATGTTACGGCCGCGGTTAGGTAACATTATTTTTCGAAACACGTCTAAAATGAAGGGTTACACCCTAGCGTAGGAAAATGTATGGAGTTGTACCATATTTTTGCTTACAGATGGTCTGGAACTGAAAGTATATGTGGATTGACCGTAATTTTCTAAGTATCTAAGTGATGAAACCGCTTATTTAGTGGCTCAGACTGTTTTTCCTCAAATAACGCTATTGTTCGTGAAAATTGTAGGGCTAATAAATTTACACATTTTTTAGAGTGTATTTAAAAAAATAATAATCTTTAAAATGTCGAACGTTCTCTAAACTATTTTCTATTTACTGAGTTGAACGACTCCTTCATAAATAAATATTTATAGTATTGTGTCAGCTTTGTAAGAAAAAATCCATCTAGAGCATAGTATTGCCAATGGGCTACTTAAAAAAAATCGGATTTCTTGATTGGTACCAAGTTTCTGAAAAACTAAAATTTACCTTATTTAAATAGACATTAATTAAATCGAAAACAAGAGAATTTTTAACGCTTCAAATATTGGTTCCGATCAATGAAATATGAATTGAAAAAAAAAGCCCACTGACGACGCTGCTAGAGCATTTCTCAGAAAGTAAGTGTAAAAAATCATGGCCACGAAAATACGATCAGCCATGAATGATTCTTATTAATTATTAATTCAATGATTTTAGTAAAGTACAATTAAGAAGTAAAGCTGAAGAAATTCATACAATTCTACGTTGTGCATAAAAGTTTGTATGATTATAAACATGTATATAATTTAAATGAAATATATTTAAATATATTTAAAGGTATATATAATTATAAGTATAGTCATTAGTTATCTCAAAATTTTCATTGTTTCGTATGGCATACTGAACGTATACACACTAATTAAGAGAAGTGATGCATTATGTAATATCTTCAACACAACAAAGGAAATTAATTAAAATTTGAAATTTTATAGTTTAAAATGGAAATAAACGTTACATAATTATTTTATATTCAATGAAGCGAATAAATCATTCATTATTAATTCATTCTAGCATTTTAATTGCTACTTGACGATAATTTTGATTCGATAATTTTATTAAAAAATTAACAATTAATTTTAAATTAATAATTTTATTAAAGAAATCACAGTCAAAACGAAAAGGTTTCATATATTGTTCAATCTGTTTACCTTTTAATTTAATTCTTTCAGTAATGTGTACTCATGAAATTAAACATATCATACAACTGGTCTTTGCGCTTGAAATTATTACCGTGGACCTTTATTTTTGCAAAAATTGATCAAGAATTGAAGTTTCTTTTTATGTGCATTATTATTCTCCATTTGGTACTGACAAGGAAGGTCTCCATACGGGCATATTCAGAAAAATCTGAAAAAATTACAGAGTGTTCGTCTCATGTGGATATATATGTTTATAAAAAAAAATTTTGGCGGAACCCCGATAGAACATTCGTAAAAAAAATAATGAAACTTTCCTTTATTTGGCGATTTATTATCGGTTGGCGATGAGATAAAATTTCGAAAAAATACTTTTTCATGTCGAATACTCTTTAAGATGAAAATATTTCATATTGAACTTGTTTAGATAAATTTAACTTAAATAACTGTAGTTTTGTCAGTTTTAGTTTGATTTAGCTATAGTTTTGTCATATATGTATTTATAATGAAAGTTAAATATCAAATCTGATGAATTAAAACAAAATTAAAATTGTTTCAATATCTCAAAATTAAGTCCAATTGAGAGCTGTCGGTTCAATTTTGTTGCTATGGAAACGACGAATTCCTTGGTTTGAAATGAATAACTGCTAAATGAATCTTGCCTTTATTTTGGAATACGCTTAAATATATGAAAGAATTTTTTACATATGAAATTGTTTTTAAAGTAATAAAATTAAGTAACAATAAACATAAATATGTAATACGAAAAAATGTATTTATTAAACTCTCTCATTGTTTATGTTTAAATTCATTAAATTATTTTTACACGCATTCTAAAAATCAATTAACAAACAATTTTCAGATGCATTAAAATCGTTTACTTTAGCCGAGGAAAAGTACTGCTCGCCAAATCGCGTGACGCTTTCGTCTTTTCGCGCCAAATACCCGAAAGTATTTTATTTTTTACAGACTTTCTACTGTAATTCCGCCGCTAAATTTGACTGATCCTTTATTACATACGTAAGTAGTTTAATTGGTATTTTTTCAAACTATTCTGAGTATGCCCAGTATGGAGACCTTCCTTGTGAGTCATTTATGAAAAACCGTATGCAGATGCGACGATTTTTTTTCATAAAGTTACAAGTGCTTTAATTTTGTGCACAAAAATATTTTTGGCGTTTAATATTCTTTAAGGGGTGTCATACATTTTAAGATTTCCGTCTCCAGTACAAAGTGATGTGGTTTCGATTTCTCATAACTTTTTAAATGCTTATTTAAATTACATAAAACTTTTTAATATATTTAAACCATATTTAAATCTTTATAAAAAATATATAAATAAATGTTCTAATATAATATAATAAAAAATACAGCTCAACTAATATTGCAAAAAATTTTCACGTGGAATTTCACAACCCTCACGATAACTTAACTTAGAATAGATATATCAACATAAAACTTATTTTAAAATGAACTTTAAGCTATACTTTACAGAATGAATTAATGATATGTAAATAGTTTGACGGGATTTATTTAAAAAATCAATTGAATTTGAAAAATGGAAAAATAATCAAAAAATAATTAATAAATGATTAAAAAATAATGAAAATATTTACTTATCTCAGTAAATTAATTCATTCTATAAAATATGGATTAGAGCATTATAAGAGTATTTTCTTATTTTATAATGCATAAAATATGTCTAAAATATATTAGAGATTTGTTTAATTTCAATAAATATTTCGAAAGTTATGAGAATTTGAAACTACATCACTTTTGAACTGGCGACGGAAGTTTTAAAAGCCATGAGACCCCTTAAATCTGTTATTCTAAAAGTTTATTATTCAAAGTTTTTAGATATTTGAAATGCTCCATACGTTTTAATGTTCGATCAAAATTTATGAAATTAATAAGGGATAATCTTGGTATTGTTTAGAAAGAAACTGTGCATGTATTTTAAAATTTGACTTTCTTAAGATAATTAAATTCGTTTTTTAACTGATTAAAAGGCAAAATTTTGATGAAAATCGATATGAAATTCAGAAAAAATAATTCTAAAAAAGTCGCCACACAGATTTGTTTGTAATAGAATTCTAAGTTATTAAAATGTAAAATCGAGGAAGTATCTCAAAAATTAAGACGCATGGAGCATTTTAAAATTTAATTTTAAAATGTTCAAAATTAAAAATAATAATAATAATAAAAGTGGAAATTTCTTTTACGGTGTTCTATATACTTACGGTGAAATGTATATTTTAACTAAATTTCATATCTCTATGATAAATAAACAGTCAAGTGCTAGTATTACTCGCGTTCAGAGAGTCCGTACAATAAATATCTGAATTATTAACTGTATTATTGAAAAAAAATCGTTTCTAAAAGAATAATAAGACTTTAAAAAAAATTATACAAGTATGCTTGGGTATAGCTGTACAAGAAAAGTATGAATTGGTATACCATAAAAGTTAAAAGAGATAAGAAGACTAAATAATATCAAATATTGCTATTCGGTATATCTATTTTATTAATCTTATCCTAAACTGTTTATGATGAACTTATTTCGGTACTGACAATAAAAGTAGTGCATATTAAAACTTCAGTTGTCATTTCATAAAACTAAATTCAGCGTAGTAATAATCTTTCCTTTTTACAGGGTAGCTAAAATAAAACACTAGCTGAAAGTTTAATATTGACATTGTGCTAAGCACGCTTCCAAAGTTTGTCGCAAACTTGGTCTGTGCTGCGTTTTTCCAGGTACGTTTCTAAATAACTTTTAAACACACGAGATCTACTCAATGCAAACTTATCGCGAATCCCATAGTATTTACGTGATTCATTCTAATTAAATTAGTCTGTTTTTAACAATTTCACGTTTATTTGTTTTATACTGCTACTGGGCATTGCAGTACACGAATATATCATTAAAAGTTGCTATCTGGGCTTTAAAAGCTGATAGTAGATAGAATACGCCACCCTTGTCATTATGTATGTCCAGAAGGTCCATGTCAAGGTTTAATATGTCGGCTAATTACCGACGATTTTATTTCAAAAATCTATATAAACAGTTCTTTTAAAATTGTGTTACACTAGGTACCTCCAGCGCTTCTCAACATTTTTGCTGAATGCCCGTAAATCGAAACTTGTGTGTAACGGAAAAATGCGCTTTTCTCAAAAACTGTGCGATCTGGGGGTAATCGCTATAATTTTCCTGCAAAATATTCAATTAACGTCTACTACTTCTATTTTTTTCATAATTTTAGTTTCGGTAGATTCGGAAATAGATGCGTGGGAACATATTTTAGCGCTACATTTTCGACGATATCTCATAAAATATAATATCTAAAATTAAAAGAAATCTATTTTTGAGTTTAGCGTTACGAAAACGTTCACACGATACCCCTCACGATATACAAAGGAAATATTTTTTCAAGTATTTTAAGCCCCTCTACATTTTTCTTAAATATATTTGTTAATGTTTAATAATCTGTAAATATATGGGTCAATAGTCTTCATTATATCTCCCAGTTTTGAACTTTCCACGTTCCATAGTTTATGGGTAAAGTGTCTGTGACAGACAGACAGACACATATTAGTGATCTTAAAATGCTTCCGTTTTTAATTTTTAAGTACGGCACCCTAAAAAAATATTTTAACCTCCCCCGTCCACTTAATTTTCGAAAAAAAAAACTTTATGAATGACGCAAAATTTTCATCGATATTTCTGACACTGTGTAATTATAAATGACATGATGTGTAAAATTTAAATAAAATTAAAAATGGTAAATGATATTATGATAGATGTACTCGATATTCATGATCTCTTGGTAAATCTGAAAATCTTAAATTTTAATTAAAAGCAACTGGTCAGAAGATGACTTTTTTTTTCATTAGCCAATTCTGCCTAGTAGTTAATTTTTACTTATTACCTATTTTAAATTAGTAGAAATATATACATAAGTAAAATTGAAAAACTGATAAAGCGATGTAGCGTATGTTCAGAAAATGTTGTTTTTTTTTTAATTTAATAGTGAATGGATATTTTTAATTGATTATTATAACTAATTAATTTAAAAAATAACATTGAAAACTGATTTTTACGAGTTCTTAATGAAAAATAATGACAGTAATCTTTTGAGTTGTATCATGGTATGTACAGTTTCTTTCTTTCGGTTCTTTTTTTAATCTTTTTTTTCTTTTAACAACGTTAACTAAACATACAAATAATTATAAAGAGTTCTTTATGGTAGAAGATGTAAGCAACAATATATTTTATTATTTAAAAATGTGAACTTTTTCTCGCAGGAAGATTTTCCCATTTCTACATTTCTAAGAAGTTAGTTTAGTTGAAACGAAATAATTCATACTAAAACGAAAAATCAAGCATTGGGTATATACTACGAAATACTTTCCATATCTAATAGAATGTTATCAAGGAATTTCGCTTTTTCTAAATTAATTGAGATTTATAAATGAATAATAATTAAAAAAACACATGATACAGTTAAAAACGTACTTTAGACAACCCATGTCCATAGACGGTAATGGTTTTAAAATGTTTTATGGCACCGTGTATCTATATATGCTCTATAGAATTTATATACACTTGGTAATAATTTAAAAATTAGATGACATTTAAGTGACAGATACATTTAAAATAGCATCACGCAGCGGAAAACACGTCTGCAGCAATTTTCGAATATAGTAAATCTAGTGAAATCTTTTGTACATCTTGGTAAATGAAAATATATTTTACGCACTCCACAATTTATAAAAACATTTTGCATTGCACCTAAGCGATTCTTTTTAATTTAATTATGTTTGAAGTACCATAACATTATTAAATGACGCTGCAAATGCCCTTTCTCCGGAAACAATTGTGTAATTAAAAATTTTGTGTCGCTGAAAACAAACTGTAAACGCTACATTGTAAAAAAAGAAAACAAAAACGGACTACAATACGAAAATTTTACTAGCAATCGAGACGCCAGTACTATTTCCGTATTTTTACGGAAAATTTTCTGTTTTTCTGAAATTTACAGGGTAAAATTTTCTTTAAAATTACGGAGACAGTACTGGTTTCTCGATAACAATTTCCGTATTTTAGTCCGTTTTTTTACAGTTTACTTGCTCTATACTACTAAAAAATCTCGTTTTATTCTATCTCAGGAATATATATGGTGACCACGCCAGCAGTTGATCAAATAAAGTCAGTGCTACGAACTTTTATTATATTTCCTCCCTGTTAATATTTAGAAGTAAACTAACGTGATAATTACAACCCTTAATGAATGTCCTATAATGGACAAATATGAAATCTTCTGAAATTAAATAACAAAAAAAAAAAAAAAAAAAAAAAAAAGAAAGAAAGAAATAGTTTTTGTAATTGTCATTTTCCCAGTAGTTGATTGGGTACCGTGCATATGATTTATAGATATTTATAGATATGAATTATAGATTAGATTTCCTTCCTTTTAAGCTTTAGAAGGAAACTAATAGGATTGCTACAACCCTTAATGAATGTCCTATCATGGACAAAATTAAATTTGGTGAAATCAAATAGCAATAAAAAATAAAAATAAATAGTTTTTGTAATTGCCATTTTCAAAGTAGTTGATTTGGTACGTGCATATGATTTACAGAATGTGTACACACTACGTAATACATTAAAACTTAGATGCGTTTAAAAATGCATCACACAGCGGAAAATATATCTTCAGCAAATCCCGATCATAGTGAATCTAGTGAAATCTTTTTTTTAAGTTTTGGTAAATGGAAAATCTCTTTTACGCACTCCACAATCTGTCAAAACCTTTTTGTATTACACGTCAGAGATAATTTTTAATTTCATTATGTTTGTAGTATCATAACATTATTAAACCGCACCGCAAACGTTCTTTCTCCGGAAACAATTGTATAATTAAAAATGTGTGTGTCCCTAAAAACAAACTGTAAAAGCTACACTGTAAAAAAGGGACTGAAATACGGAAATTGTACTGGCAATCGATACGCCAGTACTATTTCGTATTTTAACAGAAAAATGTCCCCATATATTTCCCCGTACAGAACATTTCCCATTTTTCTGGAATTTACGGAAGTAAAATTTCCGATAAAATATGGAAAAAGTACTGGCGTCTCGATTGCCAGTAAAATTTACTTATATTAGTCCGTTTTTTGAGTGCACTTGTTCTATACTACTAAGAAAGTTCGTTTTATTCTATCTCAGGCATATATAGGGTGTCCCCACCAGTAGTGGATCCAATAAAGTCAGCGCGACGGTGTTTTTATTATATTTCCTTCCTTTTAAGTTTTAGAAGTAAACTAACATGATTGCTACAACACTTAGTGAATGTCCTATCATCGACAAAAATGAAATTTGCTGAAATTAAATAGCAATAAAAATGAGAAATAAATAGTTATTGCAATTGCCATTTTCCCAGTAGTTGATCAGACGAAAGAACTCAATCGAAAATCGAAAAATTAATCTTTAAGATGTCATCCTTGGGCTGTGATTAACAATAATTATTTTTGAAGTATTGGTTGAAATAAGCGTAACATACCTTGATTGTCTCCAACTAATCAAAAACTAAATTTTCACACATCATAAAATGCCTTCTTTCACAGCAGACAACAATGTGACAACCGCAGTTGCGACATTCAAACAAAAACATTATGTCTAGTGCTACGTATTCGTAAGTATGTAGGCTCATTTCCGCTTGAAATGCCTCAATATTTCAAAAAAATTATCAACTACTTGACGGGTATCAAGTATTGGCGAGGTGACCCTATGAATCTAATAATATTTTTTCTATTGTAATAACATCAGATAGCGCCGAAAACATTTCTTTCCTGCAGTCCTAATGCAGGGGATATTTTTCTTGTATTCCTGTAAACGAACTATAATTCCTCGAAACGAACGAACGAATCGGGCTGTAATTAACAATAATTCTTATAAAAATATGAATTGAAATAAGCTTAACTTACTTCACTAGTCTCCATCTAATCAAAAACTAAATTTTCACACATCAGAAAATGGCTTCTCTTACAGTAGACAGCTGAGAACAGTGTGACAACAGAAGCTCCAACATTCAAACAAAAATATTATGTCTAGTGCTACGTAATTGTAAGTATGTAGACTCATTTCCGTCTGAGATGCCGCAGTGTTAAAAAAAAAAAAAAAAAAAAAAAAAAAAAAAAAAAACTACTGGAAGGGTGGTCAACTACGGGCGGGGTCACCTAGCGAATCTGATAATATTTTTGTTATTGTAATATCAGAAGAAAGCGCCGAAAACATTTCTTACGTATAGTTCTAATGTATGGGATTTTTTTCGTGCATTCCTGTAAACGAACTATAAATGCTATACACGCCATTTTCAATCCCGAATGTTGTATAGTAAACATCAATAAGATATAAACACTATATGGCGATCCGAACATATCCGAACAATCCTAGCATGGACTGACGGACAGACAAATGGAATTCGTAAGTTTGTTGTGTAAAGCCATACATAATTTCTTATGTAATAATATTGAAATACGCAGTAATGTGCAGTGCATACGTTAATGTAAACCTTTATTTAGTATGTTTTGACGTTTCTGAATTGTGAAATATGAGTATCTATGAAAGTTTGTTGCAATATTGAATGAGTTTTGAAATTGTGTAAAAGAATACTTGATAAAAAATACAATTTTGGAATACATTTTACTACAAATAACATTGCATTTATTTACTTCATTTATTTATTGCTCATCACGACCATCTTTACTAGCAGTGTATAATTTACATTCTTTTTTAAAGTGACTTCCACAATAGACAACAATAATTATTTCTGTACATTTCACCTCATTCAATTTCACATTTAAGCCAGATTTAAAAAAATCTGTAATAGCTAATCACAAATAATTGTCGCATAGTTATACATTTTAATTATTTATTAATTAGAAATTCTGAGATTTTCTACAAACATTTTGAAATTCATTGATTTTAAAAATTATAAGTTTAAAGTTTTATTTGTTCATTATTTTTTTTTTATTGTGATTAATAACGATTTACTGAAAGCCTATAATTGGAATTTTCTCAAATATTTGAAGGTGAACATTTTTGAATAGTTTTAAATTTAAAATATTGAATGTTATTTTTAAAATATTTATTTAATTTTACTTGTAGAAATATTGCCAATTATTCTATTATTCTATTTTTATTTAAAAGAGTCTATGGCCATTTTCGTTTCCTTTAAGTATAAATGACGTGATTATTGAACTGAAGTCTAAATCCGAAAATACTTCCGAAGCCTTAATTATATTCCAATTCCAATCTGTTTAAAACTTTGAATGATAAACAACAACAACAACACAACGAGAATTTAGCTGCTTTTTAAAGAAAAGTTTATTGTAGTACATTTTCACAAAAGAAAATATTGTATTGTCGAAATTTTAATTTAGGAAGAATTATTTTTCTTGTTAAAAAAACAAACAAACAAACTATTTGGTGAAATTTTAATCATCTAGTGTTTGTTAATATGCTACAACGGCTATTTAAAAAAATAAATAAATAATTAGACAGTATTAAAAAACACTTTTTTTCAAATATAAAGGAGCCTAGAATATGTCAATAACGCGCTTTGTTTCTCTAAATATTATTTTTAATCGACTACTCTTTATATATAACTAACCATGAAAAGATGTTTTGTAATCATTTTATAGTCAACTGTTTCAGCCTAAGGGTATGTTGAAACACATTAATTTTTCAAAGAGTACTAACGTCTTTCAATATGATGAGAATATAATAATAAACAGAAACGAACTTCCTCCCCAACTCTAACTTGCTTTAGGGTGTAATTATCAAAATAATCCGAAAACAATAGCATATTTTTAATTTATGTTGCGATAATTACCATAAAGTGTACTAAAGTATACTGAAACTATAGATTATTTTTCTGCTCATATTTTTTTTTTCCTTGGCAGTTTTACGTATACATAAGATTGTTTAAAAACTGTTATTTCATAGTTATTAAAAAATTGATTTCATTAAATAGACATTATTTTAAAGCCTCGGTGGAGATTCATTAATATTTTACTTAATATTTTATCATTTACGCATGTTTTTCACTTTATTAATGTAAATATTTAATACAAAGTTAATAAAACAATATATTAATTTCTTTCAATAAATCATCATAATGACAAAATTAAATGTTAATTTAAAGTTCTTTATGTTTGTGTAGTGTATTTTAAGAAATAAAATGTCTTTGAAGTAAATATTTTGCATCAAAAATATTTAATATTACAGATATCGAAATAAAACAATGTAATGGTGATACAACAACTGTCCCATCAAAACTTTATGACATGAGGTAATAAAAAGTATATTCCAAAATAAATGAAATACACTGTAATTTATTTTACCAGTTAATTTTACAGATTGATTGTTTTTACAGATTAAAACTTTTATAAATCGATCGTGGTGTTCTTTTATGTCAAGTATATGCAAAGAATTGAAAAAACACATCAATACAAAACTACCTAATTGAAGCATAACACAAACAGTGTGTTATCGCATCTATAATATATAATTAAGATTTCAAAATAATGCTTTTGTAAATAATATGAAGTTCTACGCTATGGGATTGTTTTTAATATAGATTACCTTTTGGCCATGGTAAACCACATTAATAAAATTAAACACACTAAATATTAAAAAAGTGTAGGTGTTTGGAAAAGGATATTTTCCGTAATATTACCGTATTATTTTTGTTAACTTCTAAGGTGTTTTTTATTCTCCAACAGATACCCAAAATTTCCAATATATCTCATTCCATTTAAACATTTTGATGTAGGCTATAAATAAAAGCTAAAACGCTCATTTGACTAATTAAAAATTGATTGTGAAAAATTAAAGCGGTGTTTTCAGAAAACTAATTATTTTTCGTACTACACAAAGAAAATGACATACTTTATTCTGCTTCTGTACATTTCATTAGCAAAATTTCAATATTTTGAGTTTTGCAATAGAAAAAAGAGAGATTAGTCAAGTTCTAGTTAAAAGACATTGTGAAAATAATGACTTCATAGAAAGAACTTTAAGCATTTCAACTGTAATTTATATTTTAAACTTTTGCTTAACGCAAGGCAAAGGAAAATATTTTTGAAAAAGTAATTAAGTTCGTGGTGAAAAGATGAATTATGCATACTGATAAAAAAGATTTTTATTTTAAATTCATAAACTTATTGATTTAGATTCGTTTAAATAAAAAAAAAATAATACAATAATACAATTATGTTAAAGACTTATAACATTTTATATCATATTTTGCACCTTGATTAAACAAAAGCGAAAAGGATAAAATAGTCTCAGGCAATAGGGGATTTTACCTGGCAAAATTAATGGTAGTTCTGGAAATCGACTTAATTTGTGTTTTTTGGGTCGCTGAATCCTAATTTTTAACTTCTCACCAAAATTTCTCCCGGCAACCTCCCAAATTTTGGTAAAATGCCCCCCCCCCCACCCCTCAAAAAAATGTTAAAAAAAACCAATTTTTGTTATTGTTTTGGGGAACAGGTATCTAGAAATTCAGAAAGTAAACAAAATTTGCAACAAATAAGATATAGGACACTGTGACGTAGGATGAATGGGGAGAGGGAGATCTGCCTCGGAACATGCGCTGTGGTGCTGCGTGGACTAAGTTGTGCAATTCCACTTAACCACTCACATCGTTTACAATCTCCTTCCCGTCTCACCTCCGAACGTTCCCTATAAGGTTTACTTTAAGTTTTTAAGGACGCTGAATCCCAATTTTGAACTTCCCACCAAAATCCCCCCGTAACCCCCCTCCCCTCAAAAAAATAGTTGTATTTAAATTAAATTTTATATTGTTTTAGGGGAAAAGCATGTAGAAAACCAGAAAGTAGACAAAATTTGTAACAAATAGGATATATGATATTATGACGTAGGATAAACGAGGCGAGGCGGGCTGCCTCGGAACATTTCCTGCGAGCTGTCCTCAAAAACCAAATTTTTTTCAAAAAATAATTTTCTTGGGGGATGTCGGCGGAAATTTGGGTGAAAGTTACAAATTCAGATTCAGCGACCCAAAACACATAAAGTGAGTCGAAATCCAAAATTATCACAAATTTTGCCAAGTAAAACCCCCTATTGCCCGGACTTGCACCGCAGTGCATGTTCCGAGGCCGCCCTCCCCTCCCCGTTAATCTTACGTCATAATGCCATATATCATATTTGTTGCAAATTTTGTCTACTTTCTGAATTTATTGATACTTTTAAACTAAAACAATAAAAAAATTAATTCAAAAACAACTATTTTTTGGGCGGGGGGGGGGGGGAATTTAAGGAAGTATATTATAGGAAAAGTTCGGAGGGGAGATGGGAGAGCGAACGTAAAAGATGTGAGTGGTTAAGTGGAATTGTACAACTTAGTTCACGCAGCACCGCGGCGCATGTTACGAGGTGGGTCCCCGCCTGCCCATTCATCCTACGTCATAATGTCATATATCTTATTTGTTGCATTTTTTCTCTACTTTCTGAATTCCTAGGTACTTTTCCCCTAAAACAACAAAATAAATTGATTTTTTTAATAAAAATCTTTTTGAGGGGCATTTTACCAAAATTTGGGCGGGTTGGAGGAGTAAATTTTGGTGGGAAGTTAAAAATTCGTATTCAGCGACCCAAAAACTTAGAGCAAGCCTTTTTTTAGAAGTATCGTGAATTTTTCTAGGTAGAGCCCCTATACGCTCTCTATTGCTTGGACTATCAATAGATTCTACGCAAATTAGTTTTTCTTCTCTTTTATAAATATAATAAATAATTATAAATATAAAAATATAAATTATAAATATAATAAATAAATAATAAAATATAATAAATAATTATAAATATAAAAATATAAATTATAAATATAATAAATAAATAATAAAATATAATAAATAAATAATAATATAAATTATAAATATAAAATAAGTTATAAATATAATAAATAATATCTGCACAAACCGTATATTAATCATTTAGAGTAAACAACCACTGACCTTATGACTATGGAAAATAGATTATATGTAATTAAAAATCGTAAGAATATGTGTAAAATTTTTGAACAAACTTTAAACAAGTTTTATGTAATAAAAAAATGTATTCTGTATAAATGACTACTTTTAATGAGCACACTAGCAGACCCGCCGGCGACGGCGTCACTCGCGATATATTAACCATAACATTTTATGACCCTAAACCTCGTTTCCAATTAAATCACATTTAATAAATTGTTGTATATAAATTATCGATAGTTCTGATAATTCTTCTACAACTCAACATAAAATGTACAGGACACACTTCGAATTCGCTCATGGGCACGATTACTTTGTTTATTGTCTACATGTAGGAATAGTCTATGCATATGTCTATGCATTCCTAATTATGACTTCATTTATATTTTGGCATTTAACAATAATAATAATAATAAAATTGCTGAATTCACTTTGCATCATTGGAGATTTTTTTTTAAATTTGAATATACGTTTTACTGTTTAAATTTAAATTATAGGTTATATTTCAGAACGAATAATATGTGATAAAGTGAAAAAAATATTAGAACGTTGTAATACATTTTAAATTCTTTTGTAACACGATATTTTAAAAACAACTCAAAAAACTCTTTCTTCGCTTATTATCATATAAATATGAAACAATTAATACGCAAAATAACTACATTCGTTAGATTTTACAAAATAAATATTCGTTAAACTTTAGTAAATACATTTGAATAGCTAGTATTAACATTATTTATGCAAAAGTGATTTTTTAAAATCAAAATTGAAAAGTAATAGGGCGCAAAATGGTTAAACATAATTAATTACAATTGTTAAGCTGTTGGGGGAAGCTTAATTTGGACATCTTCTGTTGTTAAAACAAATAAAGTAATTTTTCGAAATTTCTCTAGCGTTTTTACTGTGACATTTTGTATAACGTAATAGTGATGCATCGCATTTTTTTCTTAAGAGTGTAGGTTTAATGATGTTAAACATTAATCAATACATTCATTTATTTTGAATAAGTACATTTTTTGAGAAATTGTCTGTTTCAGTTACATAGTGAAAACTATTTGCCGGAAAAAATTTCAAGCATTAACTCAATCGAAAATTAACTAAAAACACAAATTTCATTAATAAGTTTTAATCTTAAATTTGCAAAATAAATAAATAAATAAATAAATAAATAAATAAAAATAATAAATAAATAAATAAATATAAATAAAACTTTGAGAGATTTTATTATTGAACGCCTGGCAAAAAAGTTCTCTCTAATGTAAGTAAATTTCAGTAACACTAAATCAGTCGTAACAAAACAATTATAAAAGTAACATCTATACATTTTTTAAACTATTTTTAATAATATTTGATATTTTAAAAGCAATGAATGTAAGAAAACACATATGAACACACTTTGAAATTCTTATCTTGACTTTTAATGCAATTTTTTAATTTGAAATAATCTTGAACATCAAAAAAAGTTTCCTTTTACAAAAACCAGATTTTGTAATGAAAACAAAATACAAAGTGAATAATTCGGAATATTTTAATTAAATCCAGATTAATTAAGAATAAAAATTAAGGAATATTTTTATCGTGATTAAATAGCTTTATTTAGATAAGTGTTTAGATTTTTTCACTAATTAATAAATTAGCAATTAATTGCTAATGAAGAATTCAAAAGTAGTATTTTTTACTTCTTTAATATGAAATTTCAATGTACAGAATCAAAAGGTACTTTTAATAAGGTGATTTTTGCAAAAATAAAGAATTTAAAATAATAATTCTTTAATATAATTCAGGAACTAAATTTTATACACATAAATTTATTTCTGTTATATACATAAAACGGTTAATTGGACTCTATGCTCAGTTAGCATTCCATGTACTTATCACTAAAAAAAAATGTATTATTAAAACAATTGCTTAAATTTAAATCCCAACTACACAAAAATATGTAGATAAAGAAATAATTAAAGAAATAGTTTAGACGAATTATTCAATAAATGCACACAAGAGACATTAAAAAATCAACAAATATCGTAATTATGATACGTATTAATACACTTATTTAAATAAATTCCATTATATGTTTGCTCAGCGAAAAGAAAGAAAATTATTTGAAAAAAATCAACTGGCGTAGTTTTTAAAATTTTGTTTAATCAGCGTGTATAAAATATGGAAAATTCTATTATTATTATGATAATAAAATATATATATATATATAAAGTAAACTAACATATTAAATTATGTATAATTATTTTAAATTAAAATTTTTAATTAATTATAATTATTTAATTAATTAAACGTAAATAGAAAGTTAGCAAATAACGGATAGTTTATTGCCTTTTAAACTTTAGATGTGCAATGTTTAGTAATTGTTCACTAGTTGATCACTAGTCCCTAATGTTCACTGTTTAATGTTTCCTAGTTTCATTCTCCATAATCTATTATTTCTATTTTTAAAAAAATACTTAATTTAAAAAAAAAAAATCTTAACATTTTTTAAGTATCCAATTAAAAGAAAAATTGAAAATTGCACATTTAACGGAAAGAAAATTAATAATACAGTGTAACCTCTGAATAACGGTTACCAGCGGGACCGATGAGGTGGGTGTTATTCAGAGGTTTCAATTTTTTTTTAAATCATAATTACATAAATTTAAATAGAAATACACAGTCATATTAATTAGTCCTCATTGTTTTAATGCATTAAAAAATCTAGTATGAGTTGTTTTGCTGTAAAACACATCATCATGATTTAATGCGAAATTTTTGATTTCACGAAGGTTCATCAAAAATTTGGTATATGTCTTAATATTGCAAATTTTGAGTGATTCTATAATCTCTTCCATATCACTTTCCGCATCACTTTTCTCTTTCTCTCTCCTATCTTCCATCATTTACTGTATGAATCAAGTTTAGCACTGCCAAACCTTTGTCCAGACATACTGATTTTCTGGCGTTCGTGTTAGTTATGCTTGCTGTTCTAAGAATATTTATTTAAAATTTCTCCATCATTATCATTGTCTTCATTTTGTATGTCTAGTTTTAGAAAATAATTAAGTGCTCAAGAGATTAAGTAACATTTTGTTATCATATTAAGTAAATTTTGTTTGAACTGCTTCCGATTTTGGTTTGCAAAAATAAATAAACAAAAACTGTTAAAAAAAATTTTCTCGTGACTTTTGAGCGGCCGTTGTTCAGAATTCCTTATTTAGAGTTTCGTATTAATGTTAATGCTATGGAATGTGATTGGTTCCATCAATATGTGGCCGGTATTCGAAGAATGTTATTGTTTAGAGATGACCGTTCAATGAGGTTTCACTGTATAATGAATTATTGTGATCTATTATGCTGCTAGAGCAAAAACAAATATATGAAGAAATAGATGGCAACGTTAATAAAAACATAATAAATGTACACAAAAGGGTGAAGAAAGATTATTCGGAGTTTCTAAATATCCACCATCAGTGAAAATTTTAAAATTAGTCTTTTAAACATAGAAATATGGGAGCAAGTGTGACGCAACTCACATCTTGTGGCGGACGGTGAAATCGCGGCGTGTGTTGAAAAACAACGTCGGAGTCTATCTTTCCCGCGTACAGAATGAGACCAATGAGAAGCGCTTAGTCATTCTAGAAGAGTTTAAACAAAAATAAGGAAATGGGGAAAGAGAACAGGGTGAATTAAAGAAATTAGAGTCAGACTAATTAACACAGTGAATAATTGGACGTATTATTACCCAAGCTGCTAGATTCTTCCATATATGATAAGCTTCATAAAAATCGAGGTAGTAAATTAGTGCGTATTTCTAAAAAAATGAACCTTCATAAAAATAAAAATTTTGAATCTTGGTCAAACAATGGTTAACAAAATGTCTGAAAACAATAGTTTAATATTTATTTAACGTTATATGACATGCAATTATCACAAATAGTAGATATGAAGAACATGCGCAATTCATCAACAAAAGTATGAAATATATTTAATCGAAACAAAATATCTATTTTTTTAGGAAGCAAATGAAGTTTTTTCTTAACATTTATGCTTTTAAATAAGCAAATTGAACCTAATTAAAATAAGAAAATTATAGTGATATTTTTTATTGTATTTAAATTATATTTCAATTGCATTCAATTGTATTTAAATCATATTTCAATTCTATTTAATTGTATTTAAAATCATTTTTCAATTGTACATAAAATCATAACGCTAAAAATTTGCTATAAATAAACAGAGTCATGTATAAAATTTTAACTATTGATATTTTCATAAATATTTTAAATTTTAAAATCTTCTTTAGGCAAAATGATTAATCTAATGTAAAAAAAATAATAATAAAATAAAATAAAATAAAATAAAAAAAATAAATACGATTTTGTATCACACTATATCCATAGATTATTTTAAAAACCTGTCAAAACTTATTATTAATAATACTATGAATTTGTACTTTTATAAACTAAAATATATAAAATTTAGTCTAGTTGGAATTAAATAAATTTAAGAAGAAAAATTTGCGATAAAAATTATAAATAATAGGGTTTCTTTTCTTTCGCTAATAAAATTTAAGATTAATAAAAAAATGTTTCAAATAAATTAAGTGAATTTTTACATTTATATTTTCTAAATTACGGTACATCTTTATATCTACGTCTGCTTTCATTTCTCAATAAACATTTATCACATTTGATTTCATCGGAGAATTTTTTTTTATTTCACTTTCTTATAGTTTTAGTTTAAAAATATTGTTTTATTTCAATAAAAATGTATTTAGGAATAATAAGAATATTTAAATAATTAAATAAATAAAATGTTTATTAATATCATGTTTTTCATATGGATGTATTTATTTATATTTTATTGTCCCTCATTATGTGATTATAATAAGATCTAATATTTGAAGTTATGTTCAAACGCATCAATGAATTTTAAAAATCGAAATAGTAATTATACAAGACAATTATTAATGATATGAAACTTAGGGGAAAAAACGACTAATACTAATTTGACAAAAAAGAAAAAAAAAATAAATAACATTGTCATCGTATGTTCGTTTAAAAATAAACATAAATATTGACCTAGACGTTTTTATGTTAAAAAAATATTACTTTTGTATATAATACTAATCAAGAATGAAACATAATTATGCAATTTTTACACTTGTAAATAAAAATTGGAAGTGTTTCTTTTTATCCTAATTTCGAAATATTTTTGCTATTATCGAATTAATGATTTGTCTTATCGTTTTACTATTTTTTTTTAAAAGTATATTCAATGTATTAGGAATTATTTCATGAGTGCTACGTAAGTTCTACGTAATTAAACAAAATGTGACAAGAATGATTATGAATTTCATAATATTTTATTAGATATAATTGGATATTTACATGTTTCGTTATTCATCATTATTATTCATTAAAAACTCTCTTTCTTCCCTTAATGGATGTACCGATAACCGATTCAATTATGCTCTGGAATAAGGTAAGATATTTCTATGAATAAATACGAATTGAATTTTCTATATCATTATCCTTTTGCGAAATACAAACCGTTTGTTCATACATGCAGTAATAAATATTTTTATGCAGCATTAATATTTTTCTAAAACTCATAAATACTCATACAAAACTCAGAATTTAACGCAAAAGAACTGTGATAAATTGCACGCTAAAAATATTTTTCATTAACGGTTTATCACGATTATCTTTTAAGAGGACCGGGAAAGCACTATCTCCACCATGTTAAATTCACCAACTTTATGTACCTTTTTCTACGAAATGGTGAAAGATAGAGGCCTAGATTTTTTAGTTTAGTTAAAATAACACGATTTACGTATTTTTATAGACTATTTTCTTTCTAAGTGATACTCAAAATTAATTATTAATTATTTATTGAAAGTCAGTTTTAAATTAGGATTTTTGGTAACATTTCACTGCCTAAAATAAATAATTCTCAACAAATCATTAAATCCCTGTGTTAAAGTGTACAAATAACATAATATAAGTATTAAAAAAACTCTGAGTTCTTAAGTTCAATAGACATTGAAAAAAAGGAGAATAAACATGAAAAATCCAAATTTTGAGAAAAAGCCAATTAAAGATTTAAATTGCCAGTAAGCTGTGAAGTACTCTTAGAAAGAATGAATAATTTCAACACTAGCTTTTTTAATATATAAACATGTGTGACACATCGTTGGAAAAATAAAAGTTTAAACTACTTAATGATATAAAAAAGTAAAAATCGATTTTTTGGTTGAATTTTGCTTTCTCGGTCCTCTTAATGTAACTAAAGTACTGCTGCAAAGTGCACTAAATAAAGCATGAAAAAGACATTAATAGAAATCTTCATTGCACATGAAATTTGTTCCCCAAACTTTTTTTATTAAACAAAATTTTTGACAATATTTTTGAAATCAGTTAATTTAAACTGAAATGAGTAATTTCAAGTGAAAAACACTTATTTGAAAATAAACCATTTACATATTTCTTTCAAAAGATCATTATTAATAAATACAGGCATTAATCGTTATGAAGGGCTTGTACTGGAAACTATATCAATATTAAATCTTACCACCTGGCCACAAGTCGCCACGCATCTTATCACTTGCACATTTGTCGTTCTTCACTTCACTTCGTGTGGCACATTCAACGTTCTCCACTTCACTTCGTGCAGAACATTCCACCAGCAAAAATTTTCAAATCGTTTTTGAAGTGCCTGAGGTTCTGCTGTTTGTTAAGTTTAGCATTTAAGCCATTTTTTTCGTCGATAAAAACATTTTCGAATTTTTGGTACTTTCAGCGTTTTAAATTTTCTGTCCTTAATTGTCATTTTCACATATATTTCTTTATTACTCACATTAAATACGTAATTGTTAAAGTTACTTGGAAAAAAAACTACAGACAGCAATATTTAACTCACTTTTGCTAAAATTCGACTATTTCAAATCTAATCCTATTATTAAAATTTCAATATAAAACAAACTAAATACATTGAATAAATTCGACATTCAATATCTTTTACGCCAAAAAATCAAAAGACGATAAATTTGAATATTTTATTTGTGTCAAAACTAAGTTTCAAAAAGAAACAAATAATAACAACAAAATGAAGTTCATATTTTTCTAATGATTTAAATAACTTTAATTGTATAAGCTTTTTTTAGGATTATTTAACAAATTGAAATGTAATTACTGATGACGAATCTTATGAAATAATTTATAAGAGTGTTCAAATTCAAAAACTAAAAAAATAATTAATGATTAATTAATTAAATGCTTTTCTATGAACAGGGCAAAGCTTATTTTTATCCTCAACTTAAATATAATGGTGTTTAAAGTTTAATTCAATCTTACTTTTTTAAACAAATGTTTAAGAAAATCAGAAAGGTCTGAAATAAGAAAATTGACCGAAATTTCATCGTATATTTTAAAGCATGTAATTAATTTGACGCATCATTTTGGATATATTTATTAATGTTTTAGAGAAAAATAAATTAGTAAATTGTAAAAAAAAAAAAAAAAAAAAAAAAAAAAAAAAAAAAAAAAAAAAAAAAATTACAAAATTATAATATTGTATGACTGAATTATTTTGCAAATCTACTTTTGCCACGATTTCGAGGTACAGATTTAAAATTTTTGATCTATAATTTCTTCTTTACGCTGTTTAACACATGTTGAGTTACATCTAAAAATATTAAAAAAAATATGTAATAAATAAATAAAAAACAGATCATAATTTTTTTTTTAATTCGTATACAGTATATTATTATAATTTGAGCAGGAAATGGCATGTTTTTGATCTATAAATGTAGAAAAACGTAATAGCAGTATAAAGATGAAATGGCGAATCAAATAAATGGAAACTGGATTTCAAAAATTTGACAATATCAATTTTGCGAGATTAATTTCATTGTACATTATTAAAACTTTTGTCGTTGTTTTGTTTCAATATAACTATTTTTTTTCTTAAAAGTTAAATTAATTTTGTATTACCATGGAAAATTATGAAAAAAATATAGAATTTGTGTTTCAAAAAAATCGTTCACTCTCGAAATTTCATTTTATGTGTTATTTCACTAACATATCTGTTATCGGAAAAGTTTCATATGCAAAGTTAACCGGAAAATAACTTTATTAGGACATAAGCCTGATCACAGAAAAAGATAAAAGTTCTCTATTATTATGGGTGTTGAGGGACCCTGAGTAACTCACAATTGTCTATCTTTAACTCTTTTAAACTTTTTAGTTATTTTTCTTTAGTTTTTATATAAAGAAAATAATACTGTTAAGTATAACAATTAAGATCTTAAGATCATAATACTGTTACTCTGTAATAACAAAAAAAAAAGTAAAAATGTTCACTCTAACGAGCGCCTTTATTTATACTGTGACATAAAATACCTCATCCTCTTTACCGACCTACCCTTACGGGTTTTGTCAGACAGCTTATTTCTTAACTGTACTTATGTTTTTTTAAACTTTTAAACTTATATATCTTAATATTTTTATTTACTTTATCATTAATTCTAAACTAGTAATTTCCTTTACATTTCTTTTAATACCACCTTTCTTCAAAAAGTAATTTTTATTTTATTTTTATTTATAATAAAATCTTATTACATAATGTTTATACCGCGCTAGACCCAATGGCTCATTTATTACAAGACAACTATTAATAGACAGGGTGTAAAGTTAACGTCAGCTCAGAAAACCCTCAAAGTGACAACAGTGCTCAGACAAACCGAATGCATAAACACTTTTCAACTTTGTTGGAAAGTGTTAAAAAAGCGTATAAAATACATAAGATTTCTATGCAATAGAATAATTTCTATACAGTGGGATAGGTGCTAGCACTGCCGGAAAAGTGCCGGATTGAAGTAATGCGATGGCATAGCAATGCTGGCCTGCTGTTGGCTATCACTGACGGACCAGCTGCATTCGGCTTGGACACTTTTCGACAGGTTTAAGTAATGGCACCCTTGCACTTTACCGCTGATGGCACTGATGGCTGCCATATTTTTTTCCAGCTGATGGCCCACTGTTTCTTTCTTTGCTGCGTGATATTTTTAAAAACAGATTCACTATCGAAGTGAAGGAGGCACTAGCTTTAAACGAGTATTTTTATTTTCCTGGTATTTCGAACGATCAAATTTATGCAAGATGGAGGGGGGAGGGGAGACTAGAAAAAAGACGTTTCAAAAGAACTTTTTAAAGGGTTAATATTAATAATTTTAAAATGGATTGAACCGTTAGAAAGATAAAAATACGAAAGCTATATGTCCAATCGTGAACATAGTAGAGGAGGGAGGCAAATTCTGTAGTGAAGTAAAATAACTGAACTCTCCTAACCTCATATATATCACCAATCTTAAGTGTTTTATACGCTTTTATGCACATTTTTACTGCTGCACGCCGAGCTAAGTGCTATAATTCCATGTTACAGTAAAATATGCGAGTCGTCTTTTGACTGTCCTATGAAATTTACTTTTCTCGAAAGTCTCATCTTTATAGAGGGTGAGCGGAATGTTAATTTTTAGTTGCTTTCGTAAATATATAAATACGCTGCACCTATATTTTTCGTCTAGTCCGTCCGTCTGTCTGTCTGTCCGTCTGCTGGAATATAACAGAGCAAAAACTGCCCAAATCAATGGTTTGAAATTTAATGTATGTAATCATTGCAGAATTTCGGAGAGTCTTTTGGAGAGTCGACTCAAAACTTAAAATGATATTAACAAAAGTTTTCTCCTTTCTATTCAATCCTATCATAAGTAATTAAATCAATGATATCCCATGATAGGTAATGATTCTAAGTTGCCATGGTGATTATGTCCTATTTAAAATGGAGTCCTATTACTTACGTATTACTGAATTTATTATATATAATCGTAATAAATTTTGTGTACATGCATTTTGCATAAGAGTATAACAGCTATTGCAACAATATCTGAATTTTTATAAAACTACTTATAGTACGAACGCACCTCATTTGCAACATGTTATGCAGAATTCTCGACTTGTTTTTGTTTGTTTGTAGATATTACGTGATATATATTATACAGAAATCTGGACATACTGTCTCTAAGTTTGGGCCCTGGTTGAGTGATAAAACGAACTAATTTTCTCGTTGCGTTATGCAGACGAATTCCACAAAAGACAAATTCCACACTCGGATGTTTTAAACATCGTCTAATGTTCAAGTAAAAAACTGAAAAAAAGAAAAGAAAGAACAGAACTTAAAATAAAACACAAAGAGAGACAATGTGAAATTGATAGTTATAACTATCTGAATAAATTACTGTTTGACCTCATTTATGGACTCTTTTTACGGAATTTGTTTTATTTAGAATAATTATTTACTTCTGCTTTAATATTTTGCTAATCTAAAAATAAGACATAGTATCATGCAAGAAAACTATAATATAAAATTTTCAAAACTCATATTATTCAATCGAATATATGTTTTTTCGGGTGAAAGCACAATATTATCAAATACAAACTGAAACGTATATATCGTCAGTATTTCTTAGTATATATTTTTTTGTTTTTATGTTATATTTACAACTATTTAATTAATATATAAAAAATGCTTTCTTTGCACGATTTAACTTTGCATGACGTCAAAAGAGGTATTCGAAATTGACATACGGGGTGTCTCACGATTATTGGTACAAACTTTAAGGGGAGGTAGTGGACATCACAAGTATTCAGATTTGCATAGTAAACCATGGTCGGAAATGGCTCCGTTTGACGTTAGGCGTTGTTATTCACAAGCCGCACGCTCTTGGCCCTCACTCTCTTCTGATTTAAGTAGCATATATTTCTCTCTTTGCACTGAAAAGTACTGTATACGGCGCGCCTGTGGATTCCAATATGGATCTGGTTGCAAGAGTCGTATATGCTGCTCCATATATACTACAAAATACAGGTGTATTTGAGCAAATCCACCAATACATGGTCCGACGGTGTGATGCATTCATCGCTAGCAATGTTGGAAACTTTGAACATCTTTTGTGACATTTTCACACATCATCTACTACAGCACATGTTGTATCTGTGACCAATAAATTATTTCTGATGATCTCAGTCTTGTGTCTCATTCTTTCTTGTACCTGTCATACTACTTTCTCATGACGTTTCTGACCATGTGTTTCTATGGAAATCCGGATCCTTGTGATGTTCCCTGTATCTCCTTAAAGTTTATCCCAATAATCCTGGGACACCTTGTGTATGCCAAAAAATTAAATATAAGTAAAAAGCGGAATGCATTCGTATTTTCTAAATACATTGTAAAGATACATGTGATCAGGATTTTTTTTTTTACAAAATGTGAAAGAATAAAACTCGAAAAACATCCCTCTAAGTTCCTAACTTTGTGAGATACTCTACACAAAACATATGTTGTAGAGAGTGGAAATAGTTACCAGTTCATTCCAATGATTCATCCTCCAAGGTAGTTGAAAACAATACTTGTAATAGCTCGTATGTGTATAGTAAATCTTGCACTAAAATCCGGGTAATTGAACTATGTCTCTAATAAAATACCAAAAGACTGCTGGACATGTCTTCAAAATGTACAGTTAGAGATATAGTCGAGTAAGTTTTGGGTTAGAATCACGGCTTTTGAACTAATGAATCTGAAGTAAGGTTCCGAAAGAATCTTGCATATTTATTCAACTCTTTCTAAAATTCTTTATTCAGTGCTTTAAGCTACATCGTATCTAAACTTATATAATAAAAATTTTATTTCGGAAGCATACCATGGAAATTTTTTTTAATCCATTTTGTCTGAGTAATCTTCTTTTTCGTCTTATGCCATCAGAGGGTTTTTTTTATGAATATTATTTTAACACAATCAAACTGATTGGTAAAGAAATCATAGGAATTGAATATTCCCAACTGAGCGAAAAAATGTCCAGGCCGGGTATCGGAGCCAGATTTTTGGCTTACGGGGCCAATGATCTGCCTTTTAAGCTAACTTGACCGACAACCGGTGAGTATATTCTCAGTTTATCTGAGTGGAATATGCTCACCGGCTTTTAGCTCGGTCAGATTAAACAGTAGAGCATTGGCCGTGTAAGCCAAGGATCTGAGTTCGATATCCGGCCTGGCCATTTTTTTTCGCTCAGTTGGAAATATGCAATTCGCATTATTTTGTGACACCTGCTTTTCTTCGTAACGGCCTTTGTTGCAAAAAAAAAAAAAAAAAAAAAAAAAAAAAAAAAAAAAAAAGAGGAGAAGTGTGTGTTTTGAGGGGTGTTTGGAATGGTTGTAACTTTAACGCCAAAGTCTTGTTTTCATGAGTTCACTTACTTTTTCTTTGGTAAGTGCTGTTATTGGAAAACGCAATAATGTGCAATCATGGGGTTTTCTTCTGTATATGGTATATCCGTCATCATCCTATTTCTTAAAGTGCTCTTTATTGCTGCTAAATTTATGGGAATGCTCATAAATTAATAAATTCTAGTTAACATGCAATCTCTCATTTTGGAAACGGTATTTATTCACAAAATTTCGTCTTAATGTTTCTCAAAATGTGCTTTAACGAAAAGATGAGTTTATAAATAATTTGACTACAAAAATGTATTTCATACATGACCACATTTGCAATACACATGCAATATAAAATATAACAGTTAGGTTAAAATAATTCTAGACATTGTTCGAAAATATAAAATATAGGTAAATAAATGTAAGAACTGGTGTAAATATTATTTGAAACAGATGTCCTCTTTTGTTGGAAGAAAAAAATACATACGTACTATATACACATACTACAATAATGATGAGGCATACTGGGCTACTGAAGGTTCAAACGCATTTTCATTAAAAATATTGCTTGTGAGACTTGCTTTGGCTAAACTCTGTAAAAAAAATCTGTGAAGTTACTACAATTTTTCTAGGAAACTAGGATTCCTAGAACATTTTATGTAACGACAATAACTTTTTGCGTATCTGCAACCAAGTTTACTCAAAAAACTATATTAAGATTATTGTAATTTTAGTAGATTCTTTGTAAAGCTACAGATATATGTAGCTTTACAAGGCTATTTTATATTCAACAATTATAACGTTATCATACCTAAATTTTAATTTAGCATTTTTGATTTTTAAACCATTATTAAAACTTTCGCATAATTTAAAGAGATTCTTTTTAAAAATTTATCTGTTATTGAATAGTAAAAATTCCAAAATCTGTTGTAGCGCCATCTGGTTATGATAAAATAAAACATTTTCAAATAATATAAATGCAGAAAAAATATAATGAGACAATTCAAAGCGCAAGCATGCGCATAAAAATTGAAAGATCTTTAACATGCAAAAAGATATGTTGTAATTTAATTCTTATGCTACTCTTTAATATAATTTTGCTTCGTACTTTAAAAATAAAGTAGGAATTATTATCGCATTAGCTTCCCTTGTAAAGGCGATATTTAATTAATGTTTCTGTAAAAACACGAAATGACCGAATTACACTTTGGACCATTCATTTTGTTGACTTAGATCTGGAACTTGTTTATGGCTAATTATTGGCATCTAAATCCAAATATGACCACAGTTCTTTTCTATCATGTCAACTTTTTAAGCTACAGGATACCCCAAAAATAAGACTTAATGTTGATAAATAAAGAAAGAAATACTATGTATATTATTCATACAACGACTGTATGTATATACTTACTATAAGCTACATTGTGTTCATACAAATAGTAAAATCCTTTTACAAAACGAAAAAAGTACATATTAAGGTAAAAAAGTTTGTTTGAAGCTTTTTTTGGAGTGTATAATTTGTGGGCAATCTCGCTTCATGCTTCTACAATAGTCACCCATAATATATATTGATCTCATCTACCTTCCTACCGTTCTTTCATGAGCTTCAAATCTTTGTGGAATCGCTCATCCTGCTCATCACTGACTGCACCAAGATTTTCCGGGAAGCCATCAAGATGGCTATGCAGAAAATGAAGCTTGATGCTCACGTTGCAACCAAGCATTTTGAAGCTCCGTAAAAGCTGATGGACGATTTCGGAGTAATTTTCTACTCGCGTATATCCACGACAATCTTTGACAAGGTTTTTACATGCCAACCAAGCAGTCTTTTGGAGTTTTGTCATTGTTCCGATGAAATGCTCATCTCTAATGAGCTGCCGAATCTGTGGACCATCAAATACACCTGACTTTATTTTTTCAAAAGACAGGTTTGGAAATTTCGAAATAAGATACTACTTGAAACAGTCTCCTAAAGCTGACAAAGCTTTCACAAACTGCTTAATTAGACCCGATTTTATATGCAGAGGTGGAAATATGATGTTCTTTCTGTCGACAAGTGGCAGATGCAAAATGTTTGGATCACCAGGTTTGAGGTCAGATCTTGGGAGTCAATTTGACTGGAACCAGTGCTTTTCACGAGCTCTGCTGTCCCACATACACAGAAAACAGGGATACTTGGTATATCCACGTAGCTTTTCAAGAAGGAATCTGACCATTTTAAGGTCAACACAGATGATCCATTTGTTCATTTGATATCGAATAAATCAATGGCTTTCTTTATGCCCACATATTCTTCCAAATGGCCTATTGGTATTGCTCCAAATAAATGTCCACTGTGACGGTGCTCGCACTTCAAGCTCCTCTTTGAGCTATCGTTGAATAATCGGTATTCAGTTGCGATATAGGATAGAATTCCCAACTCTTCCATTAAACCATGCACGGCAATAAACAAATCCACCGTCACTTCGAAAGTATTGACTTTCTCTTGATGGAATTTAGGATACTTTAGCTCCCTTTTCAAGCAAATTTTTCCCGTGCATTCTTGATGCTAAGAGTTCTGAAGCTTTTTTCTTCTTATGACTTACGCCCGATTCAGCGTAGAGTGGTCATATTAATACAAGCTGTAGAGAAAAACCTTGACGTGATAGAAGAAAAATAATTGCAGTTTTGAAATCAGCACGTTTTTTTGACTTAAAAACCGCTGAAAAAATGAAGTCAACAGAAATTTTCTTAAACATTGTCGGATAGCATTGTCGTTTTTCGTGTCTGTGCTTTAAGTGCTTTTTTTATATTTAGCTTTAAACTGTTCGATTCACAGCCAACCATCATTTACCAATTTTTTTTTTTGTTAAATTATGTGTCATGGCTTCATTCCTAGCTAACGGACCACAACAAGTTGAGTTCCATTTGCTGCACGCGAATACAAATTCTATAAATTTAGATTTTCTCTGCCTGATCTATAAAAAGATATTAACCCGAGAGTAGTCGCAACATTTTTTAGAACGTTAGTAGTCGCGTTCGGTCCATTTGCCGCCGTTACCAGCAGCCCGAAAACAAAGGGGAAACTTTCCGGTGTTATCAGATGATCGAAAACGGATAACGTAGGGGGGAAATATTGACTGAACTTTAAAAGATTACAGCAATTAATCATTTTACAACTTTTTACAGCAATTATTTATTTCGCTTAAGTATATATTCAGTTGGCATCTAGATAAATGCTTTTATATCTCTTTCTTCGTTTTGCATAAATACTTAAAAGTAAATAGTAAATGATTTGATTGAATTTCTGATGTTACTATGAATCAATAATTAGTAGGAAAACATTTACGAATATGAATCTACATTCGTAATAGGGTTTTTTTTTTTTTTTTTTTTTTTTTTTTTTTTATGATAGTCCGGCACTCTCTATACATTTAATAAAATAAAATTAATAAATTTAGCATCAATATATTACACTGACATTAAATTGAACAATTAAACTGAAAGTAAAAATGGAACCTATGACATGCAACAGAAAATCAAATACAATACCACTAATTCACCAGCATATTGCGGGCGATTAATTCATTTAAAACATATGAAAAACCATCAAATTTGATGCAATAAACAATTAAAGACAATATATATATATATATATATATATATATAAAAACTTTCTGTACAATAATATTATCGAAAAATAATGAAAATGACCAATAATTATGAAATCACAAACACCACATAAACCAAATATTATTAAAAATGTATAATTATATATATATATATATATATATAATAAAGAAAAAGGTAAAAAATACTTAACTTCGAAATTATAAATGTAAATGGTGTAACTACGTTTTATTTATTTATTTTGTGGGGTGTCTGTGTGTGTATGAGGGGGGAGAGGAGGGGGGGGTCGCGAGATTTTGTGATTAAATGCATTTTTCTAATGAAAATGCACGATTTGTAGTTTTTCTACTTATTTCAGGGTGGTATTGTCTGTTTTCTTTCATTTATATGTTCCGGTAATAAATGGAAAGCAAGTTCTTTCAAATAATGATGATGAATTTCCCTTTTCTTTCCATATTTAAACGATTATCAATTTGAGAATTTATTCGCGCAATATTTGACAATGAAAAAAAAAATGTAAGTGACCATTCATCAGTTTTTTGTGCGAACTGACTTCACAACTAATATAATAAAACAATTTTAAGTCACATTCTAAAAGAAAGAAAGACGAAATAACAACAGGCAGAGAGTCCGTACTTCGAAGAAACTTTCCCCCACAGATTTCGCGGAAATGGGAAAGGATGAACATGGGGGGGAAAAATTCCACTAACGCAAGTGGTCGCAACGCGGTCATTTAGACCGATTGAAACTTAAGAGTGCGATAAAATGCTAAGAAATAGCAGGAATGACTTGCAATTTTACTACACAAGAGTGTAAACACTCAAGGTCAGCTACACGGAATTTCGCTATCATAACTTTAACGGGAAATGAGTTACAGGAAGATAACGAATTTCGGGCGGGGAAAAGACCAACGCGCGACTACTAACGGGTTAAACTCGAGTCTGTATTCTTAATATCGATCTAATAATGAATGATTTTTCTTAGATTTATTTGCGGGTAAAAAATTAAAATGCAAATGGCTGGCAAATGTATTAGGCGAAAATGTAAACTTATAATACCAAATTTTTACATTTGTTGTTATTTCCGTCTCTTTAGCTTGTTAGCCATTGTGAGTTCATATCAGTATTAGATGTAGCCAGCGAAGATGTATGTTTTCCTTAGTGACTTACCTGTTCACTATGCATGATTTTCGTATGGTGAATAAGAATTCTTTTGACATTGAGACTTTTTTAAAAAACTTTCAGCCATTACATTACATAAAAATTGATAGGTAATGTCTAAAATTTATAACCTGCCCTATGTTAGCTTGCAACACCACAGTTCTGAGGCCCCTAATCTTCAGAACGACAGTAAATTTAAATTGTCCCTAACGATAGACCTATCAATAAAAATGTTTATGTCACAGTGATTATTTGGTATATTGCAGTTTCAAAGGATACAAAAAAAAATAGTTTTAATCAAGATTTGCAGAGTTTTACGAAATAAAATATAGTATTGAATCAACTTAAACTAACATAGCTTACGATTCGATCTGGAGTTCTTAATCTAATTTTTGACAATAATAGCCTAGAAAGGGTCTTCTCTTATGTGTTTCCAAATGACATACCTCTTCATTTGTAATCTTCTACACGACCGATGTCCACTGAACAAGTGTTGTTAATATTATATTTTATTTTACATGATTATATGTAATACAAATTACTATCGAGTTATATTTTGGCACCTGGTCATAAAAATGGACGAAGTCATTGTGAATCATTTGCTGCTTTCTACTACTTTATGTTAATATGTAAATATGTATTTATATTAGTGTATTTATATTTATAATTAAAATAATCACACTTACATAATTATAATTGTGTTAAATATAGTATTAATAAATTACAGCCGTTAATATATTATATAATTGATCTTTTTACAAGGAAATAAAGATGACCAAAATATATTTTTATTTATTTCTTAAATACTTTTATAGATAGACTTTGTAAATACACTATATTGCCAAATGTAACCGGCCACTTGCGATTTTAGACGTTTTGTTAAATATCTTGAAATCTACATGAGGGATTATCCTGAAACTCCAGGTGTGCAAACATAATACACAGTACAGGTCATACATTTACGTGAGGATTTTTTCCGGAAAACCCATACGGGACCGCCAACAAATTGTAAAAGAACGAATATATTTTGGATAACCTGTAAAAACTAATGTAGCAAAAGCGTTCAAACTGTAGATTATGATTAAGGGCATTATTGTAATAAACTGTGTTAATTTTTATGAGGATAAAATGGATACTAGTTAAAAAATTAGATTTTTTTAAGAGAGTCCTAAATTTTACCAAGTTTTTTTGCTTATAATTTGTTGATTTCTTAATATAAATAAAAGTTCTTTTCAGAAAATTTGATAAGCAACATGGTACACAATACCCTGTAATATAAATTAAAAAATAATAAAAATTGTATGAAAAATTAGCACGTTTACTAAATAATGATTCACTGCACATGCCCGAATGTGATCAAAATATAATTTGCATAATCTATTAGCTAAATGTATAGAGCAAGGTTGGCGAACCTATGGCACGCGTGCCTGAGTTGGCACGTAAGCTGATTTTTATGGCACGGGTAAAATTTAAATTTGGTAAATGTTATACTGATAAAATACCTTTTTTTTATTTCTCTTATAACCAATAAAATTTTGTACCATACGGACAGATGATCACAAATAATGAAATTATTTTTTGCATGAATTAACACACCATAATAATTCTCTTTTTTCCTGTGATGCTATGCAGCGTTTTCTAGATGTATTTTGCTTTTCTATATGAATTTCAAAGCTGTAATTTTCAAATGAATTTCATTTGACAGTCACTGCAGTAAAATGGCAAAATGATTCAATTTAGCTATTGTAAATATAACAAAATATGAACCAGATATAAAGCATTTTACATTAAACGTACGACAGCAAAAATCTCATTAATACATTCTTAGTAGATTAATGCAATTAGGAAAATTATAACCGAGATGTTGCATTTATAAGTTAAAAATTAATTAAATAAAGACTTGTATTTTTTCCTCCATTACAGTACATACCGCATAAATGAATCCTATTTACGAATTAAAAAAATCATTCATTTAATGGCTGATTCCAGTGTACAGAAAAATCGCATTTTGATTTTTAATATTTTTTTAATTATTAATGCATGAAAGCATCTAATTTTATAACCAGGAATTCGTATAAACATCGCACTTTTCAAAAGTATTTTTGTATACGTTTGGCACGTTAAGTGTTTATAGATATTGTTTATGAATTTCCGGCACGCGCACGTGAAAAAGTTTGCCGAGCCTGGTATAGAACAACGTTTGTGAAAGTCTCAACTACATAGTTTGAAAAGTCAGAAAATTATCGTTGATAGAATAAGCTCAAAATTCGTTATTCCCAAAAGGAAGCAGAAAGGTGTGTGGGGGACTGTATCCAAATACAGTAGTGTGTGCAATATTATGTATGCTATATCGGCACTAATCAATGGATATATGGATACAGTCCCTCATCCATTCACTTCATTTTGGGAACAACGGATTTCGAGCTTATTCTATCGACGATAATTTTCAGAATTTTCAAGTTATGTTTTTGAGACTTTCACACATGTTGCTCTATAGATTTAGCTAACATATTATGCACATTACATTTTGATTGCATTCGCGCATGTGAAGTGAAGCATTTTTTAGTAAACGTGCTCATTTTTCATATAATTTTTATTTGATTTTATTTCTGATTGCAGAGTATTGTGTACAATGTTGTTCTTCATATTTGCTGAAAAGAATAATTTTTTTATATTAAGAACTCTGCAAATTATAAGCAAAATACTTGGCAACATTTATGACTCTTTTTATAAAACTTTAATTTTTTAACTAGTATCCATGCTATCCTCATAAAAATTAACACAGTTTATTACCAATAAGGCACTTAATCATAATCTACAGTTTGAACGCTTTTGCTACATTAGTTTTTACAGTTTATCCAAAATATATTCGTTCTTTTAGAATTTGTTTGTGGTCCCCTATGGGTTTTCCGGAAAAAATCCTCACGTAAATGTATGACCTGTACTATTTATTCTGTTTGCACACCTGGAGTTTCAGAATAATCCCTCATGTATTTTTCTAGATATTTAACAAAACGTCTAAAATCGCAAGTGGCCTGTTACCTTTGGCCATATAGTGTATTAGTCAAATACATTCTTTTATTTAATTAATTCTTAAAATGGTTTTATTCTTTTTAAATTAACTATTACTATCTTTATGTTTTATGAATTTTACCTAATATAAGAATTTAAATAGTCATCCATAATTAATAATAGGAATAATTATACAGAGAGCATTTTCACAAAATTAAGCTCTTTCAGAACCAATGTATTTATGACTAACAGGGTAAGGTTGTTGATGTGTGATATTATGCGTATATCAATATTGATAAATGCAAACTGACCATGTAACATACTATATGGGTTAGTTTTATGACGAAAAATTTCTCTCTTCTATCAAGATTTTAATTTTACATCCAGAATTTCAATACAATACACAAAACTTTGTCGATTGTTCCCGTATAGCATGGACGTTTTCGAAAATTATAATTTTTCTGCTTTTTAAATAGTTTTTTTTAGGTATGTGATCCTCACCTTATATCATAGATAAAGCAAGTGTAGCCGTATTATATTTTAAGAAAAACAGCCAAGGATACACTACACAAGTTACACAGGAAATGCACGTTCTGCGAATTCGTGGATATTGATATTAATTTACCATCGAATGCATATATTCATGTATATATTTCAAGTTTAATCATAATATGTTTAAAAGAAAGCTAATAAGATTTAATTATTCTATGCATTTTTAAAATTTTGTTAATGCATGATATGGGAATAAGTTAAGTATTTCAGTTGTCTTAGTTTATTTATAAATGTCCTGCATAAACTGTTTGCATGCATAAAAGTATTCAAAATTAAAAATATTAATGAATCGTTGATTGCATTAAGTGAATATCTGTACAAGATCCCTGTTCAGTTTAATTGTGCACAGTCCCTTGTGCGCTTATTTTTTTTCTATTTATGAGTATTTTTAAAAAATTTTATGTAGATTTTATAATACATCTGGTGTTTATGTATTTTTGCATATAGCCTATAACTTTATAGCCAAGAAAACAAGAAATAATTTGAAATTGTTTTACGATATTATTTTTTTTTTGTATTTAATACATTTGCTAAATTTATACGAATACAATTCGAAAGATTCATCTGAAATTCCATTAAAAATGAATTTTCAAAACTAATAAAATTATTAAATGTTTAATATGCAATACAGAAGCATAATTTTCTTTAAAAAAAATGGCGTAATGGAAATATCAGCGATATTTTATCTCATTAGTTTTAAAGTAAATTCAAAAACAAATTTTGCCTTATCCTTTTACAGTGGAATATACAGTCCGTTTTACATTTGAAATTTTAATTAGATATGCAAGTTGATGCAATTGTTTAGTTTTTATTTTCTACGGAAATTATTCCTTTACATTGAAATTTAAATATGTTTTGCTATTTCCGAAATTAATAATAACTTTTATCTTTACAATTAAAAAAAAATAAAAAAAAAACACTTTTATCTTTGCACTAATGGGACGTTTTTGATATGCTAATGTTTTGTTTCCTTAAT
This sequence comes from Maratus speciosus, assembly GCA_963932465.1. NCBI lineage: Eukaryota > Metazoa > Arthropoda > Arachnida > Araneae > Salticidae > Maratus > Maratus speciosus. Next base: position 43,810,056 of record OZ010789.1, read on the forward strand.
TATTTAACGGAAATGTTTAAATCATCTAGTAATGATTTTTTTTTATCTCGTGTGCATTTAATTAAAGTAATGTGAAGGGGTACAGAAATTTATAAAATGAAAGACAGTAACTTTTAAATTATCTCTTTTAACATAGATTTACATTTTAGTTGTAATTATTTTGTATATTTCCTAATTAAAACGAAAAAATGTCTTTGATAGAAATAATAGTGTTATAGCATAGCTAATCGCTTATTTTAAAAACATAGCGATGATTAAAACAATTTTTAACTTGTAATTTAATGTTTTTTTTTTTTTTTTTTTTTTTTTTTTTTTTTTTTTTTTTTTTAAGACAAAATGTGTATTTTGTTTTTAAACAAGTTTTTTAGCTCTTATTTTGAAAATAGTTTTAATAACTGCAGCAGAAATATAAAAAATATGCTTTATTAAAGCTATTTTAAAGATTCCTTACTATTTGCTCTATTAAAGAGAATAATATTTAATTGTGTATTATAAAATAATAATGCCGATAAGCAAAAGTTTTATTGTTTAGTCCAAATATATGATATTTCAAATTACTTTTCAGACAGATTTTCTTTTCTAAATGAAAACTGTTCAACATTAATGATAAGTTAAGATCATGATAGTTTTAATGTTTGTTTTAGGAAATATACAAAATTTATGAAATATTGCAAAATGGGAGCAATTATTAATGCTATGATATCCATGCGCCATACGAAAAGAAAGCTTTAATAATATATGTAGTATAACTTCCGTCATTCAGATATACGGCAACTTCAAAAATCGGCCATCAAACCCATCTTTCCCTTCCTTTGTCTTTTACACTTTCAAGTTATGGGAGAAGAAAAATAGCAATTCTTTATAAATTAAAAACTTAAAGATTGAAAGTAAAAACAGAAAGAAAATAATATTTGACTTTTTCTTTCATTTGTCAGAGGCGATTATTTTCTGAATTTTTTTTTTCTTCTGGGAGCTGCACCGTTGCTTAGCAAAGGGAAAATCTTTAGATACAACTTTGGCGAATACATAGCAAAATAGTGTATGGCTATCCGAAGTTTCAGCAACAGCGACATCAATGAAAAAGAAGGATTTCAGACTTTCACATTCCCCGTGAAAAGACCGCAATTTATGAGCTGATTGAACTCGCAAAATCTTAAAATGCATTAAGTGTTGAACAAAGGCAATATAGATAATTGGCTAAGCGTTGAAGAAAATGCATCACGATGGAACAATTTAACAGTCTGCGAAATTCCTGACGCTGTGCTAAATAGAGCCACCGATAGTGCAAGTAGCAACTCAGAAGTCGGGAATGAACAAACTGCCGAAGAAAAGGTGTCACTAGAAAACTGCATAAATTTGACTGGAAATTTGACTGGACATTTTTCATTTGTGTTAAAAAAAAGTTAAAATAAAAAGTTTAAAAAAAGTTAAAATAAAAAATTATAAGTTTTCTTTGACATTAAAATATGCGCTAACAAAAATGCCTATGACTGTAATGCTACAGTGCGGTTCAAAAGTTTAATCAAGACATCGACTCACAGAAGTTTAATTATTGACTGCAAGTAGCATTTATTTTCACATGAACTAAAAATTGTAATTTTGAAAAGATATTCAACAGAAATATTCTTAAAATTTATTTCAGTCTTTAAGTGAAGAATACTGCTTACCGTCTGGATGCGTGTGTGAGAATACCTCACATATTTTCCATAGGGTTTTAATCATCGGTAAGTGCCGGCCATTTCAAAACTGGTACTTTGTTCGAATTACGTTCAGGTTGACGTTCAGGAACCACGTTCAGGTTGAGTTTGAGGTATGTATCGAAGCAGTATCTTGTTGAAATCCATTTTTTGCCTCAAATTTTGCTAACAGAGATTAAATGGTTGGCAAATGTCCCCGGGTAGTTTGAGTGTTTGCACAACAGCCGATGAATGTTATAGACTTTTGATCGTTGAAAAAAAGTCATACCATAAAGCTACCACCACTATTTTTCTGTTAAATAGATCTATGGGTTCTTTGACGAAATCATGCAACAATATTTAAACCCATAAAATAGTTCGAGGTCGACTGTAATCTATATCCTTTATGGAACGGTTTCAAAGATGGTAACTGAGCCAGTTTATAATTTTAAATGTTTTCCGATACCAAAACTCTTTAATGAACAGTTTTTTTCGCTATTTGTCCTTCATCTTCTTTATTTGCAAAAGAGTTTTTACTAGTTGAAGCTACGTTTCTGATGCGGCGGTCTTCGAGGAAAGTGGTCGCTCGTGGGCTTCTTCAATGGGACTTGTGATTAACTTCATCACCACGAGCGAAAACTTGCTAAATTCTCGTTTTTTATGCACTTGCAATTTTAGAAACGGATATTTTGCTCTTAAACTCCAGATTTTTAACACATAATCTTGTTAGATTTCTTTCGACATTGGCATTTTCTTCTAACAAAAAAAACAACAACTTGATGCTTCTTATACACCTAGGAATTGTTTGCATGCGCAACTGCTTTTGTTATATTGTAAAATTGTCATAAAAACTATTGTACGCTTAAATGTCTACACGGTTATTTTTCTACATTCTTAAAATTCTGGGTTTGAAATAAAATATAAAACGCAATATTATTAAATATGATGTTAAGACTGCTGTTAAATTATATATTGAACATTTAAAGTTTAATTTAATTTGTTTTGTTTTGCTTAAACTATTGACACGTGCTGTAATAATTGTAGTTTATGTTTAATTAACTTTAATTACTTTGTTTCTTTGGCTTTTACAATGGCGTATGTTAAAACAAAAATGGAAAATATATTTCAAAATTATTCCTAAATTAATCTCTGTTTATGATGTAATAATTAATTCGACGAGAAACATGTTATATTTTTAATAAAATGTAATTCAAATTCCCTTTGCCAAAAGAATCCGTATTTGAATATCAGTTAATGTTACTGAATGCAAATAATGTCACGTTTTACAATATCCCCAATTAATTATATAAACGAGGTGGAACCCGCCGAATTTCGACGAAAGAAAATGTTTACAAAGGCACTGTTGCTGGCAAATTTATAATACATCGACAACAATAATTACAATAAAAAATCCATCTTACACTTGTTAGTTTAACTCTCCAAAGACATATTTTAACCCAAGATTAACAAAATACTTTTTTCACAAACTTCAACTTTTAAAATTATTGAAAAATTAAACTTTATTCATATACGTAATCAGTAACGTATAATCAAGATAAGTAGTTTTGATTGAGTTATCAATTGGTGCTTGATATTACGGAATGAAAAAATCAGCAAAAATGATTTCACCTTGACATAATCATAGAATTTTCCCCCCTTTAAATCTAAACCGAATCCGGTCATTTTCCACACTGTAAAAAAATCCGAACAGTATTCCTGTAGGAATCGGAAAAATAGTTGCCCTTATCGTACCGGAAAATTTTCCGACGCAGCTCGGAATAAAATCCGTAAAAAAAGGAAACATTCATTAAAACGATACTTTACGGATTTTATTCCGATTTTACTGATTTTATTCCGAGCTGATTTTATTTTACTAATTTACTGATTTACTGATTTGACTTATTTTACTGATTTTATTTTAACGTGCAGTAGGTTATTAATAAATATATTTTCAAGCTTGAAGTTACGTTTGTCAACTATTACAACTTTCCATGTTAAAATTCTCACTCGTGATTTGAGGTCTTAGTATAATCTCTGTACCTGCGCGTAAAAATTCCAGAAATTTATAACTTTTAGACGTATTCAAGGGGAAATATATCGTTTTATCAAATAAAATTATTATTTTCTTTTAAATATGACGTCATTTTCAGTCGCTGAAATAGTTTGCTTATTGTCTCAAACTTAATATCAGCGAAATCAAAAAATAATGAAATATAACAGCATCATCATGTCTTTTTTTAAGCGTAACGTCATTTTCTGTTCAAATTTTTAAAAAAGATAGTTTTAATTGTAATGCAAAAATGGCATCAGTAAGAATATATCCAATAAAGATAACTAAACGACTTTTAACAGAAATGAAGTACTTCAGTTGCCACGATTAGAAAATTGGTATTAAAAACTATAAAAAAATTAATATCTCAAAAATAAACTAAGATACAGCTTTCAAACAAATTGCATTTAAAAGAGCATTTTCTTCTGCATACGACGGTGTAAACATTTAAAATGTGGTCTATTTAGAAGTTTAAAAATTTGCAGTAGCGAAAATTACAAAACTGAAATTTCATTTAAATTTCAAAGGGTTGCCATTCGCAGGATGACGTATGCGTTACGCACAGATATGTTTGTCCTTTATAATATAGATAGCATTCGTAAGCCATTATTTAAAATAATTCAAATATTTCTTGATGCACTAAACAACAGTAGTAACACACGAGTGCATATCAATACCTACAATACTACCGTGCAAATAAAAATAGCATGTTACTGTTTTAAAATTATGATTTTCTTTTCTTAAAAAAAATGCATCTTAGAAATACAGCTTCCAAATTGATGTTAGATACTTAATGCTTCTGTAATTATAATTTGTTAAATAGAACGTTAAATGTCAATCATAATTTTCTTTTTCAAAATTTTGAATATCCCATGTGACATTTTATGTGCATTTTAAATTTTCTTTCATTTATATATTTTTTAATCAACAGATCGTAGTATAAAAATTTTTTTAAAGTACAAAATTAGATTATTTGTAAAGCATAAAAAGCATCGTTATATTACTCGGCTTCATCAAAAGAAAAGCTTCTGAGTTGCACGTTCTTGTTTTTTATCAGCTACTTAGGACATTTCCCACAAAAAGCTTTCAAATATTTATGGCTTATATTTTGTGTTTTCAGCAATATTGTAAAGTCGATAAATTATCTTACTAGCTTTTTTTTATGATGTTTCTTTGTGTTTTTTTCTTTTTATCATCGTCTTTTCTTTACGAAATTCTGTAAAAATCATTATTGCAGCTAAAAATGGATTCTCATGATATACTCTTTGAACAGTATTATTTTAATAATGATGTTTATTTATTATGTTTATTTCTTCTTTTTAAATGCATTTTTTCACTTATGTTTTCGTATCTGTTTTATTAAAGTATGTAATTGTTCCCAAACTTTTAACTAATTTTACATTTGAATTCGGAAAAGCTGCGGAATTAATTATTTTATAAACCTTTTTTTTTTTTTTTACTAATATATATTAAAAAAGATAACGTCCTGATATAATTTTAAAAGAAATTTATTTAGAAAAGAGAAAAGTAAGCTGTTCTCTTCGAACTGCGTAATATTATTGCCCGTTGATTTCATATGTTGTAATTCGAGTTTGACTAAAAAGCCAGGCTGTGCACTGTGTTCCACGTGTAACGCTTTTCGGCCACTCCAGTCATGTGAAGTTATTTTCATGACGCAGGTAAAAGCATGAATTCAGGTGCACAAAAATAACATCACATGATTGTACCTGTCAGAAAGGAGAAAAATGCGAAATTTAAGGGGTAGCAAGTCTTGTTTGTCAGCGTCGTCTAAATTTTTTATTTTTTTAATCATTTTTTTAATTTTAAAGAAACAGTACATTTTTTTCTGTACAGAAACATGGATAAGACGTAATCTTAAGTAAGTAATATAATTTTTTTTTTAAGGCAATTCCTACTTAGCTCATCAAAGAAAAATTTAATATAATCCATTAATATGATATTAGTTTTTGTTGCATTAAAATATCTCAATTTGTTGATTTTCTATGAGCAAGTAAACCCAATTGGTTTACAATGGAAGTATACGAGAATTTGGAGATATATTACAGATATCGCCAATTTGGCCTCACTTTAGGTGACTCAATTTAGTCACCAAATTTGGCAATGTATTGCCAAGTTTGCGATAAACTTGGCGGTATTTGGTGAAAGAACAGGGTCACCGCCTATGGTAATCCCCCCCCCCCTATAGATATGGTTATGCCTTAAGTGCTGTTCGATAATCAATGGCCGCTATTTTTTCTCCCATTTAAAACTAAAATTAATTAATTTAATTTAATTAATGAATTAATGATTGAAAAAACTGTATTAACATCAAGTGTCACCCACTACAAGTTAAAAAAATGTATTTGAACTTCAGTGGATGAATAATAAGTATTTTATTAATGACTGAAAAATTGAATATGACACACATATATATATATATATATATATATATATATATATATATATATATATATAGGGAGAGTGTGACCTAATAGTAGGAATTAAAAAATCAATAATTTTAGAGTGAAAAGAAAAGCAGAATAATCTTTATATAAACTAAACAATATTATTCAATAAAAGTGAAATATGAATAAAAATTTTGTTTAAAAATGGTCTTATTTACTGTGGATTCAAAGACTGGTTTACCAATGAAGAATATTGATATAATATATAATTTCGGCAAAGACGTATTGTCGAATATTTACGAAAATATTTACGAATTATCCGGATCAGGTGGATAGATCGCCAAAACTGGTTTGGTTGTCAATCGCCAATTTTGTTTATTGTTGAAATCGTCAATAGTGTGCTCAAAACGGTAAATTAATGTACATTTAGTAAATATATAAAATCGTTAAAAATGATAAGTAATATAATATGAAACTACAATAATTATTAGAAAACAGGAATTCATGCTTTTTCAGAATTTAGTGTCGCCCCCGATTACAAAAATATATATATGTACATATAAATAGCACAAAATATATTTCAATTTTAAGACTTAAAGCACACACTTTTATTTTATGAAAAGGGACGTCATTCGCATCCGTTTAAGAATTCCACATTTACGATTCACTCTTAAACATCTACAGTTAAGCATGCATAGGACGTCACTATCGCAAAATAATACACGAATGCAGCAAAAAGATGCCGTCATTAAAGAAACTTGACAAAAAAAAAAGGCTATCTAATGATTCATTGGCCGTCATTTGTTTGTAACATTAATACAGATACTTAAAATTAAATATAGTTTATAATAGCTCCAAATTTTAACAGAAAATATTCATTTATATTTTTTTCAAAATAGCACGTATTTTAATTACATTTTCGTTCGGTTGTTATGAGAAAATGGCAACAAAAAGGTATAATTGTTATTTTTGAACTATTTTTCCTTTACTTTCTACATAAATGGAGTACTTGAGTTGCCAAAATTAAACGAATGATGCTAAAAACTACAAAAAAATTAATATTTCAAAAATAAATGAAGACACAGTTTTCAAACAAATTGCATTTAAAAGTATATTTTTTTCCCAATACGATATTTAAAAATTAAAAAATTACGATGCTTAAAAATTTAAGAAAAATGCTTTAGAGCATTTAATCGTACAATGATACATCTGCTTTGTTTATTGCTGGCTTCTGTAAGGTAACGTTATTTTTTGGAGATGACACAAAATAATCTGGGAGAAAGAAATAGCATACTGTACCGGGGGCTAAAAAACAGTAATTATATATGTAGCTTTATGACTGTCTTCAACTAATAGTCGAATCCTGTAGAATTAATTGCACGATCATAGGAAAACACACTCGTCTGAAATCTCAAACCCCAATTATTGATTGCAGTCGTACCTTCGTGTTCGGCGTAGAATGCAAGGATGTGATTCCTTTCGTGTTTTTCGTGCATAATGGAAGAAGCCGTAAGATTAAATCAAAAGATATATTAGTGACAGTTAGATTAGTCGACCTCTACTAGTCTTCCAGTTACTCATTTTCAAGTAGTAGCCCATATTAGAAATAAATTTTAGATGTTAATATGATGAGAAGCGACATTGCAATTAAATGACAACAACTCTCCAAGTGACGCATGTATTTTAAGCAACACAAAAATCGTATAAATCTGCTCTCGCAAGTTAGTGTAACCGTATAAATATGAGAAAGCACGCGTACGGCCACATGGCAACGAGCCAATCCAGCAAAGACAGGGGGGGGGCGGAATGGAAATGCCGTGCACGCGATAGGATTAAAATCCCAGGAAGAGGCGTGGAAGTATGACGTGGATACATGATTCTTTACCTAACGGCGAAGGTTTTAAAAAGAAGATAGGCTAGCGCGCCAAAGTTCTCGCAAAGAGTCATGGGAAATCGAATGAATTTAATAAAAAAAAAATAAAATAGTATTTCTAAACCTTCCAAAGAAAAAAGATTTTAATGCTTCAAAATATGAAAGAATAAATTAATTGAGTGGGTTTTTAAAAAGAAGTATAGCTACTAACAGATTAAGATTTTTAGAATAAGAGATAAAAGAATGCGCTGGATTAAAGTTATGGGATAAAAATATAAAGGATAGTTAAGATATTATTAAAATACAGGTAAAAAAAGGTAGATATTATAAGAATTTCAAGTAAATTAACTAAAGTAAAAGGGCGAAAATGTTTATTAGTACATGTATATAACAGTTTATATTTATAAATATGTAAAATCAAATTGACGGCTTTTAGAAATTAACGATATTAACTAAGGTAATTTTATTTTCAGCGGTTTGTTGTGTCCATCAGAATGAATATAATATAAATGAATCGTATTAATGAATGTAATATATAATATCTATATCAGTGCTATATCATATTTTAAAGTTATAGATATATAAATGCATCTGCTAAAGTAATTAGTACGGTAACAATATAATACTAACTATGCACTTCAAATGAAGATAGCAAAAATAAATAAATAAATAAAAGTGATACTGCGATTAATATTTTCGTCAGGCGCCATTTTTGACTCAATGAATATTACATAGCCCGGATGATACGTAAGTACCAATACTTTTTCGGGAGACATTCTGATACAGCTTTCATTTTCTTGCAATTTTATTAAATTAATAAAATGAACATATAAATTAAACTTTAAAAAATAATTGATCGATGTACTGCCCTCCTCTCAAAGCAAAGTTGGTCAAATTTGTAGTCTCAATTATCCGCAAAGTGATTACAAATTAATCGCGTGTAAGTGATTATAGTTAAACATATTCAAACAGTGAAATTTCGTCAAATAATGGGAATGGGGCGGTTTCGGCTACAGTGCTGCAAAAAAATTTATGGCATGTAGTTTTCACTATAATTACATAATAACACAAATTAAATTGTAATTACATTACAAATAATTGTAATTACAAATTTGCCCAAATCTGTCTCAAAGTAATTAAAATACGTAACATTATCTCTTAACAATGATTGAAATATATATTTAAAATATTTTTAGCTAACATTGGAAGATTGATTTTATGTAATCGTCTTTCAATTTTCTCAGATTTCAACTGAGTTAATAATTGCTTATGATTTATTTACTATTTATGTACCAATATATTAGACATTATTGCATATAGTTTATTACCCAGGCAGATACTCCACAGTATACATAAATGTATGCATTTAAAAATCAATTTGCTTACTGACATCTAAAAAAATAAATAAATTAAAAAAAATAAATAAAAACCTTTTATTATATGTTAGATATATTGGGTAGTTTTCATAATATATATATATATATTTATATATATTTATATATTTTTAAACTATGTTATACACAAAAATAGTAGGCGTAACATTTTGACAAAAAGGGGCTTATAGTTGAAACACAATACAAAATATACTACAAAAACGTCTCTCCGCCTAGCTAGCGCATGATCATTTGTTATTTTACTGATGATTAGGGGATCATCAGTAAAATCACAACTCATGATGCTCTAGCTAGATGAAGAAACGTTCTTGTAGTATTAAATCACAAAAACACTCCATTACATTTTGACGTTTGAGGAGAAAACTGTTTATTCTACACTTTCATATTTTAAAATACTTTTAGCATAAGAATATTTAAATTCACCACTTATATAGACAACAGTATGCTTTTTCATGTATGTAAGAAAATCATATTTACAATTCATTTCCCTTGCTCCCAAAACATTTATTCCAGATCTTGATATGTGGCGGAAAATGTTTTGCAGAGCATGTTTAAGTTGCTGCACTACTTTATACATATTCAAATTGATATGCACCGCTGGCGTGCAACATAATATTACCTTATATATTTTGGAATGTGTAGCCTTATTTTAAGCTTTCAAGAACATACAAAATACACTGGCCTCCAAAAGTTAAGGTACAGGGACTATATGCTTTCGATTGCACACGTTTTGTCGAATAGCTACCAACATTATTGGCGAATTGTTCTTGAACTTCTGGGATGTAAAGAAAATGTTTGATTTTATATTTATCGGTGAATATTTATCGGGGGGTACAATTAGGGGACTAATAATAAATTTAATAATAAAATAATATTTGCGATCACCTATATAACAGAAAAGGCTGGAAATGGTTTGTCGCTGTGGTAAAATACTATTTGGGTCCTTTTCAACGTTTGCATGCATTTGTGTAAGCATAGCACTTATATTCGTGAAGATGTTAATATTTTGGTGAAAAATTCAAAAGTTTTTTGTTTATAGCATGCAGAGTTTTCAACCAAATTTAACACAACTTTCCAAAAACCTGACAAAGAACAGTAGCAACAGTATACTGCAATTAAAACATGAATATATTGAATATTTGATGAGATATGGGCATTTGTAGGAAATACGTTTTAACTGCGCATGCGTGGAAGATCCTAAAATTTTTATTATATAATTTGGTAGTCAGCTATTTAGGGCAACTTATATAAAAAGTCCAGTCAAATATCGCGAAAATTCACAAAGATAGGGTCGATATAGTGTGTTGCTTCCTAGAAATAGCTTTATTATAAGGGATTTTCCACAACTTTTCAATTAGCTCACTATATCTTTCTAAGTTTTCACAACATTTGACTGGACTTTTTATAGAAGTTGCCACAAAATACTGACTACCAAATTATGAAATAAAAACTTTGAAATATTCCACGCATGCGCAGTTAAAAATTACCTCATAAAAATGCCCAAATCTCATCAGATATTTAATATATTCATGCTTTAATTGCAATATATTGTTGCTACTATTCTTTGGCAAGTTTTCGGAAAGTTGTTTTAAATTTAGTCGAAAACTCTGTATGCTATAAACAAAAAAACTTTAGAATTTTTTACAAAATCGTTAACATCTTCACGAATATGAGTACTATGCTTACACAAATGAATACAAACGTTGAACAGGACCCAAATAGTCATTTTCCTCAGTGGCAAACCATTTCCATCCTTTTCTGTTACATAGGTGATCGCAAATATTATTTTATTATTAAATTTATTATTAGCCTCTTAATTGTACTCCCCGATAAATCTTCACCGAGAAATATAAAATCAGACATGTTCTTCACATCCTAGAAGTTCAAGAACAATCCGCGAATAATGTTGGTAGATATTCGACAAAACGTGTGCAATCGAAAGCATCCAGTGCCTGTACCTTAACTTTTGGAGGCCAGTGTAATAGACTACATCACTGACTGAAAGAGTTAATTGATGGCAATGCATTTTCGAGAGTAATATTTTAATCTTAGCTAATTTTTAGTACCTTCAGTTCTGTGTATAAATTATTTACACGATGCACAGGACTGTGTAAAAAATGGGCTTACATTACCAGCAGTCGCTAAAAATTATTTTTAGTGTGTTATGTTGATTTTTTAAAATGTTTTTTTCAGCTATCTTATTTAATTTTTTTTAAATATATTTCTTTAGCAATGTTCTGATGGCGTTGGACAGTATAATCTGTACTTAAGCTATACCTCAAAATTGCTTTTTCGTTACTGTTATATTTACGTTGTGTCATGTTTATGATATGATCTAATTATTGTTATCAAAATAAAGAAAATCTTCAATTTCCTTAATTGTTGTTGCATTTTAGCAGTTACTTCTAAAGTTAACACAAAATGACATCACCACATAATTTTGTAGTTATTTCTCTCAATTAACTATCAACGCTGAAATACAAAATATCAATTACTTTAGGTCAAAATTGCTTTTACATGGTAGTGATATTCAAATCACACTGATAATAGGATTCTTTTGTTCAACTTTATTATCCATTTAGAAAAATTGTTATTGTCCTTAGTTAGGGTAGGATATCAAAAAAAATACCTGAAGTGTTTTTTTAGTTGAATCCCGCATTTTATTCGTTTTCTGATTGGTCTATACAGTATTCTGTATTTTCCCTTTACTTTCAACAGAGATGGATACCACTGTTGCCACTATGACAAAAAAGTAATAAAACTACAAAAAAAATTAATAACTCAGAAATAAATTGAGATACAGCTTTCAAACAAATTGCATTTAACAGTACATTTTTTTTTCTATGCGACGGTGTAAAAAGTAATATTGTGGGATGTTTAGAATGAAGTTTAAGAATGAAATTTTATTTAAAATTGGCCCAGGAATATTAATGTTTAATCAATGACGTACGTAATGTATGACCAGCTCCGTAGAAGTTTAAAAATTTACAGTACCGAAAAATGTAATCCATGGCGTACGTAATGTATGATCAACTCCGTGCAATTTTTTATGTCTTAAATTTTAGTCTTTGAAAAAATCATTTTCCAAATGATCGTTGTAATTTGTTATTAAATTGGATTTTTATTTTTTTTTCAAAATACTAAATAAGAGTTTCTAAATAACATTAAAGGTTAAAATATGTGCATCTAAAATGCACACAAATGTGTAATTATAAATATATTTTACTTGGTTGAAATTCTTTTAAATATACATTAAAACACACACACACTCTTATAAATTTCTCATTATTGACTAAGAAAAAAAAATTCAAATATGTTAAAATTTTCTGACATATGTGCATAATTAATAGTTAAAATTGCGAATGGTAAAAAAAAAGTAATAATGGAACGTTTTACTTATACAACACTTATTATTGTGAAAAAATGATATATATTATTTTGACATGTAATACTTAAAAATAAAATTTGATTAACTTCAAAGAAAGTGAGATTTTAACTTTTGCGTTTCATTAAAGAATATTTAAAATGAATATGCATCTATTAAAATGAAAATACATATTTCCTATGAAGGTTAAATTGCTAATACGACATGTAGCACTTTTATTTAAATTTAATAAAAGATGTAGTTTTTTACACTTTAATTGAAAACATTTGCATTCACGTTCACTTTTATCTTAATACAAATTGAATTTAAAATACCTTATATTAAAAAAGTACTATTTGTAAGCAGTTTTTTATGTAAATTTTACGAAGCAAAAATATTTTATATCTTGTGCTAGACAATTATTTTTCTCAAGGGAGAAAATAAATTTGTTTAATGTCACTGAACCTAACAATACATTGAAATCCATATTCAAACATTATTTTATAAACAAAATTTCATTTTTGATTTTAAACTCTTTTGAATTTTTAATGTAGTTTGAAAAAGATATTCGCATAATGCAAGTTTAATGACATGTTTGATCGCACAAGGATTCCAACATATTTAACTATATAAATATAATTTCATTCTCTGTTTAACGCTTTCGAACATAGTAGAACATTTTTTGTCTGTACGTCTGATTTTCTGTCTGAACTATGCTTCCAGTGCTCTAATTCTGGTTAATGTATTCGAATTGCTTATATGTGATTCGCATTTTCTTTAGCACGATGGATACTGAAAATAAAGTGTGTATCTTTTATAGTATGTTTACAGGGATTGTGAAAATTATTCCATTACATTATGGTCAATCGGGAAAAATCGTTTCAAGTGCATTTTTATTGTGTTATACCATTTCAAGTATAATGAAATAGATATTGATCATGAAATTGCAAAGTAGTTTTTACTCATTTACAGGGTGTCACACGAGTATTCCCTTACATGATAGTCAACAGCGAAAGACCACTGGCAGTGTATTATAAGATGTCACACTCTTTTAAGCACAGTGAAATTTACATGCTTTACTGATATGCAGTATAAATGGCTTATTGAAAAGTATCGTGTGAATTGCATTTATTGTTCATTTACAGGGACACGCAGAAGTTCCGTTACAGTACGGTATATGAGAGATGATTGATGGAAGTGCGTTTTTAAATTTATGAAATTTTAAATAGTACGTGTTGTTTATAAATTCTATTGATCATATACAGGGACACACAAAGTAGTTCGTGAGTATTCATGAATTTTTGGATAAAGTGCTTATGAGTGATTTTCCATTTTGTTAAATTTTCCTGCTGAACAATATTTAGCATACATATACATTTTTGTGGAATATAAGAAAATTCATATACAGGGCGACTGAAAGAACAAGTTACATTGGAGTTTTAGGTTGCTATTACTACTAGAGCGTTTTACATTATTTTTATTACTTTTTGACCTGGATTAAATTGTAGTTTAATATATGGTGTGAAAAATCACTTTAAATAATATACACAAAAGAATTCTAGTGCATTCCCATCTGTTTGAGAAAATTCTCCTAAGTGAATTTTGTAAATGAATTAATTTTTTGCAAGCTATGCTGCGTATACAAACCTTTAGATCGCAGACTGTTTTGAACAAAATTATTGAGCCCTTTTTTGACTATCTGAGCTGTTTGATAAAACTGGATTTTAGTATGTGTTATTCGTTTCCAAACTATTTACTTACTTTATTTTCTTTCACCTTATTGAACGATGACGTTTTATTACAGTTTTCTGGATGCGTTGAAAAATGTTTTACAACCTTTGCTTGACGCATAATTTTTAATTTTTATTTTCGTATTGATTTCTTTGCGTAATGCGCATGCGTGATTTTTCTGAGAAAAGGGTATCTTTCGTGATATCTAAAACGGGTTCGAGAAAGTTCGCTCTCTTTCTAAAAACGTATATCTCCAAATATTCATGACATATATACTAATATACTAATATACTAATTATTCATGAAACTACTTTTTAAATTCAAACAGATGGTGTTTCTTTTTCAGTACTTCTTTAAAAAAAACAGGTAATACACTTGTTCTAAACAATCATAAATATTTGAGAAAAGAATGAGATATTTTTAAAAAGAAATTATACATTCCATTCATTACAAAACGCATCACAAAAATTCATTCTTCTCAGAAAGTGATGCTGCACCCAATGGGAACGTATAGCTATAATTTAAGATTTTTGCAATATTTGTGATAATTTTGGGGGCATGGGCTAATTTATTGTTAACGTTTATGGGTATAGTCGTCATTTATATATGGTTATAGTTTTGGATTTATGTAATAAGCGATAAAAGGTTTTTAATTTTTAAATAAAGGTTTAATATTTAACTAATGTAGGGAAATATTTTTAATAAGAAAATTTAAAAGAATCCATATAAGGTAATAATGATATCAAAATGGTACTTAAATTTACCGTATAACGTAAAAATGAAAGCAAAAATTCTAATTTTTATTGTGTGTTATAACACATCTTTAGAATTATGTAAATAAAATTTAAATTTATGTAATCATACTATTGATGTAAATTTTTTTAATGTAACGACTGCTATCATAAAAGCTGCTATCATATATTATTATATATTATATCATTATATGTAAGCTGCTATCATAAAAAATACATATTTTTTAAATAAACTATGTTTTTATTAATACAACCGAAAATTTCTGTACATTTAGATCGTGAAAAAAATATATATATTGCATTATAGTCAATAATGCAGTTTTGTGGGGAATTTTACGGTTTTGATGTAAAAGTATTATTTGATCTGTGAAATCCCCTTCCTATATAGTTAATGTGGCAATAAAATGCATTGTACAAATAGGTAATACGCCAACACGCGTAAGGTATTGCAATACGTGAAGGCATAATAAAGTTGTTAATAATACTTATGAAATAGGTCAATAGGTATCACTCTTCAGTTTTACTCAACGTGTGTACAAGGACATGGTCACCATACTAAAAAGACAAGAGATCACGTGTCTGGAATATATGGAGGCGTAAATCTCTTGCCCAAATCGATTAGAAATAAATCGATAAAATATCATATCGTCTTTCTTTCAGATTATAAGAGACCTTCTAAATGTAAAGAGTTATTTCTTTAATACATAATTTATCCTATGAGCAACATACTACTAATTTCTTTTATTTACAAATGTGTCATATATTCGAATAAAATGAAATCTTAGATGTATGTTGTGAGAAAAATTGCGATTTCGCGACGGCCTTATTATGATCATTATATTTTCCCTTCCAAAAACCTTATTTTGTATGGAAATCACACGTTGAAGAACTGATTATTATACTCCTCCTATTTATTTGTATGAACTTTAATAAGGTCTCAGCTTATTACATATTTCCTATCAGTTTGTTAGCGATTTGTTCGTACGTGTCAAAATACTTGGCATCGATAGACAGCATTTTGTGTTATTTTTGTAACGAACAATAGTATTCAAACTAGGATTTAAAATTAAAAGTAGTATTTTCCATTGTTGTTTACATCACATAAATTAATAAATAACTTTTTCGGAACGATAGACGAAATCATGCAACAAAGATTTAAGAAAGAAATAAAAAGCCTATTAAAGAAGTAATTCTTTCGATATAGATAATTCAATTAACTGTGTATCCTATTATTTATGAGTATTCAATTGGCTATGAAAAGCTGAATATTAAAGGATATAATCATGTGTCTGATTTCATATGATACGATCCTAAATCTCCAGTTGTAACTAAATGACAGTCACTTTCATTATAAATAGTGTTTCGATGCTAAGTGTTCATAAATTAGTTGAACCACAGAACCATGTATAAATTCAATAAATATGAATTTCAAATTAGGGCAATTCCTGATTCGACATAATCTTTTATATATAGTAAAAATAGAAATTAAAAGTCCATATTAGCACTCATATAAATTCCTTTAATCCTAAGATTTATTCACCAGTTTAAGAGGAAAAAAGAATACCACATATTACATATCAGAGATTTACCTCTTGGAGATATAAAGCACACTTTTCGACAAAAAAATGCGTCTACGTTCTGAATTTGAATGCAATTTTTAAATTAGATTGTACTTAGATTAATACTACAATATGCATCGACTTTGACCTTTCAAACGGTCTTACCCCTTTTTGATATTTTTATCGTGTTTTTAGGATAGAAACATAATAGTAAAAAGTACAGAGTATATACTTTCTGTTAACATTGACACAGATTTAAAAATTGTTAGGTATTTATTCAAAAATATTAATAATCATAAGATTTAACTCTTAAAACACAAAGTAAAACCAGGTGTACAAATTACACCACAAGAATTATATGAATATGAATGCAATTTTGGAATTAGAGATAGCCTGAATACTACAATACGTATGAACTATGATCTTACAAACTGTGTTACACCTTTTTAATAATTTTATTGTATTTTTTGAATAGAAACAGAAGGGTAACAGGTATAGCTTATGTACTTTCTTGTAACTTTTGACGGCTCTGTAAAATTTGCCTGAGATTTATTGGAAAATTTTGAGAACATAAAATTTAAAACTTAAAATAAAAAGTAAAATCATGCGTGCAAAGTACACCACTAAAATTATACACACTGAAAACAGACATAACTGTTCACAGATACACTGTTCTGCTTCATCCAATATGTTCACATTGCCAAAGACTGCCTAAGAGCCAGGAAGGTATAATGGCCGAATCCGTTGAGTAATTGCAAAAAATCATGGACATAATAATCTGTAAATGTTTATTTTTTTATGCATTTAATTTACTTACAGATTAGTATTTTTATTACATTACTAATTTCTTAAATTAAATTTAGATAAGTTAGTCAATAGTTTTATAACAGAGTTAATGATCCTAAACTAAAAGGCTCCCCATTGTATCGGAATGTCGCTTGTACGTATCTTTGGATGTGAAATTGCAAAGCAACTCGGAAAGCAAAAACAATGTTTACACTGTCCCATTTCCCGAAGAGAAATTACATAAACTTTACATTATTCGGAAAGTTTTGATCCAAGGAATTCAAAACAATTTCAAAAGTGGTTGTCAACAATATGGAAAATAAAAGTGGATTCAAAGAAGACGAAACCTATTTCAATATTTTCCAAGTCGAATGCAGGGTTCGTACATGGTACCGTTATATTCAAGAATCAGAATTTTTTTATAGGAAAATAAACTATTTAAAATGGGCGAAATTTTGAGTTATTTAAGGAGAGAATTCCCAGATGAAAATATTAGAATTTCTTAGTCTGGAAATTTAAGGAACCATACGGGCCCTGGAATTGTATGTCTGACATTGCCTCGCTATATTGTAATTAGAAATTGGTTTCGGGTATTTTCTGTTTATTTTGATGACTGTACGTAAGCATGCACATATTTAAATGATAAAATTTATAATTGGAAAATGAAAGTAGATTCAAAGAAGACAAAACCTGTTTCAATATTTTCCAAATCTATTGCAGGATTCGTACGGGTACAGTTATATTCAAGGCCAAGAATCAGAATTATTTTATAGGAAAAAAAATCTAGTTTAAAGGATAGATTTTCCGTAAGAAAATATTAGAATTTCGTAGTATGGAAATCCAAGGACCCATACAGACACTGGAATGGTAAGTCTGAAATCGCCTCGCTATATTGTTATTATAAATTGGTTTTGGTATTTTCTGTTTATTTTGATGAATGTACGTATGCATGCACATATTTAAATGATATAATTTATAATTGGAAAATAAAAGGGGATTCAAACAAGACAAAACCTATTTCAATATTTTCCTAGTCAAATGCAGGATTCGTACGGGTACCGTTATATTCAAGGTCAAGAATCAGAATTTTTTTATAAGGAAAACACTTACTTTAACAGACTAAATTTTGCCTAATTTAAAGAGAGATTTTCCACAAGAATAAACTGGTACCGGAGAATTTCTGAGTCTGGAAAATCAAGCAACCGTACGAACTCTGGAATGGTATGGCTGATATCGTCTCGATATATTGTTATTATAAATTGGTTTTGGGTGTTTTCTGTTTATTGTGATGACTGTACGTATGCATGCACATATTTAAATGATATAATTTGTAATATGCATAGGTGGAGAGAATGAAATAATGTATTGAAAAAAGAATAGCAAATGGTAAATATTTAACTTCGACGATGATATATTCGATTAATTTTATTATGTTTTAAACACGTTAACCCTTTATCTACTGAAAGTACATTTAAGTACCATTAAATTAACTTTTTATAAATTTCATTTAATACATCGATTAATAGTAATACAGTTTAGAATGAGTTAAAAATGCATTACTATATCTTGTTCCAAAAGCATTATTGGTTACAAAAAACAACAGCTTTCTTGGTGTTGTGTGTGTGTGTGTGTGGGGGGGGGGATTTTTCAATTCGGAAATATTTCTATATTTCCATTGTAAGAACATTCTATTTGTGCATTTCCTAATTCTACAAAATACTGAGAAAAATATTTTAAATAAAAGATTTGAAAGGGGTTAAAAATATTGCACAAAATTCCTATAAATTCAAATTTAATTAATCCTTGTAAATCCTTCAATCCTTCTAAAATTTATTAAATGGTTATGTAAATCTTCTAATGTAGTTTAAACAATTCACGAAAAATGCATTAGAAGATAAAATTTTCATGAATTCATAATTCAGCGCATAAAGGGTTAAGAACAATTTTGCATACACATGCCTGGACATTATAATTACTTAAACGGAATTTTTATAAATAAATAGAAATAAAAAAAAAACAACGGAAAAAATCAACAATGAAGAAATTTAAAATGTCCTTCAAATAAAAATGTTAAGTTTATTTTTACAAACAGATTATTTAAATTCTTAATAAAAATTTTAAAACTATTTGCAGTTTATTGCAGTTATTCTTATTTACATACATTGAAAAGAAACTTTGAATGGCATATTTAGATTATGGCAGTACAAAGATTAATTAAGTTTCCCTTATTAATATCTTGGCTTTTGTTAGAATCCATAAAACAATTTTCACCCAAACGAAGAGATCCTTTGTTAGAGAATATTTCTTAATTAAGAACTTCTTCATGATAAATAATTCTTTTGTAAATATTTTTCATGAGACTCAGATAATATGAACAATATACATCAACATTTTGTACGCGATGGAAAAAATCTTTTGGAATACGAGTGTTTTATGATAATTTTTCAAACATTTCTAAGAAAAGATAATGGTGTCGTTTAATATCTATATTTTATAGTAATAATATCTATATTTATAGCAAATAATATGAGGAATAGACATCAGTACACAATGAGAAAAATCTTTTGGAATATGAAAGTTTTGTGACATTTTTTCAAACGTTTCATGGAAAAGTTTTATGTAATAAGTGGAGACAAATAATATTTTATTGTATTATCGGAGTCCAATTTTAGTCTAAGTTGTGCATATTCGAAATTGGTTTGTTCATTAAAGTTTAAATGAAAGTAACATTTTGTAAACCTGTCAATGCGAGCTTTCAATGAACGGCGAAATACTTGATGTACTCTACGTTTGGTTAAATACAAGAATATGTGGAAAGTACATGCTCAATGTTTTTTTTTTCATTTGTGTAAGGATATTCTAAAATTGGATTTTTTTAAATGGAAATATGGGGTCATTGCAAAACTGAAAAATTATTTTAGACGACGTAATGAGAGCGTTATTCGATTGAAAAAAATTATAGATTTTACCTTTATGTACTTAATTATGAATTCATGAAAATTTTATCTTCTAAATCGGTTTTCGTGAATTGTTTGAACTACATTATATGATTGACATAATCATTTAATAAATTTTAGAAGCATTTTAGAATGATGAATTAAATTCGAATTTATAAGGATTTTGTGCAATATTTATCTTTTATTTTATTCCAATCTCATTCAAATCTTATTTCACTCAAATCTTTTATTTTAAATATTTTTCTTAGTATTTTGTAGAATTAGGAAACGTACAAATATAATGTTCTTACAAGAAATATAGAAATATTTTCGAATTGAAAAATTCCCCCTCCCCAAAGACAAGAAAGCTGAAAAGATGCAAAAACAAAATAAATCATCTGTTTAAAAATTTTTTTGCTTTGTGTAGCCAGTAATGCTTTTGGAAAAAGATAAAATAATATATCTGTAACTCACTCTAAACTTTATTACAACTTACCGATGTATTAAATGAATTTTATAACAAGTTATTTTAATGGTACTCATAAGTACTGTCAGTATATAAAGGTTTAAAGGGACAGTTTACATTTTAATTTTTTTTAAAAATATGGTTCAAATGGTGAACTCGCTGCATTTAAATGTTCAATTCAAAGTACATTTTGAAAAGAAAATAACCGCAATTGAATTAAATTTTTTTTAAATTTAAAAACGCTTTTTTCAAAATCTCTACTACTTTTTTAAATATTGATATTTTTGCCCAGTATATATATATATATTCTTTTTTTTTTCAAATTTATATTACAGAAGACTGCGCATGGATTTTTAGATAATCTGATATTGCATTTAATATATATTTTTTTACTGATATATATAATGAAAAAAGATGAAATCTAACACATCTTCATAAACTTTTATTTAACAAAAAACACGAAGGCTAATTCCATACGCAGATTTATCAAACATGTAATATAGAACATGTACAAAACAGTTTAAATATCAATCTGGAATAATAATAATAATAACAGTAATAATAATAATAATAATAATAATAATAATAAAAAATCCCTAGCATTTTTAAAACATGAAAGTAAAGAAAATATGAATATGGAGAAAAGGCTATTTAAAGTTTTCATTTGTGTAGGTAATCGCTCTGAGTGCATTAACAAAATTAACAATATCTCACGATTTAATTACCGCATGGACAAAAATGAGGTGTCAAAATATTCACGATTAAACAGGTTTTCATTTAATGTAAAAAAAAAAATAGAATTTTTGATCAATTTTCAGGTAAACTATTTCCTTATATATTGCGTATTACTTTCATCCGTTTATTGCGTTAGTCACTTTTGATGCGTTTGAAATATGTCAAAATATAAAATGAGCAAATGCATTATCCTTATACAATGCATTTTCTTATAGGACTCTAATCTTATAGGGCGTTTTTAAACTTTTTTAAAATTTTAATTCAATTGCGGTTATTTTCTTTTCAAAATGTGCCCCTATTACATTGTCAAAAATTGTCGTTGAATTATATATCCTGTTTTTACATAAAAAAAAGTTTATTACTCATATAAAAACGTGCATCACTTTAGATCTAATTTGAATCGTTTTGGTAAAATATAATTTGTATTTTTCGACACAGTGATCTTTATTTCCAAATCACTGTTATTTTGTCATGGTTAGTGCGGCATATATGCTACTATTATCATAGCATTTCTTTTATATAAATGAGAAAACAGACTATTTTTTATAGTTACGACATAATTAAAATTTTATATGAATGCTTCATAACTAGTACCATTTTTTAAATTTAATAAACCTCTTCCTTGGGAATTAAAAGTAGTTATCTTAATTAATGTATGCTTAACAGAAAGAAGAAAATCAGACTTTTGCGAAAAGTAATTAAAATTGTTTCTTTAAAAGAAGAAGTTCGTGAGCGTAATAAGTCTTTTGAATATCTGGATATTTTTTTATTACCTTTTATAGCTAAATAGAATAAACTATATTTTAACTTTTAAGAAATGCAAATAATAAGCAATTTAATTTTAAGAAATAATTTTATTGTACTGTATGCATAATTTTATTTAAATGAAATTTTACGTGGCAGCTAGGTTAATGTCTTCATTTTTATTAATATGATGTGAGAAATAAAAATAAAAATTTAGACTGTCATCGCTAGTTTTACAATCGCTTCTGTCGTATTGAAGATTATCTTCTACAAACAGGATTACCTCATGCAAACAAACGCTATAACAATAATATAGATACAGCTTTTTGCGTTATTAAGTTAGCAGTAGAAGCGAGTTACTTTAATCGTGTTGTTTAACAGAGGTTAAAATTTATCTCTTGAATTAAATGATGAAAGGTAATGTTTTAAGTGGTTACACACGTTCTCGGTAATGAAAAGTTGACATATTTTGAAATTTGTTTTTAGGAAGGGAGTAAAATTAATTGATAAACCAATAATTCAATGTTGTTTTTTATTGCTTCAAATATTAAAAAAAATGTCTTTTTATATGAAGCCGTCACGTGTTATGTCGAAAACCTGCGGCCATAGTGTACGAAAATATCCAGGCTCGATGAGCAGCATCATTATTTTCTGTAGAAACTGAAAATTAATAAAATATCAGTTTCATCTTGTAAAATAAAGTTGTAGCTGAGGGCCATCGGCTCAATATTTTTTATTTTTGAAAAATAAGAAAATTGCGATTAAAAAAAAATAAAAAATTCACTTTTCATCTTAAATTTTGACTTATAAACGTTTTGGAAATATAGTTAAAAAAATTCAAAAAATGGCTCGACGGCCCTTAGACAATTGACGTATTCGTAGATGAGTGCAAATTGTATCTAAAACTTTCAAAAATTGTTCAAATTATCATGCTGGTCATCTTCAGAAATGTAATTTCCAGGAAATCGCGTTTAAAGTTCTAGAAGAACAAAATATACCGATATTTATTTTTAGTTACACATAATTTGTTATTTCTGAGTCATACTCTGGAACCTCATTTAAAATGTTTTTGTTACACCTACGGGCAGTATGAGTGACTTTCGAAGCTTGTGGAGCTTTGATTCTAGCATGTCGCAGACAGTTGGCATCCTTCTTTGAATCCCATCTCTTGTAGTATATGCATGTAAATTTCTGTACCTCATTGTATGTGGTAGAAGCAATATGTGTGAAAATAGACTAATGGGACTTTTTTCCAAATTTTAACATTAAAACTTCAATAAGGGTTCAGTAAGGGAGTAGAATCTTTAAAATGACTGAATATATTCTCACAGATATAACGAACAGCAACGGAAACAGGTATTTGTGACTTTCTATCTGAACACTACAGCTGGCTTTATGTACAAGCATGCCCATAAATTAAGTATAATTCGGATTCACGCGGAAATCGAACTCTAAAGTAAAAATTTGATGTGTACAATTAAGAAACATCTTCAACACTAATATGCAAATTACAGAATGCCACCAGATGGAGAAGGTAGTATGTCTAAATGACGAGAGTGTAAGAGAGGCATATATAAAGAATGGTGGCAAAGAAGTAAAATTGTTAACGCGCATTCTGTAAGACGCTCAGTGCCATAACCAAATAGTTATGTCACAGGGGACGGAGGTGGATAATGATTTACGTGGTTGAGTTATCGACCGTCTGGAAAGCGGGCGTAATCAGATGGAAGTTTCTGAGGAACTTGTAATTGCACAAAGTGTCATCTCTAGATTTTGGCAACGATCCAAGATGATAGAAATGTCAGTAGACGTTACAGTACAGGTCGCCCCAAGTTACAGCCCCGAATGAAGACCGATATTTGGTAGTAAGTGCCAAAAGAAGCAGACGGAGCACAGCATCATACCTGACTCGTCAGCTATTTTCAGCCACGGGTACGACTGTTTCAAGGCAAACTGTGTACCGACATTTTTTAAATATTGGTCTATATGCTCGCAGGCCTGTCAGGTGTGTTTCGCTCAAGGCAACTCACTGTCCCCTGTGGTTAGCCTGAAGTATAGAACATGCAATGTGAAAATCATTACAGTGGGCTTGTTTGTTCTTTTCTGATGAGTCCAGGATTAGCTTGCAGTCTGATTCAAGTCTGATTTTCACATGGAGAACGCCAGGCCCCCGTTACCACCAAGAAAACATCATTGAACGACACTGTTCAAATCGGAACCACGTTAGGTCAAATTTATCGGTATATTATTCTGGAACAGCATGTACGTTTGCTTAGGGGTACCATGGGCGCAGGATTTGTGTTTATGGATGACAACGCCCGTCCTCGCCGAGCAAACAACGTAAACGAAGGCCTTCAATCTGAGGATATCACCCGCATGGAATGGCCAGCCTTCTCACATGACTTGAATCCAATACAGCATGTGTGGGACACGCTTGGGCGAAGAATTGCATTCTGTCATCCACCTCCTACATGTGTACGGGAACTTCGGAGAGCACTGCTTGCTAAGTTGAGTAATATTGCCCAAGATCAGCTCAATTATTTGATACTCAGCATGCTTAGGCGTTGTGCGGACTGTATTTCATTATCTGCGAGACATAAAATGTATTAACCATCATACCAACCATGTAATGTTAAGTTTTTGTAAGGTAGAAACTTTTTGCAATAGCTCTAGAGAGCAACAATTGTAGTTTTTATGAATGGTATCATATATAACCCATCTTTTTTTCTTTATCTTTTACTTAATAAATGAGTTTGATGAATAAGTCACGTTTGTTTTGTTTCCGAACCTTTAATTGCCAGAGCTGACATTATCCTTAATTTATGGGCATAAGTGTAGTTCGGAGATGTCAGTTTATCTTGCGCGCGCTCACATTTTTGCTCATACTGTAGTTATACATATTGTAGTTATACATAAAATAAGGATGTAATTTCCGTCAAAAAAATAAAATCGTTTCTCTTTAAGTTGACAACGTACGTAACCCCTTTAAACTTGTTTTCGACAAAATGTGCCTAATTATTACACTATTTTTTTTTAATATTAGAATACATTTTTTCTTAATAATAATTCTACATTAAATTTTATTTTATTCTTTCAAAAACTAAATAAAAGCATCAATGACCTTAACGTATAAATTTGCTAAAACATTTTACTGTGAATATTCGATGCTTTTGAATAGTTAAAAATATCTCTAAAATTCAACCACATTTATTGTAATTATTTTTAAAACCGTGTTTGCTTTTTTCTAATTTTTCTAATTATTTTTGCAGAATTTCTTAAATCTATACAAATTATATTTTACTTCGAATAAAATTTTTATCAGCTAAAATAAAAAAACTTTAAGCTTCGTTGCATAAAATAAACACATAAATTCTACGGAAAAGTATTGGATCTCCATGTGTTCAGGTTATCTAAAGGTTTTCCGAACTTATCAAACTTAAAATAAATATTGCATATGAGGAGAATGGGAATCTTTTAAAAAATATATTGTAATACTTTTGAAAGAGTGAACTGTGCTAAGAAGTGAAAAATACTTCTATTATTAAAATAAATTAAATGAGATTGTATTAAATTTTTAACTAAGTAAAATCATAAATGTTTAATTCGATAAATGATATAGTTACATATTTTTATTTTTAAATTGTTAAATTATGTTTGGTTACCAATGAATACATTGAAAACTATTCAAAACAAATATGAATATTATGCAGATAATAAAAACATATTATAAAACATTTCGATTAAAAAAATATATAAATATAAATTTATTCATGAAGTAGAATTGAATTTATTTTAAAAAAAAGTATTAATTTAAAAATTTATATTGCCTCATCAAATAACTAATGAAAACAAATAAAAAAATTCGAATATAGAGCCCACATATAGAATATAATAAATAAGAAATCAAAATTAAAAATTACACTATTATTGTTTCAAAATGGGGTGTTTGTTTATAATTATATGCTCATCTAAAATAATTTTTTTAATTATACTATTTTAAAAAGTTTCTAAAATGTATCGTATGCCATTAATTGACAATTTCCCCCATATCCCAATATCACACACAGTAAATACGAATTATTAAATTAACCAAAAAATAACTACAGACAGAAAAATTCCTATTCACTTTTGTTAAAATTCAACTATTTTAATATAATACCATTAATAAAATTTTAAGATAAAACTAACTAAATATATTGAAAGAAATTTGACATTCAATTTCCCTTAGATAAAAAAAAATCTAAATATGATGAATCTGAATATTTTATTTGTGCCCAAACTAATTATGTTTCAAAAAGAAAAATAATAATAACAAAATGAAGTTTATATTTTTCTAATGATTAAAATAACTTTAATTAGATTATTTTTTTTTAGGATAATATAACAAATTGAAAATTAATTACTGATGATAAATCTTATGAAATATTTATATGAATGTTCAAATTCAAATATCAGAACTTAATTAAAAATCATTTCTTCTATTAACAGAGATGAAATTACAAAAAATTCGAGAAAATCGTTTTTAATATATATATATATATATCTATATATATCTTGAATATAAGAACTGTTAACAGAAAATATTTTATATTTTTTATAGCTGTCTGATTAATATTATTTTACTTGTTTCGCTTTTAATACGTATTTCAAAATAATTAAGATAATAATAACAATAAAAATAAATAAATGAATAAATAAATAAAAACGAAAGTGAGTTTCCTTTAATCTTATTTTTACTTTTTCCTATCTTTATAAGAAGCAAGTATTGAATTCGTAAAAAGTTATGAATTCCGGTTTTCGACAGATTTACACGTTTTAGGGGTCAGAGACTATGGAAAACATGTTTTTACAAAATTTCTGTCTGTGAGTATGTCTGTGAGTCTGTCTGTCTCTCTATATGCGATTCAAATTTTGTGGGCACTGTCACAAGAACTGATGAACGGAATTTAATAAAACTTTAGATTCAGTTAGTTCCTGATATAAGTTGTCACTGATTATTTTTTAGTGTAAATCGCCCAACAGGTGGCGCTGCCATGCTGAATTTTTCAGAATTTCCGCAATTTTTTTATTGACGAACTCATACACGGATGTTCATCAAACTTCAGATTCAGTTAGTCCTTGATAAAATTTGATGCTGATTACTTTTTGGTTTAAATAGCCGGGGAATGGATGCTGCTATGCTGCATTATTCATGATAATCGAAACACCTCTATCTCAAGAACTAATGCACGAATTTTTTTCAAACTTCAGTTTCAGTTAGTCCCTGATATAAGTTCGTGAGGCTTAGTGTTTGGTGCAAATTGCCCAAAAGGTGCTACTGCTGTACGGCATTTTTCACGATTTCCGCAATAGCTGTATCACAAGAACTAATGCATGAATTTGTCATCAAACCTCAGATTCAGTTAGTTCCTGATTTAAGTTGGTCCTGATTAGATTTTGGAGTAAATCGCCAAACACGTGTCGCTACTATGCACATTTTTTTACGATTTCCAAATAGCTCTATCTGAAAAATTATAGTACGGATTTCATCAAAATTTCAGATTCAGTTAGAAGTTGACATAAGTCGTTGCTGATAAGATTTTGGTGTAAATCACTAACCGGTGGCACTGTTATGGTGCATTTGTCAAGAAGTATTAACATGCATGAGATAGAAGAAAGTTTTGGGATTGCCATATCCGAATAGTATCTCATGTAAATGCTTAATAAAACCAGAAAGTATTGAAATAAGAAAACTGACACAAGCTTAATCGTGGATGTTAAATCATGTAATTAATTTAGACAATTATCTACCTACATTATAATCAGAAATTATATTCGAATCTGTAATTTTAGTAGCATTAATATAATCACTGATTTCCTTTCATATAATTGCCTGTCGAAAATTAAGAAAACGGTTGATTACAATACTAGTCGTCCTTGTAAACTTATAGCACCAAATATTCACATTTTCTATTATTTCTGTATTTGTTTTAGTTTTTTAGCTCTTGTGAGTGAGTACAAATAAATATTAGATGTAAGCTGTATTTGTATCTAATAATCTGAATGAAGATTGTCTGTGAAGATGTAAGTTTACCTGTAATGATTTATATGTTCGCTATGCATGATTGCCTATGGTGATTCTGAGTACTATTGATATTGAGACTTATTTCAAATCTTCCTGCATTACCTTACCTTAAAATTGATTGGCAATGACTAAAATTTACAACATGCCGTATGATGTCTTACAGCATCACAGATCTTAGATACAAAATCATCAGACCATCCAAAACTCTACGTTGTCTCTGACGATAGGCTCATCAAAGAATTACAGATCCAGGGCTCTTACAACAACTGAGACTAATTTATGTGCATGTTGGTCTTTTCTGAGCAAATAAAACAATTTATGCCACAAGGATTATTGAGGTAAAATGGAGTATCACAGGATAAAATAAGTTCGAATAGTCTTTCGAAATAGAATACTGCATATCATCAACTTAAACTAAACAGCTCAGAATTCCATCTGTGCTTCTTTAACTTTTCATTGCCAATGATAGCCCATAAATCATCTTCTATTATTAATTGTGGGTTTCCAAAGGATATATTCTTCGTTTCCAGTCTACTACACGATGCCGTCTAGAAAAGTGTTGTTAACATGATATACTGTTTTCCTGATTACATGGTATAACATTTTTTTTCGAGTTATATTTTGGCACCTGCGCATGAAATCAGTTGAGCTCGTTGTGAAAGGTTTGCTGCTTTTTAGGGATCCGTACTTAAAAAGTAAAAACGGAACCATTATCAGATCAGTCCTGTGTCTGTCTGTCTGTCACAGGCATTTTACTCGTAAACTATAGAACGTGGGAAGTTCAAGTTGGGGGAAGTAATAAAGACTATTGACTCACATATTTACAGATTATAAAACATTTATAAATATTTTTGGGGAAAATGTATAGGTGTTAATTAAGTTACTTGAAAAAAAATATTTTCTTTGCATTTGCAGTGGGTTATCGCGTAAACGCTTTTGTTAAGCTGAACTCACAAATACATTTCTTTTAATTTTAGGTATGCTATTTCTAGAGGTATCGTCGAAAATGTAGTGCAACAATATGTTCCCCCCATCTATTTCCGAATCTACTGAAACTAAAATTATCAAAAAATTAGAGGTTGTTGACGTTAACTTAAACCTTGCAGGAAAATTATAGCGATTACCCTAGGCCACATAGTTTTTGAGAAAAGCGCATTTTTCCGTTAGACACAAATTTCGGCTTGCGGGCATTCAACAAAGGTGTTGAGAAGCGCTGGAGGTACCTGTCTTAGCAGAAGTAAAATAGCATTCTTAATAACGATTTTTAAAAAACATCGTCAGAAATTAGCCGAAATATTAACCATTAATGTTACGGACGGTTTGGACATACATAATGACAGCGACGACGTACTCTATGTACCATCGGATTTTAAAGCCTAGATAACAACTTTCAATGATACATTTATGTATTACAGTATACAGTAGCAATTTAAAAGCAATACGCTTCAAATTGTCAAAAACAGACTAATTTAATTAGAATTAATCACATAAATACTATGAGATTCGGGACTAGTTTGCATTGAGTAGATCTCTCAATGCACCTCCCGTGTCTTAAAAAGTTAATTAAAACCTATCTGGAAAAACCCGGCACGGGCCAAGGTGGCGTTGTTACTTTCGACTTCCTTTCCAAGCGTGCTTAAGAAAATGCCACGTTTAAAATCGAACAAGGGTTTTGCTTTAGCTAAACACTAAAAAGAAAATAATATTACGGCGTTAATTTAGTTTAAACAAAAAATAATTTAATCATTACTTCATTTAACCAAATGAAGTTCAAATATGCACTACTTTTATTGTCAGTACCGAATTAAGTTCATCATAAACTGAAGAAACATAAGAATTAAATAAGACTTATACAGAATAGCAATGTTTGACATTATTTAGGCGTCATATCTCTTTGAACTTTTATGGTATACCCATTCATTCTTTTCTAGTATATATACAAACCCCGCGTTGCACAGTTTTTTACGAAGTCTTATTTTTCTTTTAGAAAAGATTTTTTTTTTATAATACAGTTAATAATTAATATATTTATTTTACGGAACCCTCTGAAAGCGAGTAATACTCGCACTTGACAGCTTATTATTATTTATGACAATAATTAATTTGATCACAGTTAATTATGTATTATTTTTTTAATTTCTTTCTTTCCTTAAATGTTTTATTACATAGATTTTGTGAATATTCTTTTAATGTGTTATATTATTTAATTATCTTCTGTAAAATTTTGTTATTCCTTTTCAAATAATCATTACTACCTTACAATTTTATCAACTTTAAGCAAGATAAGAATTTAATTATTTATCCATTAATTATAATGAATTAAATGTTACAGAGAAAAATTATACTTTTTCAGAACCACTATATTTATTATCATGAAGGTGCTGTTGTTGATGTGTGGAATTTTAAGTATGACAAGAATATGAAAACATATCATAAAGAATATTACAGTGAAATTTCCATTTACCGAAGTCCCACCGTTACACTTATACACTTCGTTATGAAGAAAATTCTTTAAACAGAAATCTACTCAAATTGATGAAAGTTGTATAATAAAATCCACATGCATAAAATGAAAAATTCACATAAAATGGAAATATCTGAAAATTGTATTATAATTCGGGCAATAACATTTTTTTTAATGCAATGTAGTCGTATGAGAAAAAATTAATTAGAATCATGTCTAAAAAAGCACACTAAAGACAGGAAAACAAAAACTGAAGCGTAGCGTAACTTTTCTCTTTTTTATCAGTATTTAAATTGCTTAACTTTAAAAAAGTCTGTAATATTACTTTATGCAGGTTTCTTATAAAAAATACATTATTTGTAAACATTTCAGCATTTTTGGAAGTACCCGAACAATTCATCTGTAAAAGTCTCGTGAAACTGAAATACCCTTCTTATTTTATGATAGACTTTTAGTATGTCTTCTTTTGAAAAGAAATGATTAAATAAATGAAAAATTTCATTTTAATACAATCCGCTGAAATAAATTCTTCCATCCATTGCAAGAGCAGCCTCTCTGTTTGAATGTTGTTAGTGTCTGAGAGGTTCTACTCTCGATCCTGGTAGGGGGATGTGCTTGGTGTGATATCATTTGATATCACATATATCAATCTTTATAGGTAATTAATATGATCCCTAGATAGTTAAAATTTAATATTAACTATCAATATAAATATAAATATGTGACTTTCTGTTTCTTTTTGTATATCTATGCTTTAAATTAATCTACTTCCCTTTTTATATTACTTTAATCCCAGAAAACTCTCTCTGCTTTTTTTTTAAGAAAATAAAATAAAAAAAGAATATTATTCACAGCCATTTTATTTCGAAAGATTCATTCTTTTCGCGTTGCATCTGCCTATAAAATTTCTCTGTGTCAGATTTTTAATTCGGTCCTTTACTAAGAGATAGTCAAAACTTTGGTTAAACCAGCAGCGGTTAGATAATAATATCCAGATGTACTTTTAAACTTATGTCGTCTTTCACTTTACCACACTCATTCCAGTGCTATTGACAGCCTTCGAATTCTTTCTTTTTTTCTCACGTACTAGCCCTTGGCTAATTATCGCCTATTAGGCTTTTCATCTAAATTTAAATTGCCCATGTATTCCAATGTAACGGTAACCCCTTGGCAAGATATTTGTCTTACCCAATATCTATCTATCGCCAAAACTTTACGAATGAAAATGTGACCTTTATCACTATTTGCCTGCATCTCATAATGTAAAGTTCAAGTTTTGATTTTGTGTGTCAGCGGGGTCACTCCCAAGGCACATGTGGGTCTCTTCAAATGTTCATTAAAGTTTCCTTTTTGCGCTACAAGTATTAGTTTGAATCTTCTGGACCTGTGTTTATTGTGTTGTTCGCGCATTCGTACTCCACTACGGAAAATCTTAAATTTCATTTAAATAATTCAAAAGATATTTCCATCTACTTATTAATATCTGAAGTTTTTTAGGAAAGAAAAACAACTCCCGCAGCAAAAAAAAACATCATTAGTACTCTTGGTTCGAATCCAATCGCGCCCGTCGTCCTAACCTTTCGGAGTTTTCATGGTTATCTTCTAATCTTGTGAAACCTTCCATAAATACGGCTTAGGCTCCCTTAGAAAGACCCCCACGGAGTGCACCTCACCTAGGGCCTATATCCCTCTAGTAGGTAATCGGTCGTCAAAAATTAATCCAACCCAACCCAACCGTTTCAATGTTGTACGCGCACGGAAGTGGAATAAACTTCTTTATATAGAATATATTTTTCATAATATGGAGATTAAGTTGCGACTTAGTGGAGTTTAAAATCAAAGTTCAGCCGAAAATTTCGTTAAGTAGAAAAATCGTTAAATAGGGACTCCATTAAAGGGACGTTCGACTGTATATAGCCTACTTTTATTACCACATCTTTAGATTTCCGATCAAAATTAATTTTTGCATCTAAAATTCCAACGCAAGGAACATCGACTGCCATTCTCGTTCGTTCCGGGATTGCATAGAAGTTTTCGAAAATGATAACTTTTCTGTCTTTTTAAAGTTTTGTACAGGTGTGTGATATTCACCTTATATCATGGACATAGAAAGTGTAAACGTATTACTTTTTTATCAAAACATTGAGGGAAGCACCACAACAACTACAGATGAAATACAAGTTCCATGAAGCGTCGATATTATTAATAAATTGTCAATGGATACAGATTACATATAGGTACTAATATTGATATATAAAGTTTAATGTTAAAGAGTTTTAAAAGAAAACACGTAAGTTTTAATTCTTGTACGCTTATTTAAAAAGAATTGTAATGCATGGTATGTGAATAAGTTATGTGTTTGAATTATTGTATTTCGGAATCTTCATAAATTAATCAAAATCACAAATATTAATATCTCCTTGGCAACATTAAATAACATTTGCTCAATTAAATTGTTCGTCGACCCTGCAAATGCTTAACCATTGTTTCTGATTATATTATTGAGAATTTGTTTAAAATTCCAATGTAGATATTTCTATACATCTGTTGTTAATGTGTTTTTGTATGTAGCGCAATTGATAATAGTTTAAGCGTATAACAAACAAAACCGGAAATAATTTGCATTTGCTTTATTTTTTTTTTTTTCATTTTAATTCATTTGTCAAATTTACAAGAATTCAATTAAAAAAATCCATGCGAAATTACCTTAAAAAGAAAATTTTCAAACTGTTAAAATTACGAAAAGTTTTAAATGCAACACAAAAAGATTTTCTGGCAAAAAATGGCAAAATGAAAATATCAGCATTACTTTATCTCATTAGTTTTAACGCAAATTTGAAAACAACTTTTTGCTTTATCCTTTTACAGTGAAATATACAGTCCGTTTTACATTTGAAATACTAATTATATGTGCAAATTGATGCAACTGTTTAGCTTTTATTTTCTACAGAAATTATGGCTTTACATTCAAATTTAAATATGTTTTGCTATTTCCGAAATTAATAATCACTTTTATCTTTACAGTTAAAAAAATAAAAATCACTTTTATCTTTGTACTAATGGAAAGTTTTTGATACATTAATAGTTTGTTTCCTTAATTATTTAACGGAAATGTTTAAATAATCTACGAATGAATTTTTTATATCATGTGCATTTAATTAATATTATGTGAATGGAACAGATATTTATAAAATGAAAGACGGTGACTCTTAAATTATCTCTTTTAACACAGATTGTTTCTTACTTGTAACTGTTTTGTGTATTTTATAATTCAAGAAGAAATAAATGTGTTTCACACAAATAATAGTATTTTGGCCTAGCTAACAGCTTATTTTTAAAGACATAGCGGTATTTTAAACAATTTTTAGCTTGAAATTCAAGTTTAGTCTTCTTTAAAGACAATATTTGTAAAGGAATATTTTATTTTTAGACAAGTTTTTCTGTTCCTATTTTGAAATTTGTTTTATTAACTAGAGCAGAAATATAAAGAAACAGGTTTTATTAATTTGTTTAAAGATTCTGTACTACTTAGTCTATTAAAGCGAATAATAATAAAGTATTTGCTTTAAAATAATGATGTCGATAATGAAGTTTCATTGTTCATGTCCAAATATATATTAAAAATTACTTTTCAAGCATATATCTTTTTTAAATTAAAAGAGTTCTATATGAACAATACATAAATATCGTAATAACTTTAACGTTCGTATTAGTAAATATATAAAGCATGAATTTTCACAAAGAGCGAACAATTATTAATGCAACAATGCCTATGAACCATATGAAAAATAAAGTTTATTATATGGAATGAAGATTAGTAATACAGGTGTATTTATTTTTATATATTACTGTTATATAAACTAGTTTAAACTAACTAGTTTTAACTATTAAGAAAAACTATTTAAAGCATTCAATAACAAAAAAATTAACACAGAGATCATAATAAATTAAATATTTAATTTATTGTTCTGTATTGTTTTATTGAAAATATTGTAAATTTAAGGGTTTAAATTGATGCATGTAAGCATTTCGCAACTCTTTAATTTGTCAATCAGTCCTTACAAAATTGTGCAAGGAAATAAAATCTAAAATATATTTGTTTGATGTTAACTCCAAATGAATATCACGGTAAAATCGCTCTTAAAAAATAATACAGTTGTATTTAAATAGAACCCTATAAATAAATGCTGGTAGGATATTTTAAACTGCAGTTTGACATGTAAGAGAAAAAATTGTATTGTTTTGGAAATTTGTGTAGCTGAAAATAATATTTATCTGCAATTCATCATAGTAAATGCAACGTTTCACTATAAAAAAAATAATTTATTAGTGATATATCAGATATTGTTTAGACAAACCGGTAAACATCGTCATATGTAAGTTCAAAACATTGGAATAAAGTTTGTTTTATTTCAGTCGTTCCTTTTCTGGGATAAAGGAAGTATAAATTTCTTAGATATTGGAAAACATTTTGGAAACTGTATATATGACTGATTACTTAAATAAATTGTATGATATGAGTTTTAGTTAAATCAAAGTATTTTTTTTTTAATAAGACACACTATTCTATGTCTGAATTACATTTTCTATAAACTTGACTGCGTGTTTTTTACCGTTATATTATTTGCACAATAAAGCTTTTTTAAATGCATTTAATTTAAACATTTTATAAAACTCAAATTATGGAAAAGGGACACTGAGTTAATTTTTCTTGAAAAAACAAAATTAAAAAGGTCATAAATAATTTCCCAGGCGAAATCATTTATAAACCCGAAAATTTATAAACCCGAAGAATTTATAAACCCTTTCCCGAAAATTTTATAGACATCTTTGAAATTGCAAAACAAAATTTCTTTCAAATTTATAGCAATTCGTGCGCTTAAACAAAATTCAAAATAAGAATTTTTTTTCTTTTTTTTAATTTTAAATTTAACTGCATTGCTATTAGGTATAGGGTCATTCAGAAAGTAATCTCCGAAATTAAAATTAAACATTTAATTATTTAGAAATGTTAAATTGGTAATTAGAACAGTGATTTTGTTATATATTGCGTTTCAAGTCACGTCCGTGAGTTCTTAATTTAATTCACTACTCATACATACATTATTATTTCAAATGTTCCAAAATTTAATTTAATATTTTAAAATTATTTTAGTTGTAAGGTTTCCCCTGCAATTAAGAAGATATTAATACTTTTAAATATGTATCAGTTAAAAATAGTGAATTATTACATGAACAATGATTCTAAGTTACTTGTTTCACACACACTTTTGTTCAACCGTTAAAACCATTCCGTATAAAAAGAACAAAAAAATATATTTACTAAATGTTTGACAAAATTCTGTTGGTTATCATTTTATGCGAAATAATATTATTTTAGTATATATTAACTTAAAGCTCTATAAGCAACCTTGAACAAATTTTGTTTAAATATTTAATTGACGTAAATGTTAAAAATGCCTTAGGATTTTCACATTATAGTTTTATTAAAAATGTCTATGTCCAATGTGTGATTTAATTTTACTTGAACAATACACGTCCTTGTTTTGTACATTCTATACATTTTTTTTATGTAGCAAATAAAATATCTATTATATATTTATTAAATATTTCTTTTTACTATAATTATTTTATTTTGTCTCAATCAGATCTGTTTCCCCTTGTCCACACATAAAATTAAGTTGTAGAAATGACTATTAAAACACAATTTCATACAGACTATTATTCTAAATATCATGAGTATAATAATCTTTACATATTTTATTTATATATTTAATAACATTTCGAATATTCTTTTTCAATTCCTTGCAGTTAATTTCACATTTTGTACTGTAAAAATGGGATCCAAATTATTCACCGTCGTTATGTATCATAAAAGATAAGAACACTGCAAATAAAGGAGTCTTAAAGTAAGACAGAAAAACGACTGAAAAAGCATTTAAGACGCGTAAATGTCTTAATACAGAGCTTAGACATAATAGATACCTTAATTTAAGATACTTGTGTGTCTTAATGGACTGGTAGTAGAAATGAACTAGTATTAAGTGTCTTAATATGGTGAAATGTTTTAAACAGCATACTGCAAGCCGACCTCCATATTTGTTGTTGTGTGCCGTGCGCGAATCGAAAGCGATTTACTTCTATGAATGTAAAACAATCACTATGAAACGCGAATAAATGAACAGTGACAAACATTTCAATCTCTATTGTCGAGACTTTTCTGGTGAAAATGCAATACCCTTTCTGACAGCTGAGATTATTCTCTGTGGAATACAGTGGCCCATGTAAAAGAAACGCGAAATATGTGAACCTCGTGGTAATTCTAAGACTAGTCTAATTGGGTTTTCTATGATAGCTGGTTAATTTAAATGAAATATACATTAATCAGTTATCTGGAAATCTTTGTTGGACAGAAAAAAAATATTTCCTCGAATATATATTACTAGAAAATGTATACTATGCAAAAGGGTAAGTGAGTTATAAAATATAATACTCCATTTTGTTCCGCTATTGTTTTCTGTATGTTATATTATTTTTAAAACAAATTTGATTTTAACAAATATTAATATTATCTATGTTTTTAGGAGGTTTCATTTCTAAAGTATAAATTTATGTCTAAGATTTTAAATTAATATTAATCCAAAATTACGCTATTGGTTTCTGTGTTTTTTTTTTCGTACTATAAAATGCAGTACTGTATTGTTTAGCTCGGTGTTTTTATGCAGTTTATTTTCTTATATATATATAAAAAAACTTTAATCATATTTATTTATTTATTTATTTTTGTGTAAAAAAATAATGATTTCATTTTTAATTATATGTATTATTGCAACAGTCGTAAACGTTTATTTTATTTTTGAAACACACTGAATTAAGTAAGCTTTTTTTCCCTTCAATATAAACATGAATGAATTAACATATAAATTTTTGACAACTTTAATTATTAATTGCGCTTATATGTTAAATTGAAGCAAAAAGATGTACAATGTTTTCAGATTTTCCTAATTATCTGATGGAAAATATTTATATATGAACGGTGAATTTAATGATTTGAAATGATGTGTAAAATTATTTAAAATATTCACTCCTGTTTAACAAGCACATTATTAATTGCTGTATCATAAAATGATTTCTTAAGTGATTTTATTATTTTACAGCAAGATAATTTTGAATAATAAAATCATACTTAATTATAATTTCACTTTGCAAAAAAAAAAAAAAAACTGTGTAATCAGAAATTTTAAATATTCTTCAAATGTTTGATTATGAAAATGTACCCGGATTTCAAATTGTGCACATTTTCCTTGAATAATAAATGAAATATAAAAATTTGTTATGATTTACCTTATGAAGCATAAAAAAATTTCATAAAGAGGACTGTAGATTTGTCGATTTGAAAATAGCATTATATTTATCTTGTCTACAATGGTGAAAGGGTGAGGAATTTCGTTTTTAATTACATTGAATCTATGGAAAAATAGCCTAAATAATAACCCCAGATATGATTTGTATGTATGTCTAATAATATAAATTGACTAAATGATTAAAAAACTTCTTCAACTATTTTCCAAAGTAAAGAAAGAAAAATTAATATTTTTAAATACTTTAAAATGAATTAATATATCTTGGCATCGAATTTGATGAATGTAAAAAAAAAAGTAAAAATAAATGCATAAATAAATAAAAATAAATAATGCAGTCTGTTGTAGTCTTCAATAATTAGCAAACATCTATTTTGCTTTGTAACTTGACTGTAAGTGTAAGTTTTAGCCTGCTGTTAGTGAGAAAGTGTAAATAAGAGAAAAAAAATCTTCTAAGATGTTTCGAGTGTCTTAAAAGACATCATTTTAGATGTTTCAGATGTAAAAAAATGGCGGCTTTCAAAGACGTTTCAAGTGTTTTAAAAATGGCAGCATTTTAGATGTTTCGAATGTCTAAAAAATGGCGGCTTTTTAAGACATTTCATGTTTTTTTTTTTTTTGTTGTTGTTGTTTTTTTTTTTTGTTTTTGTTTTTTTTATGGCGGCGTTTTAAGACGTTTCCAATGTCTTAACTTCAGATGCAAAAAGGTGTCTTAAAAAGTAAGACGCCTTTATTTCACTTAAAATGTGACTATTCATTTAAGACGCTTTTTTAACTGAATTTCAGACGTTTGCGTTTACAGTGAAGTTAAGAAAGATAAGATGTTTATAACATGTTTGGAATCTACAGCAATATTTCAAACTTTCAAATTAAGTTATTTATACTTTGTTACGTATTGTCTTCATACATGATTTTAAAAGTTATTTCGACATTTTATAAAACTAACTGAAGTTTATATCAATATTTATTTCCCGTGTTTGGTTTTGGAAGTTAAGAATGCAAAATTCCTTGTATAGATCACCTAATACAGCATTTGTATTTTATGTAACTCAAAATACATATTTAGAAAGCTACAGTTAAATTTTTAAATGGAATTTTATCTTGATTATGGAAATTTTATGGACATTATACATATTTTTATACAGTATAACTTCATTTTTGATAAATGTTTATTATATAAAATTCGAAAAATATCTCACAAATCTTTAATAAAAACTTTTTATCTTTAACAATCAGAAATGACAGTTCAGTAACATGAACATTTGAATTTTATTAAAAATTTTAATTATTACAATAATGTATTTTTCATTTGTATAGATATAATAAGTTATTACTTTAGTTACATAACTTTAATTTTTCAGAAGTCTTCTATTTTTAGTTAAAGACCTCTTATATTGATTTGTTAGAAATTTGTATGATTAACCGAATTTCAATTGACGCTTTAAAGGTATCAAAATTCATCACTTTATTATAAAGCCCCTTTATAAATGGCACGTAAATGAATATAATGTATATTTCATTGTTCTTAATTATATTTAAATTTAACTCGTAAAATGAAGTATGCTAAAAATAATAGTACAGTAATTCAGCATTTTAAGTAGAAATTTAGTTATATTATCCGACAGTGTGTAAATGAAAATCACATTTCTTAAAATATCATCCCTAATTTTCATCCCTACTTATTCTAATTAAAGATATGTAATTTTAATTCTTATTTATTTTTAATAATATCATAATATTAATATTAAGTATTAGAAACTTTTTTTATGCTTGAAATACTGTTAAATGTGCTAAACTCGTATTACAACCACAAATTTCTTATTGACGAATATAGAACTTTTTTAATGATTTTTATTCCGCTTAAAAACATTTTTCATTTTAATTCTTCAACTTATATTCAAAGAAATAAAATTAAAAATAAGCATAAGAATTTATTTATTAAATGTGAATGTAAATTAAAAGGAGTACTTTAAAATAATGAGACTATTACACACGTGCATAATAGGCATACGAGTATCTCTGATATATCTGGTTTCTAATTATTTATAATCAACAGAGAAGAGAATGGTATTAGTTTTTTCATTAACTATAACATCATGATTAATATGTACATTCTGTGTAAAATGGACACGAAATTGTTAAATAAAACAGAAAAAAATAATGTATTCAAAAAATTTATTTTGTAGCCGTCAAAGTAGGCTCTGTAGAGTACAATACAACTATACCGTATATAACGTAATCCTCCATTATATTTAATAGGCTGTTTGAGGTATGGCCTGCAACTTCTTCAAATTTCTTTGAATGTCTTCATTTGACTCAAAACACTATCCTCGAAATGGTAATATTACCTTCGATAACAGTCAAAAGTCACACGAAGCTATATCACGCGAGTACGATGTTTCGTCGAAGAGATTCGTTGCTTTTTGGGCCTAAATGCCTTGTACAACGATAAAATTGTGCTATAATCTATTATCGTTGTGCAAAACCTAACAGAAAATTCGTTAATTTTTAAGTATTTGTCTCGTGAAATTTCATTTGAAACACAAAATTTAAACTTCTCTGTTCAACTAATTTCGAGTCGATCTTTAGTCTAATTGAAAATTAGAATCTAATTCTATAAAAGAAATTAATATGTAATTTTGAAAAAGTTTTCTAACTTATTGAACATTTTAAATTGATATCAATCAATTCAAACTAACATATTTTTTCAATATCTAATGAAGAACTTTCAACTATTAATTTAAAGTATTCCCCTAATTAAAGTGTACTTAATTAAAACGGTTAATCCAAATTCCACTAACTGTAATTAAAATTCGTTTTTTTTAAATAAAAATTTGAGTAACTTAAAAAATTCTTTTAATTGCTACATTAAAAATTTCTTAGAAAAGTGTTGATATAATTTTCGCAAAAGACTAATTCTTACTTTGTTGAGCAGAATGATTATTTAAATTATCGAAACAAAAGTACTGTATTTCAATCCTCTTTTGATATAATAGTTTATAAAAACTGATTTTTATAAATTATCGGGAAAGCATATATTTATACAATTACTTATGTTATTCATTGGTTTATTACAAAAACTTATGCTTTTTATGACTTTAAAATATGCGTTAACGAAACGTTCCAGTGAATGTAATGCTACAGTGTGTATGGAAAGATTAAGCACGACATCAACCTAAAAGAAAAGAAATTTAATTATTGACTGAAAGTTACATTCCTTTTCATACGAGCTTCAAATTGTAATTTTGAAAGATATTTAATAGAAATATGCTTTAAAATTTATTTCAAACAATAGAATTTATTAAAAGAACTAAATTTATTTATTTAACTAAATAACAAACATACAACTTGTGTGCTTGACATAAAGCCCGCTGATAAGTCGGAGACATGATAGCACAAAGAAATATTACAACACAAGAGAAATACACCCTGGGAGTTCCACACAAGGTGTGTGTGCAATGGAGCCAGCGGGAATCGAACCCACAAGCTCTTACGCACAAGCGATTAGCTGATTGGTGCTTTGACCACTCAGCCGCAGAGCCCCCAAAGAACTAAATGAGCGAGTCGTAAGTTTAAGAACAGAGGTTTTTTTTTTATCTTTAATTGAACAAGAATTAAGAAATCATAACGCTTGATTATTGCTCTTTTTCGTTGAATGGGTGTAAATATACGACCTTCCATCAATAAAATGAGTTTCTGTATTTCTTTCTGTTCGATGTTTAACCATTTTTTCTTAATGGCATCTATCAAGTCTTTAACTTAAGAATACTGCTTCCTATTTATATAAATTCCGTGTGTGAGAATACCCTACCTATTTTCTATAGGGGTTTAGTTAGAGCTAATTAATGTTCATTTCAAAACGGATACTATGTTCGACTGAAGCCACTTTCAAATTGAATTATGGGTGTATCGAAGCAGTATCGTATTAAAATTCTTTTTTTTTTTTTTTTTTTTTTGCATATAAGCCAGTTTTATTCGATATTTGTCCTTCAACTATATGTTTTATTTGCAAAACAGTATAAATACCAGTTGAAGCCACGTTTCAGATGCGGTGGTCTTATGCGAAAATTTATCACTCGTGGCCTTCCTGAATAGGATTTTCCTATAAAATCTTCACCCCGAGCCAAAACTTGATAAATTACCCGTTTTGATCTTTTTAATGGAATTGCAACTTCAAAAACGGATATTTAACTCTCCTACTCTAGCTTTTTTAAAACCTCCTCATGTGAGAATTCATTAGACACTGGATATTTTGTACAAATGAAAGACCAACAACTTCCTCTTTTTATACACACAGTAATCATTTGCGTATGCAGCTTGTAAAATGTGCTTAAAAACAATTTTGTGCTTAAATTTCGACACGGTTATTTTTGTACTATTTTTAAACTCCACTGTTTGAAATAACATATGAAATGCAATTTTATTAAATATGATTTCAAATTTTTGATTAAATATGATTTTAAAACTTCTATTAAATATCATATTGAAATAAAGTGAATAGTTAAAGTTTCATTAATTTTTTTTTCTTGTACTTAAACTCTTGACACGCACTGTAATAATTATACTTTAGATTTTATTGATCTTAATTACTCTGGGGTTTGGCTTTGCACTAAAGTATGTTGAAACAAAAATATATTTCCAAACATTTCCTAAATTATGCTATTTTTAAGTATTATACGATATAATAATTAATTCGACTAGAAACATGTTATTGTTTTAATCACAGGTAACTGAAATTCCCTTTGTCGAAAGAGTCCGTATTTGAATAATAGTTAATGTTACTGAATATAAACAATGTCACGTTTTACAGTATTTTCTCTATTAATGACATAATTAGCATGCTTAAGCTATTATTTAAAATGTCTGAGATATTTCATGGTACGCTAAAACAATAATGATACATAGTGCATAACAATCATGCGTAAAAAAAAGTATTGTTCGTTTTGTTTTAAAATGAAAACCTTTATTTGTACCAAAAATTTAAAACCAACTTGATGTTTGATACTTATGTCCTCTGTAATTGTAATTTGTTAAGTTGTCATTGGATGTCAGTCCTCCCTTTTTTAATATTTTATGTGAAATTATATATGCATTTTAAATTTGCTTTCATTTATTTTTGTTTTTTATTTATTTTAATCAACTGATTGAAGTATAAAATTTCCGTGCATCACAAAATTAGATTATTTTGTAAAGTATAAAAAGCGTTGTTATATTACTCGACTTCATGAAAAGAAAAGTTTTTTACTTACTTACACTTTCTTGTCTTTTTATAATCTACTTAGGAAATTTCCCATAAGAAAGCTTTCAAATATTTATGGCTTACTTTTTGTGTTTTCAGCAATATTGTGAAGTCGATAAATTATCTTACTAGCTTTTGTCATAAATTTTCTTTTATTTTATAGTCTTTTCTTTTCGGGATTGTGTAAAAATCAATGTTACAGCTAAAAATGGATTTTTGTAAAATACTCTTCCAACATTTTTATTTTAATAATGATATTCATTTATTGTGTTTTCATCTTCTTTTATTTCTTTAAATGTATTTTTTCTCTTATGCTTTCGTATGTATTTTAAGTATTTCCTTGATCCAAAACTTATGAATAATGTTACATTCGAATTAACAAAAGCTGCAAAATTAATTAATTTATTGGCGTTTTTTTTTTCTACCATGGATTGATTGTACTATAACTTTCTGATAAAATTTTAAAGTAAATTTATTTAGAAAAAAAAAAAAAAAGATTAAATCTGCTCTCTTCTAATTGTGCAGTATTAATATATGTTTATTCCGCGTGACGTAATTTGAGTTTGATGAAAAACACGCGTTTCATATGGATACCTTTTCGGACCACATCAGTCACTTGATGTAATTTACGTTACGTAGTTACTGGAAAAGCATCAGTGCAGGTGCGCAAAGAGAGTATCACATAATTCTAGCTGTTCGGAAGGAGATAGGGAAAGGTGCCCTATTATCGGCCACGTCCCCCAGTCACTTTTAGGCCCTTGGGAGTTGTAATTTTCAGTGAAAATCTACCAAATTTGGATTTTACATATACTAACTACCCATCCTACAAAAACTTTTTAACATTGCGAAAAATTGTTTTTTCAAAAGTATCTAAAAAATACAAAAGAACAAAAATGGTCCTAATTTCGTCCCCCAAAAAATCCAATACGCCGAGGCTTAACTTATAACTAAGTAAAAAATTATTTCTAAATGAGTAAGTAATTTAATTTACATTAAAGTAAGGCACAAATAAATGTACTAATTATCAGTGGAAGAATAACATAACGAATCATTAGCCATTCAAACCTGAGGATAAATTAAAAAAAAAAATGTGATGAAAAAAACATTCCTAATTTCGTCCCCGGGGCGAAAATAAGAAATGCAAGGGGGACGAAATTGGGACCACGCTAC
Organism: Maratus speciosus; assembly: GCA_963932465.1. NCBI lineage: Eukaryota > Metazoa > Arthropoda > Arachnida > Araneae > Salticidae > Maratus > Maratus speciosus. Next base: position 43,854,825 of record OZ010789.1, read on the forward strand.
TTCCCAATATTACGGAGCTTCATTTCCCGTATAATGAACTGAGCGTCCTAAAACTCACTGTATGCTACAATCAGCATCTTACCAATGTAAAATATATGCGATGAATAAGACATAAATACTTACAGGACAGTAAATAACGTTCTACAAACGACGTAATAAGAACCCGGTTAATCTAAAAATTGGAAATTCGCCGTCTTTAATTTATGTATGTGTCCTGGCGAACGAAACTTTCAACACTGACCCCTTTTACCTCTCGTCCCCTTTACTTCCGTCATAAGTGGTGCCACTTTCGCAGAAACGGATAAGATAAGGGGGACGAAATATGGGCAAATTACCCTACACGCGAAATTTGTTCGGTGGCCTGTCCCGTTCTAAAGCCTCGTCGTAATTTTGATATATTTTTAATAATTCTTTTTGCTTTAAAAAAATGCATATTTCTTCGTTTAGGAAAATAAAAATCACGCAATGCTAAAAAAAAACGAGAATTTTAGAGTGAAAGCTAGAAAAAAATAAACTTTATACAAACTAAACAGTACGCATCTTATTTAATCAAATTGAAATATGAATAATATTTTTGTTTGTATTATTATTATTATTATTATTATTAATTTTTTTTTTTTTTACAGACTGGTTTGCCATAGATATTAATTATTTATACGTAAATTATTTTTCCAACCAAAAGTAATATAAAACAACAATTGTTTATTGGAGATGAAAATTTTGGTACGAGTGCACAATTAGGTTAATCATATTACTTTACATTTAATGCAATGAGGAGAAAAACTAAAAATGCAGAAGAAACTTTTCAGGTTCCCTAAATTTCAAACATGGTCCAACATGTGTCACCTGTTGCGTCTGGACATGACTTTGCTTTATACTGTTACGAAGTATTAGTACTAAAAGCGCAGTCTATGTTATAAAGGACATAATTGTCCATCCGTAAGGATGACGTCATTTTAATGTTGGCCACAGCAGAGGAATAAGTTTTGTATTTACAATTTTTTTTAAAATTTTATAAATAGGCACATTTTCAATTTTTACATATTGAAATAGAAAAAGAAATCTACTTACATTCTTATTTAATCAAATTGAAATATGAATAATATTTTTGTTTGTATTTATTTATTTTATTTATTATTATTATTTTTACTCTAGATTCACAGACTGGTTTCCCATCGATCTTAATTATTCATACATAATTCTTTTTCAAACCAAAAGTAGTATAAAACAACAATTGTTTATTGGAGATGAAAAAGTTTGGTACGAATGCAATATAAGGTTAATCGTGTTACTTTACATTTAATACAAAGAGTAAAAAACTAAAAAGCAGAAAAAACTTTCCAGTTTCCCTAAATTTCAAACTTGGTTTAACATATATATCCTGTTGGGTCTGAGGATGACTTTTCATTATACTGTTATGAAGTAATAGTGCTAAAAGCACAGTCTATATTATAAAAGACAAAATTGTCCATCCGTAAGGGTGACGTCATTTTAATGTTGGCCACAACAGAGGAATAAATTTTGTATTTACAATTTTTTTTTTAATTTTATAAATAGGCACATTTTCAATTTTTACATAGTCAACCAGAGAAAGAAAACTACTTACATATTTATTTAATCAAATTGAATCACGTATAACAGTTTTGTTTGTATTTTTTTTTTTTTTTTTTTTTTTTTTTTTTTTTTTTTTACAGTAGATTCACAGACTGGTTTGCCATAGATATTAATTCTTTATACGTAATTCTTTTTCAAACAGTAAGTAACAAAAACCAACAATTATTTATTGGATAATACAATGTTTGGTACGAGTGCACAATTAGGTTAATTATATTACTTTACATTTAATACAATGCGTAGAAAAACTAAAAAGGCAGAAAAAACTTTCCAGTTTCCTTAAATTTCCAACTTGGTCCAACATATTTCTCCTGTTAGGTCTGAGGATGACTTTTCTTTATACTGTTACGAAGTGTTAGTAATAAAAATGCAGTCTATATTATAAAGGACAAAAGTGACCATTCGTAAGGCTGACGTCATTTTAATGTTGGTAACAATAGAGGATTAAATTTCCCTTTTACTAATATTTTTAATTTTATAAATAGGCACATTTTCCACTTTTACATGGTCAAATGGAGAAAAAAAAATACTTGCATAAGCAATTTGTTTGAAATCTGTCTTGCAATTTCCAAATTTGTATTCCTTATAACTAATTTTTAAGCATGAATTTAATATTTTAAAGCAATCACTATCACTTGCAGACGATTGTGAAAGATAAATCTGTTTACACTTCAGTTAATATAGATAGATTTTTTTCAGGGCTGATTTCCATACCAAAGCAAAAATTCCAATATTAAAATAAAATAATATAAATACAACTATAAATTTCACAAACAGGTAATCGAACTATACACTTAAAAGACTGAAATGAGCAGAATTAAAAATGACTGAAGTAAGTAACATGGCGATTTCTTAGAATCATACGACTGTATCGTTTTAATAAATTAAAAAGTTTTATTTAAAAGCAAAATTAATTATTTTTAGTTAAAAATGCTTTTTGATGCTTATAAAAAATATATTAATATAAAAGAACTATATTCTTTTATATTCTGAAATCCGTGAAGTCCGGTATTGACGTCCAAGTTTACTTAAAGCTCGTGTTAACCCTTAAATGCCGGATTTTTCAAAAATCATTGTAATAATGTTTTTCTGCTTTCATTTTTTAAATAAATCATGGCAAAATACTTTAAAAAATCCTATTTTGTTTTAAGTATTAGCCCAGTCAAATTGTCAGAAAATTGGGCCGATAGATGCAAAAATTCTGCTAGAAGATTTTATGTTTTTAAAGTGTTTATGGGGATGTTAATAACAGGAATTAATTGTTTCCCAACAAAATATCTCGAGGCTAAACTTTGTGGAGCCAAAAAACCACGAAATTTTCGGACTTTTTTCAGTTTTTTGCCTATAACTCGAAAATTATAAAATTTTTGTGTACCATACTTAATTACAAAAAGAAAGAAAATTAAATTCTCTACAAATTTCATATTAAAAACGTTTTTCTAAACCCATTATTAAGCGCGCTACAACTTTTTGAAAATAGCACATTTTTTTCAACTTCATAGAAAGTGACCTATTTTTCGCCTCCCATCCCTAAAAAAAATTTCTTTTCATCACTAACTGTGGAAATGAAATGCACCTATTGATGAATAAGTAAGAAGGCAAATTTTCCAGAAGGGTAGGCAGAAGGTAGGGTTGCCAGATAGTACGTTTTTCTCGTACGTTATATGTTTTTAGTATTTTTTAGGTCTATAGCGCTTTTTAGGTATTAGGTGTACGTTTAAATGTGTGAGCACAACGTTTTCTTCCATTTTTCTACCCCATCCCACTTTTGATAGTTTAAAAAATATTCTTTTTCAGTTTACTTTAAAATTTCACCTTTTGCCAAAAATAAGTTATGGATATGCGCATCAAATGTAAAAACGGCTTCTTTTAGATCAGTAATACAAAAATCTTGGGTGAGTTGTGTAATATTAAGTGCGCATTTGCTGTTGAAATAGATCAAGTGAACTCTACCTTATTATAGATAAATATCTACATTATAAAAATTTTTATTTAGTCTAACTGTATCATAAGTTTAGATATTTTGTTTGATTTATTATCACCTTTTATGCTTAACCATTAAACGTTGAGCCTGATACATTCCCGGGCAATTTGTCCGTGATTATATCGGGCGCGGTGATTACAAGGTTAAATACAAATATTTATTTTTGTAGGGTGTCCATTGCTAAAATTTTCCTAATTATTAAATTGCAGGATGGTCTGATTTATCTTTATTCTTACAATTCAATTACTTTTTCATTCATAATTGGATAAGACTGCAAAATTAGTTTTAAAATGTTAACAGAATAATGCAATACAAATGCAGTTAGAGAATAATGATTAGATCGATTAATTAATAATAACCACTTTTTAAAGAAATTCGTTAACGAAAACATTACTGGCGCATTCAATATAGTTTAGCATGGTACGAAAAAGAACGATAGTGCGATAAAATAAAAACAAACTAGTGTCAATCAAAATCTTCGTTTTTTCTGAGATAAATCTGGCAACCTTAGCAGAAGGACGATATCCGGCAACCCTAGCAGAAAGACAGTTACGAAGGGAGGGGGGGGTGGTGGCAGGGGATAATAATAGGGAATGCAGTTGGAAGATAGCGGTCACGTGACTTTCCGACGCAGGTGTTCTTTCTTAAAGACTCACCCTTCCCTCTCTACACTGGTCTGGTATCTTACTATTCAGTTTATTGCGCGTCTGCTTCTCGTGCAGTAGTGAAAAATGAGCGAGCCCGATCCAAAATTGTGTTTCGTTTGCCAAACGGCTTCAAATCGTGATACACGCATTGTGACCCAGAAAGGACTTGCCAAGCTCTTTGAATGTAGCGTTCAACGTCAGAATAATACTCATCAACGTTTTCTGAAAAGTGGCAAGGAAGTTAGAGTACATGAGGATTGCCGAAAAAAATATGTGAATGAGAGAATGATAGCAGCATATGTTCGTTGGGGTGAAGAAGATTCTACACAGACTAATTTGTACCTCCGATCGAGCACTTCTTTCAAGTTTCGAGATAATTGCTTCTTATGTGGAGAAGGTAATCCCGATAACTTCAACGAAAAACAATCAAAAAAGCCCTACGCAAACCACGCAGACATTGAACAGTTTGAGGTTCCAGTTATTTGCTAAATCAGCCACAAAAAGCAAAGTTCATCTTGCAAGGCTGCCACCGACGCAAGAGGCTGCGCAGCATCATTTCCTAAGATGTTATCATCAGGTACAAGCTTGGCTAGGAAACAACATGCCCCCTGAAGAATCGGGGTGGGTTCGCAGGTCTGACGGTCTTTTTCAGCCAGTTCAAATGTACCAAAACCCAGCACCTGAATCCCCTCTGCATGTTGTCTCATGTAGCTGTAAAAAAAGGGTGCACCAAGGCATGCTCTTGCCAAAAATCAGGACGTCAAATGCTCGGCAATTTGCAAAAACTGTAACGGGGCCAATTGTGAAAATGTGGATGATATTATTTATGCAGAAGAAGAGGATTATGAAGCTGATACCTGGGAAACCATCGACCAAACCAGCAACGTCGATGACTTTCGCAGCCAGGATGATGATGTCGCAACAAGCTCAAAGCTGTTGAAGATCATGCAGCCTGCCCCTTTGCTTCTCAAGCTGAGGTTGACGAACCAAACTCATCAACCCGCAAGCGCTCCAGACGTTACTAAATTCATTAAAGATGTTACTGTAAGTATTTTTTTACTTACATTCATGCTATCTACATTCATAATACCTACTATTATTGTTCTCACCTTAAGTTGTAAATACAAAAAAAATTTACAATGTTGTCAATTTTTTACGGTTTTACCATTGTAATTAATCATTATTACTATCATGCAAATATCTGTAATATAAAAAGTTACATTAAAGAGGATAAAAGAAATAAAAATGGTGTCAAATGTTGGTATTTGCGATTTTTTCACAGAGTTAGAAGAAAAGTATCATTTTCAGGAAGCTGTAGCGCGCTTAATAATGGATTTAGAAAAATACTTTTGTAATGAAATTTGTAGAGACTTTAATGTTCTTTCTTTTTGTAATAGAGTATGGTACACAAAAATTTTATAATTTTCGAGTTATAGGCAAAAAACTGAAAAAAGTCCGAAAATTTCATGGTTTTTTGGCTCCACAAAGTTTAGCCTCGAGATATTTTGTTGGGAAACATTTAATTCCTGTTATTAGCATCCCCATAAATAGTTTAAAAACATAAAATCTTTTAGCAGAATTTTTGCATCTATTTTTGACAATTTGACTGGACTATATGGTTTACGGCTAAAAAACAGTTTGTTACTAATTGGAAATACTGGTCTTTAATTGAAAAAATAATTTTCCTTCATAAAATTCTATAATATTAAACACACAAGAATTTTAGGTACTATAATAAGAAATAAATTTTACTTGCTCACTGCTGAACAAAAGAAGGTATTTCGCAAGCTTCCAAACAAAACAAAAAGAACAAGTAGCAAAAATTGAAAAAATAAATCTATCTTTATTCTTAAACAGCACAAGTGTTGCCATCTACATGTTAAAAATCGAATTAATAATATTTTCAGAATGTATTTTATTGGCAACATTAGGCATTATAGCTTCAAGATTATTCTAATATTATTTTGAAGCCTTAATTGGGTATGTTGACGAAAAGCAACACCCGACATTTAAGGGTTAAGAATACAGATGTACAGTGAATTTCCACAAGTGTCTCGTATGAAGAGGAAAAATCTAAATTCCTAACGACAACTCAGCTTTCAACAAGGTTACTGTAGTTTTCCTCTAAAGAATCTTGATGTGTCCAGGACAGGCACAAATAAGAATAAATACCTTTGCTTTATCAGCACGGCTCAAGCAAAATCCAATTCTTCTTACAAAGTCCCGACTATTTACAATTACCAAGCAACAATAATCACATTTTTATCGTTAATAAAGTTCCGAAAAATACAAGTGACAGTCAAAATAATCCACTACACTTTCCGAAATTTTAAGTAACACAGATTTCACACAGGGATTCCCAAAGCCACACTAGGAATAGACTAAGAATAAAAAACAAACATCAAAGAAATTTCAACAGATATAACGTGAACAAGGAAAAAAAACAAAACAAGAAAAACAATAAAAAAGCTGTGGTCTCTTCAGCAGTGGGGAAAAAATGCCCACTGCTGAAGAGACCACAGCTTTTTTATTGTTTTTCTTGGTTTTTTTCTTGTTTAGGTTACATCTGTTGAAATTTCTTTGATGTTTGTTGGATCTTCACTTTGAATTAAACCTGCAAGCTCCTCTGATGATTTTGTGGGTTATTCATAGTTTCTTATTTTACAAACTGGTTTCCAATGTTCATATCTTGTTCATTTTTAGAATTTCACCAATTTGTTCTTATATTTGTGATTTCATCTTTATTCTATATATATATATATATATTATTGACACAAGTTTTACCATTTGTGGCTACAATTTTCATCATGTATTGATTTATTTTCTATAATATTCTTTTCTTCTCATTTTAAATTTAAGTACTCAATATTAATCATTTTTATTTCTCGAATCAACATAGAAATTTCCCATTTTAATGCTTTATTATGTTTGCAATTTATGGTTCATTCATTATCTTTAAAGTACATAGCTTTTTCATGGTAATATATGAAATTTATAATTCCAACATTTCCTTTTTAGTCTTTTGGTTAATAATTGATGAATACGTGACGTTTATATATACCGGATGTCCCAAAAATGACTGATGGATTTTAAAATTCAATAATTTTCAAACGGATTTTCTTGTAGGAGTGTTATGTATGATGTCAGGAGATTTTTTACAGTGATTCTTGATTTTAGTTCTAATTTCAAACAGTAGATGGCGCTGAGAGCAACAGGTGCTCGGTCTAGATCCGATTTTAGTACTTCAATTCCGATTTTTGGTACGGTATCAATTCGATGCATTTTAATATCCTTTTTTCGCATGGAAGAAGAGAGAGGCTGAAAAATTGAGCCTGAATTTAGCGGTTATAGCTTGCAGCTCCATCTATCAATGCTTTTTGTAATTAAAACTGTTTACATAGCAGTCCTGAAAGAATTTTTTTAATATCTGTCACCGTTTGCAAGTTGTTGAATTTTAAAATCCACCAGTAATTTTTGGGAAACCCGGTATATATATATATATATATATATATATATAACCCCAAGAGTCGTTTAGATATATTTAAAAATTATATTACAACTCATATGATAAAAAAAACTGTTAATTCAACATATTTTCTCATTAAATGCACTTTATGAATGCACAGTTTATCAAAGCATCACAAGTGTTGTGGCGAGAGACGTTATATTTACTTGTACTATTATGTTTAATGTGATATTGAATATTTTTCCTTCGCATATATATGTGTGTGATAGGAGTTTGACAAAGTATGCGTGGAAAATACTGGTCATCACACTGTGAGTTACCACTGACTCCGGGAATTGCTTTAAAACACAACTCAACATATGTAGAGGTACCGGAACAGGTTCGCTTCTGCAACTAAAGAGTCACATCATCGATCCCATACTTGGAGCGTCATGGGAGAGAACGACTTGTGAGGGTTCCCCACCTCAGAATTACTTTACCTCTGGTCATAATAGGTTATCCATTATTGCCAGGTCCCCTCTGCGATGCTAGAAAACTACACAAAAACATAAAATATTAGTATAATAAAATAAAGGATAAAATAATTAATTAGGAATATTGAACTTCTGCATCGTGCATACCCGGGCCAACTGTCTCTTAAGATATCAGGGCTAAAGTCTAGAGAACTTTAGAAAAAATGGTGATCCGGATGGACACTGAGGTATCGTCTGTTACTTTTCCGTTTATCTGTCACCAGAGCAGCCATCTTTCATCCGCGATGTGACAGGCTGTACCCAATTAACTTTCAAAACACTGAGCGTCTAGTGGTTGTCCTCATGAAACTACTCGAGTGACCGTCTACCCAGGAGCACTTGCTTTGGAAACGTAGTCTCCAGAATAGACGTGGGGGAGTCATCAGTAACCTGCAGCCGTGATGGACCCTGATTTAATTTCCATCCGAGCCTGGACGTGACCACGTCCTTTGCCAGGTTGTCGGTTATCATCCCGCGACGAAGTCAGGATTATTCGACACAGCATAGAATTGTGAGTGCTTTGTTTGTGTTATAGTATACGATTCTTTAACTTCATGTTTGTTAATTATTCTTGGACTTTTAAGACTTCCACCATATAGTTCTGCTGAAATGTTAATGTGTACTATCTTCCTTATTGACATGCACTTATAAAGTATTCTTGCAAAGGTATTTGTGTATTTTGTAAAAATTTTCTGAAGCTCTAGTCGCTATATAATGTTTGTATATACGTCGGCTCATCATAATGCCGTCCTATAAATGTATAGGGGAGAGTAGCCATATTTGGACCGCCGCTTTAAATGGACCGTTGCCATTCTGCCGTTAATTGCAGAAAGAGACGCCATCTACTGCTGAAATTCTACTCATCAGAATGACGTCATTTATGATTAGAAGAAGCACCCGTCTACTACGTGCTGTTTTCAGACAATTTTAAAAACCTAAAATTAGCTGTTTTAATCAATTTTTTTCCTACTGAAAATAAGTGAATACATTAAAAGTAATGTAACTTTTTATGCTTTCATATACATATCTAAATTCTTCAGTTTATTGCGCATATTTTTCACGCGGATTTTTTCGGTTTCGTTTTTATTTTTAGTCTTGAGATTATCTTTTTAAAAAAAATGGCACAATTGCCTAAATTAGGCCCATTTAAGTTGCTTAAATTGGACCGGATATACCATCATAAATTTGAAAAGTAAAAAATGAATTTCGAGGGCTGTACACTTTGTAGATTTTTTTTTTAATTTTTTAATATTTTATAATGGATTGTTATCTCCATACGATCTTTAAATATTTTTTTTTTGCATATCTGGATCAATTTCTTTATACTGTTTAGGCCTGTATACTTTGTTGATTATTTTTTTTTTTTTTTTTGATATTTTATAATAGATTACTATCTACATGCAATCTTTGAATATTTTTTTTGTGTATCTGGATAAATATCTTAATACAGTTTAGGCCTGTATAATCATAAGAATATTTTTACATGTTTGTGTAATATATATATATATATATATATATATGGGGGTGAGACTCCATAAATAACTCACAACTCCCTTTTAGGACGAACACTGACATTTATTTAGACGAACACACAAACAAAAATACAGATATAAACACCCTTCTCGTTCTTTAATTAGCTTAAAGTCTATAATTCAGGACGTCGTTGAATATTTCTCAGATTTTCTTACGTTGTGAAAATATTCAATCTTATTTCACCGTAATATGTTCTGTTCTTTTTTAACAAAAACTCCGTGTCGTAAAAACTCATTTCGTTCTCTTTACTTCTTCCGCATTTCCACTTCACACAACTTCGTTAAGGCTCGTTTCCTTTTTAATCTCGAAGCGGAAAATACGGGGACACACAGTGTAATGCAGGTGTTGCTTGCGAAATCTCCACAAGCGGCCGTCCTGACATCTGGAGCTGCCGCAGCGACATGTGGTAAAATAGAATCTGAAAAACAAAAAAACAAAAACCAGTAACTGTTCTTAGGGAAAAAGAAAAAAAATTAATCTGCACATCATAGTTGAAGTAGCGTAACATCATATGGGTTGACTTATAAAATTGTTACAAACACATAAGAAGAAAAGATTTAAAAAAAATGTTTTTGAAGTTTCAGTTATCGTCAGGCCAAGGTTTCATGTATTCAGCACAGGAGCTAGTATTTATCGGTCCTTCAGTTGATGAGATTTTCGTTACGTCGTAGGTGTCATTAGACTTCACTTTGATTACTTTATACGGACCTAAGAATTTAGATTTCAACTTTAAACCTGGTCCTTGCTGGGTTCTCTTAATTGCTACAAGGTCACCAAGCTTGTACTTACGGGGTTTCTTACGTCGTAAATTATAGTGCTTGCGGTTTTCTTGTTGAATTTCCAGAATATTCTTCTTGGCTTCTTTACGGAGCTCTTCTCTGTCTTTCATAAATTGTTCTTCGACTGCACTGTTTAAGAGGTCAATAATTTGTACATCTTCTTTCTCTTTCATTTTCGTACCAAATAATATTTCAAACGGTGTTCTCTTAATGCTTTTTTGGTAAGTTGAATTAATGACTTGTTGAACTTTAGGAACATGTTTAAACCATTTGGTCGGTTCGTCTTTGGACATTTTAGAGATTACAGAAATTATGGTGGAATTAAGTCACTCTACTTGACCATTGGCACGGGGAAGGCCAGTTGTAACTGTCTCGTGCTTTAAATTTTCATCTTGACAATAATCAGCAAATTCTTTGCTTGTAAATGCAGGACCTTTATCGCTAATGATAATGGAAGGATTGCCAAAAGTATGACTTTGTTGTCGTAGTTTTGATATAACTTCGGTAGCAGAAGTACTTTTACATGGATACAACCAGACGAATTTAGTAAATGCGTCTATTAAAGGCAAAATATGTTTATAATTTTTGTTGGTTGTTTCAAGAGGACCTAAATGATTAATGTGGTAGGTTTGGAGAGGAGTCTCTTCTTTAGGTAAGGGATGTAATTCACCTTCTTGTTTGCCACGTTTGCGATTATACAAAAGGCATGTTACACAATTTACTATAATTTTATCAATTTTATTTGACATATTAGGGATGAGAAATTCTTCGTTAAGGAATTCTTCACAGCGTTTACGGCCAAAATGTCCTTTGTCATGAACGTGTTTAATGACATTTTGCTGCATTTCATCCAGCACAACTATCAGATCGATACCTTTATGATTTTTATAGAGAACGTTATTTTTAAGGAAATAGTTGTCATATGGCTTTGTTTTCAAAATTTCTTTGATGGCCTGTATATGTTCGTCAGTGTTCTGTGATTGTATGATTTTGGTAGTAAAACTATCTTGAATGACTATACATATTGGATTTCTACTTAAAGCGTCGACATGGCGCATGCGTGTACCTTGTCTGTGTTCGATTGTATAGTTATAGTCAGCTAACATTAAAGCCCGTCGAGCAATCTTGGTGGAAAGATCTTTTTTATTCATAGTAAGGGCGAATGCGTTGCAATCTGTGACTATCTTGAAAGGAATACCTAGAATGTAAACGCAAAATTTTTTAAGGGCTTCTATGACAGCTAAAACTTCTAATTCATAACTCGAATATTTACGTTCGGCATCTGTGGTTTTTTTGCTCATAAAATAGACAGGGTGAAATTGATTGTCAATAGAAGACTTTTGAAGGAGGACTGCTCCGTAACCGTCAATAGATGCATCACAGTGAACTTCTGTTTCGTTACTAGGGTTATAAATGCTTAAAACAGGACCTGAAGAAAGGATGTGTTTCAGCTGATTAAATGCATTTCGTTGCTGGTCGCCAAAGTGAAATTTAGTGTCCTTTCTAAGAAGATCTGTTAAAGGCTTAGCTATTAAAGAGTAATCTTGAATGAATTTACGAAAATATGAAGTTAATCCGACAAATGAATGTACATCTTTTATACTTTTAGGTTCTGGGAAATTAAGGACAGCTTTAGTTTTTAAGGGGGATGGGTGCAGTTGACCATTTTTAATGTGGTAACCCAAAAAATCAATTTCTCGTGGTAGAAAGTGGCATTTTTTAAGATTCATTTCTAAACCATATTCGGATGCAGTTGTAAGGACGCGTTGTAATTTCTGGAGTCCTTCGACTTCGTTTTCAGCTGGCATTATGAAGTCATCCATATAGACAATAAGTACTTTTTCATTAATGAGGTCTCGAAAAACGTTATAAATATATCTTTGAAACACTAACGGTGCATCGCTAAGGCCATAATTCATATATAAGAATTCAAATTGACCAGAATGTGTTACGAAAGAAGTATATTTTCTACTATTTTCTTCTACTTCGACATGAAAAAAAGCATTTTTAAGGTGAAGAGTAGTAAATACCTTTGCAGAATGCAACTGATCAATAATGTCATCAATTACTGGGAGGGGGAAACGTTGTTTATGTGTTTTAGAATTTAACTTCCTATAGTCAACACACAATCTATATGAACCATCTTTCTTTTTTACTAGGACAATAGGTGATGAAAAATTACTAGTGCTTTTAGGAATAATTCCTTTTTCGAGCCACTGAGAAATTTGTTTTTCGACGAAGTTTTTCTCTATTTGCGCCAAGCGCCTGGGAGGACAAGTAACAGGTTCTTCGTTTTCCAGATGAATTGATAATTTAACATCAGTTGTCTTTATTTTTTTAGGAGAATAATTTTGAATAAGTTCTGAAATTTTTAAACGTATTGTTTCATCGGTAATATGAGATAAATCAAGATTAAGATCGTCTAACACATGAGCAATATTAATCAAAAAGTTATTGGACGTATCGTCATTTTCTCGATTTTTTGCATCGAAATATTATTTCCAGAAATTGTTAAAATACTTTGTGGAATGATATCTGTACCAATAATAAGATCAAAAGATATGGAATAATCTGGGACTACATAAACATTAGTTGTATAATTAAAATCATCTATCATAATGTTCGTAGAGAAAAAACCTAGAGGTTTGATTATAGTATTTCCTAATCCAGTTAATGTGATAGTTGAATGTTCAAGGTTCGAAATTGTAGGGAGTTTGCGATAAATACTTTCCTTTAGTAAACTTCTTTCACTACCTGTATCCACAAATGATGTAACATTTACAGACGAAATAATGACTTGTTTGGTCATGAAAGTGTTCGACGTGACAGTGGAAACATTGGAGGGTTCTGACTTAACTCTAGGCCCCCTTGGTTGATCACATTGAGCCGATTTATGGCCAAAATTCGAACAATTAAAACAACGAGGGCCTTTATCTTTATGTCTGCATTGGCTACTTTTATGATTCGACAAACCACAATTAAAGCAAAAAAGATCAGATTTTGGTCGAAAGGATTTCTCTTTCACTGGCATTTCAGGTTTGACTTTACGAAATTTAGTGTTCTCAAAGTCATGTCGAATTTTGTCATAAATTTTGAGCTTTTGCTTGAATTCTACAATGGATTGGCATCCATATAACATTGATTTTCTGAAAACCGGGTCGGGTATACCATTTATGATGTATTGCATTAATGCGGAATCCTCGATTTTACCACGCGAGCATATTTGTTTCATGATAAGAAAATATTCTTCTATTGATTCATTTTCTTGCAATTTTCGTTTATTTAATATATCATGTAACTCGGCAGAATTATAAGTGGTGCTAAATTCTGATATTAAGAGTTGTTTAAGTTTGTCATATGAATTGATATGAAATTCTGTTTGTGCTAATAACTGGGCTTTTCCTCGTAATGATCTTTTACAAAATATGAATTTATGAAAGTCAGATAAATTAAACATATTAGTAACATCCTCAAAATTATTAAACCATACGTTTATATCACTAAAAGAACTATTATCGAAAGGAGGTATTACACTTTCAATATCAGTAAAATTCATAGACGATGGCATAAAACTTTGAACTGGAAATTGCTGTTGTTTGTCAAAATTTGATAATTCAGTGTTATTACTTGAAGTCATATTATTTGAAGGCAGTTCGGGTTCCGAGTCAGTGTCACTTTCATTTTGTATAATATTATTTTGTAGTAAGGTCAAGTCTGAAAGGTGTGTAACTAATCGGGTTGCGAGATCGTTTAAAGATCCGTCATTATCAATACAAAGTAGATTGCACACTGTAATCAGATCATTTAATGAAAAATCAGTTTGAACTTTAGTTATTTTATTTTTGAATTCGGTGCTGTCGGTTTGAAAACCGAAACCAATAAAATCACGTATTCTCTTTCTATTAGAGCGATCACCGTCAGCATCAAATAGGAATTTATGCAGCAATTTAATTTTATGCGTTCGTTCGTTTTTAAATGCAACTTCCAGTTCAGGTATCTCAACTAACTTCATAATCAAAATAATAATAATGAACTCACCGTTAGAATAATATCCGGCTTGAATATGTAGGATGAATAACTCTAATTAATCATATTGGTGGGTTAACTGTCACTTCTGACGCCAATTTATGGGGGTGAGACTCCATACATAACTCACAACTCACTTTTAGGACGAACACTGACATTTATTTAGACGAACACACAAACAAAAATACAGATATAAACACTCTTCTCGTTCTTTAATTAGCTTAAAGTCTATAATTCAGGACGTCGTTAAATATTTCTCAGATTTTCTTACGTCGTGTAAATATTCAATCTTATTTCACCGTAATATGTTCTGTCCATTTTTAACAAAAACTCCGCGTCGTAAAAACTCATTTCGTTCTCTTTACTTCTTCCGCATTTCCACTTCACACAGCTTCGTTAAGGCTCGTTTCCTTTTTAATCTCGAAGCGGAAAATACGGGGACACACAGTCTAATGCAGGTGTTGCTTGCGAAATCTCCACACACACAGATATATATATATATATATATATATATATATATATATATATATATATATTTACAATTTGTTTATCTTGTATCTATATGCATTTATTTTATTTGAATTCTTTACTCCTATGGCGTATTAGATCTACAGAGTTGAATTCAAATATTTTACCGAGGAATATTTGCTTTTCTGTGAAGGGGGGGGGGGGAGTGCAATTTTTTTACAGTTCTGGAGGTGGAATTATAATTTTTTGACATTAAAATGCATAAAATCTCAAACCTTCCGGAGGTTGAGGGGGGGGGGGTATTCCAAGGCTCCGGTGGGGATCCTTATAACCAACACTGTTTGGGCATATAATATTTTGCGTTTGACTAATCGTAGCGTATTATTTTTCAACAGAACATAACTATTAATGTTGAAAATGACCCAAAGAAACTGTTCGGGAGAAAAACACCCGTGACAGCAAGAGCTGTTAAAGGTATAGGAAACGAAAAGGAGAGAGTAAGTTGGGAAGAAATTCACATGCAAGCAGGCTGCAGCAACAAATCTCCCCCCCCCCCAAAAAAAAAAGCCAAAGAATAATTAGAAATGTTATCTCCCTTGCTATATTCAGTTAAATCAAAGTACAGAGGGAGCCAAAAAACAGTTGTGTTAACATCTGTGGCATGTAAAGAAAATTTTGGAATAAAAAAAATACAAAAGAGAAGCTCTCACAGCGCAAAAACAATTGGAACATAAAGTTAAAAAAAATAGGCATAATGCAATTGGAAAGAAAATGATGGAAGGGAAGAACTACAAATATATTGTAAAGAAAACTTCTGTTGCAAATAAATCTAATGATTCAGAATCTAAAATGAAAAATCCATACAGCGATGATTGTTTTGTCTAATTTGTAAGAAAAGTAAAATAGCAGAAATAATTCGGTGTTCAGATTGCCAAATATGGCTCCATGTTGTGTGCGTTTGAATAAAACATGAATAAAAGAAATTCGTGTGTAAGCTTTGCATACATGCTATTCAAGTAACTGGCAATTAGTTCCATAAATTCTATTCTTAATTACTGATAACTTTCATTTATATTTTGAATACACTTTCATTTAAAACAATTACTCTTATTTTCAGATATTTGATTTCTTTACATTCATTATATTTTATTGCTGCTATTTTGTTTGATTGTTTTATTAATCGCAAACTTTGTTTTTAGTAAAATTAGCTATATTCCTTAGTCACTAAAATAACCTGTTATTGTTTGGTCCCATTTACGAGACTGGGGGTCCAACTTAGGCGAACAGTTGCTAAATTTGGATCATTTTTGAAATTTTTTTAAAATTAAAATAAAACTAAAGCTTTTCAAAAAGAAATTGATATAAAGATTTATTTAGTTAGTACATGAATAGATTGAGTCCGTGTAGCAAAGTTTTTCAGATATTCCAAAAATTAAGTGAGTTACACTTGAAAATAACTTAAGTGGGCTAAATTTGGCTACTCTCCCCTACTTCTACCTCAATGTGTTCGTGGAATTCACATGTAAATGTTGGATTATATGGCAAGTCAGGCCCTCTCTATATGACAAAACCTCAAGTACCACTCAGTAAATTAAACCTGGATTCTTTCAAGAACATTGCATTGCACCAAAAGTTTGCGGTCTATGCTATGTGCTATTTCTACAATTAATAACATTCACGCCTGTACGAGGGGAAAGATGGACACATATTGTTAGACGACTTGCATAAAGACAAGAGTGTTGTGGAAGTCGCAAATATACAGTTCTTCGCGATAAAAGCAACCCACAAGCGGAATTTATCTCAGATGCTATCGCTCTTGCTGGCGTTGCTCTGATGGGCCGGATCGTTAATGTCACAAATCTCTTCTCAGATGATATTGTTAGACGCAGAAGACCTTACAAATTACTCCTTCTATCAATACCGTTGAAATGGAGCGCTGTCACAGACTCAAAACCGTAGTTTAGTGCATACAATCAGCTTCGACGTAATTGGTCGGACACTGTCCAGATTCCATCATATTGATAAGACAACCACGCGCAAATTCTTTCATTTGGTGCGTAATTAACTTAGCATTAACAAAATTGATCGAAATCATCAACAGAAACAACAACAAATTAAAATAGTCATACAATCTTACAATCCACCTACTTTGGAAATTCAAAATTTTGTGGTCCGAAACTCTTAAACAGCTGATTTGATTTTTTTTTTTTTTAAATCGTAATTAATCTTGCTAAGATTGCATACAGTTTTCTTATTATGATTATGATTTTTCAAAGTTTTCTATCAAAAAACGTTTGAGAAAACAATAATTTATTGAAATTTGAAATTCTTTTGAACATTAAAAGCAAATAGTGTGTTTAGCCGAAACTTATGTGTGTTTAACTAATGTTTATCAACGGACAAAAAAGAGAGATGGATGTACTGCTACTTAACCACTTCAACGTTTGCCTCGAGGTATATCGGGGGTAAAAGCACTGTTTCCCTATACCCTTCGCCGGTGAAGTGGTTAAAGTGCTTTAATTACTTTACGTTTTTAATATGAATGAGTAATAATATTATTTTAAAAAACTTTAAAAGTTTTTTTTTTTTGAATAAGTAGATATTCGCAATAAAATAGCAGCTATTTACGATAAAAATATAAAAAAAATTAAAAAAAATCATATTTAATTGAGTTGAAATTACAATGCTTTCAAATATGTTATTATTTTTAAGAATAGAATAATAGGCTGTAACATTTTAGTAAACCCTATTGCATTTTAAAACTATTATTTAAACACATCAGATTATACAGTGCAATATAATAATTTCGACTATTCAATTACGTAAATTAGATTTATGTTTAGCAGTGGAAATGATGTATTTTAGAGGTAAGCATGTAACACAGTGCTCATATCATTGTAATATTCACAACAGTAAGTTATTGCTATTATTACGATAATCATATCCGAATGCTTATTGCATAATAATTTGTGAGATTGCTTTGTACCATTCTTTGCATAGCTTTGGCTAATGAATGTTATTAATATTAACGGGAAAGATAAACTAATCATCCGATGTAAATATCTGCTTTAGATGCTGCTGCTACGAATTATGGATTTTGATATTATGACTATAAATAACTGAAAGCCATTATTAATTTATATAAATAACATAAAATATCAAATTTTAGATTTATTTTTCATAAAAAGTACACGATTTAATTATTTTTAATAGTGCATAAAGAAAAAAATAATTTAATTAAAAATGTACTACTATTTACACATAAAATTCTACAAAAAAACTTTCTTATTTAGTGTAATTGAATTTATAAAAATAAGTAATCGATTATTTATTCAATACGGTACTGCCAATATATAAGAAGTATATTCCGAAAAAATAAATAAAAATAAAGTACTATTTTACAAATCCACTTTTTATTTTCTAAAATCAACGAAGTTTAAAAAAAGTTAGTCGCCAGCATTTTTACTGATAATGATAATAATAATAATAATAATAATAATAAGCCATGTTAACCACGACTTTTAAAGCCAGAGCATCACTCTTATTTCATTAATATGTGATTAAAAAACATTATTGAATATTCATTTGCGTTCTAAATATTTTTTATAGTGATAATTATTAATATTTAGTTAATGCTTATGAGACTAAATATACATTTTTAGTGCACAATACGTTTATATATTATTTGGTCTATTATATATATTATTACTTTTGTGTTTATGGAGCTAACTACGTGTTCTAAGGCTTAATATTTAGTTTATGCCTATAAAACTGTTATTCTTTCGGTATTTTTCAATTAAAAAAAAAAAAAAAACAGTAGAAGCGTAGGTAAAATAAACGTTAGATATTGCTTTTAAAAATGCTATGAAATTTGATTAAAATATATATATACGATTCTAAATAATAGAGATAAATCTATTTCTAATTCAATTAATAATAATATTATTTTTTTATGAAAAAAGGATTAAGGTAAATAAAAAATTGGCAACTACAAATAAAAAACTATTGTATTTTGTCATGAGATTTTCTTCCCTAATGATGTCGATATTCTTATCTTTGTACTGTTCTTTTAGCCAAAGTTATTAGAGAAGAATGGTTGTATAAATATTATTTTCTTTCGTGTCACAGTTTTTTAACTATCTTTGATATTTACAGCAAGAAAATGCAATAAAATGAGAGGAAAATATAATATTTTTAATATATGAAATTATTCCAGAGAGAAAATATAATATGTCACAAAAACGATATATAAATATTTGTAGTTGTAAAAATTTTCTTGATTTTTATCTTTATAAGTATGTTTAAACGTCGAAGATAGAAAAACTTCCTTTATAAGTCTAATAGCACATCTAATGCTAAATTGAATAAAACATTTAGTAAAACAGCTAAAATTGAATAAAACATTTGATATAGATATGAAAATTTCCTTTTAATAGTATTTATTAATATTTTTGTATTATTTTTTTACTGTTTATCTTTAGTTTTAGATTTAAATTAAAGTTTTAGAAGATATGCATATGATAGTTTTAGAAGATATGCATTATTTATTCATAAGTGAAACGAAACTCACGAATAAATTTTAAATTCATTTGAATAAAATAATCGATATCCTAGTTTAAAAAAAAAAAAAAAAAAAAAAAAAAAAAAAAAAAAAAAATTCTAAAAAACGCATATTGAGAAAATTTTTAGGTAAAAAAGTGTGTTTTAAATGGTACGAAGAAAAAAAACAGATTTCATGAAATAACCATGAAAATAAAAAATCCTATGACATACTTTAAATTACTAGCTTTTAGAAAGCAACTCACTGTATCACCGGAAACTTTGTGATTTTTCACGATATTGAGCTGAAGGTTTATATGTTTCCATAAATAGCTAAGAAATAATGAAAAAAAAAATTGGATCAAACATGCTTGCGCAGTTAAAAATTATTTCATATAAAGTCCCTTATTAAATGAAATATTCAATATATTCATGTTTCGACATGTCGCTTAAATTTATCTCCCGGTTGTCAATTTGTAAAGGTACTTCGGAAGTCCACAAATAATTTTACAATCTTCTATTATTCCAAGAAAAACTATAAATTCTACAGTATCAGGGATTTTCTGGTCGATGTAAATAAAAACAGTGATAAAAGTTGGTGTTACCATTTGCAAATGAAAGTGAATGCCCTTTTAAAATGTAGGCGCAACATATTTCAAAACTTGCATTTCTATTCGGCATGTAAACCAAAGTACCTGTCAAATGGTACCTCTGACATCGCTAAGCAATAATTTTATTGGGTATATGAAAAATAAGTTCCGTTTTTCTAATAGTTGTTGTAAGTGTTCTTATATGTATTGTGTGATTCTGGTAATAAATGCTTTTGAAAATTATCTTCATATCCTACAAAACGTAGTATATTACCTTTGTTAAAGTGTAAAAAACAAAGTTTTTTATACGATTTAAAATGGGTAGTTTTGTGCGAAATAATTGTCATTTGCGGGAAGTTTTGCTATCACTTTTATAATTTAAAGAAAAGTGCTGCTGAATGTCATGGTTTACTTTGAGAAACTTGCGGTATACATGTTTTTCTGACAGTATGTGTAGAAGCTGGATCAGGCAATTAAAAGAAGTTTTATTCGATGTTGAAGACGCAGAACATGAAGGTAGAAATCGCAAATATTATTGGATGAAGGCAACACAAAAAAGTAACGAGAATTGACAGAAGCATCGAATGTTGATTAATCTTTTGTCAGTAGACGTCTACATGTAATAAATATGTAATAACATAAATAAACATGTAATTTTAACCAAAAAATGGAACTTACTTTTGTATATACCCGATATTATAAATTGATATCCGGTGCTCTGTGTTTATGTTGACTATACACATGAATGCATAGATTTAAATTTTATAAAATACTTTATAATATGCTTGCGTGTAGATAAGAAAAATAAAGTATTAAAATGCGAATAAGAAGTAATTATCTTCGATGGTCTTAATGAGCGTTTAATTTTATGATTATTTAAATATTGTAAGATGCATTTTGTAAACACACACCTGGACATAATAAATCCTTAAGGGCAATTTTTATAAATAAATAATTAGAAATAAAAATATAGAAAAAAAAAACAAACAAAAAAAAAACTTTAAAACTATTTTATAATAAGAATTTAAATTTATTTTTACAAACAATTATTTAATTTATTAAAAATATATATTTAAATCTATTTGTAGTTTTAGTTTATAGCAGTTAATCTTATTTCTACAGAAACTTTGAATGGCATATTTAGATTATGACAGTACAAAGATTCATTAAGGTTCCTTTATTAATCTTCTGTCGTTTCTTAAAATCCATAAAACAATTTTTGCCTAAATGAAGTAATCCTTTGTTAGGGAATATTTCTTAATTAAGAACTTCTTCATGATAAATAATTCTTTTGTAAAGATTTTTCATTAGGCTCAGATAATATGAGCAAATAGACATCAACACTTTGTACTCGATGAAAAAAATCTTTTGGAATATGAGTGTTTTGTGATAAATTTTCAAACATTTCAAAGAAAAAATATTGGAGTCAAATAATATCAGTATTTTATTATATTATCAGATTTCAGTTTTAATCTGTCATGCATAGTTGAATTAGGTTTTTCATTAAAGTTTAAAATGAAATTAATATTTTATACACCTTTGAAGGCGAGGTTTCAATGTACAACAAATTGCTTGATGCACTCTATATCTTATTAAATGAAATAAAATACGGAAATTACATA
Source organism: Maratus speciosus (assembly GCA_963932465.1). NCBI lineage: Eukaryota > Metazoa > Arthropoda > Arachnida > Araneae > Salticidae > Maratus > Maratus speciosus. The sequence goes on from OZ010789.1 coordinate 43,876,605, forward strand.
TCTAATTTTGTTAAGGATATTCTGAAACGATTTTTTTTTGTTGTTGTTAAAATAGAAATATGTTTTCATTCCAAAACTGAAAAAATTAAAATTTTCCATGAATGTTTCATAACTAATATATATTTTAAAAATAATAACCCTCTTCCTTGGGAATTAAAAAGAGTTATCTTAATTAATGTGTACTTACCAGAAAGAAGAAAATCAGACTTTTACGAAAAGTAATTAAATTTCCTTATTTAAAAGAAGTTCGAGGCGTAATAAGTCTTTTAAATATGTGGATATTTTTTTGTCTTTACCTTAATAGCAAAATGGAATAAAGTATATTTTATTTTTAAAGGATGTAAATAATATGCACTTTAATTTTAAGACATAATTTTATTGCAATTTATGTATAATTTTACTTAAATGGAATTTTAAGCAACAGCCAGTTTAATTTCTTTAGTTTTTAAAACATAATAATACAAATTAAAATATTTACATTGAAAACATTGTTTGTTTAATAAATAAATTTGTGAATTCGTGAAAATTGTATGTCAAAAGTATAAGAACAACCAAAACATTAAAAAAAAGAATGAAAGTTTATACACACAATCTAAATACTGGTAAGTGAATAGGAGTATTGTCAAAAAAAGAAACATGTGTAAAATTTAATTAGCAATAAACTTAAAACAATAAATGCCAAAACATTTGACATTACTCATTCAATATTGCCACAGAAATACCACGTTTCTCTTCTTTCCTTACCTTATAGTAGACCTTACACTATAAAAGCTATTTTATATTACTAATTATAGTACGAAGTCTCACGCCATAAAATAAATATAATTTAAAACGCAGTAACATGTTAACATGTATTTATTGATCATTATCATTTTGCAACTCTCATACATTTAAAAATATATTGCTTCTGGAGTTCAGGGCCATATTATTTTAATTGTTGTAACCATTGATGTAATTATAATTATGCCATTGTTGCCACTTTATTGTATTGACTATTTACGTAACTCTATTATTATCTGCTATTTCTTCCATCATAGTTATTTGCTTTATGTCCCATATTTTTTTTCGGTATGAATAGTTGCTTTTTGCTGTAATAACCGACTCTCAATGAGTTATGACACTAAAACTAACCTTGAATACTACCTTGGAGTCGACAATGAACCTGTGTGCAAAATTTGATGAAAACTTGTTCGGCGGCAATGTGTCGAAAAACGAGTTTCAGATTTGACACAGACCGATCAAAATTAATGAAATTGATAAGGAAGACTCCTGATATTACTTACAAAGAAAAGGTGTATGCATTTTAAAATTCGACCGCATTAAGTTAAATAAATTTGATTTCAAAATTATTAAAAGTCAAAATTTTGATGAAAAGGGATATGGAATGCAGGGAAAAAATCTCTGAAAAGCAACTCATCAAGGGATTATAAAATCGATACACGGATTTATTTTTAAGGGGTCTTGTACCTTTTAAACGCGTCGAAAATTAACTAAAAACTTCAAAGTTTGAATTAGTCTATCTTCAAAACATTTTTATGTATAAACACGAAATTTTGGATATTGATTAAACAGATTATGCTTTGTAATATGTATACCATTAGAAATTTATTAACCTTTTACAGAATTTGTGTATTGTTGAAATCAAAATAGCCTTTTTTTTTACTCCAGAAGTCATTGCGCGCATGATATCTTGAGAAAGTATCTATGGATTGTCATGAAATTTAATAAAGATGCTAAACATATATGTGTGTTTTAAATGAACTACTTTTAAGTATTTACAATGGTAATATTTTTAGTTATGAATATTTTTATTCGTTAAAATTATAATTTTTTTCTTCTTTTACAAAATTACTTTTTTTATGTAGTTAATGAAATAATTTTGGCCTAAGAGTAGTTCATATTAAACACACATATACGTTTAGTATCTTAACCAAATTTTATGACAATCCATACATAGTTTCTCAAGATATCACGAGCGTAATGACTTATGAAGTAAAAAAAAGAGCTATTTTGATTTCAACAATACACAAATTCTGTAAAAGGCTAATACATTTCTAATGACAAAATATTACAAATGACAATCTGTTTAATCAATGTCTAAATCTTCATGTTTATAGATAAAAAGGTTTTGAAGATAGACAAATTCAAACTTTGAATGTTTTCGTTAAATTTCGTCGCGTTTAAAAGGTACAAGACCCCTTAATAGACGTTTAAGTGATTAAAATGTAAAATTGAGGAAATATCTCAAAAATTAAGACGAATGGAGCATTTCAAAATTTCACTTTAAAGTTTTAATTTTTATAAAAATTCTTAAAAATATACTAAGATTCAAAAATTTTTTGGGGTGATCTATATACTTATGGTGAAATGTATATTTCCACAAAATTTCATATTTCTATGATGAAAATTAAAAGTAATTTTTTTTACGTCCACCGTCCTGTTAATTCATCTTAGAGAGACGATAGCAGCTCCCATGATCCATCTATTAAAATTCTTACTCATAATCTATTAGTATTAAATTTAGACTCCTGCGTGAGAATGAAATATCACGAGATTTTTTCTCTAAGAATTATGCATCTGACTGGGAAAATGTCGGTCCCTATTCCACTATATATTGAAGGGAACAGGTAGTAAGATAATATGTCCATTTCCTACAGGACAGATGTATCAAAATTCCCTGAATTTTTTTCTAAGAAGAGCATTAATGTTTTGATGTAGATAAATTATCTGGAGTGTACTATATTCAATACAACAATGCACCTAAAATCTATAGTCCTTCCATTGTCAGACTTAAGACAGACTTTCCTATCCTTGTGTTAAAAACTGTGCGTTATTTGTGATAAGCTCAAAAATCTATACGAAAGGGTCTAGCCGGATAAACATATCAAAATGGTCCCCACGCCCGGTGTTTTAAATAACATGTGTGGTAATAAAGCTCACCATGAGAATACAATATAGAGTGTTTTTAGCCTCTGACCTTGAACTGTCCTTGAGATAATCGGGGAAGTATGTGCCGGCGCTACTATTTTTTAAATACGTTTTTCTCAAAAAGTACAAAAGCTAAAAAAATAAAACTAACGCCAATTATTGAAGAATATATTATTTCACATTATTTTTTTTTCACATTTTTACTCAAATTTTGACATAGAAAAATAAATAAAAATATTTTTTTAAGTTTTTTAATATAGTAATTTTATACTTACACCAACCAAAAAATTACAGCATAAAGCTCAAAGTATGTTCTTTTAAGAAAAAATATTTCATTAAAATCGAAGATGGGCTTTTTGAGTTATAAAAAAAGACTAATGTAGCAACTTGCTAAAATATTTGTAACTTTCCCTGTTTGCAATTGCAGAAATACGCTACTATCAATGCATTGGCCGATTCGTGACATTTCCACTCGGGCAGGATGTACAGTGCGCAAAAATAAGAGAATGTTTCCATACATACCACATCCTTATAGGATTTTTCTGTGTGTGTGTTTGTAAATATTCTGTTATCCTGTCGTACTACGCATTCTTCTCGCGTAATAATATCAAGAACTGACAAACAAAATGGGAACATTTGCTTACCATGACTTTCACATAGAAGAAGGCTATGGGACAGTACAGTGTACATATATAAGGTATCACTTTAGGGGAAGTATGTGTGTGTGGGTGTCCTGGCACTTGACATCGGAAGATATCTGTAGGGGGAGGGGGTGTTGTCATTTGATATCGTTATTATTTTTGATGAAACGAAAATTTACATTTTTGGTTCTTTTTCTTTACATCTGTTATCTTAATTTTTTTTAAGTCTGTTTTCTTCTTTTTATGAAAATACAAAGTTATTATTAAAACCATTGAATGATTATAAAACATTTCATTCCAAAATATTGAATAACCCATATGGAATAGTATTCTCCAGCCTTATGTGTATATAATTCGTTGTTAAAGGAACCAGATTAGAAATGATACATGTTATTTTTGCTAGTAAAATATGTGGATAAATGTTTCACACCTGATTTGTTTATAAGAAGTTATGTTTAGCACCGTGAAAGGCGAAGTTGATTCAATGCATTATGTATAAAGAGCTATTATTAAAAGCTTTAAAATTATAAGTATTTCTTTAAAATGTTATTTGATATAAAGTTATTTCTTATATAACAGTGACATTTTATGAATATCTTCTGTTCATTTAAATCAGTAAAATATGCGAATAAAAAAATTACAATCATACCTGTATATCACTAGAAACGTATAAAAAGAAAAATAAGGGAAAAAAGTGTAAAAATAAAAATAATTTTTAAACACTGATAACAATATTATTAGGGGTAGGGGATTTAAGGAATGGTAACGTATGATACCGGAAGATTGTGAGGGTGTCCGAATTGCCAAAAATTTCGTAAAACATATATTTACAGCCCCTATTCAGCTTTACCTGCACAATCGACTAGACCAGCGCTTCTTAACCTTTTTTCTTTCACGTACCCTTTCTTAAGCTTTTTATTTCGAAGTACCCTATTTCTTATAAACACATCCCCCTCCCCCCCCCCCCTTACACTCAGTTAGATAACGAAAACATGCTTTTTTTCATTAGTAATCTTTTTATCACAACCATTGAATAAATCGATGCAAATTACATTGTCATTTCTAACATTTTTGTGAATTTATTAACCATTCTTGTGATTTTCGTCGTTACCGTTATTACTTTCACGTACCCCAGGTTGGGAACCGCTGGACTGGACCGTCGACTTTATATTATTACGCGAGAAGAATGCGGAGTCCGCCGAAATAACAGAATGTTTACAAACACGAAACAAAACTATAGGGAAGTGGTATGTATGTAGTGGTATGTAGGAAATGGTAGCTTATTTTAGCGCACTGCGAATACTGCCAGAATGGAAATATCATGAACCGACCTATGCATTGACAGTAGCGTATTTCTGCAATTGCAAACAGGGAAAGTTACGTATATTTTAGCAAGTTGCTAGCATTAATTTTTTATAACTCAAAAAGCGCATCTTAGATTTTAACGAAATTTTTACGAAAGTACATACTTCGAGTGTATTTAATTGTGTGTATTGAGTGTGAGTATATTTTCTGTAATTTTTTGGTTGGTGTAAATGTAAAATTACTACATAAATAATTTTTTTGAAAAATGTTTTTGTTTATTTTTCTATCTTAAAATTTGTGTAAAAAGGTGAAAAAAATATGTAATGTGAACTAATATATTCCTCATAAATTGGCGTTAGTTTCATTTTTTTAGCTTTTGTACTTTCTGAGAAAAACGCATTTGAAAAATAGTAGCGCCGGCGCATACTTCCCGATTATCTCAAGGACAGTTCAAGGTCAGAGGCTAAAAACAATCTATATTGTTTTCTCATGGTGAACCTTATTACCACACATGTTATTTCAAACATCGGGCGTGGGGGCCATTTTGCTATGCTTATCCATCTAGACCCTTTATAACCATTAACTGTGTCCCTTTCCAAAAATCCCATTTCAAGCATACCACCAACAGTCCGTATGAGACTATCGTCAACACTTTTATAAGAAATCCTCATAAATCTAATTAGTCTGTTATGTTAATTTGCTTTAAATGAATCATTTTGTAACTCAAAATTAACAAATTAGGAAAATGCTTACTTTGGTTATCAAAAATATACCTTTAATAATAATAATAATTAAACAATGGTTGAATAAATACATTATTAACAATCTTTAATTTCTTATGTTTAACATATCAGAGTTTTATATAGTATTTATGTAGTATGTATACTATTTTGGAAAACATGTTCGTTAGTATCGCTAACTCAGGGTTGCCACAAGCGGTTATTTTTTAATTCTAAATGGCATCGCTTTCTCAAAACAGGAATTCTTAACACATACTTTGACAACATTTGCAAGAGAAATATATTTAAAATTTATATTAGAAAAATACTGGTGCGAACAAAATGACAAAATAGTCACCTATGGCAGCCGTGATAAGTCATAGTAGCAGTGGAAATGACATGAACGATGAATTTAATTATTAGTGCAATTTTTGAAACTTCTATACATCGCACATTTTGAATTTTTACACTATATAATTCAAAAAAGTGTATTACTTTAAAACCTGTGCCTCGTTTTACTATTTTATTATGTTTTTAAAAAGTCTTTCAAACAGGTATACTTTTAAATCTTTGTTAACAGAATTACAAATTGCTAACCATTTGCACTTAAAACTATATAAAAAAATTCAGCAACAGTTTTTACCCCGTTTAATATTTCATATCTAAACTGCCAAACTATATTAAATCTTCACAAAAGAATTACTAAAACATGAATTTAACAGATATGTAAACGAAGTACGCGTTTAAACACGGAAGTAATAATAATAACAAAGGCTGGTTAAAATAATAAAACTTTGTAAAAAATCACCATAAAATTAAAACAAAACACAGGACGCGTTTCGAGCTAAAAACATAACAGCTCGTCATCAGCTAAGCATACACGTGTCCGAAAACGAACAAGTTCAAAAATGAACTGAAGAAAAAGAATGTTGCGAAGAATGCGACAGATGGCGCTACCTGATAGAGGGAATGCAAAAGAGAAATATGTTGAAAAAAGATAGAAGAGAAAATGAAATGGAAAAAATGGAAATAAAAGAAAAATAAAAATAAAAGAAGTAAATTAAAAATATAAATAAAAATAATAAATAAAGAACTATAAAAGAACAAGAAAAAAATCCAAATTATTATTATTATTTTTTTTTTTTTTTTACAAAATAAAAAGAAAAGAAACAAGAGAAAAGGGAAAAGAATTACAAAATTAATTTCCACGCTGGAGATAGGAAAGGAGATGATGGGAGATCATTGACAAGATTAGCAGAATTTTTAGAAATAAAATATGCTTCATGAAAATCCAAGTGAGAGGGAGAGGCAGGGGAAGAAATAATTTTGGCCATGGAGAAATTGAAACAATGACTGGAAGACCAACAGTGAGAAGCAATCGAAGATTTAGAGATTTCTTGATTTGCAATATATCTCTGATGCTCGCCTAATCTGAATTTTAAAGCTCTCTTTGTTTGACCAATATAACCTAAATTGCAAGAGCAAGGAATGAAATAAACACCCCACCGGTTCTCAGTAGGAACAGGATCTTTTAGAGAAGAGAATTTAATTTTATTCATAGGTTTGAAGATAACTTTAAAGTTAAAACGAGAAAGTATTTTAGCAATTTTGAAACACAGAAGAGAATAAAAGGGCAGAACTATTATAGAATTAAAATTAGGAGGATTATTTGAATCAGAAAAAGGACGTTTAGGCTTATTAAATTTATACAAAGCTTTATCAATTAAAGAGGGATTATAACCACGAGCAAGGGCAAGAGATTTCAGATAATTAATTTCATTATTCAGAGCAGAAGAGTCAGAACAAATGCGTAACGCCCTAAAAACAAAAGTATAAAAGGACGCCACTTTTTGTTGAGGAGGATGATTTGAAAGGGCATGAGGGGGAAGGGAGACAGCGAAAGGTTTTCTATAAACGGAGGTAGAGAACCGATCTGGGAGTTTTGAAACCAAGACGTCAAGGAAAGGAAGAGAATTGTTCTCTTCGACTTCGAGAGTAAATTGAATACAAGGATCAACAGAATTAACAAGAGAAAGGAGATTAGAAAGATCAAGGTCAGATGGAATTAAAATGAAAGTGTCATCAACATACCTAAACCAGAAAGGAAATTTATATAAACTGAAGAGTTTTTCTTCAACAAAATGCATATAAATATCACATAAAAGAGGAGACAATGGATTACCCATGGCCAGACCCTCAGTTTGAGAATAGAAAGAATTGTTAAACTGAAAAGCAGTTTGCCTGACACAAATACTAACTAAATGCAGGATTTCATCAATCTCAATGGAAGAGTAATGAAATTCGCGCAACCTTCTTTCCAAACAATCAATTGCCCCTTGAACAGGCACGTTAGTGAAAAGGGATTTAACATCTAAGGAAACCATTATATAATTGCAAGGAGAAAGGCGTTTAATTTTATCAACAAAGTCAAAAGAGTTTTTCACGGTATGAAAGTTAGTGGAAGATAAAGGAGCGAGTAACTTAGAAAGGAACTTGGCAAGTTTATAAGAAGCAGTACCAATATTGGAAACGATAGGGCGAAAGGAAAGAGTAGGTTTATGGACCTTAGGAAGAGCATAGAAACGAGCACAATTAGCGATAGTAGGGGTGACCAAACGTTTAGTGTTATCATTAAGAAAGACAGAATTTTTAATGACATGCTTGATGTCAGATAAATGCTTAGTAGAAGGATCCTTTTTTAATTTGGAATATGGACCAGAGTTTAACATAGATTCAACGTGGGAAATATAATCAGATTTATTGAGAAGAACTGTTTGACCGCCTTTATCAGCCTTAGTAATAAGAAGGTTAGGAACGGAATTAAGTTCACTGAGAGCAGATTTCTGAGAAGAAGAAAGATTAGACTTATTAAAAGATTTATTAGAAGAAATGACATTAGCCAAAAGGTAGCGAAGAGAATCAAGTTGACCAGAAGAAATTTTACTGTTTTTGAAAGAATGTTCAATGGGAGCAATTAAGTTCGGAATAGAAGGCTTAGAAATGCACGAAAAATTCAAGCCAAGTGAGAGAACATCACGCTGAGAATCAGTAAGAGAGTGAGAAGACAAATTGACAACATAATTTTGCTCAAGAGGAGAAATACTAGGAGCAGAAGAATTAGAAGTCAGAAGAGAAGAAAACTTTTTATCCAAAATAGCATTGTGACACCTAGATTTGAAATCGACGTAAGCAAAAATCCGTTTCTCAAGGAAAGGGAAATAAATTACAGTTTTACTTAACTGTAAATGCAAAGAATATAATTCATATTCGATGCAAGAAAGAGAGTAACGAACATCTTGAATGATGGCTCTACTTCGTTACTCTCTTTCTTGCATCGAATATGAATTATATTCTTTGCATTTACAGTTAAGTAAAACTGTAATTTATTTCCCTTTCCTTGAGAAACGGATTTTTGCTTACGTCGATTTCAAATCTAGGTGTCACAATGCTATTTTGGATAAAAAGTTTTCTTCTCTTCTGACTTCTAATTCTTCTGCTCCTAGTATTTCTCCTCTTGAGCAAAATTATGTTGTCAATTTGTCTTCTCACTCTCTTACTGATTCTCAGCGTGATGTTCTCTCACTTGGCTTGAATTTTTCGTGCATTTCTAAGCCTTCTATTCCGAACTTAATTGCTCCCATTGAACATTCTTTCAAAAACAGTAAAATTTCTTCTGGTCAACTTGATTCTCTTCGCTACCTTTTGGCTAATGTCATTTCTTCTAATAAATCTTTTAATAAGTCTAATCTTTCTTCTTCTCAGAAATCTGCTCTCAGTGAACTTAATTCCGTTCCTAACCTTCTTATTACTAAGGCTGATAAAGGCGGTCAAACAGTTCTTCTCAATAAATCTGATTATATTTCCCACGTTGAATCTATGTTAAACTCTGGTCCATATTCCAAATTAAAAAAGGATCCTTCTACTAAGCATTTATCTGACATCAAGCATGTCATTAAAAATTCTGTCTTTCTTAATGATAACACTAAACGTTTGGTCACCCCTACTATCGCTAATTGTGCTCGTTTCTATGCTCTTCCTAAGGTCTATAAACCTACTCTTTCCTTTCGCCCTATCGTTTCCAATATTGGTACTGCTTCTTATAAACTTGCCAAGTTCCTTTCTAAGTTACTCGCTCCTTTATCTTCCACTAACTTTCATACCGTGAAAAACTCTTTTGACTTTGTTGATAAAATTAAACGCCTTTCTCCTTGCAATTATATAATGGTTTCCTTAGATGTTAAATCCCTTTTCACTAACGTGCCTGTTCAAGGGGCAATTGATTGTTTGGAAAGAAGGTTGCGCGAATTTCATTACTCTTCCATTGAGATTGATGAAATCTGCATTTAGTTAGTATTTGTGTCAGGCAAACTGCTTTTCAGTTTAACAATTCTTTCTATTCTCAAACTGAGGGTCTGGCCATGGGTAATCCATTGTCTCCTCTTTTATGTGATATTTATATGCATTTTGTTGAAGAAAAACTCTTCAGTTTATATAAATTTCCTTTCTGGTTTAGGTATGTTGATGACACTTTCATTTTAATTCCATCTGACCTTGATCTTTCTAATCTCCTTTCTCTTGTTAATTCTGTTGATCCTTGTATTCAATTTACTCTCGAAGTCGAAGAGAACAATTCTCTTCCTTTCCTTGACGTCTTGGTTTCAAAACTCCCAGATCGGTTCTCTACCTCCGTTTATAGAAAACCTTTCGCTGTCTCCCTTCCCCCTCATGCCCTTTCAAATCATCCTCCTCAACAAAAAGTGGCGTCCTTTTATACTTTTGTTTTTAGGGCGTTACGCATTTGTTCTGACTCTTCTGCTCTGAATAATGAAATTAATTATCTGAAATCTCTTGCCCTTGCTCGTGGTTATAATCCCTCTTTAATTGATAAAGCTTTGTATAAATTTAATAAGCCTAAACGTCCTTTTTCTGATTCAAATAATCCTCCTAATTTTAATTCTATAATAGTTCTGCCCTTTTATTATCTTCTGTGTTTCAAAATTGCTAAAATACTTTCTCGTTTTAACTTTAAAGTTATCTTCAAACCTATGAATAAAATTAAATTCTCTTCTCTAAAAGATCCTGTTCCTACTGAGAACCGGTGGGGTGTTTATTTCATTCCTTGCTCTTGCAATTTAGGTTATATTGGTCAAACAAAGAGAGCTTTAAAATTCAGATTAGGCGAGCATCAGAGATATATTGCAAATCAAGAAATCTCTAAATCTTCGATTGCTTCTCACTGTTGGTCTTCCAGTCATTGTTTCAATTTCTCCATGGCCAAAATTATTTCTTCCCCTGCCTCTCCCTCTCACTTGGATTTTCATGAAGCATATTTTATTTCTAAAAATTCTGCTAATCTTGTCAATGATCTCCCATCATCTCCTTTCCTATCTCCAGCGTGGAAATTAATTTTGTAATTCTTTTCCCTTTTCTCTTGTTTCTTTTCTTTTTATTTTGTAAAAAAAAAAAAAATAATAATAATAATAATTTGGATTTTTTTCTTGTTCTTTTATAGTTCTTTATTTATTATTTTTATTTATATTTTTAATTTACTTCTTTTATTTTTATTTTTCTTTTATTTCCATTTTTTCCATTTCATTTTCTCTTCTATCTTTTTTCAACATATTTCCCTTTTGCATTCCCTCTATCAGGTAGCGCCATCTGTCGCATTCTTCGCAACATTCTTTTTCTTCAGTTCATTTTTGAACTTGTTCGTTTTCGGACACGTGTATGCTTAGCTGATGACGAGCTGTTATGTTTTTAGCTCGAAACGCGTCCTGTGTTTTGTTTTAATTTTATGGTGATTTTTTACAAAGTTTTATTATTTTAACTACTTCATATCGCCAGTTTTCGGTGCTGTTTCGCCAATAACAAAGGCTGTTATGTATAGTGAAATGTTTTGCGTGGCATGCGGCTAATTAAGGCTAATTGTTATAAAAGATGTTTTTTTAAGTCTTTCCAAATTTCATCGCTAGTTTTCTCGCACTGTTGAATATTATGTTGTGTGAGAAGATTGCAGTATTAACTTCTTATCTAAAAAACGTAAGTTTTAGTGTGTTCTACCATCTCTCAAATTTTGTAACAGTTATAGTAAAACTCACTGAATTGTATAGGAATGTTTACAAACGGTGATACCTAATTCTTTCTTGACATAAGTTACTTAATTTAGGAAGACTATTTCATAAGGAGCATGTTTAAAACAATATTTTTAAATGGATTTTATTAAAAAAATATATTTTTCAAACATTGTTTTAATAGCTAAAATGTTTTGCCATGCAAGTATTGCTTTAATAGCTAATTTGTTAAATTCTTTTCAAGGGGTTTTATAAAAAATATTATGTCAATGGTTTATAGTTTAAAAATCAAATAAGTAATTTTAAATAATTTTATTTTTTCTGACATTTCAAGTGTTTAATTTTTTCAATTTTTATTTTGTGCAATCATTAGAATTCAATCGTTTGCATAAAAAAGAAAACCCTCTTGCATATTTGCATTAAAATTTTAAAAAGTATAAAAATTAAAAAAGTATATACATTGCTTGTTACAAAGTTGGATTTCTTGATTTCATGAATATATTTAGAAGTATTTTACAACGGTTTGGAGAATATATATGTATTTTAAGTAAACAATATTCAAATATTATATAGTTTAAAATTATAAATCTTTATGGAGAAAAAAAAAACTATTTTCAGCATTATTCTTTAAGGATTTCGGAGATTTTGTTAAGTAAATTGCATGAGTTTCACATGAACAGTTGCCAGCCAACAAACGACAATATTCAAGGAAAATATGATACAATGCGTTTTGTTTGATTTCCAACTTAATTTTTTTGGGAAGTTACATCTCTCGATTATACTAGTTAATATGAACATTAAAAATTTCATCATTTAATTTAAAAGGTGACAAATAATAATAATACAGACGTTATAAGTTTAAGTATAAATATTTGATTTAAATTTTGAAGTACATTCGTCTGCATTACCGCAGGCATTATCAGGGAATATTTTCATTAATTGCCTTTCCATTCATTCCAATACTTCATTTCGTTTGAAATGGGAGTATCTATAGTTGTTGGGGTAGATTTGAGTGCCAGTAGTGTCACTTTGGATAATACTTGTGTGAAAATATTTAACTGCCGCTCCATTCAGTTTTAATACATTTACTTTGTTCATTTGGTTTGAAATGGGTAACTGAAAAGATGTAGAAGTAGTAGTTGCTTCGGATTAAATCTATGTAGACGGAAATACCTGGATGTTTAAACTTCCAGGATATTTTACCATACATTTATAATATTGTGAATTAAGTTTTCAGGATTTATTTTCAAGATATTGAAAAGAAATTCGGAATATTGTACGATAACGCGTCGTTACATACTTGATTTCCTTTATACAGAATTATTATAGATTCTCTGACAAAGATACGTAGTAATTAGATATTGGGTATATCATTTTTGCTTTATCAAAATATGAATATGATTTTATTTATGAAAAATATGCATTGTCTAGTGATAAGAATAGTAGTTTTTTATATTCCGGTAACAGTTTGCGCTACACTGAATGTGCAAATAATCTTCAAATATCATTATGATTATTTCTGAGAAATTGTTCTTGAAGCATAAAGTTTATTTGAGACAACCAAGTACTTTTTTCCGTCTTTTAATTTTTCTTTAAATCATGCATAATAAACTTTTATCCAACTATAGATATGAATATTTAAAGTTGTCTTATATTTCAGCGATAATGTATGTTTGCTTGTATTTGCCAATCTACTATTTATAGAATATGTATCAGTAAATGGTAACCATTTGTGAATAGACAATATTACAAGCATATCTGTCATGTTAGTATATCATGAATTGTTAAAACCATTGATTGAGGAATGATTTGTAAAGTTTAGCAATGCAATCTTATTCCAAATATCTTCTACGGTAATTATATTAATATATTTTTAATGCCTTTAACATGTCTTTAACACCAGTCCAGATGAAATCTTAACTGAAATTTGGAATTTTAAACAAAATGGTACCAATGTGTGATGTAAATAACTGAATTATGTTAACGGTATGTGAACAAAATTGATACTGTAAATTACGTTAATTTTGTTTTTACACAGGGGAGTCCGGACAAGATAACTATGTTAAAAAATTTTGTTGCTTATTAATTGATTTTTAAGTATAATAAATTAATTTTACATGAACTGTTATAGTATTACTTTGTAGTATTAAATATATTACCATTCATAAAAAAAAATAAAGAATAATTTTATTTTTTCATAATATTAACAAATCGTATCTTGACCCAGTACTGGAGCAAGATGACTTTGGCCTTAGGTCAAGATGACAACACTGAAAAAGGTTGAAATATTTTATCTTTTGAATATGTTACATGGTTTAACAAATGATAACTGAGTTTTTACATCTTACGAAGTATCAAAATAAGCATAATGCATTGTAAGGTAAGGTTGAAGAGTTTAGATGTGCAGCTAACAATCGTCACAAATAAAAATGCCATTTTCATATTTGGAACATTCCTCATGGCACCACTCTTGGCATTTACAGCACTGGATCCATTCTTCTGGTCACAATATTCCTTTGTCACAAGCAGGGCGTCGGAAAACACCATCCTTAGATGTTGATGAAAATGGACTGTGTTGCTTGGATTTAATAGACTTAGGCCTACGGGAACTTAGTCTGAGTTTTTTTACTCCCTTTTGAGCTTCACAAGCTTCTTTTCTCTGTGTTTTAAACATTCCTGTTCTTCCTTCAGCTTTTCCGCTTGTACTAACATTTCTTTGATGGGTGTGCTTGTAATAATGCTTGAACACAGTGTTCTGCTTTTGCTTTTTTTCTCACATTGTGTTGCTTTAGGCGATGGTATGAAATCAAAAACGCTAACAGACTTCTTTGGTGCATCTGAATCACCATTTGACATCAGTCCTGGTTCTTCTGGACGGTTTATACGTTGATTTTCTACTACCAGGGTCTGAGGATGACGAGCTCGTCATCATGCCCCGGACTACCTGTTTAAAAATATTCGTTTTCATTGCCATGAAGGAAGGCGATTAATTAATATTTATTCATGGTAATAGGTAGTATTTAAACTAAATTAGTCATAAATATTAAAGAGAAACGATATATCTTACCTGTATCTGTATCAGAGCTTATTTACACATGCATAAAAGTTCTAACGTGGCAGCGTTAAACAATCAAAGCTTCACAACTAACACACAAATGGCGATTTCAGCGTCTTTTTACTATTGTTTAACGAACGGCCGATAGGAGAGCCAGTAGTATCCTGTTGATGCTGCCATCTATTAGAAAACGGAAAAATTAAGATATTCGACATCTTGCTCCGGTCTCCCCTATAACATGTTTGTAAACACTGTGATACCGTCTGTTACACGTCCGTTCATCTACCATCAGAGCATCCACCTGCTTTCAATCGAGAGAGGCGACAGGTTGTACCCAATCAACCTTCAATCTACTGAGCGTCTAGAGGCTGTCCTCCCGAAACTACTCGAGTGATCGTCTAGCGAGGTGCACTTGCTCTGGAAATTTAGTCTCCAGATCAGACGTGGGGAGTCATCAGTAAACTGCAGCCATTAGTGTCCCCGATTTAGTTTTCTTCCAAACCTGGAAGTGACTGACACGATGTCCTTTGCCAGGTTTTTGGTTATCATCCTGTGCCAAAGTCAGGATTATACACAACATGGAATTGTGAGTGTTTTGTATGTGTTATAGTACAAGATTCTTTAACTTCATGTTTGTTAATTTTTCTTAGAATTTTAAGACTTCCACCATAGAGTTCTGCTGAAATGTTATTGTGTACTGACTTCCTTATTTGCATACACTTATAAAGCATTCTTGCAAAGGTATTTGGGTATTTTGTAAAAATTTTCTGAAGATCTAGTCGCTAAATAATGTTTGTAAATACATCTATTCATCATAATGCCGTCCTATACTTGTATACTACTACCTCAATGTGTTGGTGAAATTCACATGTAATTGTTGGATTATGTGTTATAGTACATGATTCTTTAACTTCATGTTTGTTAATTTTTCTTAGAATTTTAAGACTTCCACCATAGAGTTCTGTTGA
Source organism: Maratus speciosus (assembly GCA_963932465.1). Lineage (NCBI taxonomy): Eukaryota > Metazoa > Arthropoda > Arachnida > Araneae > Salticidae > Maratus > Maratus speciosus. The sequence continues at coordinate 43,892,292 of OZ010789.1, forward strand.
AATGTTATTGTGTACTGTCTTCCTTATTTACAATACACTTATAAAGGATTCTTGCAAAGGTATTGTATTTTGTAAATAATTTCTGAAGATTTAGTCGCTAAATAATGTTTGTAAATACGTCTATTCATCATAATGCCGTCCTATACTTGTATACTACTACCTCAATGTGTTGGTGAAATTCATATGTAATTGTTGGATTATATGGCAATTCAGGCCTTCTCTATATAACAAAACCTCAAGTACCACTCAGTAAATTAAATCTGGATTCATAAAAAAACATTTCACCACTGTTTTGCGGTCTATACTACGTGCTCTTTCAATAATTGATAACATTCACGCCTGTGACGAGAGGGAAGAGGAACACATATTGTTGAGCGTTTTGCATAAAGACCAGAGTGTTGAAGTAGTCGCATTTACAGTTAGTCGCGATACTAACAACCCACCAGCGAAATTTATATCTGCTGCTATCGCTCATGCTGGTGTTGTTCTGTTGTTTTGAGTCGTTAATGCCACAAATCTGTCCTTTGATGATATTGTTAGACGCGGAATACCTCATAAATCATTTCTACTATCAGTTCCCGTTGAAATGTAGTGCTTCCACAGTCTCAAAACCGTAGTTTGGTTCATACAATTAGATTCGGCGTAATTGGTCTGACACCGACCATGCTGCATCTTTTTGATAAGACGACTAAGCGAAATTCGTTCATTTGGTACGTAATTAACTTATCATTAACAAAATTTATCGAAATCACCACTAGAAACAACAACAAATTAAAGGAGTTATCCATTCTCACAATCCACCTACTCTGCAAATTGAAAATTTTGTAGTCCGATACTCTTAAACATCTGATTTGATTAGTTTCTTTTCTAAAAATCGTAATTAACCATGCTAAGCTTGCATATAGTTTTCTTATTATGATTATGATTTTTCAACGTTTTCCAAGAAAAAACGTTTGAGAAAACAATGAGTTATAGAAATATGCAAAACTTTTGGACATTAAATGCAAATACTGTTTTTAGTCGAAACATATGTGTTCAACTAATATTTATCAACACACAAAAAGTGATATGATGTACTTCTAATTAAAGTGCTTTAAATAATTTGCATTTTTACTATTATTGAGTAATAATATTATTCCAAAAAACTTTGAAGGGTTCTTTTGAATAAGTAGATGTTCGCAATAAAATAGCAGTTATTATGTAAAAAATGTAAAATATTTTAAAAAATCATATTTAATTGAGTTGAAATTGCAATGCTTTCAAATATGTTATTTTTTTAAAGAATGGAATAATAGACTATAACATTTTAGTAAACCTTATTACATTTTAAAACTGTTATTTAAACACATCAGACTATACAGTGCAATATAATAATTTCGACTATTTAATTACGTAAATTAGATTTATGTTTAGCAGTGGAAATGATTTATTTTAGAGGTAAACATGTAACACAGTGCTCATATCAGTGTAATATTCTCAACAGTAAGTTATTGCTAATATTACGGTAATCATATCCGAATGCTTATTATATGATAATTTGTTAGATTGCTTTGTACCATTCTTTGCATAGCTTTGGATAATGAATGTTATTAAAATTAACAGGAAAGATAAACTAATTATCCGATGTAAATATCTGATTTAGATACTGCTACCATGAATTATGGCTTTCGAAATTATTATTATAAATAATTTAGAGCCATTATTAATTTATATAAATAATATAAAATATAAAAATTTTGGATTTATTTCTCATAAAAGTGCACAATTTAATTTTATTTAAAAGTGTATAAATAGAATAAATTATTATTTATTTTAAAATGCATTATTACTTTACACGAAAAATTGTGAAAAAAAAAATATATATATATTATTTATTCTATGATGTAGTGTCCATATATTTCTTAAAAATAAAATAAAAATAAAGTACTCATTTGTAAATTAACTTTTTTATTTTCTAAACCGTTGAGGTATTTAACAAATTATTCGTCAGAATGTTTGCTTATTTAAAAAAAAGCAATTTTAATCACGACTTTTAAAGTCAGAGCACCACTCTTGTTTCATTAATATGTGATTATTATTGAATAATGATTTGAGTTCTAAATAATTTTATAGCGATAATTAATAATGTTTAGTTTATGATTATGAGACTTTAGAGTCTATTATTTAGTCTATGTTTATGAAACTGACTACGTGCTGTATGACTTAGTATTTAGTTTATACCTATAGCACTGTAATCATTTCGGTTTTTTTCATATTCAACAAAAACAGTAAAAAATTAGGAAAAATATATCTTACAAATTACTTTTAAATACTATCAAATTTGAAAAAATATATATATATACAGATGATTTTAAATAATATTGATAAATCTAATTACAATTCAATTAATAATAAAGTTTATTTTTTATTAAAAAGGGAATAAGTTGAATAAAAAAAAATGGTAGCTGCAAATAAAAAACTAATATATCTTGTCATGAGATTTTTCCCCTAATTATGTCGCTATTATTCTTTGTGTACTAATCTTTTAGCCAAAGTTATTAGAGAAGAATGGTTATAAAAATATTGTTTTCTTTCGTGTCACAGTTTTTTTTAACTATCTTTGATATATACAGCAAGAAAAGGCAAGAAAATGCTAAAAATATATGACATGTTGCAAAAATTAATAATGTTTCAGTTGTAGTAATTTTCTTGATTTTTATTTTTAACCTACTTCGAAAAAAGGAGGAGGATATCAATTCGACACGTATGTATGATTTTTATGTATGTTCACCGATTGCTCCGGAGCTTTTTATCCGATTTATGTCATTTTTGTTTTAATTGAAAGAGGATACTGTCGAATCGGTACTACTTCCGTTTCATTGAAATTGGTTCAGTAATTTTTTAGTAATTCAACAAAAACTAATAAAATGAAGAATTTCTCGCAAATTATCTTTCATTGTTGTAACCAGATTCTCAATCATAAGCATAAAACTATGTATTCAATGATGTATCAATTATGTATTCAATTATGTATCAAACTATGTATTCAAAAACTATGTATATACGTTAGCGTCAAGTTGACACCAGACTTTGCGCTTTTTGATGAAATATCGGCTAATTTGTCGATCAAAATAAGTCGCAAAAAATGAAACTAACTTGGCTGCAACTAACTAATTTGGCGATGTTCCCATTCAAATTCAGTAATGGATCTTCTCCAATCTGTTTCTTCGCATTTTCTAATAGGCAGTCATATTTACAATTCTCAATTGCCAATCGCGTTCAAAATAATAATTTAATGTACAGTAATTAAATATACAATATTTAAAATGCTAAATAATACAGAAGCAAACTAAATTAATACAAATCAGTAATTTAGTAGGCAGTAGTTTAGTTTAATTAAACACAAAACTTCAGATTGGCGGCACATAATATATATATATATATATATATATATTATATTATATTAAACAGTTATATGTATGAATGATTTTTGATTGCCTTAAATATTTCCACTAGATAACTTTAATGACAACTTTCCTGTATAATTTCCTCTGGAGAGAAAATGAAATTTTCACGCATATTTTCTGACAATCTATTAACTGTCTCATACACAAGTAAGTTTTTCAATATTTATAAATTTATTTATTGTAAACAACCATTTGTCTACTTTTATATGCAAACAGAAGTTAAGCCAGGATTCCTATACTGGAAAGGTATAATATTAACAACATAGAAAGAAAAAAATAGGTTCAAAACAACAAGATATAAATGTTAAGTAACAGGTATAAATATTCATAATTAAGAAATAGTCACTGCCGATAAGAAAATGAACTAGGCACTCATCAGGTTTATTGCCACTATGCGGCGATGAGGCGGTTACCCACGTCGATGACAGGTACCAAACCCGTTCATCTAGAGCAACCTGGAAGATAGGGGCCTGGTCATCGGTGGGTCGACGGTCTCTATTTTATAGAGCATTTTTATTAAGCAGAAGAATTTTTTAATTCCAATTTTCGATATTTTTTCATGCGAGCAGAATCTCTTGTCGTTCTACCCATGTCCAAATACACAAAATAAAATATTTAATTAAAACTGAAAGCTATTTAATCTGAAGAAGAATTAATGTAATATACACGTAGTTTATAAAGTCCCGGACCCATTTTGATGTTCAATAACAAATAAAACAATAAAGATAGATTAAAATTAATAACATAAATGGTTAGATAGACTAAAAAAGTTTCATGACCCTTGTCAATGAACTTCCACGTGTGCCCCCTTCGTCGCACGGAGAATATAAAGTCGATAGTCAATTTCACGCCAAGTAGCGGCAAGCATGTCGACATCCACAGAGACTATTGCGGTTATAATTATGGCTTTTAAGCCATCAATGTTCGACACAATGTTGGAAAACTTCGTATTTCCACAACTAGAAGAGCTTCAGCCACATGTCATTTTGCAACAAGATGGTGCACCATCTCATTGGGGTACCATCGTTCGTACTTCTTTGAATGACCACTTTCCAGGAAGATAGATTGGGCGAGGAGGTCGAATTCCTTGGCCACCCAGATCACCTGATATAACGCCGCTGGACTTTTTCCTTTGGGGATTTGTAAAGGACAATGCTTACAGGAGGAGAGTGTCGAACACGGATGACTTAAAAGACAGAATTACAACCGCAATAGCCTCTGTGGATGCCGACATGTTTGCCGCTACCTGGCGTGAAATTGACTATCGACTTGGTATTCTCCGTACGACGAAGGGGGCACACGTGGAGGTTCATTGACAATGGTCATGAAACTTTTAGAGTCTATCTAACCATTTATGTTATTAATTTTAATCTATCTTTATTATTTTATGAGTTATTAAACATCAAAATGGGTCCGGGACTTTATAATCACCCTGTATATAAACAATTTTCACATAAAACTATGTTATGAATGTACACACAAACCTGGACAGAAATATTTGCTTATCAAAATAACATCTTTAAAAGTTTCTTTAAAAGTTTGTAAACAATCATGCAGAAACCGTAACTCTAAAAAACTAATAAGTAAAAAATAAACTTTTTTACAAAAAATAAAACCGACATCAAAAACTAATTCAAAGCGAAATTATTTTTTTTTTTTACATAAACTTTAATTAGAAATGATATTAAAAGAATTGTATTTACCATGTGTATTATTATATTTATGTACATTAATTTGATTTTTTGGAGTCGGTGCCTGCAATGCCAAGTTCAAAATTAAAATTATTTATCCAATACAAATCGTAACAAGATTCAGGAAAAACATTACGGAAAAAATTCCATTCTCAATCAACTCTGACAGCATCTTGCAAGTGAAAATCTGTGTTTGGGAACATTTTTTTTTACATAATAATCTGTATAACGCACTAGTTTTATAACAACCCTTAATTTAGCACACATTATTATAGCTAATCTCACTTGAAAATACACGTTTATGAAATCAGTTGAATGTTTAAAAAATGGTAAGGTTGAAATTTTTATCTCAATAATAAGTCGTAAAAAAATCCTCATAGATTTCTGAATGTGTGTCTGTTAGATAAATATACTTAACTTCATTTGGCTGGTACCGACTTCAAAAAGTCAAATTACATGTACATAAATATAATAATACGCATGGTAAATACAATGCTCTTAATTGAATTTCTTATTAACTATTATTTAAAAAAAATATTTCTATCTTTGCATTACTTTTTGAAGTCGGATTTATTTTTGGTAAAAACATTTATTATAAGTATTTTGAAACGTAGAAGATAGAACAACTTCTTTTATAACAGCACAGCTTTCTAAGAGCACAGCTAATGCAATAGATTGAATAAAATATTTGATATAGATATGGAAATTTTCTTTTAATAGTATTTATTAATATTTTTATGTTATTCTTTTTGTACTATTTATAATTAGTTTTAAATTTAAATTAAAGTTTTAGAATATATACATACATTTTCATACATAATTTAAACTCATTTATAAATTTTAAATTCATTTTGAATAAAATAATCGATATCCTAGTTAGAAAAAATAAAAAAAAAATATTGTAAAAGTTTTCGGTACAAAACGGTGTTTTAAAAGGTAACGAAAAAAAACAGATTTCGAGAAACAGCCATGGAAATAAAAAAAAATTATAACCTACTTTAAATTAACAAATTTTAGAAAACAACTTACTGTATCGTCAGAAACTTTACCAATTTTCACGATATTTAACTAAAGGTTTACATAAGATTCCATAAACTGCTGACTAAGAAATTATGGTAAAAAAATTTGGCATAATACACGCATGCACAGTTAAAAATTATTTCATACAAATGACCATATTAAGAGGGTTTGTATCTTTTAAACTCTCTGAATATCAACAAAAACTTTCAAAGTTTTAATTGGTGTATCTTAAAAGTCTTTTATGTACAAGCATGGAATTTTTATTATTGATTAAACAGATTTTGCTTTTTAATATACTAGTATTAAAAACTGAACAGTCTTTCAGAGAATTTATGTATTGTTAAAACTAAAACAGCGCTTTTTTCACTTCGTAAGTCATTGCGCACATGATATCTTCAGAACGTATGTATGGATTGTCATAAAATTTGATATAATTAAGAAAAACCCATGTATTTTAAAAATGATCTACTCTTATGGCCAAAATTATTTTATTAACCACCTAAAAAAGTAATTTTATGAAAAAAAATGAATAAAAGTAGTCATAACTAAAAATCTTAACATTGTAAATACTTAAAAGTAGGTCAATTTAAACGCACATATGTGCTTATCAGCTATTTCAAATTTTATAGCAATCCATACATATGTTCTCAAGATATCGCGCACACATTGACTTACAGAGTAGTAAATAGATCTATTTTAAATTTAGTAATCCACAGATTCTGTAAAATCTTAGTCAGTTTCTGATGGTAATAAATTAAGTAATCTAATATGTTTAATCAACAGTGAAAATTTCATGTTTACACATAAAAAGGTTTTGAAGATACTCGAATTCAAACTTTGAAAGTTTTTGCTGATTTTCTTTATGTTTGAAATGTACAAGACCCCTTAAATCAAATATTCAATATATTACTGTCTCGGCATGTCGCTTAAATTTATCTTCTGAATGTCAAATTGTGAAGAAACTTGAAGTCCGAAAAATATTTTATAATGTTCCATTGTTCCAAGAAAAAATACATAAATTATACAGAATCAGGGATTTTTGGATTGATGTAACGGAAAACAGCGGCAAAAGTTGGTGTTACTACTTATAAGTTGTAAGTGGTGTTACCACATATGTGGTAAGTGGTGTTACCCCCACTGTGTGTAAGTGGCGTTACCACTATGTGTAAGTGGTGTGTAAGTGGCAAGTGGTGTTACCACATAAAAGTGTATGCTATTTTAAAATGTAGACGAAACATATTTCGAAACTTGCATTTCTATTCGGCATGTACACCCAAGTACCTGTCGAATGGTAAATCTGACATCGCTGAGCAATAACTTTATTGAGTATATGCAAAAGTTAGTTCAGTTTTTCTAATTGATGGTGTAAGTGTCTTATATGTATTGTGTTAATCTGGTAATAAATGCTTTTGAAAATTCTTTTTATAACCTTCAAAATATAGTATATGACATTTGGTTAAATTGTAAGAAACGTAGTTTTTATACGATTTAAAATTGACAGTTTTGTGCGAAAAATCGTCATTTGCTATTACTCTTATAAATTAACCCATTTATGCCTGAGTTTGTGTTTTCTCAAATTTGTTGGTTAAATCACTTTAAAATGTTGCTAAATGATCTAGAAAAATACTAAAAAATATTTGTATTAAAATACTTTTTTGTATTCATTTGATAAAAAGTAAACGTACTAAAAATGGGGATATGCATAATATTTGTAATAATATAATATGCACAATTATATGCATTGTTTAAATTTATTTAATATAAGCCTTTAAATTGCATATTATATACTATAACTAGTATTTTCATAAATTACTGAAAAGTGTATTGATTTCTTTACAGAGACTAATAACATTTTAAATAATATTAATAATAAATTAAGAATCATCGTATTTGAGGGTTAAAAACAATATGTTTCATAATCATCATGAAAAGTACTTTACATAAATAACTGTCCTATAAATGGCTAATAAAAATATGTACCCATTTGTGAACAGCGCCCAATATTTTGTACGTTACAAAAATAATTAAAAAATAGGTTTGAACATAGAATTTCACAATTAAAAAAATTTTCAAAGAAGTCTACAAACAAAGATTACGACTTATTTATTTGGTTCCTTGGTAGGAAAAACACAAATAAACTTACTTTTTACATTATGAAATCTTGAAAAGTGAAAAATCTATAAACTCCGAAAAAAGCCTTTATTTTAAACAAATAAATATCCATCTTAAGCTGTTATCTATCGATAACAGATAAAGACATTTATAGATAATCATTTCATACAATTTTCATATTGTAAAAAAGAAGAAAATTATACAAATTTATTAAAATTCGAAGAGTCTCAAAAATTGGACGCTAGGCATAAATGGGTTAAAGAAAAGCGCTGCTGAAAGTGATGATTTACTAGTAGAAGCTTAGGGTGTACATGCTTTTTCTGACAAGAATCTGTATAAGGTGGGACAGGCAATTTAAAGAAGTTTTATTCAATGTTGAAGACGCAGAACATGAAGTTAAAAATTGCAAACGTTATTGGATGAAGACAACAACAAACGCAACAAGAATTGACGGAAGCATCGAATGTTGATCCATCTATTGTCAGTAGACGTCTATATGTAATAAATACGTAATAACATAAATAAACATGTAATTAAAAAAAAAACTTATTTTTACATATACCCAGTGTGATAAATTGGTAATGGGTGTTCTCTGTTTATTTTGAAGACTGTACACATTAATTCATAGATTTAAATTTTATAAAATACTTTATAATATGCATACATGTAGCGAAGAAAATAAAAAATTAAAATGAGAATAAGAAATAATTATCTTCGATGGCCATAACATGCGTTTAACTTTATCATTATTTAAATAGTGTAACAAGCATTTTGCATAGTAATTCCTTAAGTGCATTTTTTTTATAAATAAATAATTATAAATAAAAATATAGTGTGAAAAAGGGAAAAAAATAACTTTAAAACTGCTTCATAATAAGAATGTAAATTACTTTTACAAACTATTTAATTTACCAGAAAAATATTTAAATCTATTTGTAGCTTACAGCAGTTAATATTATTTCTACAGCATCAAAAGAAACTTTGAATGACATATTTAGATTATGACAATACAAATATTCATTAAGATTCCTTTATTAATCTCCTGGCTTTTGTTCGATTCTATAAAACAATTTTCGCCCAAATGAAGTAATCCTTTGTCAGAGAATATTTCTTAATTAAGAACTTCTTCATGATAAATAATTCCTTTGTAAAGATTTTTCATAAGACTCAGATAATATGAACAATAGACATCAACATTTTGTACGCGATGGAAAAAATCTTTTGGAATATGAGTGTTTTGTGATAATTTTTCAAACATTTCTAAGAAAAGATATTGGTGACTTATAATATCTATATTTTATAGTACTATCAGAGTTCAATTTTAATCTCAGTCGTACATAATTGAATTTAGGTTGTCCTTTAAAGTTTAAATGAAATTAATATTTTATACACAGTAGAATGTGAGTTATCAATGAGTGACGAAATGATTGATATATTCTATATCTTATTACGTAAATGCAAGAAATTACGGAAATTACATAACTAATTTTTGTAAGGAGATTCTGAAATGATTTTTCTGGTAAAATAGAAATATGTGTTCATTCCAAAACTGAAAAGTCCTTCCGGCCAGTGCCGGGAGGAAGAGGTAGCTTTCATATTCCTTATTTTAAAAAAGCCAACTTATATCATTCAAACAAACGAAGCTCAATTTAGTGGAAACCGAATATAGGAGATTCAATAGTAATTTTTATCAATATAATGAATGAGAATTTCGCGAAAATAGTCAGCTTTATATAAGCTGTTTTTCTTTAAAGTAACTTATATTTGGCTGCCAAATTCGGCGATTTCTTAAAGTGCCTGCCATTTTAAGACTACATGGTGGATGAGGCTAACCAGTGAACTTGGTCGAGACCTTAGTAATTGCTGTGCACATGCTCACTCACATCGGAATCGGTTGATATATAAGAGTGCTGTCGCATGTAAAAAATCAGATTTTTCAAAATGTCACCCACAATAGAAATTGAAACTGCTATATCTGAGCCATTTTTTAAGGTAAAGACAAACAAAAAATGCTCCTGAATCCTTATATCAAGGTCAAATACTTAAGAAAGAAACCTTTTTCAATTTCTAATTTTTTTGCACCTCACTTTAAATATATATATATATATATTTTAATTTAATGGCCGCCATTTTGAAACAAGATGGCTGATGAATCTGGCCAACGAACATGCCCGAAGTATTGATGTATACTATCCACATGCCTTCTTACATCGAAATAGGCGAATACGTGTGTTATCGCGTGACAAATACAAGATCGTTTCAAAATGTTAGCCATGCTAGAAATTCAAAGTGCTATAATTCAACCATTTTTTTAATAAATAAAAAAAAGAACAAATTTTCATAAACAAAAACTGCTCCGGAATCTTTGTATCAAGGCCAAACACATAAAAAAAAATCTTTTTCATTTTCCAATTTTTTAATACCTCATTTTAAATTTTAAATTAAATTATTTTTTAAATGGCAACCCTTTTGAAACAAGATGGCGAATGAAGCTGGCCAACGAACTCGGTCGAGACATTGGTATGTACTACGTACAGACCAAGTTACATCCAAATCGGTTCATAAATACGCCTGTTATCGCGTGACAAAAATCAGGTCGTTTTAAAATGTCAGCTACAATAGAAATTCAAAATGCTATTACTCAGCCATTTTTTTAGGTATAGACGAAAAAAAACTGTTCCGGAATCTTTGTATTAAGGTCAAACACATACGAAAAAAATCTTTTTCATTTTCCAATTTTTGGTATCTAATTTTATTTTTTTAATTTTTTAATTTTTTTAAATGGCCGCCATTTTGAAACAAGATCACGGATGAAGCTGGCCAACGAACTCGGTCGAGATATTTGTATATACTATGTACACACCAAGGTACATCCAAATCAGTTCATAAATACGCCTGTTATTACGTGACAAAAATCAGGACGTTTCAAAATGTCAGCCACGCTAGAAATTCAAAATGCTATAACTCAGACATTTCTTAAGATATAGACGAAACAAAAACTGCTCCCGAATCTTTTTATCAAGGTCAAACACATAAGAAGAAAATACTTTTTCAATTTTCAATTTTTTGGTACCACATTTCAAATTTAAATTTTTCTTAAAAATTTAAATGGCCGCCATTTTTAAACAAGATGGCGGATGAAGCTGGCCAACGAACCCGGTCGAGACATTGCTATGTACTATGTATAAACGAAGTTACATCCAAATCGGTTTATAAATACGACTTTTATCGCGTGACAAAATTCAGGACGTTTCAAAATGTCAACCACGCTAGAAATTCAAAATGCTGCAACTCAGCCATTTTTTAAGATATAGACGAAACAAAAACTGCTCCGGAATCTTTGTATGAAGGTCAAATACGTAAGAAAAAAATATTTTTCCATTTTCAATTTTTTGGTACCAAATTTCAAATTTTTAAATTTAAAAAAAAATTTAAATGGCCGCCATTTTGAAACAAAATATCGGATGAAGCTGGCCAACGACCTCGGTCGAGACATTGGTATGTACTATGCACACACCGAATTACATCGAAATCGGTTCATAATTACGAGAGTTACAGTGTGACATATGTCAGATATATATATATATATATATATATATATCAATTTTGAACGCAGAGTGGTTTCTGGGTCTCGGGGTCATGATCGATGAAAATATACCAAATTTTTTTTAAATCGCTTTCCTCCGAACGACTGCAATAGGTAGCTTTTTGTAATGAAAGCTACCTAAAAGAGTTTTAGACGTCGTAATGAGGCTTTTTTTGATTTTACAAATTTTATGCATTTAAATATTTCGTATTACTTTCATCCATTTATTGCGTTAGTTGCGTTTGCGATTATGTCAAAATATAAAATATGCAAATATATTGTGCTTACGCAATGCGTTCGCGTACCTCTAGGAGAGACTAGCAATATTTGGACCACGGCTTTAAATGGACCGCTGTAATTCTGATGTTAATTACAGAAAGTGGCGCCATCTACCGCTGAAATAATACTCATCAGAATGACGTGATTTACGATTAGAAAAAAAGCAGCTGCCTTCCACGTGCAGTTTTCAGACAATTTAAAAAACCCGAAAATTAGCTGTTTTGATATATATGTTTTTTTTTTCCTTCTAAACGTAAGAGAATAATTTAAAACTAAAGTAAGGTGTTATGTTTACATATATATTAAAATGTTTATTGTGCAGGCGGATTTGATTGATTTCGAATTTGTTCTTAGTCTTTTGATTATCGGTTTAAAAAAATGGAGCAGTTGCCTTAATTGGACCAGTTTGAGTTGCCTAAATTGGACAAGACATACAATCATCATTTCGCAGTTCCTTCATCACTTATTACTGACGAGGAAATATGGACAGTAGATAGATACGTTAATTCTCCTGCTAGTAAGATTTCTGAAGAATTAAATATCTATCTATATTATAAAGGACAAACATATCTGTGCGTAACGCATTCGTCATTTTGCGAATGGCAATACTTTAAAATTTGAAATAAAATTTGGCTTTACAATTTTCTCTACAGCAAATTTTAAACTTCTAAACATCGCACATTTTAAATTTTTACACCGTTGTATAAGGAAAAAAATGCTCTTTTAAATTCAATTTGTTTGAAAGCTGTATCTCAATTTATTTTTGAGATATTAATTTTTTTATACTTTTCAGTATCAATTTTGTAATTGTGGCAACTGAAGTACTCCATTTCTACTAAAAGTAAGGGGAATTTATTTTTATTGATTATATCCTTATTGATGCCATTTTCACATTACAAATAAAAGTAACTTTTTTCTCATTTTTGAATTGAAAATGACGTCAGCCATTAAAAAAAAAGACGCATTCTTCTTCATAAATCAAAAAATTGAAAAAGATATTTCAATATTTTTACATTACGCTGATACTGAGTTTGAGACGCTAGGCAAAATGATTCATATTTAAATGATTCATATTTAAAAACGATGTCATATTTAGAACAAAAAGATGATTTTATTTGATAAAATTAAATATTTGACCAATACTAAATGGCCATTACTATGGCAACTAAAGGCAAATTTCTGAATGGTAAATTTTCGCGATACTGAGAATAGAAATTAAAGTTTGTTCAAATGTTTACACGAAAAGCTGTATCGGACAAACATGACTTTAAGTATCAAAATACATTCATTAATAATGTATTGCGCGTTAAAATACTTTTAAATTGTGAATTTCAGTGGTGCATATGTAAATGTTGAGGATGTGAAAATAACATACAGTTTAGATTTTATGGGGGAAAATTTTATGATGTTACAAAGCGAAAATCTTTTTTCTGATTTTTCATCCCGTAAAAACAAACATAGGAGCCTCAATCGATAACTTCAACATAATCACTCATCTTGATTACGTATTCTAATACACTTTAGTTTTTCAATAATTTAAGCAGTTGAAGTTTGTGGAAATAATATTTTGGTAATTTTAGGTTAAAAACATTATTTATTTTAAGAGTTAGACAAACAATGAAAGATGATTTTTTTATTCTAATTATTTTTGTAGGTTTATTATAAATTCGATCTGACAGTTCCATTCTAAACATTTTAATTCGTCGAATTTCGACCGGTTCCAACTCGTATATATAAAAGAAAGTCTGGATTTTGTATTAATCAACGCGCAGCCCAAACTACTGAACCTAAAATCTTGAAATCTGGGGTAAAAATATTTCTTATGATATTGAGTGCAGCTAAGAAAGGATTTTCTAAAATTCCACCCCTAAGGGGATTAAAAAATAGAACGAACTTTAAAAAATTCCTTAAAAATCTTATTTTATAGTTATTTTTCAACTGATAACATATTTTAGTGTATTTTTGTATGCTGAATCGAATGGTACTAACCAAATTATTTTAAGTCTAATAGTTCATGAGATATTTCATGTTTTTCTAATTTGGCAATTTTTTTTCTATCTTTGGCGGTAAATCCTGAAATTTTCAAGTGATAATTTCTAAAAACTCATTCACTTCATTTTGTTACTATAGCAAGAGAAGATATTCAAATTGAATAATTTTTTAATCAATTCTTTTGCTTAAAAATTTAAAACAACTATGTCAGTTAGGAAAAAAATTATAAACGCCTCAAAATCTAAAACTAAATAATAATAATAATAAAAAAACTGTTGTACTTTTTCGTTCTATCAACACTATGCCAAAATGTATGGTATTGCGCCATTTATTTCTACCCTTATCGTGCAAACGATTTTTATTGAAAACCATATCAAAGATTAACATTTGCTATTCATTGAACGTGAATATTTTTTATGAGTATTATTACATCGTAATCTCGTAAAACTTTTTAATTTGTTATTTTTTGAACAGAAAATATTTATTTTAAAATTATAACTTACATTTATTACTGACACTGACATGGATTTTACGATTTGGCACTTACTTGATGACAAGGAAGGTGTAATAAAATCATTTTTAGAACTTAGGAATTATACCTATAAATATGTTTTGTTAAAAAACGTTGAACGTCTTCATTCAAAAAATTAAATGTTTACTGCAATGACAGGCATGTTTATTACGTACGCCACGCTACAATGATAACCTGAAAGACATTTACAATTCAAGACCTGCAGATTAAATTAACTCTATTTTATTGTTTTATTGTAAAATATTTATTTTTTCTTTTAAGTAGTGATTTGTATTGATTTAAAAAAAAATAGTTGGTGAAAGTCTGTAATTTTCAAATGTTATATATTTTAAATACTCATTTTTGTATGAACAATATTATTTTTTTTCAATTGTTTCATTTTATTTTGCGCTAATTATTATGCTTGGCGACAACGGTGTTGGTGTAACGGAAAAATACCGAAATAGCTACTGATTTTATTTAAAATACAAACAAAAAGGCTTTAATAAGAAATAAATATTATAAAACGGAAATATTTAATTTAAGTATGAAAGCAATGTTTGTACTGTTTAAAAAAGTGTTCATATTCAAAGGTTTAAATAGAAAAATATTTTGCAATTTGCCATTTGCTCCTATGGATAAAAAGAAAAAATGGATACTTTTATGTTAGCCGTGCATAAATCTCACCAATAGCATTTTATAAAACGCAAATACCAATACTTACTATTTTACTCATCATCATCTACTGTATTTACAAAACGCAAATTCTTATTTCATTCTGATTGACCATAACTCAGGTTATTTAGTAGAACGTACATTCTTAGTTGAGTAATTTGTTTTAGAAGTGTTTTAATGTAAAAAAAATAGTTCTAATTTGAATTAGTGATAAGTACGGGACTTTTAAAATTGGGTGAACCTGATTATGAAAGATTACCTTAATGCATTTTAATGCAAAGTTCTACTAAATGGA
The DNA here is from genome assembly GCA_963932465.1 of Maratus speciosus. Lineage (NCBI taxonomy): Eukaryota > Metazoa > Arthropoda > Arachnida > Araneae > Salticidae > Maratus > Maratus speciosus. The sequence goes on from OZ010789.1 coordinate 43,907,899, forward strand.
TTCTGATGCTATGCGGAAAGATCTCTGTGGTGTAGTAGATTACTATCAGAGGATGTACGCTATATGCAATGTGTATATACTAGAGAATATATATTCTATAAAAGTGTGCGGGTTTCTTAAAAAATCCAGTGGGTATATAAAGTAGACATACCCTACATCCCCGAGAGTTCTATAATCTGGTTAACGCGATCATGGAAGATATATTTAAATTTAACTATCTATAATATGTATGAAATATAAAGAGAAATTTCGTTTGGGCCGCTTACAACCTGAGTTCTGCTGAATAGATTTTTGATGGGACTTACATTGTTAGATAATTTTTCAGAAAAAAATATTAGTACATCATATCGTTCTGCGTTGCTTATTTAAATAATTATGGGTGAAAATTCAAAATCAGAAGAACACGATTATGAAAGATTGGCTTTTTTAAAGGTTCTGCTGGGTGGTTTCTGGTAAGACAAACTGTTAATTAGATAATTTTTAGGGGACGTTTTGGTACATTTGCCAGTTTAAAAGATTCTCTGCTAAGTGGATTTTGGTGGAACCTGCCCAGTTAGTTAATTTTTCAGGAAATATTTTAGTATAAAACACATATCGTTCTAGGTTGCTTGGTTATAGGATTTTGGATGAAAGTTCTAGAATGAGGTGAGCCCAATTGTGAAAGATTAGCCTTTTTCATAGGTTCTATTAGACGGATTCTGATGAGAATTGCACTGATAAATTTCCAGAGGAAGGATATAAGTATACTACATATTGTTCTATCGTACTTTACCAAATCCTACAGTAAAAGATCAAATAAAGAAGTTGGTCCTTAGCAGCTCAAATTTTGTCTGTCTCAATAGAAAATACAATAGTATAACGACGTCCATATCGTTTGTAGCAATTCGGATGGGTATGCCAGGTCCATATTGCTTTCAAACGAATGACAAAATTCACAGATATATTTCGTTTGATTCATGTTTTGTTTAGAAAAACAGACCAGCGAAGCGGGCGAAGGCTGCTAGTATATATATATATATATATGAAAACGACGCAGACAAAGTGTCTGGAAGGTAAACATCACTGACAGAAAAAGTTGCTAAATATATAGGAAACGAAAAGGAAATAACAAGCTGTGAAAAGACTGGACCGCAAGAAGGCTGCATCTAAAAAAACACTTAATAAACCCAAAGAATCGTTAGAAATGTTATCTCCCTTTCCAAAATCAGTTAAGTCAAAGTACATAGGTAGCCAAAATACAGCTGTGTTAACATCTTCTGCCATATCAAGAAAACCTTGAAATGAAAATGAAAAAAAAAACGACAAAAAGGAAGCTCTTAAAGCACAAAAGCAATTGGAACATCAATTTAAAAAATAGGCGTAATTCAGTTTGAAAGAAAATAATGAAAGGGATGAAGTACAGACATAAGATAAAGAAAACTTCTATTTCCAAAAAATGCTTTCTATTTCCAAAAAACTTCTATTTCCAAAAATGATTCAGTATGTAAAATGAAAAATCAAGACGGTGATAATTGGTTTTACCTAATTCGAAGGAATGATTCAGTATTCAGATTGCAAAATATGGTTCCATGTTGTGTGCGCTGGAATACAAATTGAAGAAAATAGATTCTTGTGTAGCCCTTGCATATATTCTTACATGCTATTCAAGAAACTGGCAATTAGTTCCATAATTTCTATTCTTAATTACTTATATCTTTGATTTACATTTTGAATACATTTTAATTGAAAACAATTACTTTTACTTTCAGACATTTATTCTCATTATATTTCGTTGCTGTACATTTGTTTGATTGTTTCATTAATCACAAACTTTTCTGTTAATAAAATTAGTTATATCCTACTCATTAAAATATCCTAATGTTGTTTGGTGCAATTTAGGAGACTGGGGGCTCAACTTAGGCGACCAGTCGCTGAATTTTACCACTTTGGACATTTTTTTTTAAATTAAAATAAAACTTAAGATTTTCAAAAAGAAATTGTTCTAAAGTTTTATTTAGTTAGTAGATGAAAAGATCGACCACGTGTTGGGATACTTTGCAGATATTCCAAAAATTAAGTGAGTTACACCTGAAAATACGTGAGGTGGTAAAAATTTGGCTACTCTCCCCTACATTTCAATATTTCGTATTACTTTCATTCGTTTATTGTGTTAGTCGCGTTTGTTGCGTTCGAGATTATGTCAAAATATACAATATGCAAATATATTATGCTTACGCAATGCGTTCGCGTATCTGTATTATATTAATTTTCCTCTTATATATATAGCTTGCATACAAAATTATTTATCTCATATACAAGCATGCTTATTATATTATTCACTTTAGAGATACTGCTTAATTTGTATTTCGTTTGTAAAGTGTAATTTGTATTTTTCTATCGCGTGTCTTTTACATTCAAATCACTTTTAATTTATCTTGGTTAGTGCGGCTTACATGTTACTATTATCATAGTATTTTTTCTCATATAAATAAGAAAACAGATTATTTTTTTGATAATTAAAACATAAGTAAAATTTTTCATGAATGTTTCATAACTAATGTATTTTTAAATTCCATAAACTACTTCCCTGGGAATTAAAAGCAGTTATCGTAATTAATGTGTACTTAGCAGAAAGAAGAAAATCTCACATTTACGAAAAGTAATTAAATTCCTTTATTTAAAAGAAGAAGTTCGAAAGGTTATAAGTCTTTTAAATATTTGGATATTTTTTCTTTACCTTTATAGCAAAATGGAATAAAAAACATTTTAATTTTAAAATAATATAATGAATATGCACTTTAATTTTAAGAAATAATTTTATTGCATTTTGCGTATTTAAGTAAAATTTACTTAAATGGAATTTTAAGAAACAGTTAATTTAATTTTTTCAGTTTTTTGAATATAATAAGACAAATTAAAAAATTACTTTGAAAACATTGTTTGTTTAATAAATAAATTTGTCAATTCGTGAAAATTGTATGTACTCATGTCAAAAGTATAAGAATAACCACAAAATTTATACTTTCAGAAAAAAAATGAAAGTTTATACGCACAATCTAAATGCAGTTAAATGAATAGCAGTATTGTGAAAACTGAAACGGGTGTTAAATTTAAATAGCAATAAAACTTAAAACAATAAATATTAGAACATTGGACATATTTATTATTATTTGGACATATATAGTATATTAATTTTTTGGACAAAAGTTATTTTATATTATTCATTATAGCAGCAAATCTCACTCCCTGTAATAAATATAAATAACATGTTAACATGTATTTATTGCTCAATATCTTTTTGCAACTCTCATACAGTTAAAAATATATCGTTTTTGTAGTATAGTGCAATATTATTTTCATTGTTGTAACTATAATTAAGCCATTATTGCCACTTTATTGCATTCTGTTAATGCTTTCTGTGCACTAGTCACCAATTTTGCTACTAGCGCTTTCTAACAGATGACGGAAGAAACATGGCGTGCGCATGCGCATGCATAAGTGCCAACAAACTGTTTGAGTTTCTCTTTCATTTTGTGTATTAAGTATAATTTAAAGCTTTATATAATAAATACTACAGAGCGTTAAAACCCCGATATTCATGTATAAACATTCTGTATATTGATGGGAACATCTACATCATGTAGCATGGCATAAAGTCCATTTCATACTGGACATCTGTATGCAAATTTCCTGAACTCGGTTTGTGTAAGGCGAGCATTAATGTTCTGATGTACATAATCTCTCTGCAGGGTACTATAGTCAATATAACAATGCCCCTAATATCCGTAGTCCTTCCATTGCCAGACATAAGACATACTTTCGTAACCTTGTGTTAAAACCTGTGTTTGTGGTAAGCTCTAAAACCTGTAAGAAACATATAACCATTAAATTTGTCCTGCTCGAAAAAGTCCAGTTTCAAGCATACCTCCAACTGTCCGTATGAGACTATCGTCTACACTTTTATAAGAAATCCTCTTAAATGTAATTAATCCGTTATGTTAATTTCCTTGAAACGAATCATTCTATAACGCAAAATTAACAAATTAGGAAAATCCTCCCTTTGGTTTTCAAAAATATACTTTTAACAATAACAGTAATCAAACAATAGTTGAATAAATACATTTTTAATAAGCTTTAAGTTCTTATGTTTAACATATCAGTCTCAGATTTATATCTATGCTATATTGGAAAAACCTTTTCGTTAGTAACGCTAAAGCAGGGCTGCCACATGCGACTATTTTTTAATACTAACTGGCAGTATATACTCAAAACAGAAATCCTTAACACATACTTCGACAACATTTGCAAGAGAAATATATTGACAAAATACTGGTGCGAACAGAATACAAAAATAGTCGCCTATGGCGATCGTGATAACGTCATTGTAGCAGTGGCAATGATATGAACGATACATTTCCTTATTAGTGCAATATTTGAAGATTCTGTGACCACATAATTTTAATTTCTACACCATACAATGCTAAAAAAGTGCATTATTTTTTAAACTCTATCTCGCTTTACTGTTTTTCTATGTTTTTAAAAAGTCTATCAATCAGGTATGCTTTTAAATCTGTGTTAACTGAATTACAAATTGTTAACCGTGACCACTTAATAAAAAATTCAGAAATTGTTTCTTCATTTCATATGTAAATTACTATATTGAATCTTCACAAAATAATTACTATAACATGAATTTAAGAGATATGTAATCGAACTACGCGTTTAAACAATGTTATATTAATAATAACAAAGGTTGTCCTATATACTGAAAGACGTCTATACTCCGTGGTCTAAAGACTCTTTCGGACACTGAAATTGGCAACAGTCAGTGTGAGAGACAGAGGGACGATGTAATCTTGGGTGTTCCAATTTTTGGATATGTTCGAAAAGCCGCTGAAAAAAGATATGTAATCCTGAAGCGTAGTATTATGTAATATATTATGAGTGTGTGTGTGCGTTGTAACTGTGTTCGTCAAATGTACATAGCCTTATTTAATCATTTAACTACTTAGATCTCACAGCTTTAATCAGAACTTCGGTTCTTTCTTCATCAATTTCATGGAATCCAGAACCGGTCGTGAGAATGTCGCAGCCGGAAAGGATGATTGTCTTCAGTTTTTAAAAATCTTTTGCAGTGTTACTGCCTCATAAAATAGCACCGTGGAATATTGTGGCGAAAAAAGTTGTGTCCTAACTAAGTGAAGAAAGTTGTGTACATAGTATTTAATTGACATCAAAGAGAATTCGAAAACTAGCCTGGCTGTCACAAACGTATTTTTTTCATTACATTGAGAGCTTACTTTAAATATATATTATTAAAAGGGTTGTTTAAAGTGTATGTATGTTTTATATTATGTTTCAAAAGAACGGGTTAATATTTATTTAGTTAATAGAATAAATATGGTATTTTATTCAATAATTAAGTTTGAAAAGTAAATAATTATTGACGTTGCACTGTTGCGTAATGCTTAAGAATTTTTAGTGTATATTTAACTTGCGTAATATGAATGCATAATTATTTATTACGGCTGCTAAAATTCATTAGAACTGTGTTTTATAAATAATTATATTTGACGCGAAAAGTAAATTTTGTTATTTAATAAATATACTCCTGTTATTGTTGTTTAAAAAAAGTAACATAAAATGATTTTCAGTTATCATATTAAGTTCATAATAGGCCTATGAAGCTATTTATTTGTTAAGAACAAAAGGGGAAAAAGTGTTAGCTAAGTGCATTATCGTTTGGAGGGAAAAAAAGAAAGAAAGAAACAGATTTATTTGCAAAAGTTTCTATTTTTTCTTTATAGCTTCGTGGTTAGATAAAAAGGTGTTATTTCAAAGTATGTAGAGGAAGTAATAATTATATATATATATATGTATGTATATATTTGTTACGCATTATTCTGGAATTCTTTGAAATGCTTATATTATGACATTCAGATTGAATTATGAAATAAAAGTTGAGTGATCTCTGTTCAGTAAAACTGAGAATGTATACATTTGTTCTTTAGTTGATTATTACGGAATTGGTTGTTTATTTTTTGTTAATTGTGACTGAATATTAAGCATTTGTTTATTTTTTTGTTGTTGATTTATTTTTGATTTACAAAGTGAAATGCATGAGGACATTTGATTTGCTTTTCAAATCATGATAAAAGGAAGATTTTCATATCTTGGATACAATTTAATTTGACTAAAGGGTGTTAATTTTAGATTGTGAGTTATAAATATTTGGTTCGTTTTGAAATATAATTTAATAAGAGATTAAAATGTTAAAAGAAAAAAAAACAAGCTAATGTATTACGTATTTTTGAAGGATGCATTTAGAAATAAATGCGCAAAGCATTGACAAATTCTTGTTTTGTTAGAACACAAATGTTTTATTTATTTTTTTAACTTGACATATTGGTAAAAATATATTTTAATTATTGCAAGAATTGTTTTCTGGATATATTTTTTATTGTTGTTCAAATGTGTTTTAATTTAGTCAGTAATACTAATATAAGTATTTAAATAAAATAAATTTCATTCTATTTGAGGAATTATGTACAATAGAAGGTTCAGGTTTAAATTAAATTTGGTTTAAGGCGTTCTTAGGGAAAGTTCCAATTAGGGTAGAGACACTGTTTGAATATTGCTGATTGATTCGATTTTTTTAAATTTGGTTCATCAAATATGGGTTATTTAAGCAAAGGTAGTAAACAATTACAGCAAGAACATTTACAACAAGTGGCGACTGAACTTGGAGTTGGGATGCCGAAAATTTAAAAGTTACAGACTTGTAAAAGGCTGTACTAGAAGTGGATGGATATGAAGATGAGTTTGTTAAGGGATTTTTGAGTTCTGTAATTGAGGATAGGAAAAAGAAATAGAAATGGAGAGGGAAGAAAGAATACGTCAAGAAGAGAGGGAAGAAAAAATAAAGCAAGAAGAAACGGAGGAGCGAATAACCAGGGAAGCGAAAGAACACGAACTGCGAATGAAATAACTGGAACAATTATAGAAATTTCCGGAACAAAGAAATGAATCAAAAGGTGAGATAGCTTCAAAAATTCCATTAGCACAGATTGTTCCGAAGTTTGATGAAAAACGTGATGAGATTGTATTATTTTTTATTAATTTTGAAAGAAGAGCGGTAATGGAACAAGTACCAAAGAAAGACTGGGTAGCTTACCTATTGGCAGTTTTACCGGTAGAAATTGCAAATATGCTAGCTAGACAACCCCCAGAAGATGCAATTAATTACGATTTTGTGAAAACTCTTATCTTAAATCGATACAAGTTAAACAGTAAAAAATTAAAAGAATGTTTTTACACACACCACAAAACACACGAAAAATCATAGAGGAATTATACACAAGAGCTTTTAAGTTATTTTACTGAATGGATCATAGAATTAAATGTTAACACTTTCCAGCAATTAAAATACATAATATTAACCGAACAATTAAAATTTCGTGTGCTGTAGAAGTAAGAGAACATTTATTGGAAAATTGGCTCACATTTACGACGCCGTTCAAATTAGCAGAAAAACTTGATGATTACGGAAGCATTACCAACAGTTTTTTAAAAAAAGAATTTATAAAGAAAAATTTATCTAACTCTCGAAATCAAAGTTGTAATAATTACAGTTCGGAATCAAGAAAAGATATGAGAGATGGTAAACCGATATTTGAACTCAAGACTGAAGCATCTCTCGGAGTGCAAAGAGATAAAAGAGAATTTCGCAGAAAATGTGCCTGTTTTGCATGTGAATAAGTATTGTCCCAAATTGAATACAGTAAACCAAGATGGAGGAAAAAATTCGAAAAGCGATCTTGAGAAAAAGGTTCTAAATGCAATTTGTTTGAATGTGAATATTCCGGTTGAAGAAACAGATGGGAAACTCCTTAAGGTACATCAGGGAATCGGTAACCAGAAGTTTCAGGGAATCATCGATAGTGGTGCGGAGATTACAGTGCTTCGGAAGTCGGTGGTGCCATAAGAGTATTTACAGTCATGTAGAAAAGTATTCTTTAGACCCGCAAGAGGGAGTCCTGTAGAATCAAAGCTTGTTTCCTTTCCGCTCACTCTCCGGGCAGAAGATGAGATTATTCCGTATGTACGAGTTCAGGTTGCGGTAGTGGAAGGATTACACGAAAAAGCTTTGATCACTCCCAAGGTTTTCGCTCTGTTAAAAGAACAGCAGAGGTTTTATTTAGGGGTAAGGTAGATATCACCCCTGTTGAAGAAAACGAAGAAAAATATGTATTCAATGTGAAGGGAAGGTGTCCAGAAGGAAAACTGGAAACAAATCTAAAATATGAAGATGAAGACAAAGAAGCTTCAGATTTGGAACTGATTCATACTGTAGTCGACGCAACCGCTTTGCCCGAAAAATTTCGTAACTGGGACCAGAAGGAAAATTGTTGAGTTTCACAAGCGCAACTGTTGAAAAAGGAGCAATAGGCTTGTTCTACATTAGAAAAATGCTTTCAAGATACAAAGCGGCAGAAGAATAATTATTTTGTAGAATCGGGTTTGTTGTATCATAGAGGCATAGTTGGAGGACAAAATTATGTTCAACTTGTTGTACCTGCCGGTAGAAGACAAGAAATTAGATTAGCACATGAAACACCAACTGGTGGACACTTAGCTGCTAAGGAAACAAGAGATAGAATTGCTATGTCGTTTTGGTGGGAAGGAATGCCAAAGAAGTAAAGCAACTATGCGCTGATTGTCATGATTGTCAAATGCGCAGAAAAACAAAAGTAACGGACAGAAAACCTATTGAAGTGGTCGGAAGAGCAGAACTCCCCTTTCAAGTAGTAAATGCAGATATTTTGGGACCAGTTGAGCGGAAGTCGTCTCGGGGCAATCGGTATATTATGGGTGTTACGGATGAACATAGTCGTTGGCCTGAACCAAGCCCTATTAAATCGCTGACAGCAAAAGCAGCTTGTGAAGCGGTTATTGAAATTTTTGTTAAAACTGGAATTTCTAGAGTGATTGCCATGAACAGTGGAGGAAATTTTGCTTCAAAACTGACAAAAGAACTTTTAAAACGATCTGGGTGTGCCCCTAAGTTTTCTTCTCCGGGATACCCAAAATCAAATGGATTGGTTGAACGATGGGTGGGAACAATGAAATCAATGCTACACATGCCATCAACTCTCATGGTAGAGGTTGGGACAAACAACTACAATTTCTCTTATTGGCATATCCAATCCCACAACTGCTGTTGCACAATTTTTGTTGATGTACGGACGTCCATTTGTAGGACCATTAGTTATATTAAAATGAAGTTGGGAAGATGAAGTGGTACTCTCCAAAGGAATTGGAGAGTAGGTAGAAAATTATATGCAGAAACTACGGGATCGTTTAAAAGATCTGGCAGAATATTCAAAAACCGTTGCTGAAACCCAACAATAGCGATACTTTCATCATCGTAATTTAAGGTCGAAAGATACAACATTCTCCGTCGAAGATGAGGTAATAGTGCTAATCCCTGATCCCGCTAACAAACTGTGTTCAAAATGGAAGGACCAGGAGAGATAGTTCAACAAAAATCAGTGCATTCCTATGCAGTCAAACTATCTGACGGAAGTATTCGGCATTTACATCAGAACAAATTAAGAAAGAATATTCAACCGATTACCGCTAATGGTGTTATTTATGAAGTGGATGAAGAGTTCGGAGAAGTACAACATGCTCCGATAGAACAACACAGTGTTGTTGACGAATAACTTCAGAAAAATATTAATTCAAGCAATTTTTCTCTAGAACAAGAAAAGGAACTAGTAGCACTTATCCAAGAATATAGAGTGGGTTTGATGGGGAACTGAAGAGAGCCAAATTTCGTTCACATAGCATAAATTAAAAACCTGGTGTTGTAAGAAAACAACCACATCTTTATAATGTACCAGAAACTTTGAAAGCTAATGTAGAAAACCAAATACAGGAATTACTAAGGAAAGATCTTATAGAACCTTCTTCTGCGGAAATAGTGTATCCATTGGTGTGCGTAGCTTGGTGTGCGCATATTTTAAAGGGATATTGGGAAATCCCACTCTAAGAGAGTAGTCGAGAATGGACCAGTTTTGTGTCACCAAAAGGCCAGTACGAATGGAAAGTAATGCCGTTTGGATTGTCTGGAGGTCCGGCTACTTTTCAAAGAACAATAAATAAGACCTTGAGACCGCATAGTGATTATGCAGAAAGTTTTCTTGATGATATTATAATTTTCTCTTCTAAGTGGGAAGAACATTTGCAACATATAAGAGAAAATTTGGAAACTTTAAAATCTCAGAATTTTCCCGCCAACTTTACAAAATGCTCCCCTGCAGCATCTGAAGGGACATATTTAGGTCATATCGTGGGTTCAGGCAAACATGGACCTATTCCCGAGAAGCTAGAAGTAATAAAACATCTCAAAGTTCCCAAAACGAAGAAAGGACTGAGATCCATATTAGGTCTATTTAACTACTACAGAGAATATGTTCTGCATTATACTAACCTTGCAAAGCTTTTGACAGATCTGACCCGAAAAACTGTTCCAAAGGTATTCCATTATCGGAAGAGGCTGAAAAGTCGTTCAATAAGTTAAAGGATAGCTTTTGTGAAGTTACAAGCATTTATACCCCAAACATGTCCGAACCAGTCGAAATATACACCGATGGTTCCATATCGGGTATTGGTGCCTGTTTCATGCAAAGAGACAAAGACGGCATATTAAAAGCACAACTTTTACCAGTCAAAAGCTTACTCCAACTCATTCAAAGTGGAACACAATTGAACGAGAAGCATATGCCGTAATCTGGGCACTTGAGAGATTCGAAATGTCGACTTATGGAACCACGATAATATTGCACACGGATCAAAATCCCCTAAAATATTTAACAGAGGGAACTCCTAAGAACGCTCAATTACAGAGGTGGTCGCTGGTGGTCGCTCTCAGGTATCTATTGCTTATAAACCAGGAAGTGCTAATACATTGGTAGATTATCTCGCATTTATGAGTAGAAAAAATCTATATATGTATATATTTTGTATTATTTCATTATTATATATTGTATAACGTGTATTTGTAATATGCATATTTTTGGTATATAGTGTGTAAGAAATTATATATATATCAGTAGTTTAAGTAAATGCTCTCGATGGGACGGTTAAAGAACTAGGACTTTTAAATAGGACTCTTAAATAAGACTTTTGATAGGACTTTTTTAAGTAAGACTTTTGTTAGGAATTTTAAGAGTAGTTTCACAGTGTGGGACACTGTCCAACATGCAGAAACTAGAGGGAAGGTGTGAAATTCGTCTATATTCCGTACTCCAAAGACTCTTTAGGAAACTGAAAATGGCAACAGCCAGTGAGAGAGGCAGAAGGACGATGTAATATTGAGTGTGCTAATTTTTGGATATGTTCGAAAAGCCGCTGAAAAAAGATATGTAATCCTGAAGAGTAGTATTATGTAATAATATATTATGTGCATGTGGGTTGTAACTGTGTTCGTCTAATGTACATAAACTTATTTAATCATATCACTGCTTAGATCTCACTGCTTTAATCCGAACTTCTGTTCTTTCTTTATCAATATCATGGAATCCAGAACCTGTCAGAATGTTTTGCGCAGCATGCGGCTAATTAGCACTTACTGTTATATCAAGATTTTACTTATGTCTTTCCAAATTTCATTACTATTTTTCTATATCTCTTTATCTTACGTTGAATGAGAATATTGCAACATTAATGTCTTATTTAAATAGGTGGATGTGCCAATCCTAAAACTTTTTTTTTAAATCTAATACATCTTAATATTTCAAAATGCAGTTACAAATGTGGATACTTTAATATTATTAGTTCAATACTATACCAATTTTGAATTTCAGCTTTAATTTCTGTTTCAGTTAATTAATTGGACTAAAAACGAGTTAATATCGATCATGATGTGCATCAAAATCAATAGTTTTCCATTATTATGTTATATATCAGTTGTTAGCGAGTCGCCAACTTATTATGTTGCGAAGCTCCCGCCGCTTTACGCGCCACCGGTGTACAACAGAACTACGGAAAATCAAGAAAACTATTATACAAATGGCGCTATTACAGTGCTCCCTTAAGGTGGAATATTTCCAAATTCATGGAGGACGTGCTTGGCACAACCAAAAACATATACAAAAAATTTGCTTCAATTCTATGTATAACTGCATATGCTTTTCGATGGTACAATAATGAAAATGGCACAAAAATCGCTATTACTGCACTCCCTCGGTCGGAAGTTTTCCAAATTAAGGGAGGACCTTCTTGCCATGACCAAAAACAATCACAAAAAATTGGTTAAAATCTATACATAAATTCATACACTTTTCGATGGTACAATAATGAAAATGGCACAAAAACTCGCTATCACAGCCCCCCTTCCGACAGTTTTTTTTAAAAAAAATTAAGGGTGGACTTGCTTGTCATTGGAAAAAACGTGCAAAAAACATTTGGTTCAATTCTATTGATAACTTCATGCACTTTATGATCGTACAATGGAGACATACGGGCACACGGACAGACAGACATATTCTATAAACGTGTTTTTTGGAATCTCTGACCCCTAAAACGTGAAAATCCGTCAAAAACCGGAAGTCCAAAAACATTTCTATTACAATACGTTCTTTTATGGGAGATAGGCGAAAGTAAAAATCGTGAGTTGTAGTGTATTTACCATCTCCCAAATTTTATAACAGTTAATAACATTCACTGTATAAGAATATGAACCGTGTTTACATACGACGTTACCTAAGAAAATTTCATAAGATGCATATTTAAAGTTATTATATCCTGCGATAGATATTTGGTATTAAGTCTCCATTAAATCTTTTAGTATTTTTCTTTGAAAAAATAATTAGAAATATAATGCTTTTTAAAAATCCTACTTCCTTACAATATAAAATTAAGTTGTCTTGTACTGTATAATTAATATTACAGAATTATTCAACAACAGAACAAAAAGCTTTTTTCTTACACTCCTTCTTGTTTTGCAAGTGACTTAGGAAAATAGCCATAAAACTCTTCAAATATTTATTGTTTTTTATTTATTTATGTATTTATATTTATTTCATGGATAGTATTTTTAAATCTATAAATTATCCTAACAGCTTCTATCAGTATTTCACCTTGCTTTGTTAATTTTTATTTCTACAACTAGGGGGCTCTGCCCCCTACGAGCTACGCTCGTCAATCCCGTTCAGACACCGCAGACTCTAAATGCACGCTAATTTGATCAGCTTTAAAAAGATTTCGAAAGATTGAATTATAATTTAAAAAACAGTGGCGATCACCCTATAAACGATTTCTATTCATTTCTCTTTGATCGGGGAATTTTAACGCCAAATCCGCTGCGGTACTACTTGATTATCCCGTCGACCAATTTCGCCAAATTATATAAACCGCCAAATCACTCGCCAAATTATACAAATTGACATATTTTTTTTTTTTTTTTTAAATAACGAAAGAACAAATAAATTAGTACAACATCAATAAAAATACAAATAAAACTTCGAAATAAAAATAACTTGATGACGTAGACACGTGTAACTTGCTTAAAGTCAAGTTAATGTGACATTTACGATCAACCATTATTGCCATTTAATCTTATAGTTTGGCGAATGATAGATTTTTGGTCGACGGAATAACTAAGTAGTACCAAAGATGCAATCGCTGTTTTCGTCTTTGATTAAGTAAAATAAGTTAAACATTTAAAAATAAGCTAATATAAAAGGAATTAAGAAAACAGAGTCTTTGTCTCCCGGTATTTTTTTAACAAAGCGAAAAGAAAGTTCTTTTAAATGAGACATTTTAAATTAATTTTTTTTAATCTGACGTAATTTTGACCAAGCTATTCTTTCTCTTTTAAATATTTACGTGAAAATACTTTTGTAGAAATGAAATGTTATTTGCGCTTTCCTAACAAAAATAGTTGAAAAGATCCTCTCAAAATATCAAATAAATGTCTAGCGCAATTTCTAAATTTAAACTGTTTTGCAATATTATGTGCTCATTTTATGTAATAACTGTAATGTGGCGTAAATATGACGTAATTTCTTCTATTTAAGATTTCTAACGCATGTTAATGAATTTATTATTTTACAATATCCTTTCTCTTTTAAAATTCACGTGTACTGTTTTTATGACGTATTTTTTAATAAGTTCCTGCTTTTTGTACATTATTATTAAATTCTAATTCCAAATAATTTTTTATGTTTATAATAGTCACGTGTAAATAAATTTTTAATTTGAAGCAAACATTATTGTTTGCGCTGTTTATACATTTGGCAGCAGTTTAAATTAATACCATTTTTTAAAATAATGTAAAAAATGTGTCTAGAAATGCTGAAAAATTGAATTTAAAATAGAAAGAAAACCTCAAAAAATGAGTCATATTATAAAAAGAAACACAGTCTGCACACCGGGAACTTCAAACTTATAAAATGATCTAAAAATGATTAAATTCCCATGAATAGTTTTTGCTCCTATAAACTTTTTTAGTAAAACGATTTTGTCCAACTTTAGCATTAAAATTCTCTTAACATAATTATTCGATTTGAAAACTGTCTGCATCAGCGTGCTTATCATACATTTCTGTATAATACCACCGATTTTCATATTTTTGTATGCATTATTTTTCTTAATATTAACGAAGAAAACTCCGGTCGCAAAAAATTCAAATCCGGCGGCGGCGGTGACAGCGGTAGTTACTTTTTTTTAGAATAGAGAGATACATTTTATTAATGCAAGTTTTCAAATGAATTTTAAATTATGTCATTAAAAATTTCTATTTAAAAACTACATTTTTATTAAGCTGTTTTTATAACATTTTAAAGAAAATATTAATCGTATTATAATAGTAGTATTTAAATTAAAGAATAAAGTTCATTTCTTTGTCGTTCATTCTCTTTAATATAGTTTAAATTTGCTTATAATTATGTTATATTTGTAAATATAAATGTTAGTTTAATTCAAATTTACTTGTTTTAAAAATGTAATTTAGAAAACGTATTACATTGTAAAATTACATATTTTGCTAAGAGCAGAAACATAAATTTAAGGATTTCAGCGTGTGTGGTAAATGTAAATTTCGTGTTTGAGACAGGTTATATTTCAGATGTAATCATTTGAATTAGTCACAGTCTGGTCACGTTGTTATGTATTCACGACCATAAGTCATTTGTGTGTTGGTATTATTATGGTAATTATAACGGAATACCTATTATATGATGATTTGTTATCCTGTATGTAATGACATTTGTATACTTTTAGCTAATGAATTAGCTGTGTATTAGTGATAAAGGAGGCTTAATTATCTGCTGTAAACATGTATTTTACATATTTACGCAGGAAAATATGGATGTAGAAGACTGTTATGCTGTAAATAAGCATTTAAAAGTGTTTAATATAAAATTTAACATTTTCTAAAACGTTATTTTCTTAGACTTTTCGAGAAATGTTATGTACTAATAAATATATGTAACTTAGCCTAATTAATTTGCTGATTGTACTGCATCAGTTATTATGTAAAGTGACAAAAAAACTTAACTGACCTGGCGGCTTCTAATTAGAAGATATATCAGTTTATTAAGCGCAAAAGATTATTTTTTTTTTCTGTATAAGTTCTTTAATAGTCCTTTTTTTAAAATTACAAGAATGTATAAAAAAGTATACGTAGCAATCAATCACATAGTTTCAATTAAAAAACCATCATAATAATTAAACAATATGTAAGTGTGCAAGTATGAATAATTATCAGATTTTACATTATTCACATTTATAAAATTTTAAATGACGAAAAATGAAACTTTAATTTATATACATCAGTAAATAAATTATTTTATGTAATGAAACCCTTATGATAATATCTTTTTTTTTTTTTTTTTTTTTTCATTTCTATATATTTTTTTTAGCAAAATTTTGCTTTGATTTTATAATTGCCTCCTGTTTTCGGAGATATATAACCTTTTTTGCACAGTTGAATGTATTATAAGTTATTTCTTAAATTTAAATTTCCACTGAAAAAATGTTTGAGATCCCCAAAAAAACTTCTTTAGAATAAGTACATTTTGAAGTTTTATTTCATAAAAATGATGTACTTAAGCTTAAGGCGAAATACTTCATTCCGTACTCATTACATGTAAAGTCTTCAAAATTACTTTACTGATATACGTTTTTCCCACAATACTTTTCTACCTCTTAACTTCTTTACTTCCGGGATCGAAACAAAAATAGATATGCGCTTGACATAAATAAAAACTTAAATTGTTACGAAGAATAAGATCGTTATCTTTAATATGTCGTGGAAAAGATCTTTATCCTTTCCGCGACATATTGATAAAACATCTTATTCGGCCAAAGACCTTTTCTTCTGGTATTATTTTAAAGGGATTATGGGCTAACATTTTTTCACATGTTTTATAATAATAATAATAATAATAATTATTATTATTATTATTATTAAAAGAAAGTATATATACACTGATTTAAGTTTTTTATTGATGGGATATGTTTTATATTTATTTCAAATTAATGAAACTCATAAAATAAAATTTTAACAACGGCTGACTAATATATTTAAATGGGCGTATTAGCGAAAATTAGGAAATTATTTTTATTCTCTCTTTTTATTTTTTTAATATACAAAGATATACTTATGTATACCATTATTACGATAAATATAAAAAATAAATTTTTTGAATAACTGTTCATTTTTGTAGCGGAAATTAGCTTTAATGTTTTAATAAAACAGAAAGTATACAATTTTTTTTTTTATCCATAAACAATAAAAGCACTTAAAATACTACTAGTACCGATTTATACATATATACACTGTAAAAAAGAATCTGTAAACTTAATAAAGTTTTTCTAGGAAACTGTGATTCCTAGAAACTTTTATGTAACGTCAGCAACAAAAATCCATGTAACTGACAAATTTTTGTGCCGAAAATCAAAAAATCTGTAAGGTTATTAAGAATTCTTTAGGTAACTGTGATGCCTAGAACTTTTCATGTAACTGTAACCAGTGTTGCAGGTAAAATATTAGTAAGATAAATGTAATTTTAGCAGATTCATTTGCAAAGTTAAATATTTCTGTAGCTTTAAAAAAGCTAGTTTTGTATATTTGCAGCTTTTTCTGTGCAGTTGCAGGTGAAGTTTAGTAAGCATGAAACTTTACATCAGTAGAACTACAGATTTTTTTTCACAGTGTGTATATCTGTTGAACAAAAAGTTTTTAAATCGTTATAGAAAGCGTTATGATGCGGGTCACGATGAAAATGCTAAAATGCTTTTAAAGTTATTCGTAGATATAACACGAGAAATTGTTGTCTCATAATGTCAAATTCAAGAAATCATATGTAAGTGTATCTTATAATATATGCAAGTTTATTTTGCTGTCATTATTCTTTTTAATGAAACATAAAAAAAAGCATTAGCAGAAATAGAATTTATTAGTTTATTCTTTTATTCTTAAGCTTTGTTATATTTAGCCATTTTTGTAAGGTGTTCAGGATATTAAAGTATAACATTATCACAGATATGCTGCAATTAACAATTGTCTATTGCTCTTTGTAATGTGGGGCAATTATAAGAGTGAAAATGATTTTAGTTTTAAGTCTTAAAATTAAATTGAAAGTGCTGTTCTCTATGAAAACATTAAAATATAAAGATGCTTCTTACACATTTATGTAACTATTTTAACTTTCTCTATGCTTTAAAATAAATGAAAAATAATTATATGATAGCACTTCGCAATAAGGTTTAATTAACATCATTAAAAATATTCATTGTTTAAAATGTCGCCGGGAAATAAATATTTGGAAAAAGGCAATATATTTGCGCATTGCGATGAGAAATGCTCTTATTCGTTTATAAAATAAAGATGTCAAAAGTGTAGTTTTCATATTTCTATTTTTAAAAAAAGTGACATAATTAATAAGAAAGAATTTACATTAGACTGAGAAAACGATAAAAAAGTACATGTCCAACAAAGGTACGTTTCCCGGTTTTAGGTGCGCTCGTAATTATATAAATACGTAGAACTTATAGTCGTAATTCAGTCCGTCTGCCCATCTGTCTGTCTGTCCGTCCGTCTGTCTTTCCGCATGTAACAGAGCAAGAACTACCCAACCGAATAGCTTGAAATTTAAAATGCATTATTGTTGCATAATTTTTTCAAGCCATTTGAATTTTTATGAAAATCGGATGTATAGTTTAATTACAGGGGCAGTCAAAATTTTTCGTTACATTACGGCCATTGGGGAAAAATTATTTCAAGTGCATTTTAATGATGTTACAGCCTTTCGAACAGAATGAAATTGATATCCACTTATGAGGTGCTCTAAAATATATATTCAGTACAATATAAGTGCAAAAATATTTATAAAAAAACTAGTTATATTACGAACACACCTTATTTGACGTGCAATTTCCAACTTGTTATATCTAAAGTAGCATCTCGTGCTTTATATTAAAATTCCACCCTCACCCCACTAACTACTATCGAAAAATCTTTAAACATCTGTGTATGAAATGAAAAAAAAAAATATATGAAATCTCATTCAATGGTAATCGAAATTTTAAATATATATATATATATATATGTTATATATATATATTATAATCACCACCTAATGGGAAAAAATATCAGCGTAAGACTATGTGGAGATTGTTGTATGAAAATTATATTTATGTATCATGTATTCTGCAAATATGTATTTAAAATTAATGATTGAAGTCTAGATTTTTTAATAGAAAAAAAGCTATTTGCTACCGAAAAAGAGACGAACTTGTCGTAAAATGTTGGTTCAGAAAAAACAAGGAACGTTTTTCTAAAGATTTTATGGTTATTGTTAGATTCTTTTCTTATAGAAAACTTAAAATAAGGAAAGTCCAAAATATGTTAAAATGATCTCTGATTACTTTTCAGAAATATGTTTCATCACCTCTTTTCAAATAAGACGTTCGATCACTTTACCAAAAACCTTCCTTTTGTAAAGATCAATCAACATAAGTCTACGAGTCATACCTCTAATTGTACAGCTGTATTTATAGAACAAATGCGAAATGAAACAGAAATTGAGGATATTCCATTTAAATGTATCCAACCCAAGTCCAATGACGAGTCTAGTATGGATTATTGTGCATTTGGACTTTTAAGGGGGAGATCAACTTAAGGGGTCTCAGGACTCTTAAAGTTTCAAAATTTTTGAAATTTTAATTCTTTTTAGATGTTAAACTTCCACTTTTCCTGAACATTTTCTAATGATTTTTTCCTTCAAATTCCCATTAGAACAGAAGTTATGGCTATTAGAATTATACCCGCAAAATAGCTGAAGCGGCGTTTTGAAACTTTATTTTTCTTTTATTTTTTACTTTTATTTTTCTCCCAGGCTAACGAAAA
Source organism: Maratus speciosus (assembly GCA_963932465.1). NCBI lineage: Eukaryota > Metazoa > Arthropoda > Arachnida > Araneae > Salticidae > Maratus > Maratus speciosus. The sequence continues at coordinate 43,927,298 of OZ010789.1, forward strand.
AGACAGGCTACCGCGGTGCATCCCACGTGTCTTTTTTTTTGCACACAGCTAGAGTGACATGATGCTCTTTTCGCACATCTTCCTTGGTACAGTCATAGAAAAAAAAAAGTAAACACCCTCTACCAACTTCTGAAAAAATTATCGTAGTCGAAAGTTAATGGTACCGAACGATTGGAAATAAAGTCTACTCTTAAATGATGTCTATAAAATTTTCTTAGGGGTCATGTACATATTAAAACGAATCCAAACTTAATTTTTTTCAATGACAATACACAATTCTAACGCGATATTTCAAAACTTCGGTTCAAACTATGCCTAGACACCAAATTTCAAGTCATTTGAATTATAAACCTTCAAAATTTAGTGCTTCTAATGTTAAATTACATTTTCATATTTTTATTTATATCTCCTGAAATTAGGCTCCTAATGTGCTAAATTTTTTTGTAGCAATAATACTAAAATACCCAAACAATGCAAGTTTTTGCAATTTTTATAATTTTATGATACGAATTATGAATTATGAAATTAATATTCGAAAAAAATATTAATTGCAACCAACAATTTTTTTGATAGATTTAGATTTATTAAGTCCTGCTTTATGGAAAACCAAAATTTCACATTTTTCTTCCAAGTAGTTTCAAATTATGCTTAAAAAACTGCAAAATAATGGTTTAAGGGGCTGTCTATGATAGAAGTGAGTAGATGTTTTGAAATTTATTCTGCTGTACTGTAATCTAACAGGCTTCATTGACTCCTTGAGTGACGCTTAAGGTGCCTTGATCAAGAAAGGGTCTCTCTCGGTTAACAATTGAGTTTTAAAATAATTAATTTCTCGGAAACTTATGGTACGAATTGCATAAAAATTCGTCTTTATGCTAATTGAAGGGTGTAGAGTTCATTTATGCTCTCAGAATTGTGTACTGCTATTGAAAAAAGCAAAGTTGTGGTTCGTTTTAATATGTAGATGGCCCCATAAGCAAATTTTATATACATCAATTAAAAGTAGACTTTATTTCCAATCGTTCGGTACCAGTAACTTTCTTCTACGATAATATGTTGAGGATTTAGTAGAGGGGTGTTTACTTTTTTTTTCCACGACTGTACATTCGAGCATCACGTGATTCCAGCGGTCTGTGTAAAAAGATACGTGGAATGTAACGTGCCTGTCTTTCTCGCCTGTCTTTTTCGTGCCTGTCTTTCTCGTTAGCCTCTTTTCTCTCCAAATGACATTTTTCGGCATAGCGCTCAGATATCTCAAAAACTTCTGAATATTTCTTCATGAAACTTTCAAAACATATGTTTTATGTTAGTCTGTATAAACTGAGCCTATAATTTTGTTTTTATTGTTCAAATAAATGTTTTTTATGTGATTATACAGTTGAAACTTTTAAAATTTTGCGTTAGCTAAATAAAACTTTGTATAAAAAAAAAATAATAAAAAAACTTTAAATACAAGTTTATTTAGATTCATGTTAAGTATTATAATCTAAAGTATAATTAGGTGCAAAAATTTTCATTCTAGTTGGAATATTTATTTTGGAATCCTGCACATAAGCTGTTATACCAATTTTTTGCTCAACAAATGTCTGTCAGATTGAAATCCCCTATAAATACTAATTTTGCATCTTGCAATTTTAGTGATATTGAAATAATTGTTTGAAATAAAAGAACATATATATATTATAATCCCCATAAAAATTGGGGTTTTTAAAATCATATACATTTTAAGATATTAAAAGTTGAAAATTGTCTTTTTTTCTAATTTTGAGAGTGCTGAGACCCCTTAAACATTTAAAAAATATATTTCTTTAAATATATTATTAAAGAATGATACGTTACAAAATTTTAAAAAAGAAAAATTATGACGATACTCCAATTATACCGGTTTTATGATAAAATATGCGGAACGCTACCTATCCAAATCGATGAAAACATGAAAGTCATTTTCTTCAAAACCAGCACTTTTGAAATTCCGCGCCTCATATTTCCAAAACTAAGCAAAGTAAAAACTTAATATTTTGTATTGCATTGAATTTCACACAGTTTTATAACCTCTACCTATTTTTACTTTCTTCTATCTTTACAAGAAGAAAGTATTGGATTTGTGAAAATATTCGACTTTTCGACAGATTTATACGTTTTAGAATGCCCAGAACCAGAACACGATTTGATGGTTTTTAGAAAATGTCTGTCCGTGAGTCTGTCTGTCACTCTGTCACTCTGTGAGTCTGTATGTGACAAAAATTTTGTGGGCGCTCTATCTCAAGAACTAATGCAGAGAATTTCACAAAACTTTATATTCAGTTAGACCTTGATATAAGTTCGACCTGATTAGGTTTTGGTGAAAATCGCCCAACAGGTAGCGCTGCTAAGCGGCATTTTTCACGATTTCTGCAATAGCTATATCTTAACAACTACTGCACGGATTTTCATAAAACATCAGATTCAATTAGTCCAGGATATAGTTTGGTGCTGATTAGTTTTTTGTGAAAATCGCCCAACAGGCGGCGCTGCTATGCTGCATTATTCATGATTATCGGAATAGTTCAAACTCAAGAAAAAATGCACGAATTTTCATCAAACTTCAGGTTTAGTTAGTCCATAATATGAATTAGTGCTGTTTAATGTTTGGTGTAAATCGCCCAACAGGTGGCGCTAATGTGCTGCATTTTCACGATTTCCACAAAAGCTGTATCTCAAGAACTAATGAACGGATTTTCATCAAACTTCAGATTTAGTTATTCCTTGACATTAAGTGACGTTTTATATATTTTGATGTAAATCGCCCAAAGGGTGGCGCTGCAATGCTGCATTATTTTGCGATTTCGGCAATAGCTTTATCTAAAGAACTAATGCTTGGATTTTCAACAAACTTCAGATTCAGGTATACCTTGATATCAATTAGTGCTGTTTTTGTTTTGGTGCAAATCGCTCAACAGGTTGCGCTACTATGCTACATTTTTCAAAATTTCCGCTACAGCTCTATCTCAAGAACTGATGCACGAATTTTCATCTAACTTAAAATTCAGATATATTTTGAATTAGTGCTAAACCGATGTTATTTATTGTTCTATTTAAATGAATTAATTGACGTGATTTATATAGAAAAAAGTGTTGTGATGGCCACAACATACTAGTTAAGTAAGTACCTGTAATATATTTAATTTTTATTTTTTTAATTATTTTATTGAAAAAATTCATAATTTGTTGTTGTTGTTGTTTAATTGTCTGAAAAAATAATTTCATCTGCAAATTTGATTTTTATGTTAGGTTGAAGTTAAAGTACAATATTCTACAAATATATATATATGTAATATTAACTGACATATCGAATATATTTCTAATAATCCATCGCGCAATACATGTCTGCCAAATCACCTTTTTAAAATCATTAATTAGTATGCTTTAATTAAAGTAATTTCTAATCATTTTTGAATAAAATTATTTAAATGAATACGTAAACAAAGATTTCTTACAATTTACTCATTTGTTTTTTTTTAATTTTGATGAAATATTTACAACTCCAAGATTTTTTAAATATTGTGTTGCATCGATTTGTTGTATATGATCTCCCTCCGGAAAACAATTTCCTTTAAAGCATTACCCTGAACCATTGACTCTGGAAGATTGTGTTTCTGGAAGGAAAAATATCCAAGCTTAATGTTTAGAACTTTTTCGAAACTTGTTTCAATTACAAAGGAAAGACTAGTTAAGGCCACAAAACAAATTACTATAACTAATAATAAATTAATATAAATAATCAGTTAATACACAAAATTAATTATATTTTTTTCAGTATGTTAAAAATATATTCAATTTGAAGAAATTATAGTATAAACAACAATTTACTTTCAAATGGCTTCAACTACAAACGCCTATAAAATACTCATGTCATGGTTATTGTCAATGATGTTTGTTAATTTTAATAATTTTCTTATTTTATTTTTTATATAAATTATAAATTTATAAATCTTTAGCTGATTTAAGTAGGGTGACCGAGCCAGTAGTTGATCAAATAAGGTTGGTGCTACGGGATTTTTATTATATTTACTTCCTTTTAAGTTTTAGTAATAAACTACCATAATTGCTACAACCCGTAATGGATGTCCTGTAATGAGCAAAAATGAAATCTGCTGAAATTAAAAAAGCAACGAAAATATAAGTAAATAGTTTCTTTAATTGCTATTTTCCCAGTAGAAGATCAATCGAAGAAATCAGTTGAAAATTCAAACATTAATCGTTAAAATATCAAGTTTAAGCTGTGATTAACAATAATTCATGCAAAATTTTTATTTCAAAGAAGCGAGATCGAAGTGGATTATTTTAACTTACCGCTATTCAAAAACTAAATTTTTATATTTTCTAATAAAACAAAAACATAAAATTGCTCAGGCAGCTGACAAAATGTGACAACAAGTGCTCTAACATTCAAACAAAAATATTATGTCTAGTGCCACGTGTAAAACTCATTTTCGCCTAAAATGCCGCAATACTTCAAACATTTGATGAATTACTGGAGAGGTATCAACTATTGGCACGGTCACTCTATTGTACGATTGTTTCTATCGTCATATTACTATTAATTTTTTATATCTGCGTGTACATCTTTTTTGTGTGCACTTAAATAATATTGTATGAGACAACTTCAATAAATAATCTTTTTAGTACTACTTAGTGAAAATATCTCAAATATCAAAGTAAAGAAGCTATCTAAGAAAGATAAAAACGAATATCACACATTTTCAGAGTATTGACTTTATTTGATATTACCATAAAATTATTAATTTTTTTCATGATTACAAATAAACATTGTTTAACAATGCACCATAAAAATTTTCATTTATAGGGAAGATAAATATGTAAATGAAACCTAAAATTATATTAAAAAAGTTTTTGATATGTCTGGATGTTGCAATGTCAGTGTAAAAAATTACATGCCAGAAGACTTTAAAAGGAAGATCACAGAGATTTAATTGTATATGTTTCATTACAATTTTAAATGAAATAGCATTTCCACGATTAGACTAGATACACATTTGCATCAATATTACCTTTTAATTACAATGTAAAAAACGATTTTTACGTTTATTATAAGGTATAACATAATGTAATATTAATAATGTAGAAAGGAAATTTGCATTTAATAAGTCAAATGTGTCTAATATAGAAACATCGACAAATTGTATCTACAATAGTCACAACAGATCACAGTTACAATGATGATGGGAATGTACTTTTTCCCCCCTTGCGTTATATCTCTTAGGAGACTGCAAAGTCAACATAGAAATATGTTAGGCATTTCCAACTTGTAACTAAATGGCACATAACGTTAAAAATATGGATACAATATGCTTTCCGCCTCGTGTTAGACAACACAAAGAACTAGATTTGAATCACAATCTAGTATTAGTCACTATATATATATATATATATATATATATATATATATATATATATTTATATATATATATATATATATGTATGACCTTCTATACTTATTAATATTTTTTACATAGATGACTCCATTCGAAATGTAACATAAGTTTCTAGACATTCATATATATATATATATATATATATATATTGGGTGTCCCAAAAAGGACTGACTGATTTTAAAATTCAATAACTTCCAAACGATGACAGGTATTAAAAAAATTCTTGCAGGAGGGTTATGCATAAAGTCAAAAGTTTTTTTACAGTTATTTTCGATTTTAGTTCGAATTGCAAACAATAGATGGCACTGCGATCAATAGAGGCTAAATTCAGGCTCGATTTTTGGTACTTCGTGGCCCGGATAATACATTTCCATCTCCTTATTCTGCATGGGCAACAGAAAGGACCAAAAATCGAGCCTGTATTTAGCGACTATTGCTTACAGCGCCATCTATTGTTTGTAATTCGAACTAAAATCGAAAATCACTGTAATAAAACTTTTGACTTTATGCATAACCCTCCTGCAAGAATTTTTTTTAATATCTGTCACCGTTTGGAAGTTATTGAATTTTAAAATCAGTCAGTCCTTTTTGGGACACCCTGTATATATATATATGTGTATATATATTTGCCTTATAACTACATGACTCCTTATTATTCTCAAATATTTGACTTTTAAATGTTTCTACTTAAAAGGGGGGCTTTTGCATACAACGCTGTCTCGAAACGGTTTTTACATGTATTTTAATTATGAATATTTTAATTTTAAAGTTTAAAAATATATTTAAATTTTCAATTTATTATACATATTTAATAGCTATTACAAATTTCAAATATTATTTTTCTCCGAAAAAATATTTTAAGAATACATTAGTTAACATTAATAGTATAAATAATCGAAATAGATAAAACATTTTAGTAAAATTGTTTAAAAACTTCGCTAAAACTGTGATTTTATCTTTTAAGTTTCATTATAAAACTATGTTTTGCATTACATGTGTTTAGATAGAGATAGCCTTTTCCTGTGGTTGTTGAAATACTAATTAGCATGTATATCTACATCTCTTTTTTATTACAACTTAATGCAGATATTTTCCACATTAAATATGAAAATTGTTGTAACATTTGGAACGCAACAAGTATTACTTTTTTTAATATTCAGATAAAATAAATCCTCAATTAGAAGCAAAACATTTTGTAAGCTTAAATTTTGTATTATCTTAATAATTACCTGAAATGTTTTTAATCATCTGCTAGATAAATATTTTTTTTAAATTAATGAATTAATATCGGTTTATATTAGTAAACATAATAATACACATTAAAAAAGATTATGTACAGTTGTACACATTTAATACAGAAGAATTGTATTTATACATTTGCTGCCGTATGAAAGTTTCTAACACAAAAAATATATAATATGTACAAAATGTATAATTAATTTTTTTTCAAGTATTTGATCTGGAGCTGTCTTCGAGATGTAAAAGTGATTTTCTGGGGCATTTTGAAGAAAACATAAAAATAAATTTAGCAATTTAAAGTATGAAATAGCAGAATTTACATATGGTGTTTAAAACTATTAAATGTGATATGTTTATCTATGTGCCACATGAATATACAAAATTATAACTTTTTCAACTGAAGGATATATACATATCTATAATATCACAAATTATGTGTATTTGATAGTATCGCTAAAATAATTTTTGCATTTAATTTCTCGACATCAACTAATGGTAATTTAAGTTAAAGACATGAACACTTTTTGTCGTTTTCCGAGAAATAATACATGATTACTATAAAATATTAATTCATTTTCAAAAGGCTATATAATCAAAACACGTATCAATTAGCTGTGCAGGATCTTACGTTCTTGTGTAAATATAATAATAGTTGGAGCCGGTGGTGTTCTCAAGGTCAGAATAAAACCAGTGAAATTCGGACTGAATGGAATTACGTAACGTAATTTTCGTCTAATATGTACATCTACAATCCCGTATACGGAAGCGAGGTCGGAAGTATGTTGAGTCTCATATCTAATATAGCCCCAAGAAGGCAAATTAGAAATCTTGATGAATATATCTACTAAATTCTTTTTGTTTCAAATGTATTTAATATCATTTGTTCTATTTGTACGATATCCCATACCTCCTTGCCAATTTCCGCCAGCATTTTGTTTGCGTTATAATTCTACCGCTGAGAGTAAGTAGTTAGCTCATCCACGTCTGCTTTCTCCACTTTCTGATCCGGAGTTGTCCAATCGCTGACATGGCTTCCCCTCGCTTCACCCCTTACATTTAACTGGAATGGCCTTGTTTTCGATCGGTATACGTACGCGTGTTTTTTTGCAAGTATTTAACCTATTGCATTGGCTGGAAGAGACAGAATTTTACGATTATTGTTTTGCTTCAAAAACCGCTGTCACATGGAGAGGTTTATTTCCTGTATTTTTGTCAAGTGGTTCTAATATTTAACATGTCTCTGTTTATATTCACGATGTAGAAACGACCTGAATATGGGTAGCATCATTGCTAGTGGAGTTGGTGTATTTTATGGACACTTAATAAATAATTGATGCATTTATTGGCTTAATTTGTTATTTTCGGAAAAATTACCAATAGACGTCGATCTGATCTTCCACCCTGACCCTGATTTCACGACTGGAAAACTTTAATTCTCGGTTGGAGTTAGATAACGAGTGTATGGGTGCTGCTTAAGGCCGATATGGTTCTAACATACTAGTGAATACATATAAATTAGCCGAACAGGATCTTTATCTCTTTGGAAATATAATAATAATTGGGGCCGGTGGTGTTCTCAAGGTCAGAATAAAACCAGTGAAATTCTGACAGAATCGAATTACGCAGTGTAATTTTCGTGGATTATGTGTATCTGTAATCTCATATACGGAAGTTTCGTCTACTATATTGAGTATAATAACCAATATCGCCTCCCGTTGGCAAATTAGAACACTTGACGGAGACATCAATCATTATTTACACCTATCATAACTGAGAAATGTGAAAGTGAGTGCTCGGAAAAAAAATCTTTATTTTTTATTTTGAACAAATAAAGTTATAAGTGGGATTTTCATATCTGTAAGTTAAAGTTTGTGGTATTATTTTTGTTACAAAGTTTAAATAAAATTTATATACTGTTTTATTACTGTGGCAAGATCAGGTTCATTCTTTAGTATATTAGTATTAATTGTATAAATTGATAGAACATTAGTATAAATTGATTGCAATGAATTATTTTATAGTTCATTTTCTATCATAAAAATTACATTTATATTTGTTTAAGAGTTATTTTATCTGTGATTATTATGTTTAAACAATTAAAGTTTATTATTTTGAACCCGCAAGTAAATGATTTCTCCCTCTTTTATTTTGTTAAGAAATAGATATGTAAAACTCTCTATTGTAAGAAATGAGTTAAAGTGAAGTAAATATAATCTCCTTTGACCCTGTCGGGGATGCATATACAATCCTGGATGTCGCATTTTGATAAAGAATGCATTTCTGATAAAAAAGATAAAAAATGGAAAATTCAAAATATATCTAATTTTTTGAAGGGAGAATCTTTAAAATTGTTCATTAAGGAATGTCTATAATGCACTACTTTTAGTAAGATTGTTGAAATCCTTTCTGAAAAGTTTATTAAATAAATGTTCCTCGATTTTCTGATTTTGCTTCTATGAAGCTAAATGATCTAAATGAATTAGAGAGTTATTTCAGAAAAAATATTGAGATTGGTAGACAACTTCATTTATGTGAACTCACCATAGTCAAAGGTTTGATGGAGAGTTTGAAGCCAGAGTATCAGAATTATATGATTATTAACCCTCCAGAGAGCACCATAGATTGGTACAGAATGGCTAAACAGCAAGTAGTCATTCCCACCTCTCACGTAAACAACCATAATATTAGAAATAATTGTCAAATTCATGGATCTTTCCAGCATAATAACCCGGCTCCTAGACATTGGGTTCGCCAAAACCAGAATTTTCAAAGAACAAATTCTAATTTTCAGCTACAAAACCCTCTTAATGCTCAAAATTCTAGATTTGTTAGCCCCAGATTGCCCACTACTCATTTTCAAAATAAGTATCCCAGTCGACCATGTCGAATGTGTATGAATAGGGGTATATAGGGTGCTTTCCACTGGGAGAAGGCTTGTATTTTAAATGCTGAACCTATGCAATCTTATGTTCCTTTTCCTAGTCAACACCAACAACCTAGTCATAATATTTGACATTTGATTGTTCATGGATATGCAAATAACCTTGTCTAATTGACCCTGGTTCTACAATATCAATTTTACCTTTTATGTTTGTTGAGTTGTTAAATGCTAAAGTCATAAATATTCCACCTATTATTATTGGCCAAGCCAAAGGAACTGTTGAAATAAATCAATCTTCTAATTTGTTGTTTAAAATAGGTAATGTGCAAAAATGTATTAGATTTCTGTTATGTAAAACAGATTTAAATGATGCTATACTAGGATTGCCAGAGTGTTCTAAGTTTAACTTAATTATAGATTGAAATAAATGTGAAGTATTCGATGATAAGTTGAAGTGAATCGATCTCAAAGCATATCCAATGATAATTTAAGGTTACTTCATTTTGATGCGAATGAAAACTACCAGAGAGTGCAACCCGATTACGAAAATGGCATAGCTCCTCAATCCTTTGATCAAATTAATGCTAATGATTCTAAATTACTTGGGTAGGTAAATGCTATAAATATGAAACGTTAAGGTATAATATAAGGGATGATTTACACATTTTTTTTCAAATATAAATATGATATTGGAAAAATTAATTTTGAGCCGCAGCGCGTTTTTCTTAATTCTGACCTACCCACATCTATGAAGTCCTATCGCACTTCTGACGTGGATGAAAAAGAAATTTCAGATCAAGTTCGATCTTTAATAGCTGCTGGTTTAATAAAAGAGAATTATAGTCCTTATTCTGCCCCTGTTACTTTAGTTATGAAACGCGATAAGAGTAAAAAAAACTAGAATGTGTGAAGATTACGTAAATAAAATGCAATAATGAAAAACGATGCTGAATTTTTACCACGTATAGATGGGATTTTTTATAAATTAAGTCGTTTCCACTTTGGGCTTAGCCTCTGTCTGCTGGCACATCCCCATTCACCCAGCAGATACTAAAAAATTGGCTTTTATAACCAATTTTGAACTTTTTGCGTGGAATGTTCTACCATTCGGTATCAAAGTTGGTCCCCCAATTTTCAATAGAACTCTTAGAAAAATTCTCACTAAACATAAAATTAAATTTGCTTGTTATTATTTTGATGACATAATTGTTTTTTCCTCCTCCTTAGAAGAACACCTGCAACATCTAAATCAAATATTTGAATTATGTAAACTTGAAAATATTAAACTTAAATTATCTAAATGCAATTTTGTTCAAAATAAAATTAATTTCTTAGGATATGAAATAAAAAATGGTACCTTAACTCCTGCAAATGCTAATATTGATGTCGTAAAAAATTAAAAACCTCCTTCTAATGCTATGCAAAAGTGAGATAATAAATAATTTACTTAAATAAATTACTTAAGAAAAATACTATATGGGAATGTAATTCAAATTGCCAAGATTCTTTTCAAAAATTAAAGGATGTCTTAATTATTAAACCTGTCTGAAGAATTTATGACCCTGCATTAAACCCTGCATATGTTTGTTGATGCCTCACTGTTGGCAGTAGGTGTAGTGCTTAAACAACCAGATACTAATGGGTTTGTACATCCAATTGCTTACTACTCTAGAGGATTGAGAAGTTATGAACAGAATTACTTTATAACTGAGTTACAGTATCTTACCATCATTGGCACATTGGACAAATTTTATCACTACTTCCGTGGTGTAAAATTTACCATTCACACTGATCATGCATCTCTTCTTTGGTTAAAAAATGTCAAGCATTTGAGAGTTAGATTATTTAGGTGGTCGTTGAAGTTAAGCATGTTTGATTACAATATAATGTAAAAAAAGAGATCCACAAATGTCGAAGCTGACATATAGTAAAGAAACCCTATTTCGCACTTTTTTCAACCACTAACTTTTATTCTCGATGTACAGAAAATTAAAGAGATGCAGGAGAAATATAACGTTTGTGCCAAATCTATCTAAATGAAAATGGAATTATAACTGTTAAAAAGAAAGGATTTAAGAAAATAGTAGTAGTCTCCATACCCTTTTGCTTGGTATTGCTCAAGAGAAATTTGGCCACCCTGGTATCCAAAAAAGTTAAATTTAATCTCCCCTAATTATTATTGGCCTGATAAGACCAAGGATATAACTAACTTTGTAAAGCATTGCGTAACTTGCCCTAGAAGAATAAAAAAATTGGATTATTACAAGCTATGCCTACCACAGATCAACCTTTTGACTGTTTTTCTGTTGACACTGTGGGAGGATTCAACTAAAAAATATCTTCATATTGTCATCGATCATGCAACCACATATATGTGGACACCCGTAAGGCATGGTGACGTCACGGCGACGTCGTTGTGAAGTCACACTGTGACTTTGTGGCAGTCGATGTGACGTCACGTGACGCCGATATGACGTCATAGTGACTAAATTGCGCAGTCGTTATGGCCGTTTTAGAGCTCGTTTGTGACGTCACATTGTGACCACTTTGTGAAATCACGATGTGACAAATTTGTGAAAAGTGTGTCATTTATGACGAAATTGTCATAAACATGTGATTGTTCTCTGACAGCAGTGAAAATGTTGTGAATCACATTGTGACAATTTTATGAAAATTGTGTTATATGTGACGATTTTGTCATTAACTTTGTGACGACTATGTGACTACAGTGACAATGTTGTGAAGTCATACTGCGACACACTTATACATGTTGTAAAATCATTTACATCTATAACGTTATTATTTTTTGGCGATACATTTCAATTAAATGTTGTGGTCGCTATAACACGGTTATATATATAAAAGAAAATTACTGAAAAAAATGCAATGCCCCACAGAATTGAATCTTTGTTGCACCTTTTTTTATTATAATGAAGGAGAATATTGAAGACGATTAAATATTCGATATATCAGAATTTTTTTCAAAACTATCTATTTGTTCTTCTAAAAAGCATTAACATTACCAAAGACACATTATTGTTTAAATATTTGAAGCTTTAAAAACAAAAAATCTTCTTAAAACACCATCAAAAATTTGTAAATCCGCTAGGCCTTTCGAAAGATCTGAGTCTTTCTTCGTCAGGCGCAAAGAAGATGTCCTTCTACTATGAAAGCAGCAGCAAGACTGAAATGATAGATAAGGGAAAAGAAGAATTAAGAATATTTTCTGTTCTTAGTCATTCACACCAGTTTTAATTTATTTTATTTGAAGCTTTGTCAATTTAAAATGTAATATAAAAAATATAATATCTTAAAAAAATATATAGTACTTTTTATATTCTTTAAACTATAGGAATACGGAATGAAATTAATTATCACATTTAATACGCATTAACCCCTTAATTCTCGCTCCCGTGATATTCACGGGCTGTGTTTTTTATTCAGATTGTTTGATTCCCAACAGTTTTTTAAACTAGAGTAAACGCCTTTTCTATGGTATCATTTTACCCGTCATTAAATATGATGAATATTTCTTTTTCAAAAAAGGGGTGCCAATAAGCAATTTGAATTTTTAAACCGTAATTTAATGCGACCGTTAAGGGGTTAAGAACTGTAAGTCACTGGTGAAGGTGATTTTTATTTCGATTAATACAGCATCTATAAAAGAATTGAAATATAAAAAGGAATGCCGATATTAATTATATTTCATATGTCTTACGATATTGATTACTATAAAAAAATCTATGTATGATTTTAATTCAAACAAGTTGCGGCAGAGAAAAAAGGGTACTTGTTTGTTATAGCGGCCCTTCTTAATTTGAATATGACAAAGTTGCAGTTACATTCTCGCCAAGAGCATCGTGAAGATTATACATGAGCATCATGTATATGTATATTATAATATATATGTATTCTCCAAACGCTTACCATGTTCCATATAGTCATTATATACGTAATATTTACGTCTTTTCTTGCACATATATATATACTATATTTATATATGTCATGTACATGCACAGACATATATCTGTATATATCATGTACATCATATACACACGTCATAGATATAAATAACTATAACTGGACGTTTTATCTCTCGAAATGTTGTTTGTATTATATCATATATTATTATAAAATCATATATGCTTTATAACTTTATCATTCATAATCAGGATCCACTATATCACAAAAGTACCTAAACAAATTCAAACCATTTCGATTCTAAACTATACAATGATTTGTCATGCTAGCGATTTATTCAGGGGGGAAAAAAACAAGAAAGAAAAATCATGCGTACGGCATAGATTATGAAACACTTTCCAACACTTCCTGAAAGATTTAACTAAACTTCTTTATTTAGGGAAATAAGGCAAATAAGATAACTAAATAAACATTTAAAAACTTGATTTCTGCGGTTACCGTCCATAGCCGAATGTGTATTCCAATTATTTTGAACAGCCCTGTATTTAATCTGTATGTTGATATATATACCATATAATGGGTAAATTTATATTAGCAAGAAAACGCATAACAGGTTGAAATTTCTCATTCAGTAATTTATACTAATAATTGAATTGGAAACATACTTGAATACTTTTATAAAGCCCTGTAGTTTACCTAGTACCTTTTTCACGCCCCTATTTAGCTAAAATTTAATTCCAACTAAAGCACTCTTAAAACTACTGAAATCACATTTCCAGAAATTATCATCCAATTCTTTGCATGACCCTGTATATCATTTTATTAATATTTTACAAATATTTCTTATAAAACTAAATGCAATTCAGCGTAAAAATTGCATAAATGATTTAAAAACCACCTTTAAGCTATTTGCGCTCATATCCAATAATCCTTACGAATTCTATTGTATAGCTCTGTATATAAAATATAGCATTCATACACACCATATAGTATGCATAAATATAGGAAACATAAAAGCCCATATCATAATTCAAAATGCATTTCCAGCAATCACCGGTAATGTACAGTACTTCTGATACAATATAGTATCTGAAATCTTGTGTGTGTCCCTGTAAATGCTATGCACTTTGTATTATACATGAAATAACTTATAGTAAACCTCGGCGACGTATATCAATTTCATTATACATGAAATAGTTTGGCATATTTAAAATACGTTGTAAATATCCCCTCCCTATATCATTATGTAACGGATATATTTTTTGTGTGGCCCTGTAAATGAATAATAACTATACTTTGCACCGCATATTCTACAGAATGCATATTTTAGTGCATTTCATAAATGCATATAAATTTTGTTATGTGTGGATGCGTGTAACATCATTAAAAATCATTTGCAATGTTTTTTTTCCCATTGGCCGTAATGTAGCGGAATAGTTTTGACTGTCCCTGTAGATGAACTAAACATGTTACAACCTTCATTTGAATTAGGGATCGTACTATGGTAGAAGTCATTAACATCCAAAAATTTCAGAATGATCCGATTATATTTACGAGAGTTAGAGCGCGTACAGACGGCCAGACAAACAGAAGTCATAAACACTTTTCAACTTTGTTGGAAAGTGTTAAAAAAGAAAGACAACAAACGCTGCTGCTTCTGTAATTGCATCGTAAACTTTTAGCTACGTAAAGAAAACAATCGTATGTAAAAATATCAAAACTGGTAGTTTCATAGCAACGTATATATTAAGTATGTTGAAACAGTTTTTAAATTGAATAATTCTTTTAAAAGCTATTTAATGTCAAAATTCCTAATATTTACTCTCAATCTTATAATATGTAATTTTAATTATCTAAAAAATGATATAAAACATAAAATTAATAAATTATTGATTTTTTTTAAATAAGTAGAAAATTGCATACACAAAACTGACATACAAACGCTGCTACTTCTCTAATTGCATCGCAAACTATTAACTACATAAAGAAAACTATCGTATGTATAATTATCAAAACTGGTAGTTTTATAGCAACATACATGATGAATATGTTGAAACAGTTTTTAAATCGAATAATTTTTTAAAGAGCTATTTAATGTCGAAATTACTAATATTTACTCTCAATGTTAGAATATGTAATTTTAGGTATGTAAAAAAATGATTTAAAACATAAAAATAATAAATTGTTGATATTTTTTTTTAATTTGAAATAAGCAGAAAATTGCATACTTTACATGCATTGCTTGCATTTACAAATACAAAATTGAAAAATATCTAAACGTACCTTTGTAAATATCTATTCGTGGCTATCTCCAGCAATTTTAATTTTACAAAATTTACGAAGTACATTTTGGAAAAAAAACAATCCTGAAACACTCAAATGATAAATACAACTTTGGTATGAAAAATTAACTCAGTATTGTCAGTATCGGTATGTTGTATTCTAAAAACAAATTTGAGAAAAATCGCTAGGTTGGAAGATAGCAGCAATAAATAATCTATTTTACTAAGTTACTAAGTTACCTAAGTTAATCTATTTTACATCAGGGCTTGTCTGCAGTAAAATACATACTACTTAAAAACTACTTTTTGAATATTAAAAAATAACTTTAATAATTGATTTCCAAAATTACATTTTTATTCACGAAATTATATATTAAAAAAAAAAATAACAACTCTTACTATCTATGACTTTTTGTAAGTAATGTAGGGGAGGGTAGTACACAGTGAGACGAAAATTATTATTACCTAACGAATGGCAAATATTTTTATTCTTTTGAAAAAAATTTTGTTACATCTTTAAGCTACACAAATACGCTACACATTAATGCATAAATTGTTTTAAAAATGTTATTTATAAAAGCACAGAAGTAGAATAATGGAGTATCGAAAATTGTCTCACTGTGTACCACGAGTGGTACACATTGAGACAATGTATATATTTTCATAAATCATACATTTTTACACTCTATCAATAACATTCTGCAGTTTATGACTTCTAATTAATATTTCTAGATTAAAAAAAATTAAAAATATGAGCCTCGGGTGAACACAGACACAGAGAGAGAAAAATCCTGCTTTTATTAATAAATAACCTTTTTTTTAATATCAGAACAGCATAGTAGATACACAGTGAGGCACGTAGTTTGTTACAAAATGGATGCCATATCTGTTTCATCATCAATTTCACAGCTTTGAATGCTTGTGTCGTTTTGTCGACATTGTCTATCATTAGATATAACTAGGCTTGGTTAAGTAAATACATGCTATAATGAAAGAAATAAACTCTAAAATGGACGTTTATGTAACTTTAACCCCTGTAAAATAAATAATTACTTACTATTTTGTTGGACGAGTAGCCGAAACTACATCATAAGGTGAGGTGGTTCAGTGTGTGTTCCAGCTCAGAGAAAAAGTTATAACTATATGTCAAAATGGCTGCTGTCTCACTGTGTACCATGTCTCACTGTGTACTCCCCTACCCTATTATTTAATTTTCTTTCTTAAAACACTCAAAGAGTAGCAATGAATTTTTTCCTGACAAAAGAAGTTCGGAAAAAAGCTTATTTTCTAATATATTGCTCTTCGTTGCAGATAATTGACTGCAATATTTATGTGCGTACTGAAAGATATTAGAAGATAAAAAGAAAATGTTTATATTTTCCAGCATAATCCTATACAGAAATGTTTTTATTTATTTATTTATTTTATTCTCGCGAACATTAAAGTCAACAACCACTTTAAATATAAATATTCTTTTACAGTAAAAGTGGTGTTAGCAGGTCTAAGCATGTTGAAAAGAATGCATCTAAGCATGCATCTTTTTATAACAAAGAAAGTGAAGATTTACTTTAAAAATGTTGTAACATTTTATTTTTATTTTAATTTCTGTATTTTCTTTTTTTTCTAAGTTTTGTGCATTATGAAATATTCAATTAATACTTTTAAATTCTTTAACACACCATTTTTTTCCCTATTTTTATTAATTTATTTTAAATAATATCTATTTATTAGGTAGTTTTCATTACAAAAAGCTACCTATTGTAGCCGTTCTGAGGAAAACGATTCCGAAAATTTTTGGTTTATTTTCAACGATCATAACCCCCAGAAACCGAAACCACCCTCCGTTCAAATGTGATATATATATATATATATATATATATATATATATATATATATATATATATATATATATATATATATATATATATATGTATATATATATATATATATATATGTATGTATATATATATATATATATATATATATATATCCATATATATCTACCCTATATAGTAAAGCGAGGAGAGTTCGCGCGGTAGGAGAGATTGCGCACAAAGAGATTCGACGGGAAGGAGTAGAGTACGCGCGCAGCGACGCGACTCCAGGTAGTTGTACAGCAGCATTAAAGCAGTGTCTACATGAATGTTCATATTCATTGTTCCAAGCGTCTTGGATAAAGCAGTGCTATCTTGTTTTGTTTTCCCAAAGTAAGTGCTTGAATTTCCATAACTGTTCGTCATAATTTTTATAGAACGTCAGTAATACAAAATATTTTGAACTTAAACGATTTCTTATAAACTACTAACCTGGACTAAGTATGCGAACACCAACAATTCATTTTTAGAAGTGGCCATATTTAAGTAAAAGGCCGCGCAATCTCTCCTACCAAAATAGGAGAGTTTGCGCATCTGCTACTTAGGAGAGATGGCGCATTTCCCCATAAGTTTAAGTGCTAGGAGAAATTATGCAGCTTATTTACAAATTTGTATGAATTGCAAATTACGTGTAAAACATATGAATGAATCAATTTTGAAATAATTTCGGAAAAACACATAATTATCAAAAATAAATTTGGCAACAAATTAATTTGCAAAAAAATACATTTTCAGATAAAAATTTTATTAATAAATTAATAATACAGTTGTTATTAAATTAATTTTATGTAATTATTTTTGTTAATAAATTAATAATATATTTGTTAATAATTTAATTAAATATTTATATATATATATATTTAATTTATGAACGATTAATTTGCTAATAAATTAATTTTGATAACTAAAATAAATTTTCTAGTACAATGTTTTGGAAAATCTTTCACCCATACCAAATAGTGTAATGCCATCGAAATCAAAAGGAAACAGAGTGCAACTAATGTTACTGATCCACAAAATATGCACGAAAAAAGACTTAAGAAGGATGCCGCTACAAAAAAAAAACAGCTGAAAATAAGGTGCTTCCTCAAAATGTGAGATAAAAAAACTCAAGGGAAAAAAACGAAAATCAATGAGAATGAGTGCACTGAATGTCTGGAACTGTACTAGGAGACAACTTCGACAACTGACTGGATTCAATGTATTGCTTGTTGCAGGTAATTGCACGAAAGATGCACGATTTACAACAATAAGTGCATCGATTCTGGACGTCGACAACTTCGGTTAGCAAACATAATATCATAAAACTCTGGAAATGGAAATGAAGTAATTTTCAAGTTAAACATGTTATCAACTAGATTAATGTTATTTTGTAATCTTAGTAGGGCTTGCTTTTTCTGATATCTTTTTCTGATCTATTTAAATTAAAATTTTTAACTGATGTTAAAATTCTTTCTTTTATTTATTATTTAAACATTTGGTTGAAATACTCACTCCTAATACAATAATATTTACTCAGAAGAACCTTTCAACAATGTCGATTAAGTCTAACTATTATTGTTAACAATTTAATTGTAATCATTATTAATAACAATCTCTTCTACTTATGTGAGCAATCTCTCGTACCCATGTGCGCATTCTGTCCTACCCTGTAAGGAGAGATTGCGCAAAATACTTTTCTTGATTTTATTACTGATGTTCTATTAAATTACAGTATAACAACAAAATAACAATGAAATGCATAAAAAACAAATGACGTCAAAATTATTCATGCATAGTTTAGCAAAATATTAATATTTAGATATTTCATTATTATTCTTTTGAAATTGCGCAGACTCTCCTCGCTTTACGTTATATATAAAATTCTAATGAAACGAATTTATTCAGATTTTTCAATTGTAATGCTTGATTAGATATTTAGTTTATGGGTAAGAACTCTACCACATTTGATAAATTTCATTGATTGGAAGTAATAAAGAGGATAATTAATAAAGTGATTTATCAGTTGTACTACCCTTTTCACTCGCTGCTTTCATTATTATTATGATGAATGATAACGACTGAATGATGAATGATGTCTGATAATGATGAATGACTTCAGAATAATATAATTTGAAACTATAGTTTGGATATAATTTTAATAAAAATGAGTCTGATTATAACAATCTATGAGATAATTTTTAAACAAACCAAAAATTAATTCCTTACTCTTTATTCTTGTAATTTTATAAACATTTATGTATAAAGTTTATTCTTTGAATAATGAAGATGCGATCATTTAAATATTTTAACTCGCATTCTCTGAGTCTTATTTAGTTTTTGTTAAATAACAATATCACCTTGTAAAAAATATGAACCTATAAAGTGTACATAATTTTGTAATACAAAATCCACTGTACAAATATCGTGGTTGAAAACCACACACATTGGATGTTACATTGTAATAATAATTCATATCACACAGCGTTTGTTTCTATTGCGAATATGCATTTTAAATAAATGTTATCTAATAAATTAAACTTAAGATCTATATGACGAAATCCATTCTATGTAACACTTTATTTTTTTTTAAATGAGGATTTTGGTTTAGTTATGTTTACTAACGAGTGAATACTAATTCCTCGAGAATACAGCATATAGAAAGATAAAATTTTTAGCATTAAACGAATCCAAGAAATGCTTTACTTGATGCTAATCAGACCATTTATATCATACTCAAGGAATGTATGAATAATACCTAAAATTTAATCGTATTTTTGTATAAATGACACCTGAATTACAAAACAATTTCAACACCACCGACTTTTTAATATTTAATATTTTTATGTCATTTACGATTTTCTGTAAGCAATACCTAATATCTACCTCCCTACTGTATGAAGAGTTGCTGGTATTTGAAGAGAAAATCATTCATTTTGTCTTTGCGTTTTTGAATGTATATGTGATTTGTAGATAGTCAATATATGACGTGCTTAAATATCATGCTTCGTTACGATCAGTGTTTAAATTAATTTCAGTGGTAGTGTAATTTAGATATATCGACTGAATCAATTCTACGTAAGTTTCTTTATTTTTCAAAACACTGTTAAAGAATCCAGCATGAATTGCTATCTTAATTAAAATTCGAAATATTGGACTTACTTCAACATTGCATGCTATAAAATATTTTATTAAAATAATTAAAAGTAACTTCAAATGCTTTGAATATGGGATTACATTGATTTTCCGATTTATTCGTTAAACGCTTTTTAAACATTCACCTGAAAAAGAAATTTTCTGCTGTAAGTAATTATGAGATATATAAACATAGAGCATAAATAAAAAGCAATATATTGAAGTGATTTTAAATATATGTATTGGGGTTGCTTAAACGTAAAGTGACTTTTATATACACATTTTCTAAATATATTCTATTTACGCACCAGTATGTTTTTTTTTTACAATTTAAATCCTTTACTTTTAATAATTACAAATAGAAATGCAAATTAGTAATATATGTACATGTTTATTTTATTATTAAACATTTTGTATTGGTTTAAAAATTTGAATAGAAAAATGTGTGAGTAGTAGCATTAGCATTTTAACGTCAATTCGGCCAAAAATGAATGTATAATTACAGGTGTAAAATGTTATGAATATAGTCTAAAAAGAAATTTAAAAAATCGCCTGTGTATTAATATTCATAGTTTTTGAATTTTAATATGTTGAGAAGAAATTTTATTAAATAATATATGTTTATATTACGCTATTTGAAAATTATTTAAAACGTAATGATGACTGTATTTGTTATCTTTACAAAATTAGTTATAATGTGAATAACTCAAAGTAATTTTGTTTTTAAAAAGTTTCACTTGTTCTAAACATTTAATCTTTTTATGCTTCATTTACCAAAAAACTTATCGTTTGCTATGGAAATGTCTTTTTATAACAGCCATGTTTCAAAAGAAGGCTCCACAATCTCAAACAAAGGCACATTGCTTAAAGTTGTCACGCCACTCTAGAATTAGTTTGAAAATTTTTAATTTATGATGATAAATACACATAGCTGACTCATTAAACAAATCTATGTACAATTATATCATACACATGTACAAATTTACATATAGTAGAAGAAATCCGCACGCAGAAAAACAACAACACGCGTACATTTTTCACCACTTCATCTTCCGCGTCTCATTAAGAAATCCGGGGGAAAACATCACAGCAGCTAATAACATTAGATGAGGGAATATGCAGATTAGTGCTGACGCCTATCGTAATAATCTTTAAATATAATATATTCGTTACATCTCGATATATTATACCATACTTAAACTTATATATACACTGCTTCCAAAAGTAAAGATACAACCAGTCTTTTGTGCCTGTTTTGAACTCGAATGAATTTAAAATTTTAAATTTCGAAAAATTGCTCTTTAAACATTTATTTCTTGATCTTTACGTAATTATAACATAACATAATTGGAAAATTAAAAAAAAAGTTTTTTTTTTAAATGCACTGTTTATAAAAAATAATAATATTGTAGAAAAAATGTAAATAAATGGTTGTAATAAGGAATGTTCCGTCCCTACTTGTTATGCATTGAAAAAATTGATTTTCCATACTGTCATTTAACAGCGATTGTTTTAACTCATTTAATGGCATCGAGGGATGATTTAATGTAGTCACATTTCTTGCAAGTCTGGACAAAAGTTGCTCTATTTGCATTCTAATCTAGATATTAATCTCCCCTTTCCAATCCCACGATATCTTTATCTTCTTGATATTCATCAAGTAAAAGGGGGTGAAGTCGGGCATTGTAATTCATTAGGGTGAATAGCACCATAATAAAATGTGGCATATTTAGTAAGAATCGCGCCACGATATCTCACAGAAGTTAGTTCCTCCATAGTACACATACAGGCCAATTTGTCAAAGCATATAGATTTAACAATAAACCACGATCCCATTTCCTCTATAAATATGTATTTAAACAATGCTACATTGAAAGTATCTGGTGCCGTGTTCTCTCCCGATCAGCTCATGGTATTAATTATTCTACTAAATAAACCAGGACAAGTCTATGAATGGTACAGTAGCCAGTTTCTGTATGTGCTAACTTGAACAACGTAAACGGATACTACTGCACAACTGTGACTGGAAAACACTATACCTTATTAAAAGTGACACACAACAATTTGTCTTACACAGACTCCTAATTGTGAAGGTGTCTGCGCAGCGCATCGTAGTAGCAAATACACCGTAGTAGCTCATCCTGGTTGTGTAGGATGATCTGAAATTCGATGAGTTAAAGTACTGTTCTTACATCTTCTGTTCGAAAGGACAGAAAGTGCTGTGAGGTTAAAACCATTTCGCGTTTTGGAATAGAGCTTCCTGATACTGAATTTTCATATATAAATTGATCCCGGAAACTCTGGACTAAATTATGAGACGTATTAAAACGTCTATCACGATCACTTGTGATGCGATCATATGCATCTTATTGTCTGCAAATATCCTCAATAATTACAAAAATGGGATATTCGCAGTTAATACAATTGTGATCATCGTCCAGTTATTTTTAAAAAAATGGTGGGTATAATTGTTTCATACGGTTTTATCGAAGTTACTTATGATCACTCGCATAAACTGCATTTTTTACCTTATTTTCATTCTTTTACTTGTGAGCGTCAAAAAAAGGTTGCTCTTTAGGAGTCCAGTGCGCTGAAAACACATAAATATTTATTGTAATTCCGTATTTTGTTTCTTAAATTATAATATAGATGAGTTGATAAATCACTTATTCCTAAACCAATATTTTTAAAGGCAAATTAGCCATTGAATAAAAAATTATAAATGTTGCGTTTCATCACATGAAAATCCATTAAAATTTATGAAAATCCTTTAAGGGGTCTTGAACCATTTAAACGCGACGAAATTTAACGAAAAAATTCAAAGTTTGAATTAGTCTATCTTCAAAACCTTTATATGTATAAACATGAAAATTTGGATATTGATTAAACAGATTGTGCTTTGTAATATGCTGTTATTATAAATTTATTAGCCTTTTACAGAATTTGTGTATTGTTGAAATAAAAATAGCTCTTTTTTTTACTCCATAAGTCATTGTGCGCATGATATCTTGAGAAAATATGTATGGATTGTCATGAAATTTGGTAAAGATGTGTGTTTAAAAATATGTGTAAATATGTGTGTTTAAAATGATCTACTCTTAGGCCAAAATTATTTCCTAAACTATATAAAAAAATATTTTTGTAAAAAAAATAAAAATTTTACATTTTTAATGAATAAAAATAGTCAGAACTAAAAATATTATCAGTGTAAATACTTAAAAGTAGTTCATTTTAAAAACACATATTTGTTAAGTATCTTTACCAAATTTCGTGAAAATCTATTCATACTTCGAGATATCATGCGCGCAATGACTTCTGGGATAAAAAAGAGCTATTTTGATTTCAACAATACACAAATTCTGTAAAAGTCTAATAAATCTCTAATGATAGCATATTACAAAGCATAATCAGTTTAATCAATATCCAAAATTTCATGTTTATACATAAAAAGATTTTGCCTAATTCAAACTTTGAAATATTTCGTTAATTTTCGACGCCTTTAAAAAGTACAACACCCCTTAAAGCTAAGAGGTAATTTAAATTTTTCAGATTTGCAATATGGAATCAGATTTGCAATATAAGTTTTTCGTTAATTTTCGGCGAGTTTAAAAGTTACAAGACCTCTTAAAGTCTTTTGTAATTTTGAGAACAATGTCGTGAGGATTAAGTGGACAGTTTACAATGGAACAAATTATTAGAGTCTTTTCAATTACCCTGGTGAAAGTTATATTAATTTTCATCACAATATTTGTAGTCAAGTTTTTTTTTTTTTTTAATTTACGATAAAATATTCTGTTTTCTTTTTGTTGTAGATTTTAAATAGAAAGTCCTAACTGAACCATTGAATCAATGCAGTATCATTGAAGTTCCTACAAGAGTCGTGATGCTCTTGTTCACCTTCTATCGACGGTGATCAATCGACTTTTAATCATGCTTGTATCTTCTTCATGACGTAATTAAAAATACATTCTACCTATGTTTATTTTATGATAGTTGTAAAAGAAATAAACAGTTTATAAAAATTTTTCAAAAATGTATCTAAGGTTTACAAATAAAACTATTGAAATATATAGCTGTAAACCGTTTTCTACGGCATAATTTATAATTTTTAATTTAGATTAAAAAGAATTAATGATAAATTATATATTGGATGTCCTACTGCGGTTCAACTCCTGAGCCCTCCACAACTATTGCGATTTGGGATCCCGTAATTTGAACTTTGCATAATAATGTTGAATGTATAGTGATAAAACACGTTATTCCTACACAAAATGTAATGTGAAATCTAATTATAATTTTTTTAACCAAAAATTTAATTTTAGTAATGGAAATTGGAAATTATTGAAAGTTAGTTTTCAAAACACTGTGATATTTGAGGTTATTGAAGGTTTGATTCGCAGTAGTTCAATTTTGACTGGTTAAAACTTTACACATTTTATTTTTACCATTAGTATAAAACTAGCTTGGTGATGCTCGTTATATGGGGCATTCTCTTTTGACTTTCGGGAATAAAATCTGGTGAAATGAAACCTGCTAAAATAACATTTTAATCTGATAGACGAGTGCCTTAATGATTCAAAATAAAGAAAAAATGGTCAGCAGCGAAAAATATTTTATTTAACTGAGGTTTAAGTTAAACTTGCGAGTTTAATTTTCCTTACCATTTTACCACTGTAACTTTTTATTTTCTTCTAAATATTTACTTATAGTGAATTTGCATAGTATTCACAGAGCATTCAAATAAGAAATAATAAAAGTGTAGTACTTTTAATACAGAATTTTGGTATAAAATTGTCTTAAAGGGGTCTTAAAGAAGGGACGGGGAGGTAAAAAATGGGACGGTATAGGAAAAAAGGGACGAAATGGAGAAAAAAAGGACTGTAAGGATGGAACGGCAATGAAAATCACCACTTATTTTTAGACAAGTCATGTTAAGACTAAGTGATAGCCACAATGTTCATTGATTTTTAGAAACAGTTGTTAACATTGGATTAAATTATTTTTTTTTATTTACCTCGAAAAGTGCAGGAATAAACCTTGGGGACGGTAAGACTACCAATAAAGCCACGATCTTGAAATTGATATTTAAATACTGATTTAAATTCTGCAGTCAATTTCCTGTCAAAGAATTTTAGACATTCTTTCTCTAGCATACTTCTGCATGAAAAAAGTTGAAAAAAAAGGCTGTGGCTGCATCTGAAGTGATTTTCTGCTTATCAAGACGTACGGTAAAGATGGAAAACACAGGGACAGAGTTAAAAAAATAATATCAAGCGTAAAAATGTGTGCAGGTTAATTTTTTGCTACATATTTATATAAAACAATTGTCCCAGTTTCGGAAAGAATTACATCGAATTACTTTTATTGAAACAATTTTATACAGACAGCTCCAAACTTAAAAATCAGCATCAGGGACACGGTACAATATTGGAGTTTTCCTGGTATTTGAACCGCCAACATGATCCAAAACTTATTTATCTTGTTAATATTGTTATACAATCATGCAATGGGAGGTTTCCCAGTACATGAAATAAAAAAAATACACAAAAAAATGTATTAAATTAAAAATTATTATTCAGGGGCATAAAAGTCAAAAGATTGTGAGAATGCCCTACGTAGTAAATATTATTGAATCCTTTTTTCCTGCACTCTCCTTAGGAGTTTTGTTTTTGATGATTCATTTGTAATTATTAGATTTTATTACAGTTTAAAAGAAAATCAAAATTACCTGTTCATAATATTGCTGTTTCCAGTACATATGACAAGTTTTATGAAACCTTTTCGTTAAAACGCTTAAAATACATATAAGATTATATTTAATTTTCTGAAAGCATTTGTAATCTTCTTGAAATATGCAGATAAATCGTATGAAATTTCAATTCCCGAAGAATGTCTTTGAAATTTGACATCGATCTAATTAAAGGAATTCTAAGGATGTAAAGTAGTTTCTTTTTCTTTAAAAACAAGCGAAAAGACAACTTAAATTTTTATTATAGGTACAACTTATAATATTTTGTTACTATTGAAAACATGTGTTAATGTTTTCTTTTCAGCTGCAATAATTACTCTTAAAAATTCTATTCGACTGCAATTTGACAGAGCTAGTTTTTCAAGCAACCGATAGAATAGAATAATTTTACCGATGCATGACCATTTTACTAAAAATAATTTAATGAAATGTTGATGAATTATTTTAGAGGCATTTCATATTACATATGAGGACCCCAGAAGCCAAGGGGTATAATTGACAAAATTAAAAAAAAAATGAACTAAGTGCACATACGACCTGGAAATATGCTTTTTTATTTTCAGGTAAAGAAATATAAGTGATATTCTAATTATGTGTTGTGTTTTAGAGATCAACCATTTTTGCCGAATAATGATTAATGTTGATTAATTACAAATTTAAAGAAAATTGCACTCTACTTTTTTTCACATTTATTGAAATAAGAATTGACATTTATTGAAACAAGACTACTGTAAAACAAGCAGAAGTTTCCTATTTCAATTTAGTCAATTATTATTGATGTTCAACTTTAACGTCAATTATCTTTGAAGTCAATTTACTTCAAATCGAAATTTTGTCACTTTTACCCCTTAGCTTCTGATGTCCTCATATATGAATATCGTCTGACTTAATAGATAAATCATTTTTGTATAAAGATATCTACATTTCTGTTAAATCATTGCCACTTTTATGTAAAATGTGTAAGAATACTAAAATAATGCAACAACAGTATGCTCCAGTATATTTATTAAAAGCACTGTTAGTATTATTTTCAATGTTTTATGTAATATTTTCTTAAATTATTACCATGGGAGTTGAGATTTGAAATTATATTCGTACAGGCAGTTTTTAAAAGAATTTATTAAAGTTTAAGTTTGTGTTGTAAATTATGTAGCAACATTTTAAACCAACTGTCTTCTGTAAAAATAATAAAAAATAGAAAAAAAAAGTATCTATATTTAAAAAAAATAAAGAAAGAATATTGTATTTATAAAAAACAGTTTTTTATTTAACAATATTGAATGCGGAACATCTCCGCAGTATCATAAATAAATAGAAAAAACATGTTTAAGTAAAAACAATTAAAAAAAAAATTAATGGAAATGTATGCAATGTATTTCTCCTTTTTTATATACTACGTCATCATTCAAATCAAACATTTTTCGAACTGACGAGTGACTACAAAGTTTTGTATTTACAATATCTACAATGTTTTGTGTATAATTTAAAAAATATTCAGATTTTCTTTTTAATTAATTTCTTTTAATAAAAAACATTTAGAATTCTAATAACACAATATTTCGGGCGTTTAATTGAAATAATTTTCCATTTACGTTTCACATGAAGAATTATTTCAAATGCGTAGCTTTACTTGAATCATATAAATTGAACCTAAATTCTCATGAATAAATTGAGATTCATATATTTATAAGTACATGGAAAGCTCAAGTTTATACTGCTTATAGAACTGCTATTGAAACCGCAAATCATCTTTCACAAAAGATTTTGCTAATTAAATTTTATTACTATTCAATGCCGAGACAACAAATTCTCTCAGTAATTCATTCATGATATATTGCGGCATTATGTTCTCTTATAGTATGTCAGGTTTCACCTTATTAGTGAAATATATTTGTATATTAAGCATGCAAATCACTGATAACGTTAAGGTATATCCGGAACTGTAAATCATTTCTATGTAGGCATTATTACGAAGAGGGTATTTGGCAACATATTCTATTAGGCTTTTGTTATCAGACTTATTTGACCCAATGAGGGTATATTTCACGTCTGCCAATCTTCAAAATCTTCGATGAACCACGGTGTTTGTAACTGGTTACCAAATTTTAAAAAATCCTCTACAAGTTCATATTGCTACAGTAAATGCGTTTATTTTGATTTTGCAAAGCCTCAAAAACCAAGTATTCAATAAATTAGAATATTTAACTTATTATTTATAATTGAATAACGAAATGAAAAATAATTTCTGTATATCTAATTATTTTAGGAACTAAAATTTTATTTTAGTACTTTGTACACATATGTATGTGTTTCAATTCATCTGATTTGATTTGATAGCCTAAGAGGGACTGCTCAGACGAGGAAACCAAGTCCGTAGAACATAATGTCTCTTCCGGATTCCTTTATTAAGGACTTAAAAAAATTACATTGATTATCAAGGCATGTCACAATGACATTCCGCCAAAACCGCGACAAAGGGCGGGATAAAAAAGGGGTGGGTCCAGCCTGCCTGGGGAAATCCAAACGCAACACGGGGCGAGGCGAGAAAAAAAAAATGAAAAAAAAATGCACAAAACATTTCCTCACTGTCGGAAAACAGATTTCCCCCGCAACACTGGGCAGTCAGGTCATAACGGTGCTGCCTGAGCAAGCTCAAATCGTGACACTGGGAAATAATGCACGATAAAGGAACAGACCGTATTCCAGACGACTAAGTAGTTAAGTTAGAAAGGTCACGGAAAAAGTTGTGAATGTTTTCGAGATTTCATACTAGTGTTGGGCGTGTGAGGATATTGTCGTATATATGATTTGTAGAACTTCTATACACTACTTAATTCAACAAATATTAGATAAGTTTAAGATGCATATCACTCCAGAAAGGGCACTACCAGCAATTATTTATTCATAGTCTGTCCTCTAAAAAAATTAGTTTGTGTATCTCCTTAAATGAACCATTAACGCTGCGCCCTCCCAGATCAAAAAATATCTTGTATTACATCTCAGTGAACCTTTTCAATATAATTATGTTTGAAGTATCATAACCTTATTAAAAATCATGCAATCTATTTTTATTCATATATCATAACGTAGTGGGACTGTTTTGTGAGTATTTGTAAATCAATTTCTTAGGAATTTTGTATCTCGCCTTAGTAATTTATATACATGTCTTAATATTTGAAGTATGGTAACATCTGTAAAATATAATGGGAATTTTTCCCCCGTGGACTATGCTGTAATTATTTTGTTTGTCTGTGTAATCGAACTATAAATTTTACACACAGTTTTCAATACCGAACATGTAATAGGAAACTTCATTAACATATAAAAGTTAAGTGACAATTTTAAAATATATACCATATAACATGAGGGCAGATGGAAGGTGGCAGAGAGAATTCATAAACCAATTTCAAATAGAGAGGATGTTCACACGTTTTTCTAAAGATTTTGGAAAAAATATATATTACAAAGATAATAAATGTATTTTTAATATGCTTAATCTGTTAAAACTTTCATTTAATTGTCATATTATATATTGATTTTTAAGATAACAGTGCAATAATTTAAAAAACATGTTTGATTTTTTTCCATCCCTCGATCGTAATTTCCAGAGTCCAGCCGATGGTTTTTTTTTATATCGTCTATAAAGAGCTTGTTTTAAAAGTCTACATGGACAATAATCCACAGGAATCAAGTCGGGGGACTTGTTACGGAATCATTTAAATGTATTAATCTCAGTTATTATGTCATTTGAATTTTTTCCTAAAAATAGGACAGTAGATTTAGAGGTGTGTCTGTTCCTTTATCTGATGGAACTTAAGGCTCCACTGCACTGAAACTCCCCTATCAGGAAATCCCCATGTTAGCCTATGGGGGAAACTTTGAAGCGCGATCACTCATTACCTAATATAATTATTAAAACACCGTTTTCACCATTAGAAAGTAGACGGCAGATGCCGATGATGTGTGCTTTTAAAAATTATCTCCGTAAATTTTAAGTACATAAAAAATCCCTATAAACTTTGAAATTTCCATTAAACATTATCTGAAACTGAAACTGAAACTGATTAAACATTATCATCTTCTTAAAAATACTTAAAATTTATGGCGATAAATTTTAAACACGCAAATCATCGGCATCTGGCGTCTACTTTCTGATGGTGAAAATAGTATTTTAATAATTATATTAGGAACAGAGTGATCCGCTTCAGTGTTTTCCCATAGGCTAACATGAGAATTCGCGACCGGGGAGTTTCAGTGCCGCGGAGCCCATTTTTTTATTTTTCTTATTTTAAGTTTTTCATTATAACAGAATCTAACAATAACCATAAAATCTTTATCCAAACAATCTTTATCTTCAGTCAAACGACATTTTCGTTTGTAAATCGATATTTTTCTATTGCAATAAAAAAAATATCTGCAATCCTCATCAACTGTAAAGGCATATTTCCAATTTCTAACTGCCAAATAATATCCAATCCGAAAATAGTCTTCACCGAAAAACATGTTTTTGCATTAGACGCGAGCATTATGGATTTGTTGTTGTTGTTGTTATTGTTGTTTTGACTAGCTGTAAATGAGATTTTATAATATTTTTTACACTTTCTACAGAGATGTTTAAAGAGCTTCGTATAGTTCTTTGAGGCATATAGTTCCTTGACGCTTCTTTCCTTTTTTTTATTAAATATTTCACTTATTTTACCTACAGAAACCATGCTTCAACGTGTATCAATTCCATACTTTTCGCAATATTTACTTTTTTCTATCTTACAAGAAGAAAGTATTGAATTCGGTAAAATTTTCCACTTAATGTGCGCATAACAACGCAACTTGCACAAATTCCCCAGAACTTTTTGCTCAAACTAGTAATAAAATCGCTTTTAAAGTTTTCATTACTTCCATACTACATGCAAACTCTTTGTCAAGAATTGCTAGAGCTGTTAGAATGCAAACGGTTAAATTTTCAAGACTAGCTTTCAGAGAACATTTGTGAATTTTCAGTCATGCAAAAATACAAATGCATATTTTAAAGACAAATACCTTGATAAATCTTAAATGAAACATATAATAATAAGTCCGCCATTTTGAAATCAAAAATATATTTTTTATTAATGCGTAAACTTCACAAATTACTCTTGGAAAAGATTTATAACAAGTGGGGTACACTGTTAAACATTTGCAGCATTCTGCTCAGTCATTTGACCGTTTTTATCGAAAACGGTTACACAACCGTAATTTAACACTATTTTGACCATATTATTGGCAATTTTATGGTCAAAATATAGTTAAATTACGGAAACGAAACCGTATTTTCAAAACACGGTACGGTCGTATGACTGGACAGAATGCTGCAAATTTTAAACAGTGTATTTTCGATAATGGTTGTTAAAACAACTCACACAACGAAGTCGACAAATTTTACATAGTTGTTACATTTTCTTATTTTATGTTAAATGTTTATAAATTATATAATTGTGGCGATGTTCTTCATAATTTATTAATGTTTTTAATACATAATTTAACTTTTACTAAATGTATTTTTTGAAAAAAAGTATGCTGATACGGTTGTCTAAATAATTAATTATATTATATTCTTGATAATAAGGCATAAACATACTACTTAAGTTGAATTTTAATTGAGTACTAAAATGATTTAGAAACATACTCTGGATCTAAAAATTTGCTAAAAATGATAACAGGATTTGCAGGGAGTTTTACAAAATTTCAGATGTTATATTCATGAAAAAATTAAGTAATGCAACGTGTAGCAGTGTTTATATGGATTAATTTATTTTTTGGTAAACACAAATACATAGTTACTATGACACAATATTTTTCTTTTTCCAATAAAACTAAATAAAAATTTCCAAGAGTAAAATATAGAAATCTTATTGTGAAAAACGTTTAGCAAATAGCTACCAAATTCTATTAATTTACCTTTGTTAACGAAATGATGCTTCATTAATTACATAAGTATTGGAACTACCTCCATGTAAAATATTTTCATTAGGATTTGTATACAATTATCTACAGAAAGTTTCTTAAATATTTTAATTTAGACACAAAATTAAAGTTTTTGACATTTAATGTTTGTGTTATTACATATTCTAGCATACATTTTACACAAAATATATTTTTGGTATTTTCAAGACATGTGACTTTCCAATAGTTATTGTTTTATAAAATTAAATATTTAACATCGACATGTACCCAAACATGTAGAGTAAACAGAATAGTATAAATTTGAAAATTTTGTTACTTAGGTTTGTTCTTTTCGTAGGCAGTAAAAATTTAAATTTAGTATTAGAACACTGTTAAAATTATTCAACAAACTGCACCGTTAAAATTTCCAACAAACTGACCTGTCATTCGACAGTTCTTATCAAAACAGTTGCACAACCGTAATTTAACTTTATTCTGACCACAATATGGACAATTATATAGACAATAATATCGTCATAATTATGTTAAATTACGGTTAGGTAACCATTTTCTAGAAAAAAAAAAAAAAAAAAAAAAAAAAAAAAAAAAAAAAAAAACGTTCTGTCTGGACATTTTGCTACAATTGTTTAACAGTGTGTTTTATCATTTCACCGTTTTTAAAAATAATGGTTACTTCTCCATATTATGAAACGTGTCTGATTACATCATTGACCAAATTATCGTTAAATTAGCGATAAATTACTGTTATTTAACCATTTTCTAATAAACTTTCGAATGACTCGACAGTTTGCCTCAAATTTTTAACTTCAAATTTTAACTGCTCTATATAGTGAATTTTGATTATTAGTAAATAAAGGGATGTAATATGTTGTAGCAAAATATTTCGAATCTCGCATATCTCTTTCAAATTTGTTTTGAAAATGATGATGTCTTAAATAAAAATTACTAAAAAATGCTTAAAGAAAGTTTATGGTAATTCTTCTACTGACTGTGTAATTTTTACTGTAAAAGCTCGAAGTTTGATAAATCGTTGCACTTACAAATATGTATTTGTAAAAACCCGAACTATGATTTTGCACGCTACTATTTCGAGCATTTATGAAACCATTTCTGCACTGTTAAAAATTTGCAGAATTCTGGCAGGTCATTTGACCGTTTTTTCCGAAAACGGTTACACAACCGTAATTTTAACACTATTCTGACCATATTATTGGCCATTTTATGATCAGAATCTAGTTAAATTATGGTTATGAAACCGTTTTTTCAAAAAAAAAAAAACGGTCGAATGACCTGCCAGAATGCTGCAAAAATTTTAACAGTGTGTAAATACTTTGATTAACCGGCGCATTTTACTAGGTTGAGCAAAAAGTTCTGGGAAATTTGTGAAAGTTGCGTTGTTATGCGGAAATTAACAGCAAAAGCAACAAGGACTATCCTTCAAAGTAGAGACAATCATAGTCCACGACTTTCCGCCAGATTCCCGATTTTTGCTGGAGGTACCATGACGTCTCCTTGGGATCGAAAAACTCTTAACATGCTTCTTCAACTTCATTAACACAAGAAAAACCGAGAATTTTACTCAAATTTTAGAAAAATATTTCACACCAGAATTTTTATTTAAAATTATTAACTTATCGATTTAACTAGTTTTTTTTTCTTTGTTCCTTTTAAACTAGTTTTATAAAGAAATTTCTCTTTCGAACCGAGATATATTCATTTGGTAGCAGTCGAAATGACTGCTCGCAGGTTTGCTAGTGTTAAAGGATTCAAATAGACGGCCCTTGAAAAATTGTTCCATTGATCGAAAGCGCTCATAATCGGATGGAAATACGTCTGGGCTGTACTACTAGTACTCTTATATACGATACAAATTTTGGTAGCTATTAGATTAAAAATTTCCCAGAACTTTTTGCTCAAACTAATACTAAAAGTTCGAAATGGAGGATTCGGAAAATGGATGGTTATCATGTTGCATCCCCTTATGCAGATGATTTGTGTATTCCATCGATGATGTGTTTATTTTCATATCATGGTTATGTACATTGAAAAGTGAATTAAAAGAGTTGCGGCAGTTGCAAAATCTGATGTAAAACAGCTGATGTATGCCAGTTCAATACATATTTTAATACATTTGGCAGCATGTAAACGGTAAACTGATCGTTCAATAAAAATAAAAATGTCATTAAAATCATGTATAACAATCATTTATAAACAGATTAAGTTAAATAATGCTATAAAAAGAGATAAAATATCTTTATTAAGATTGACGATCGTTTCGTCGCACAAACGGCGACATTTAAAAAATCATTCACGATATATAATATTTTCACATAATTTAAAAAAAAACAATAAACAAAGTTTATTGTTTATCGTACTATGTTTATTATTTTTTTTTAATTATGTGAAAATATTATGTATCGTAAATTATTTTGAAAATGTCGCCGTTTGTGAGACGAAATGATCGTCAATCTTAATAAAGATATTTTATTACTTTTTATAGCATTATTTAACTTAAAAATGTAATTTTTATATCGTTTCGAAAAAAAATGATTTTAGAACTTTTTAGAATTTTTTCAGAATGACCAATTTATCCCGAAAAACTTAAACAAAATATCTGAAGTGACATGACTCGATTTTCCAAACTTTTTATAGAATAGTATCGTGGACTGAGATAAATTTATTACAGAATGGAACCAGTGGTATTTCAACACTTGATCTGCTCTTTTGAAAATGATAACATTACCCCTTACCAACCAATCTTTTTTTTTTTTTTCAATCGTCGAAAATCCCTCATTCAATCGTCGCAATTTTTCACTAAATCTAATCACCAATTCCTTGGAGATTTTTACAACAGAATCGGTTGCGAAATGGCTTGAAAATTAATTAAGAAGTATAAAATTAAAAAGAATTTTAAAAATCACATTTTTTTATATAAGCTTTCATTGTTGATTATATAAATTACGCCTAGCTGTAAGTCTGCAATCCGTGTTGTTCCAGAAAATTTACATAGCAATGCGTTCATCTATCACTGGTACTGGTTATGGGAAACTCGTAGTATGTTTTGCACTTGGTGGAAAGTGTGAACTGGTGAATTTATTAAAAAGATTGAGATTTTTTGCTCTGCTTCTTTTCTTTTAATATGGCAACAGAAAAGAAAAAAAAAACATTATTTAAACCTTTAGAATTGCTAAAATTTATTCTCAACGTACAATTATAATTAAAATTATATTAAACTATTAATTGATTAAAGCTTATTTTAAAAAGAAAACATTGCGTTTTTCGTTTATATATATATATAGTTTATTATCTAATTTTAGTATTTAGTTTCTTTCCAGTTTCACAGCCAGATGACGTATTTTAGAGATTACGGTTTGGCCCCTAATCAACTCCATTGTTGTTATTACAGTTATAACCATAAAGAATATTTGGCGATATATCACCTGCTCCAAACTAAGGGGAAAAGTCTTAAAATGAATTTATGATTGATGATTAAGATCCCAAAATATTAAAATGTTATCATCATAAACGCATATTTTGTACATAACTTGTGTGCATAAAATGTAGTGACTGAATATTCGACTACAAAACTCTATTTCTACATACAACTGAAAATAAATAGAAAGATGTAAGAAGTTTATAAATTCCTAATTTGTAGGTCGATTTGTAAGAAAATCTACAGGGTTACTTCAACATGTGTAAAATTATTCGATAAAAGGAAGCTAAAACGAGATCACCGATTATAACCTAATCTCACATAGATATACATGATGATCATAATTTTTTTCTTACACCATTATTTGAAATTTATTAAAAGAAAATGTTCATGAAAAATGGAATTTATTATTAAACATTTTCTCCAACATTATAAAAGCAAAATTTAAGTCATTTGCTACAGCGGGGTTGACTGTTTTGGACTTTTTAATCACAAAATATATTAACTGATTTACATAAATACATCTTCGTGATACACTTATTTGAACATGTGCATTTTCCCAGTCTCAACCAGTTGGATAGAACACCCAGCTAAATAAAGTTTATTTACCACTTCACGTTCACTAGTGTCCTGTATGCTAAAGTCATGTACAATGTCTCATGTATAATGTAATTTTCATTTAAAGCATATCAGTAATTTCGAAATGTACTAAAAGAAGTCGTAGCATTTTGTTTCGTTGATATCTGAAATATAAAAGTTTAAAACAATGTTTCTGGATTACACAAATCATCTTGGGAAAGGACGTAGGATTTACGAGATT
This sequence comes from Maratus speciosus, assembly GCA_963932465.1. Taxonomy (NCBI): domain Eukaryota; kingdom Metazoa; phylum Arthropoda; class Arachnida; order Araneae; family Salticidae; genus Maratus; species Maratus speciosus. Next base: position 43,963,986 of record OZ010789.1, read on the forward strand.
TCGAACTTTAATTGTAAAATAATCATAAGGAAAGAAATGTCGCATATGCGTATAATTCGTAAACAAATAAAAATATATGGCACGATCTAGTGTATTTTAATGTTTATAATGTAGAAATTAACTGAAATTTTATCCTTGAATTTTAATTCTACTTGTACATTCATAATTCATACTGTTCAATAAACATAGTGTTGATTATAAGAGTATATTTGTTACATAAAATTATTTTTTTTATTTGGTTTAAGTTATATCTCAAATAAAAATCCAGTAATTTAACTGTAATATTCCCAACATAGCACAACGTAAAAATTATGTAAAAATTCGAAACAGTAATCTAGAGTTAATGAATGAAAATGTAAGGGAAAGAAAACGAAATTCTAAAATTTTTACTCAAAGAAGCAAGCCCGATTAATTACATATTACAAAATTACGAAATTTAAATTTTTCATACCCTGAAAAGTAATAGTTTAAAGAATAATAAAACAAAATATTTTATATATAATAGCCTTTTAAAATTATTTTCATAGACTGAATAGAATATAAAATGAAAAATCTTAACAGTTGTTTTATTGAATGCTTGATATTTCAACATACTTAGAATTTAAAATAAATTTAATAAAGTAGTACTGATTGTCACAAAACCATGCATGATTATTTTATATTGTAGATTGTATATATTCAAATTTTAAAAGTTAAAATTGAAAAAAAATACAAATCAGTTACTCATCATTTTTTTAATGTTTCTAGGTAAGGTTTTCAATACCGTAAAAACATAAATATTATAGGTTAAAATATACACGCTTAAATTTATAAACCCTATATCTAAAATTTAAAAAAAATGTTTTCTATACTTTATATAAATTATAATATGTATTACATTTTTATAGGGAATGTTCACATTCTTATAATCTTCTTATAATGAGGAAAATTCTAAACTTTCATAATTTGTTTAGTTTGTGTCCTCATTAAAATTTATATTCTTCTGAAAACATTACTTTATAATTCTTTAGAAACATTATGTAATAATGCATTTTTTATTGTAATATTAAAATATCTATTGTAATCTTAATTGAAGTATTAATAAAACATATCTCTACTTGATAAAGGTGAATAATGAATCATCACATTAGACCACACTTTTGTATTCAATTATGTGTGTATGAGCGTTTTAGCGATAAGCGCACCTGACTTTCATTTGCATAATGATTAGCAAACGTAATTGTTTGCGCCACACTATATTTCTTATGCTATATTAAATTTCGATCAAGTAATGATAATTATCTTCCATCAACAGATGTTTTGCATATTGGTACCATTTAACGCGGCAGGTACACTCTGTTACAACTGTTTTTAAATTATACGAAAGCTAGTTAATTAATTTAGTTTAATGAAATTAATAATATATAGACTTTTGAATAAAATAAAAATATATTATATTGTAAAAATATAAATATATATGTAATAAGAAGTTTGTGAAAGCATCACGTGTAATACATCTGAAACATTTCTATAATGTTTTCATAAATTTAATTTATTAATAGATAATTGCTATTAAAATTTTATAATGAGTAATATAATCCGTTAAAGGTATACAAAAGAGTATTAGCTATAATAAAGGTTTCTAATTGGATTGAATGATATTATATAAAACTATATTGAATGATAATTACCTTTCATTAACAGAGGTTTTGTATATTGTTTCCAATTAATAAAACAATTATACATTAATATAAATATTTTGTAATTATCTGAATGAATATTCTATGATTTAGTTTTATAAATATGCGCAATTGTTTTAATATAATCCAACATAGATTATATTTCGAAAGCATAAATGATATTAAAACAAGTGCTAAGGAAAACCTAAAATTAAATGCGCATTAAACTTGTTCCTAATGATTTCTAAAACTGGATGTCTCAATATACTGTGTTGTAATTCAAACTTTATATTAGAAATAGAAGCGGTTTAATAAATACCGAGAACGGTTAGTTATTGCGTTCATTTATACATATATTGAGATTTATAAAACTAATTGATACACTAAACGATTCTAAATAATGAGGGTTTTATCAAATAGATATTCGCTTTTGAATAATTTTGCTGTTCACAATTGAATATTTTCACGTAAAATTTCAAGTAGTATTTCTTGTTGTACTTTTTTTAAATGCAGTATGAAGCATATTTAATTTATCTTTCATGCTTTTCAGCTTCTACATTATACATCGTGTTCCAAAAATGTGTGTATAATTTATAGGAATATAACATATTTTTATATTAGCATTTACTTCATATCGAAATGTGAAACAATACCCAGCAAACACATACCTTTCGGCACACGATCGGACTGCAGCCGGCAGTATCTGTTAACTGTCGGCATGGGCACAGTGGTTTCGGTGAAGTGTCGGCAGGATGTCGGCCACGGAAACTTAAGAATCTGCTTTTTCAACTGCCGGTTACCGTAATCTGTCCCCTTATGGTTATATATCGGCAAGCGACTTACACCGGCAAGTGACAGGACCGATATGTGATTTCTGATAGTGGCCCGATTAGATTTGCCAACATCGGTCTGAATTTAGATTTTTTAGTCTTAGCCGACATTTTTTTTTTTTACTTTTCCTTAATTTTGTTTGAATTTGATTTTGGATAAGATATGTATATTTCACGAATTTCATAATAAACTGTAACATTGATAATTTTTTTTTTTCAAAAATAGCTTTTATTTTTTTTTAAAAAGCTATTATTGAATTCATTTTAAAAAGGCTTACAATTATTTGAATCGTCAAAAGAGTTTTTTAAATCACCCCTTAAAATTATTTATTCCTTATAAACTTAATCGTATATAAAAAAAAACTTCATAAATTAATTATTTTCTAACTATATACAGTAAAACCTCACTACAGCGACCACGTTCAGTTCCAATAAAAATTGGTAGCTCTGAGAGGTGGTCTCTTAATGAAGGTCATGTTTAAATTTAGATTCTAATTGTTGAAAAAAGGTAAGAAATAACGGTACTAAAATTTACTTTTCACATTAGGAAAAAAATTAAAAATTTAAGTATCAAAACAAAAGTTAATTACATAAGTAAATTACCGTAGAGTTTAAAAAATGAATACATTGACGTTTGCTCTAATTTTACGGTTTTATCATTTGTAACATTTATTTCCATGTCCTTTCGAAGTTCAGTAAATAAATGCAATTTTTTTGGACGGAAACAAATAATGACGATTTCATTAATTTATCTATTTCTTTCAGAGTTTCCTGACAGAATAGGGCAGGGGAGTTTATTGACTGTCATTCTTAATTTGTCATCAGAGTTAAATTCAATGCCTAAAATGGCACAAAGGTGTTATCAAACACTTAACAGTTACCGAAAAAAAAATCTAAACTTAGTTTAGAAGTTTGATGAATAATGAACTCTCTGGAATTATTTTTCTAATAAAACCTTCTTCAAGAGATTAGAAAAAAAAAACGGAATTTGTTTCATTTTCTTCCAAGAAATGGGTCGTTCATGGAGGGTGTTCAACTGTGATAGCCTCTGAATGGAGGTAAAATTAGTATTGAGCCTATGGGAATAAATTTCGTTCCATGAAAAAACGGTCGTTCAGGGAGGTGGTCACACAGGGAGGTTTCACTGTATTCATTTTAAAAGCAATAGCTATGTTTCTTATTTTATTTAAGAATCAAATTATTAAAAAAAGTGCTTAAAATTATTTTACAAGCTATAAAATATAAAAAAACTACCCAACGTTTTAGCATAAGTGATTAATTACCGACTTATTTTTTATTAAAATTAGTTTTTATATGTTACAAATATATATTTCTTGAATTAATGCATTTAATTACATTATAATTCTTAAAGAGAACTTGTATTAAGTATTGTGTAAGTAATTATACCTCTGAAAGTCACTTATTTTATTTAATAAGTATTCTTAAATTTATAAGAATGATTCAGAAATATCCCCCATTTAAAAATAATCTTCCAAAAGAAAAAAAAATGTAAATTAATATTTTTATTTTATTTTTAAATTAAAAATATTGATAAGTAACAAATTAACATTGCAACATACTCATTAAATATATGTTCTACTTTAAATCATCAAAACGACATAAAAGGAATTCTTATTCTAATTAAAATTTAATAATTACCAACTATTTATTTATTAAAATAAATTTTTCGATGTTAAAATATATATTTTATAAATTACCGCAACTTATGTAATTACATTATAATCCTAATAAGAAAATCTGCTTAACTGAACAAGACCCCTAAAAATATTTTTTAATACTTAATTATTCTTAAATTTATATCCATTCTTAATTATATCTATATCTTATTTAAACTTAAATTTATTCTTAAATTCCTTTGCTTTAACGAATTCGCTAAGATATTTATTTCATTCATTTAAATATTAAATTAAATTTTAAATAAACGCGCGTAAGACAATTACAAATAAATAAATAAAAAATAAAATAAATACACTTCAAAATTCAAATTTTCCCATCTACCATTTACATTCAATGATAAACTATTACGTATCAATAAGACTTCACTTTTTTGCCTCATATAATCCTCCCCTGATCAAGTCTGAGGGGCCAAGGGGTTAAGGCGTCTACTTCCTGTCCTGGGGTTTGTGGGATCAAGCCCAACCTTATTCCGCGCCGAAACACGTTCCTTTCAAAAATACATTACGCGATGGCTCATAGATTGCGCCATCAAAACATATTTTTTTTTCAATTAATGCTGGTGTCGGGCTGCGGCCGGCATTCGTATGGATAGCTATCGGCATGCTGTCGGTATAGTGTTTTGCCGATACCGGACCGGCTGTGCGCCTATCTGTCGGGCGTCACTCGCCCGGCGTGTCGAAAAAGATACGGAACCGGTACGGCAGCCGGTATCGTGCCGATACCGTCGGTAACGGCAAAGCGGCTGTCGGCCGATTGTTTACCGATAGCTCTGTGTTTGCTGGGTAATTTAGTAAAAATATATTATAAAATTAAGGCCTGTATTTAAACTAATAGTCCTTCTGCTCTTGGCACTGTTGATAACCAGAAGCAAAGGGGTCACAAGCATCGACTTCTTCACAAATGAAACTTATTTTTTTCTCTCTGCGGTGTATGTTAATGACTGCTGTTTCCCGGACATTACTTGTGAACTTTTTAAACAGTTCTATATTCCTGAAAATTGTCTGTAATTCTAGAGATTGCCATTCGCGAAAAGTGATCCATTTAAAATTCTCTCCTATACTGCCTATGCGAACGTCCACTGTTACTCTAGTGACAGAGGAAATTTTCACAAATACTCCCAAATATTTTATTACAAAACGAGTCGGATGTGGCAGTCCCAAAACTTTCTTCTATCTCATGCATGTTAATATTTCCTGAAAAACGAAGCATATCAGTGTCACCGGTTAGATGATTTACACCAAAATCTAATCAGCAACAATCTATGTCAAGTTGTAACTGATTCTGAAGTTTGATGAAAATCAGTGCATTAGTTTTTGAGGTAGAACTATTACGGAAATCATAAAAAAATCTACATAGCAGCGCCACCTGTAAGTCGATTTACTCCAAAAACAAATCAGGATCAACATATTTCAGGTACTAACTGAATCTGAAGTTTAATGATAATTCAAGCGTTTGTTCTTGAGATAGAGTTAATGCGGAAATCGTGATAAATGCAGCACAGCGGCGCCATTTGTTGGGCGATTCACCTAAAAAGTAAACAGCACCAGTTTATATCAGGGACTAACTGAATCTAAAGTTTTCTTAAATTACGTTCATTAGTTCTTGAGTTGGGGCTATTGCAATAATCATGAATAATGACACATAGCAACGCCACCTGTTGGATGATTTACACTAAAAAGTAATCAGCACCAAATTATATTAAGTAACGTAATCTGAAGTGTTATAGAAATCCGTGCATTAGTTCTTGTGATATAGCTATTTAGGAAATCATGAAAAACGCAGCATAGCAGCGCCACCTATTGGACGATTTACACGAAAATTAATCAGCATCAGTTTATATCGAGGAATAACTGAACCTAAAGTTTTGTTAAATTCTGTTCATTAGTTCTTGAGATACAGCGACCACAAAATTTGTGTCACACACACACACACACACACACACACACAGACAGACAAACGAATAGAGAGACAGACAGTCTCACAGACAGACATTTTGTAAAAACATGTTTTTCGGGTTCTCTGACCCCTAAAATGTATAAATCCGTCGAAAACCCGAATTAGAAATTTTCATGAATCCAGTAATTTTCTTCTTGTAATGATAGAAGAAAGTAATAAAATTAAGACAACAAGTATAAATAAAATTTAAAAAAAGATACCCGATTGCGTAAAAAGCAAACTTATTACTTATTTCTCATCAATGTGAAACTATTTTTTATACTACTTACCTATTTTGTTTTATTTACTTGTATTGATGACTTATAAGTTGTGTTTAATTATTAGTTCCTATCTATAAACACTGTTTTGATGCGGCCTATAGATGTCTATGAAGGTTAGAATTGCAGAATAGCTAGAGATCCTACCTACACAACTTCCAGGTTGTGTAATATTTAAACGGAGCTTCTGACTGTAAAATAGTCAATGAAACATCTTATTCATTTTGAAAGATCTATCCAATGATATGCAACTCAATGTATTTCGTAATTTTTTTTCGTCTGTACCGCCATTTTGTATTTTAGTGCCGCCATCTTACATTTATAAAACAAATCCTATCCTATAGCCATGGGACGATTACGACGAATCGATAGAGACCTCATTCGTTAAAATCCATCTAGCCGTTGGGATGTTTCGGGGATATAAAGAAACCCACATTCCCAGATACGCGTGAAACAAATAACCCTTCTTGGCAGTCGGGAAAAAAGTGATACAACAACTAAAGGTTATCGAGTACTTACATAACTGCTCATATAAAATATATCTAATTTTTAACAAAAAGCATTTTACTTGCCTATATAACTAATCAAAATTTTGTTACTCTTGTGACGTGTGTGTCAAGCGATTAAGGGGTCTCAGGAATCTTAAAATTGGAAACAATGAAAAAAAGACAATTTTCAACCTGTAATATCTTAAAATGTATATGATTTAAAAACATAATTGTTTGGAATTAAAAGATATAAGTATGATCTTTTATTTCAAGTATTTAAAAAATTTCAAGATGCAAAATTAGTATTTACACGGGACTCCAAACTGTCAGACGCTTGTCGAGCAGAAAATTGGTATATCAGCTTGTGTCAAATTTTTGTGCCTAATTATGCTTCAATTTATAATAATATACTCTGAACCTAAAAAAACTTGCAGTCAAAGCATCTTTATATTTTGAACATAAAGTTGTATTTAGCTAATACAAAATTTTGAAAATTTCATCAGTATAATCACCTGAAAAAATATATTTTTTTGAACAAAAAAAAATTAAATTTTAGTTTCAATTTATACAAACTAACATGAAACATATGTTTTGAAAATTTCATCAAAAAATATTCAGAAGTTTTTTGAGATATCCTGCGAGGAATGAACAAAAACGCCTTTGGAGAAAAATGACTTCAAAGTTTCGGAAATGCCACTTCAGTTATTGAGGGGGTATAATTCTAATAGCCATAACTTCTTTTATAATGGGAATATCAAGAAAACAATCATATCCAAATGTTCAGAGGGGATAAAAGTTTAACACCTAAAAAAAATTAAAGTTTCGAACATTTTAATCTGTAATAGTCCTGAACCCCTTAACAAAATTTTGATTTACTATATAACCAAGTAAAATACTTTTTGTTACAAATTAGAAATATTATTTTGAGGGGAACACAATCGTATTTAGCTGGTTATATCACTTATTTTTTATCTTAATTATATTTTAAAATAAAATAATTGAATTTTATTATGAACATTTGCTATAATGGTCACAAGAGTAACGAATGGTGGTTCTTTTATGCATTTTATTAAATTATTTGATGTACCATTGGCAGTTCAGGATGAATTTCAAATTCTGAAATCTTAGTCTGTTTATATCACTTATTTCAAATTAATTAAAACTGAATGGAAAGTTAAACCATGCCAAATATTGGAGAATAAATTCTCTATACAATTTTATGAAACACATTATATGCGAGATTACATCAAATTATAAAGTTTGCGCATACAATAAAAGGCATGTACCCGAAAAATAACTATAAAAAATCTTAGAGATGTATGCACTCGAGATGGCTCAGTACTGACGTGGCCAATATGTGATTTTTTAGTTAGATAAAGATTTGTATACGATCGTGTTTTTTGACTCCTGTTTAAAATAACTGATACAGCAAAATTTCCACAATGTATCTTTTGAAATTCCGTACATGTTGTAGCCTGTGTGAATTTCATTATAAAAAAAGAATAAAGTTGTATAATGCTTCAAATCTTACTGCATTTTTATCTCATAAATAAATGCCATACATTAGAATCACATAAACTTTTTTTCTTTAGCAAGACATCTCGATAATTTATTGGTATATTTTGTTCAAAGTGAGATACATTTAATAATATGTAAAATGAAATTCTCTAGAAAAAAAAAAAAAAAAAAAAAAAAAAAAAAAAAAAAAAATGTGGAAAATATATTTTTTGACTGAACTAAAAATTCTTTCACTTACTATTTCTTGTATTACATTCTGTTATAATTTGTACAAAATTAGTATAATGAACAAACCTCAATTAATTTGAAGAGCCATGTGTGGAATAAAATGCATGGGATTTTAAGGGGGTTCGGGACACATTAATAATTTTTATTTATCAAGTTAAAAATTTGGAATGTTTTGTGAAGTTAACTATATTATTTGTAAAACAAAATCGCATGATAAAACTTCTCATAATTTTTTTTAAATAATTAAAATTTATTAAAAAATTGGGATAAATTAAAATCGTTATAACTCGAAATATTATTTCTAGAATTTCAATTATTTTTCACTGTAGAGATTCAATTCATTTAAATAAACAGAAATGTATAAGTCTTAATTTTGATTCCGCATTTTAAAAAATATTAATTTAAATAAAGATTAAAAATATTTAAAGTAAAAAGTAAAAAAAAAAAAATGTATTTTTTAATCATATTTTCAAAAGTAAATATATATATATTTTTAATTTTCTGAATCAAAATTTAAGTAAAGCAATTGAAAAAGCCATGTCCCAGTTTGAACCGTTTATCTTTCACTGTTCTTGAGTTATAACAATTTAAATTCGAGAAACGGTGAAAAACCCATCATGAATAAAAACGCATTTCCACAAGATGCCGTTTCCACGTCAACCATTGCTTGAAAGCTAGATTTTGAAAATAAACCAAAACGAAAAAAATAATATTTCCTATTCCAATTAAGGAGGTTTGGGACACATTTTCAAATATTTTTTATTTATTGACTTAAAATTTCGAAAATATTTGTGATGGTTAACCATGTCATTTGTAAATACACATTATAAATATATTAACATATATTAACTTGTCATAATTAAAAAAAAACTTTTTTAAATTTAAATTTATTAAAAAAGTGGGGCAGATTAAAATCGGTATAACTCGAAATATTACTTGTAGAATTTATTTTTTTTTCCATTTAAATAAACGGAAAGATATAAGTTTTTTGTTAGATACGGCATTAAAAAAATATTAATTTAAACAAAAATTAAAAATATTTAAATTAAAATTTTTAAAAGAAAATGACGTAACAAAAAAAAAATCATATTTTCAAAAGTAATTTTTTTTTTCAAATTTGCTGAATCAAAATTAAAGTAAGACAGTTGAAAAAGTTTGAACCATTTCTCTTTAACCGTTCTTGACTTATAACAATTTAAATGCGAGATTTGGTGAAAAAATCCATCATGAAGGAAACGCATTTTCGGAAAAATTCGTTTTCATGACAACCATAGCTTGAAAACTAGATTTTGTAAGTAAACCAAAACTTAAAAATTAATATTTCCTGTTCTAATTAAGATAGAAACATGATTTAAACGCCATTATAAGCAGAAACAAATAGAGAATTTTTGAATGTAATAAAAAATATTAAGATTTTTGTGTCCCGGACCCCCTTAAAAGATAGAAATTCGACTTAAGCGTCATTTTAAGTAAAAAAAAAAAAAAAAAAAAACAGAAATTTTTAATACAATAAAAGTGTTTTGTGTCTCGGACCCCTAAAATGTATTTTCCCTTTCTGATTAAGTTTAGAAAAAATGAAAAATTACATTGCTCGAAAATAGTAAAAAAAAAATCTTTCTTGAAAAATAAATGTGTAAAATTTAGAAATCTGGCATTCCTCATTCTAAATATACCATCGAATGTATTCCAGCATGCACATATTTTGAGGTATACTGTTTTAAAATAATAAAGCTTGCTGTATAGTATTCAAAATTGTTATATTCGTCCACTATCATGCAAAACAATAAAACATGTAAAAGAAATTCTTTTCGTCGCCTTAGCTATGAAACGAGTAAAATATATCATGAAAAAGTTATTTCGTTTACATTTTTCTCTGGTATTGTTCTTACATTGTTCATATATTGTCTTCAATATTTGAGTGCAGCAGTAATCTGGTAACATATTTCAATACTATTTGCCACTATATATAATTTTCCGTTCATCTACACCAGGGTTGGCGAACCTCCTTGTTGCCGCGTGTCAAAGTTGATCCAAAATTATTTTACGTGAGCATGACGTGCCAACTAAAAAACAAATTTAGTAGGTGGAAAAATAATGGATTAAAATTACTTAAAATTTTCTGCTAAGACTTAAAAAAAAATATGAGGAACATTTATGTAAATGTTACACTATAATATTTATGGAAACAGATATATTTTAAAAATCAGTAAACAAAATTAATGCGATGTAATTTCATTTCTGTTGTTGCATCTTAATATCAAGTTCATTTTAATGCAAAATTTAACCGGATTTATCTGACAAGGGCTTACAGTTTGAATTTTGATATTATCCATTTTTGAAAACAATGACTCTCGGAAGCATAGATTGGTAGAAAAACTGTTAAAATGGCAAACGCTAGTTTCTTTAAATAGCTTTGAAATAAATCTAAAGTTGCCGTAACTTTACCTTCTGAATTTAGTAATGTCTTATAGCTAATACTTGTCGATAGTTTTTAGATATCGTCTTTGTTTGAGAAAAAAAAAATCGATACCATAATTAATTAGATTGGAATATAAATATGACGCAGTTAAAATTTTTCAATTTCCATTAAATCGAAAAGATCAGTCGCGATTTTGTGTAATCTCACTTTATTTTGATTTAGAGCCAGAAGCAATACCGTCCCAAAATTATTCTTCCGTGTGCCAAAAGTGGCGCGCATGCCATAGGTTCGCCGTCCCTGATCTTATGGTACATATCCTAATGTTCCTCAGGAATTGTTTGAATTACAAAAAAAAAAAAAAAAAAAAAAAAAAAAGAGTTTAAATGAAAATGTAGGATTTGCACCTTTAGAGATATATTTCCTGCCATTGTTCTAAATGAGAAGAGTATATTCTCACCCAATTTCTTCAGAATTTTGAGATTTTCAGTGGCGAAAAAATAGAACGTACGCTTTCAAAAGCATCTTGTGCTACTCTCTCGACAACATTCAACATATTTTTGAAACATGCATAATGGAACATTTCTTTAATTTGGGTTTTAAAAAATTCCAACATTTATATTGGTGACGCTCACACGTGAAAGTGCGTATCAAGTTTTTAGATTAATCCTTAAATGGCTGATTTTTCAAAAATCATTTTAATAATGTTTTTCAGCTTTCATTTTTTATATAAATCATGGGAAAAATACTTAAAAAATCATATTTTGTTTTAAGTATGGTTCACGGCTAAAAAGACTTTTTGTTACTAATCGGAAGTACTGGTCTTTAAGTGAAAAAATAATTTTCCTCCATAAAATTCTATAATATTAAACACGCAAGAATTTTAGGAATAATGATAAAAAATAAATTTTACTTGCTCACTGCAGAATAAAATACGGTATTTCGCAAGCTTCCAAACAAAACAAAAAGAACATGTAACAACAATTGAAAAAATAAATCTATCTTTATTCTTAAACAGCACAAGTGTTGTCATCTACATGTTGAAAATCTATTTAATAATATTTTCAGAATGTATTTTATTGCCATTATTTAGACATTTTAACTTCAAAATTATTCTAATATTATTTTAGAAGCCTAAATTGTGTATGTTGCCGAAAAGCAACACCCGGCATTTAAGGGTTAGGTATTCATTTCATTCACAGCCTTTATTCTTCACTTTCCCCTTTTTTTATAAAACCAGATCTCAAGTGGAGAAAAGGTAAATATGTTTTTGTCTTGTCTCCTAATCCCTGATGTGCAACAATTTTTGTGCCAGGAATAATTTATTTTCGCAATGGCCCCTTTTTGCAAACATAAGTTATTTTATCTTGTTCGGTTGTCTATGTCACATTAGAAGGAATTAAAATTCCTGAATTTTTTTTGTAACCGAATACGCAATGTAGATACTTTTAAGTCGGCACTTTCATCTTGTTCATGCACTTTCATCTTTAAAAAATTTTAGATGGTGCATCTTAGTCGAAAATACACGTAACTGGTGGTTCTGGTATCGGTATAAAAATCGTAATAAGGTACAGGTATTAAATATATGTTTTACGGTATAGTCTTTTTCATGTTTTTACAGTCATAATCTCTCTTCTACAATGATGTTGAATGTTTAAGAACGTTCCCTTCATATTACCTGCATCCGTAATAGATATTGATGGATCCGTGTTTCCATTGGAAAATATTCTTTAAAAGCCTTAAAAAGCCTTTAAAAAATCTTAGTTGGGTATGGGAAGAATATCCATTGTTCAGGTCTGCATTCAACATGTAACGTTACCCTTGAGTGGTATTTAAAAATATCGGAGATTCTATCAAAATACCCTTTTGTGTATGTCTATAAAAAATAAATTGTTACATATTTTTTAACGCATTACACTACTGAATCTGACACCCAGAGAGCTGACCATCTTATTTTGGTAGATATGTCACGAAGTACGTCGTTTAATACAGACTGAGAAATATCGTGTGGTCTTAAAGTACTGGACGAAGAAAAATCATGATCCTACTGTATACTTGCACTTTCATTTTTAGCTCACAGGCTATCAAAGCCTGAGAGCTAATGTGCCCGCCCGTTCTGTATGTACGTATGTATGTATGTATGTATGTACGTACGTACGTATGTACGTAACGCGATAACTCTTGATAGAAACATCCGATTTGCTTCAAAATTTTTTCCTAGGTTCATTGTGATAAGGCGCTTCCCTGATTAGTTTTGGGAGTTCATTGGTTAAGGTTAAAGGGGGGGAAACGGGGTTAGTCCACCCCCCACCCCTTAATTCAGAAAAATGGGTTTTTCCTGCAAAATCATTCGATTTGCTCCGAATTAGGTATACCGGTTTATTATGTTAAGGAACATCCCTGATTAGTTTTGGGGGTTCATTGGTTAAGGATAAAGGGGGAAAAACGGGGTTAGTCCCTCCCCCTTAATTCAGAAAAATGGGTTTTTCATGCAGAACCATTCGATTTGCTCCGAATTTGGTATACCGGTTTATTAGGTTAAGGAACATCCCTGATTAGTTTTGGGGGTTCATTGGTTAAGGATAAAGGGGGAAAACGGGGTTAGTCCACCCCCCCCCCCTTAATTCAGAAAAATGGGTTTTTCATGCAGAATCATTCGATTTGCCCCGAATTTGGTATACCGGTTTATTATGTTAAGGAACATCCCTGATTAGTTTTGGGGGTTCATTGGTTAAGGATAAAGGGGGAAAAACGGGGTTAGTCCATCCCCCCTTAATTCAGAAAAATGGGTTTTTCATGCAGAATCATTCGATTTGCTCCGAATTTGGTATACCGGTTTATTATGTTAAGGAACATACCTGATTAGTTTTGGGGGTTCATTGGTTAAGGATAAAGGGGGAAAAGGGGGGTTAGTCCCCGCCACTTAATTCAGAAAAATGGGTTTTTCATGCAGAATCATTTAATTTGCTCCGAATTTGGTATACCGGTTTATTATGTTAAGGAACATCCCTGATTAGTTTTGGGAGATCATTGGTTAAGGATAACGGGGAAAAAACGGGGTTAGTCCACCCCACCTTAATTCAGAAAAATGGATTTTTCATGCAGAATCTTTCGATTTGCTCCGAATTTGGTATACAGGTTTATTATGTTAAGGAACATCCCTGATTAGTTTTGGGGGTTCATTAGTTAAGGATAAAGGGGGAAAAGGGGGGTTAGTACCCGCCCCTTAATTCAGAAAAATGGGTTTTTCATGCAGAATCATTTAATTTGCTCCGAATTTGGTATACAGGTTTATTATGTTAAGGAACATCCCTGATTAGTTTTGGGAGTTCATTGGTTAAGGATAAAGGGGGAAAAACGGGGTTAGTCCCCCCCCCCTTAATTCAGAAAAATGGGTTTTTCATGCAGAATCATTCGATTTGCTCCGAATTCGGTATACCGGTTTATTATGTTAAGGAACATCCCTGATTAGTTTTGGAGGTTCATTAGTTAAGAATAAAGGGGGGAAAGGGGGCTAGTGCACCCCTTTTAATCCAGATAAATGGGTATTTCATGCAGAATGATTCGAATTGCTCCGAATTTGGTATACCGGTTTATTATGTTAAGGAACTTCCCTGATTAATTTTGGGGGTTCATTGGTTAAGAATAAAGGGGGAAAAGGGGGGCTAGTCCACCTCCTTAATTCAGATAATTGGGTTTTTCATGCAGAATGATTCGATTTGCTCCGAAGTTGGTATACCGGTTTATTATGTTAAGGAACTTCCTTGATTAGTTTTGTGGGTTTATTGTTTAAAGATAAAGGGGGAAGGGGGCTAGGCCACCCCCCTTAATTTATATAAACGGGTTTTTCATGCAGAATTATTCGCTTTGCTCCAAATTTGGTATACCGGTTTATTATGTTAAGGAGCTTCGTTTTGGCGATTCATTGGTTAAAGATAAAGGGGGCTAGTCCACCCCCTTAATTTAGATAACTGTTCTTTTTGCAGGATTATTTGATTTGCTCCAAATTTGGTATACCGGTTTATTATGATAAGGGGTTTCCCTGATTGGATTTGGAGGTTCACTGGTTATGTATAAAGGGAGAAACGGGGGCTAATTCCACTTCAATTAGTTTTTTGAGGGGCATTATTCTTTAAAATAAGTGTATAATATACAATTAGTGTGAATAGCCTGTGAGCTCAATGCCATCAGTTTAGCTGGGCACTTTTCTTTTTTATTTTATGCTTATTCCGATGTTTGGTATAAGTTCAAACTATCAGTGTCTAGCGGCTTGGTTACTGGTATATTATCGTAATGAGAAATTACTCTTAATGCTAATGGTATTTTTAATATTCAACTTTATGTTTTGATAAACTACAGATTTCAGTTACGTAAAAGTAAAAGGAAGAAAGTTATTCTGAGATTCCCACCTAAACATTGGAACAGCAAACCCCTTTGACTTGCATGCACCAACCAGACAGCGTTTAAACATTAGCTGCAGGTCTACCTTGTTGCGTGAGGTCTACCTTTACAAAAACACGGCATTTATAAAAGGTGCGTCTAAAAAGTTCGGTGAATGTAAGGTTAACACAAATAAAACAAAACATGGAAACAAGATATCATTAATCACCCTCAAGTATCAGCCGTTTGCCACAATACACTTATGACATCGTTGATAAAGCTGCTGGAATGAGTCAGCGAAGGCCTCTTTTGGGATCTAATCAAGCATAGATGTCACACGTGATGGATGTTGGTGCAAACACTGTCTTTGCTGATTCCCAATTCCTCCGATATCCATCGTAAATACAGTCAGCGATTGTTTAATAGCATCTGTCGCACCCGCTCGATGTTGTCTGTCGTCACACTTGCTGAGGGCCGACTTGAACGTGGTTCGTCGTCTACGGTTGCCTTTCCCTCCCAAACACGTTTAAACTAGTCGTACACGCTTCGTATCACTCGTACGTTTTTTGTACACTGCGTCTGTTCCGTGCACTTGGACCAACATTGCATGCATTTCTGTGCCAGTTTTTCCTAATTTGTAGCAAAATTCGATGTTTATCCGTTGCTCCAGTTCAAAATGACGTGAGTTTTCAAACATACACCTTTTGACTGTCTATAGCAGACTATTATTCCTTTGTTTCTTGCGCTTCCTGCTACGTTCCGTCTCTCAATTGATCGCTATCTGCGCATGCGCAGGGACGCATTTTTAACTCGCGTTGTTTATGAGATATCCATTCATTCACTGAACTTTCTAGACGCACCTTGTAGTAAAGAAATTGCTATACGAAACAGTTTTAGATAATATTAATAAAGTAATTTAACTGTTTGAGAAAGTAAATTGACATAAACAATTCTCTTTACGCATTCCTTTCAACGAAGACGATACGAATGCTTTGTAGAATGTGCCATTTGTGACATAACATGTAACAATTCAGGTCGTTGGCTTTTAGGATGGTTTAAGCCATAATGCTTTAGCAAGGGAAATTTATTTTGATTTTCAATACGGCTCTTCACCAAAAACAATTGGTACATAATGGAGCAATATTTGGATGTGTCAACATTAAATTTTCAAGAATTAATCATAATTTTTAGAGGAGGGAAATTGATGCTAACCAGTGTATTTTATATAAAGGTGAAATAAAGTCGATTTTTTTAATTACACAGTGCACATTCTGAATGAATATCACTAGCGTTAGAATCTAATTAATGTAATTGAAAAAAAATATCCTTTTCAAACTAATGATTTCCATTTATTTTAAGAACTACAAATTTGCATGTAAACAATCATTTTACATTCAAATAAATATTTTTTTTTTAAGCTCTATGAATTAAGACTGACATTAAACTAACAGTTCCTACGCATATACAGCATGTCTTGAAATAATGTATACAATTTTTTTTCACTTAAAAATTATCGAATAAAATATTGCATAAGAAGGTCTTATTTTAATCCTCTAGGATTTTTCTAATTGATACAAAGCCAAAGATTACTTTAATATAGGCTCTGTGTCTAACAATACACAAATCTTTGCACTCAATTTGATAAACATTTTCGATATAAATTATGATATTTTATTGCTAAAATTATACAATATTTTGCGAATATTCCACAATGTTTTTCGATTTTTGAAAGCCATTAAGATACTTGAGAAATATGTAAGTGATTTGTAGAAAATTATTTAGCATAAGGCATTTCAACTCTGGTTAAGGGAGATTATAAACTATTACAACTATTAAACTATTATAAACTATTATAACTATTAGAAACATAATTTCAAATAAATCACACTCAAATTGATTTATGTTGGAATTAGATAATTTGCCAATAGATGATTAAAACCCAACATTGTTTATTTCTGTTTTTATGGGATGTTGTATGTAATTGTTTTTATTTATTGTTGTAATAGTTTTGCTTAATTGAAAATTTGACCACCTCGTTCAATGAAGCTTGTATTTTTTTTTTCAAATTTACTGATCATTTGAGTAACTAAACACGAATAAGTTCTTTAAGATGAGGTGTTTCTTTTATTGATAGTTAAAAGATTAATTTGTCATTTGTAATTTTTATTTGTTTAAAAATAAAATAGTATGGAATGTCAATTAGTAGAAAGAAAGTTCAAATATTTTCAAATTGTAACTGCACATATTATATTCATTTAATAAATCTAAATCCAAATATTGTTAACAAATGTTACTTAAAATAACCAAAGAATAAATACAATGCGACTTTATTATAATAAATTTTGTTAACACAATATTTATTTTCTTGTAAAAATAATTGATTGCCATATTATATATGACATTTTTGTTACTTTTGGTTCTTTCTTTTGGAGAAACCAATTATTACATTATCGGTAAAATAGAATAAATTCATAAAATAAAACAAATCATTAGATAATAAAATTGTTTTCCAATTTTCTGAAAGGTTATATTTTGCTCTTAAAACCATCGATATTTTTTCAAACATCCAGGAAATTTCACGTTGCACAATATAATTGTTTTGCGTTATTATTTCAATATATATGAATAATAAAAACAATTTAATTAAATGGTGATTCAGGACAAGACATGAAACCTATTCTGAAGATTTCTCTTACTTTTAAGTTTTTATTTGATCATGAAATCATATAATTTTTTTGTATTGTGCATAATTTCTTTGAAACATTAAGTGATAAATATTATTCTAGTGGTCTCACTTACATATAGTCTCTAGTGTTTTGAATGTGAACGTGACGTTAATTTATATTATTTCTAATTGCTACAAAAGTGTAAGATTAAAACTTTAAAAACAGTAAAATAGTTTTATTTGACTGTTGACATGGTTCATGTCATCCAGAGTCATTTTCAAAACAAATAGGGTATACCGACCAGTAAGTAAACAGCCACCAGTGAATTAACAATTTTTATATATTTTAATAGTATAAGGTTTGAAAATCTCCCCACTAGATGGGGTTACAACATGCCCTAAATTCTATTCAATAGGAAGCTATCGCATTCATATTTGGTTACTGAATTTGGTTACTTACTTTACTTTGAGAACATGTTGTATTTTTTATGTCTGAGAAATACATTGTTTGTATGCTGAAATAATAAACTAAGTGCTATGTCATTTCATATGTTTGATAAGAATTTACTGTTTTTATTTGCAATATGCACTAATTTTATTGTGCATACATTGCAGTTTAAATAATTTTTAATTATTGAGTTAATGATTTACCCTTCATATTCACCGAGTACTCCATAATAAATCTGGAAGTGACTACCAAACACGTGCCAAATTAGTTCAAATAAAGGTATTTTTTAACTTTACGCTTGTGTATATGAATGTGAAATTGATTAATTATTATGAATATGTAATTGGCGGCGCTGACGAGTCTGCCACACTCATTCCAGATATTAGACTTCTGCTAATATCTGATACAGTCATAAAACAAGCTGGAAATTGCTCGTCAAACGTGGCAAATGAGGTGCATTCGTACTATAACTAGTTTTATAATTATTTTTACACCCCATATTGTTCTGAATGTATATTTTTTGCACCTCATAAGTGCATAGTCTCTAACATCATTAAAATGCACTTGCAATATTTTTTCCCCTATTTCCCGTAATGTAAAAGAACACTTTTGACTGTCCCTGTAATTAAACTATACATCTGATTTTCATAAAATTTGAAATGGCTCGACAAAATTTTGCGCCAATTATATATTTAAAATTTCGCACCATTCGGAAGGCTTTAACATCATTAAAATGCACTTGAAATTTTTTTTTTCCCATTGGCCGTAATGTAACGGAAAACTTTTAACTGCCCCTGTAATTAAACTATACATCCGATTTTTACAAAATATTGCAACAATTATGTATTTAAAATTTCAGAACATTCGGAAGGCTGTAACATCATTAAAATGCACTTGCAATAATTTTTCCCATAGGCCGTAATGTAAAGTAAAACTTTTGACTATCCCTGTAATTAAACTATACATCCGATTTTCATAAAATTTTAAATGGCTCGACAAAATTGTGCAACAATCATATATTTAAAATTTCAGACCATTCGGTTGGGCAGTTTTTGCTCTGTTATATGCGGACAGACAGAAAGACGGACAGACGGACTGAACGACAACTATAGGTGCTACGCATTTATATAATTACGAACGCACCTAAAAAATACAGCTGTATGTATTAAGCAGAACATTCACATTATAATGCTTTTTAATGCTATTAATATATTTATTTTACACATTTTCAAATAGTGTGTATTTAAATTTCAAAATGAAGTGTGTTTAAAATTTGAAATTTTTACACTAATTGGGAAATAACAAATCATAAATTTTATAGTATATTTCAAGAAAACACTAAATGAAAATAATTCGGGTTTTAAATTATCTTAGTTCAATTAAATAAATATAAGTTAAATTAAAAAATGTTTTTAAAAGAGTTTTTGTAAACTTTGACTTATTATCACAAATAATGGAAATCTTATTTACTATTTTTAATTTTTTCATAATTATCATTGAAATAATATAAAAAAAATTAGGGATTTTAATTAATATACATGAATAAATATATGTCTTTATTTAAGCTATTCCATTTAAACATCTGTCTGAAGGCAGAGTAATTAATTAATTTAATATTTATAAAGTTCAGTAGTGAATTGTATTTTTAGGTAAATTCATTATATAAAAATATTTTATTTTCTTTTGAAGCATTGTGTAATGTAACTCATATTATTAGACATCAATATAAAAATAGATGCGTTCATTATTAATCACAAATCATTATAGCATTAAAGCATTTCAATTTTTTACTTTTCTCTAAATTTTCTACACATTTTATAAGTAATTATTTAATTATATTAGAAATATCTTCCAGATTAGAAATTTATTTCTCAATTAGATACCTGTATCTCTTTAATTTTATTTGAAAGTTTAAAAAAGAAAACAATTTTCCGAAAATAAGTATATTTAATCTTATTATAATAAATCATTTGACTTATCTTTCATAAAGAAAATCGCTTAAGTCTCTTTTAAACTGACTTTAAAAGTATTTATAATCAGTTAGCCTTTTAATTGGTAAGGCTCTTAGACAAATATCCTCAGCTTAGTTTAAGTAGAATTAATTTTCCAACTTGCGGTACTTATTTTGTTTCTATACTGTCGAGTGCAAGTTTAGAAATAATCATTTATTGAACAGTTAATAACTTTCTATAACCTCTTTTTTCAGAATATAAACATGTTAATTTATTTAAAAACCTATAAGAAATTAATATTGCTAAATACTGACAACTATTGTAGATTGTTTATTATATTATGTGTTTTGCATTAAAAGCAGTGTTTTATATCTGTGAATTCTATTTTAAAAATATTTTGTTAAGATTGCTTTATGTTTTAACTAATAATATTTTGTGGTTATATTACAAAAATAAATTAAGTATTTCATAACGCAGATGTTTGAACAGTGATAATTTACAAGCGTATAGGTACAATCTACAAAAAGCTTTAGTTGTACTTTTCCACAAACTGGTTTTCGTTAATTTAATTCAAAACAATATGTTCCAATTACTTGATGTGGTATTAAAGAATGGCATATGTCCGGTATTTCACGATTTTTTAAAAGTATTTCATTGTCATTCCTTATTAACATGCAAATATAGGTCTCAAATGAATTGAGACTCTGCGATGAGTAGTTTTTCTTCAATGTGAAAGTTAATTTTGGAATTACCCTGGGTATATGAAGTATGAAAAGATTATCTGAGAATTTTTGTACAAAAAAGGATAGTTTATGAATAAATAGAAGCTTTTTCTTTAAACGCATCAAACCGTGATTCATTTTGATAATGGATTTACGAAGTTTAGTTACATGTTTAATTTTACTGGAGGTCTATAGTGTTGCGTTTTATTAAATTTTCTTTTTAACACGTCTTTTAGTTAATATGATTATATACTTAACCTATTTTATTTTTCTCTGTATGAAATGAATACCGCATCGAGAAACACTTTAACTATCTGAACTTATTGAAATGTTTAGGAATGTTTTAATTATTTTTCTGCATATTTTATTTATAAAAGACTCGCGCTAATGCAATCTAAGAGTGACTTTTTCGAAGCAAACAAAACAAAGACTTTTTCATTTAAATATAAATATACGACGCTATACCGTCCTGCTGCAAAGTTTTCCGCAAATTATGTATCATGCATTTATTAGACAAGTGAACTGAGTTTCCCACGAAAACTCTGTTGAGATATTTCTGCGTATTGATTCTCACATTTAGGATTCACAGATTCATTGCAGAAAAATATATAACTTTTGAATATTTAATACGTGATTTATCACATTGCTAACTAAGCATGGAACAACCTGAGTTGAAAATGTCCAAAAAAGTTAATCGAACACGGAACCCTTGGAATAGCGCTCCAAATGCTCTAGAATTTAAGCTACGGTGACTATACCAAGCATTTCAACTCTCACTGATATTTGTTGGTAAGGCTGCAACTGCAGCACAAGATGGAACAGTATTCACGAGCACACAATCCTACTGCGAAACATGAGACACAAGTAAACCCAGAATCGGTGAACTTACATATAATTTTCAATGAAGTTTTCAATTAATTTTTTTATTTGAAATTTATTTAATTGAAAAATTAATTAAAAATTATATTAATGTCTACCGATAATGGGTTTACTTGTGTCTCATGTTTCAACGCAGGATTGTGTGCTCATGCAGACTGTTCCATCTTATGCTGCAGTTGCACCCTTACCAACATATATGAGTGAGAGATAATATGCTGGGTATCGTCCTCGTAGCTTAATGCCTTCCGGACTGGCGGCTTTTACAGAAATTTTATTCGTTTGGCACCACTTTTTTTTAAAAGTTACCTTCACTTAAACAATCACGAAAATGCTCTAATTAAAGAAACTAAATATTCTTTTCTTTTTTACCGGCGCCTAAAACTCTGTATGCTCTTTTTGGAAATGCGTATATGCACCCATGGTCCCGAAAGTGTTAAATGGTAGAGCATTTGGAGCGCTATTCCAACAGTTCCGGGTTCAATTTCCGGCTTGGACATTTTTCTCTCAGTTGATTCTAAACTTATTTAACAATGTGATAAATCACGTATTAAATATTCAACATTTTCAAGCGTAATTTCACTGCTGGAAATTAATTGAAAAATTTAATTAAAAATTATACCTAACTATTACTAACGCGAGAATTTGATTTTATAATTGTTATCTGATATTACATTTGTGCTTGTTCTTTCTATTTTGTTCAAAATTTTAGTTGAAATGTTTGCATTTTATATTTTAATAAGAATTTTTACCTTTATAGATCATAAAACATATTCGATGTAAATCACCTTTGATGAAGGATGATGAAAATTCTTTTAATTAATAGGGTACAGTAAGTTGTTTTCATCAGCCAGAAACTCTGGTCCATTAATTTAATTTATTTTTGATTATCTACAAGAAACAATTACTAAAGATTTACACGACATATTCCCAGCTTGAGTGAGAAATCAATTGTTTATTAGAAAAAAAAATTAAAATTCTAAAATATATATATTAGATTAGAAAAATCTTACAATTCTAACTTCTTCGA
Organism: Maratus speciosus; assembly: GCA_963932465.1. Taxonomy (NCBI): domain Eukaryota; kingdom Metazoa; phylum Arthropoda; class Arachnida; order Araneae; family Salticidae; genus Maratus; species Maratus speciosus. Next base: position 43,987,108 of record OZ010789.1, read on the forward strand.
ATTCTGAACGCTTACAACTATAGTGATAAAAATGATTAAGGGGTGTAAAAAAGGGAACTTGAGTTATCCGATGTGATTTCTAATCGCGCTCGCTAGAATTAAATCTTGTAGTTAGCTTTAAGATCTCCAAAACTATATAATATACGATAAAAGAATGATTTACAAACTGGAAATGAGCATCGATTAAAAAGTAGTAGGTGCCTTGTGCACATAAATACTAAACATACTACGCAAAAAATGCTCTTTTTTTTTCACAATTTCCACCACTGGATCGTAACAAAAGTAGCAGAGTAAATATTTTTCTACCTAAGGCATACATAAAATAAAAAGGCGAATTTCGTTCCGGAAGCGTATAGTGTGATGCTGCACAGATTTCATGGAACTTTCGTTGTCCGTTAATTATTTCTATTAGCGAAGGCTTTAACATACAAAATATTGTTATAGGTTGCTTAGTTGTAAAATTATGAGTGATAGTACAAAAATCAGATGAACCTACTATGGAATATTTCCCCTTTTTTAAAGATTGTTCACTGAAAAAAAGAGCACATAGAAACACTCGGACGAGTGTTGACGGACAAGCGCATATTTTATAGAATAACGTTTTTCGAGATGTCTGACCCATAAAATTTATAAATCCATCGAAAAGTGGGAGTCGAAAATAATTTCGATTACAAAACTATCATCTATTATACACAGAAGAAAGGATAAATATTGAATGTAAAAACGAAAAAAAAAAAAAAAAAAACGTTTGACGATTTGATTCATGATTTTATGAAAAGACTATTTGATTATTGTAATTTCATGCTCAACACCTTTGAGCAAATCCGTCATTCCTTTTTGACATCCTGTGGACGGATGAGTCAATGTTTACACGGGATGGCATTGTGAAAGTGCGCAATGTGCATTACTGGTCTCTGGAAAACCTACACATCGCCCGCACACTACAACACGTGTAGTACGGTATATGGGGAAGTCAGATTTTTGGACCCATCTTCTTAAATGGGACCTTAACGGGACATCGTTACCTACATCTACTACAAAACACGGTACGTGATTGGTATGAAGGGCTGCCTCTCCGACATGCATGCCGGGTGTTGTTTCAAAATGATGGGGGTCTCTCCGCATAAAACATCAAACATCCGGGCGTATCTGGCCTCCAAATTCGGGTAAATGATGCTTGGATACATTGGTCAGGTAGATTGGCCACCGTGTTCGAAGGACTTGACTCTCATGGACTTCTACCTCTGGGGTTATATCAAGGCATAAGCCTATGTGACTGAGACCACTTCTTTGATTTATCCGAAGCAACGCATCATCCTTGATTGTCGCACAGTTTGTACAGCTACTATGTCCTAACGTGTCCAGGACTCAGTACTGTCACGCATTCAATTGTGCATTGCCACCAATGGAGAACATTTTGAGCAATATTTATAACAGATTCCGGCGTCTGATATATTCATTTTTATAGTAGACCGTTTTCTGATATTATAATTAATTGATATTTATTTTTCTGCCTAATTTCAATATTTCATTCTTCGCTTTGTATACGACCACTGAAAGTTACCCCAAATGTTTAGATGAAATAACCCTCTTTGCTGATAGCCAGATTTGGCGTTACCGGCTAAAGGTACTTTCACCGTAAAAGAAACATTGTACCCTGATTTTGATCTCGAATTCCTTTAATTCATCTTTTAACTGGTACCTGAATGAAAGACAATGTGCAAAAGTCTTACACTTTGAAATTTAATAACTGTGTCAATGTTTGCAGTACAGATGTCCAACTTTTTGTGTTATATCTGCTATGATATGTGTAAACTTTACTAAATACAACTATAGGGACTGAGGACCATATAAAAAGTTAGTTTTCGTAATTTTTATAAAATTGTTTTTTTTTTTTTACTTTAAATAATGACACACAACCACCATGAATAAACCACAGCATGGATATTTACCTCATTTGAAACGTTCTTGTAATTGGAAAAATATGTCTACGACCAATTAAAGATTGGCGATAGATAACATATTGCACCCTGTATACATATAGATTTTTTTTAAGTACACAAAAATGTATCTTTTCAAAACACCATATTACTAACGTTCAATAGAAATCATTTTTACTCCAATTACGTTGCACATTAATAATAGTTATTGCAAATGTTTAAGTCAATTTCAATTGAGTCATAGAAATTGAACATAACTGTAATTCATAAGAATATTCTAATGATTATAAATTTATAACATTATAAAAAGCTGAAGTGTATACAGCAATAAAGAAGTGTTATTTTTACGGTAAATTATCTTAGACAATATACTGATTAAATTTTATTAAATTTCAATGCCAAGTAAGGACACACAGTTTTCCCAGTAACTCATTCCTGATACATTGTGGCATTATATTATACAGTACTATGTTGGGTATCACCTTATTAGTAAAATATATTTGCATATTAAACATGTAGATTACTGATATTATTAATGTATATCCGCAACTGTAATTCATTTGTATGTAGATATTAGTACGATAAGGCTATTTCACATCAAATTCTGTAAGGCTTTTGCTAGCATAATTGTATAATCCAATGTTTGTACATTACGTGTCGCTAAATCTTATATGTTTTAGCTCATGCAAGGTGTTTATAAATTTGTAAATAATTGTTTTACAAATTGATGCAAATTTATAACGCTATAGTTAATACATTTGTCATACGTTTGCACTAGAAAACAAGTAATTAAAATATATAAATTATCATTTATCCGTATGTAATGCAATTACATATTGTCTCAAAATACAACTTCGGTGTACATCTATTGATATTAGGCTATTAAATGCGTTTCGTTTTTTCATTTTTGTATAGACATGAATATTTCTATTTTGTCAAATTTGCAACACATCCTTTTGATTTCTGCATTCATTTCGAGTAAAACAACAATTAAAATCATCGGGCGATCGTTGATCGCAGATTTTTCGTATGAACATTTTTATACCGATGCGTCATTGTTTTCGAAAATAAGTAAAATAAATTCTAACATAAAATTAAAAATATATATATAATTTACATTTCTGCATTTATCTCATATAAATATAAATGTTCTATTCATTCAAATATAAAAGCAAATACTACAGCCACGAATAGATTTTGATAATTTAATAAACTGTTCTGGTATGGAAATTTTAGGAAACAACATAAGATGAAAATTAACATAGTTTTCCAACAATTAGGAACCACTGATAGCTAATGGCAAATTTCATTCATTTTCATTAAAAAAATATTTTTTCCTTTCCAATTCTTCTTATCTTACAAAATATTTTTTTCGTTTACACAATGATTTACCAGCTTTTAGGTTTTTTTTTTTCAATTTACTTTTGGAGATATATAAGAAGGAGGGAAGAGACGGTTTAAAACACGATTTGAGAGAATTCTTAGGGTGTCATTCTGTTTATCACAATTACTTCTGATCACGTCAGGATCCTTCTCTTAAATGGATGATATGCAGTGTAACAAAGACTATTTATTATTGTTTAATTCTTACACCGATTTAAAAGGCTCAATGTTCTATGCCCCAGGTGAGGCATTCGTTAAATATTATGTCGTAGGGACCGGTGGTAAAACATCTGATATGTAGCCTTCAAGCGTTTAACATTTTGACTTTTTGTACTCAGTGTTCTAGCCAAAACACACTGCCACTAATACATATTTTATATTTGTTTAATGCTCGGATGCTTTTAAAATATAACTCACAGCCTGTTTTTTTCCATGTTTTCATGTTGAAATTTTTAACTTTTTAAAAAGTTAACATTTAACTTCATATTTTTGTGATAGGGAGTGTTTGTTCAAGCCAAATATATTCTTTTAAAGTTTTATATTCAATTTGTGTGCTTTACTGCAGCATACTCGGGTAATTCGCACATAAATGTATATATTTTTTGTTGGTGTTTACGATACATTTTGCTTATATATATATATATATATATATATATATATATATATATATATATGTATGTATGTGTGTGTGCGTGTGCGTGCATGCGTGTGTGTTTAGAGGAGTTTCGTGTGTAATGCAATAGTTGGATGATATGGAATACTTCAATGTCTGGCGTATACTGTGTTCCAGCCAATCGTAAACCTGTCATACCACTTTCTAGGACTCTGATGAGCCACTACACTCAGTTCAGTTTGCGTACCTGTTGTTGGAGCGACACGGTGAAATAAAATTTTATTCTCAATGTTTGCATTGTTTTTCAGGTAGATATGATAACATTCACATTTTAAAATCTCTTTATCAGTGATGTTAACCAAGTTCAATATAAAGTTGAACCGGTTATATGTTTCAAATGAAAATCAAATTTCAAAGTAATTGCTTAAGACGCGCAAAGGTCCAACACAGGGAAAAAGCTTCCATGCCGGAACTCGAACACGGGCCAACAGTATAGCGCACTGACGTTCTACCGACTAAACCACATGGAACGATACCCAGCCTGGAAAATTTCTCACTATTACATGTTGGCAAGGCTACAAACGCAGCACAAGATGGAATATTTTTTTATATGTACAAGTTATATGTAATGCTGCGCTAGTCAGTTTCCTTCTAGGCTGAATTCTTAGCGGGTGAAAAGTTTATGATTATGAAGAGGTGGTATTTCGGGTAATATGCGATATCGGCCATACAACTTTTTCAAGACGAAGATAAAAATTAAAATAATTTATCAAAGATTCTGATTATTTATAGATGATTTACTAAGGTTTACTTATTAAATAATGTTGGTTATTCTTTTAAATATTGGTTTTCTTGCAATTTGAATATTCCTTATGACCTTATTCCATATTATTCGACTCGTTGAAATTACCCCAAAAAATTATCCTTTTTCTTAAAGCTAAATATTCATATGTATTTCTTTCTTTGGTAACTTTTAGTGTATCTCAATTTTTTATTTTAACTTTCAAATATGAATGTATTCCATTATTCCCAAACTTCTTTTATATATATGTATGTATATATATATTGCAAAATGCATTTTTTATTATTAAAAAAAATATTGCTGTTAGTAAATTTTATGCTTGTTTTAAAATATCATGTTATGTAATAGTTATATAATAGTCTTGGGTCTTCTTTATATATATATATATATTTCTTTATATATATATATATACATATTTCTTTATATATATATATATATATATACGTTATATAAAAATTTTATTTTACTATTCATTTAAATTATTCCAAATTACCGGCATATTCGGCATATTCATTATTTCCTTTTTTAATGCTCTCTATTATTTATTTCTAGTTAAATTCCAATAAATTTAAAACGCGTATGTTAATAATAGTTTTATTCAAAAACGGAATCTAAACTTTAATCCCTTCATTAATTTTTTATCGTCTACCAAAGTGTAAAATTCTGAATGCAGATACTTTATTTTTCTATTGTTTATAAAAGCCATTTTTACATTTTCATTTTATTTCATTTCATTTTCCCGCCAGCTTTGCGAGCGTCAGCCTATTTACATCGAATTCCTTCCATAAGGAGCGCCGGGGTTCTTTTTTGTGACGTTTCTCGATCGCTGTCCATTGGTTGAGTGACGGATCGCAGTTTCATTTCGAGTCTCACGCATGAATTTGTTTGGTTAGCCTGAAGTTTGCATTTCAATCGGATTTACTCCGCGCATTCTAATAAATTGCTCGAGCATGAGCTCAGAAGAAGTTATTTTGTGCTGTTTTATTGGTTACTTAATCTGTTATCTGGTGTCCTAAGTCACGTAGAATATTAAAATAATATTTAACATCTTTTTCTCATGAATAACTAGTTCGTGCTCAAGCAGGATGGCTCTGATTTCTCATCTTGTGGACTTGTTTATGTTGGTATGTTCTGATGTAATAAATAGTTTTCGATGACTACGTTTCTATGTTTTAACTGGGAAAACCCTAGATTTCTTCATACGCCTTCAACACTCATGCGGCCTAATCTACCTTGTCTTCATCATGAAATAATGCGTGTTTGATTGGACTCGACCAATCTTATCATCGGTGCACAGCTGCTAAATTTCCACAGTGTTGACACCTCCAATAGCGATGCTTGCACTAAATGGTACGCTGCTATACAATATCACCAATGGCTGATTAAAATATGGTACTAATCCAATAATATGTCGTAAAAAGCACGACGCGATTGTTCGACTTAACCCATTAATTTGTTTCGTTATATATATATATATATACACATACATATACATATATATATATATATAAATATACATAAACACACACACACATATATATATATATATACATGTACATTTTTACTTATTAGTTAAGGAGGATTTTGATGCTAAGTTCATAAGAAAAAAGGTGAAAATGCATTATAGATAAAAAAAAAAATAATAACTTATATAATTTGATTAAACACCTGAAATATATATATTAGCTTATGAACATTTTCTAGCATCTTTTATATATTTTATTCCCCTTTTTATATCCTGTATAATGTAAAATATTAAATAGTGTCTAGACATAGAATTTCAGAAAATCTCTCTTCATGAGTATTTTTTAGCTGACATATTTGTGAAATATTTCTTGTCTAGACTTAAGTATCAAAGAGAAAATAAAAGGTAAAACACTTTTAAAATATGAAGCTTCTTTTATAATAGTATTAAGCTGTCGTAACGAAGCTGTTTTTTCTTCAAATTGCAAACTAGTTTAAAAAAACTTAAGAAAATATTTGTATTAGAAATTTTAATAGCTTTTAATGAATGATTTTTTTAAACGTTTAATAAGTCATTAAATACTCATTATTATTTCAATTGTCTTTTCTAATTGATATGTAAAGTAACTCTAAAATATATTTTTTCACTCTGACTTTTACATATAGGTTATCTTAAAGAAAAATGTGTTTTCCTATTCAATATAAAATATATATATTTTTTTAATATTGAAGGAAATTTGTGCATATTTAAATATATATTATATATAGTAAAGCGAGGAGAGTTCGCGCAGTAGGAGAGATTGCGTACAAAGAGATTCGACGGAAAAGAGTAGACTGCGCGCCCAACGACTCCAGGTAGTTGTACAGCAGAATTAGTGCAGCGTCTACATGAATATGCATATTGATTGTTCCAAGAGTTTTGGATAAAGCAGTGCTATTTTGTTTTGTTTTTCCAAAGTAAGTGCTTGAATTTCCATAACTGTTCGTGAGAATTTTTATAGAGCGTCAGTAATACAAAATATTTTGAACTTAAACGATTTCTTATAAACTACTAACCTGGGCTAAGTATGTCAACACGAAAACTTCATTTTAAAAGCGGCCATATTTAAATAAAAGGCCGCGCAATCTCTACTACCAAAATAGGAGAGTTTGCGCATCTGCTACTTAGGAGAGATGGCGCATTTCCCCATAAGTTTAAGTGCTAGGAGAGATTACACAGCTTATTGATAAATTTGTATGAATTGCAAATTACGTGTAAAACATATGAATGAATCAATTTTGAAATAATTTCGGGAAAACACATAGTTATCAAAACTAAATTTGGCAACAAATTAATTTGCAAAAAAAAAAAAAAAATACTTTTGCAGATAAAAATTTTATTATTAAATTAGTAATACAGTTGTTATTAATTATATTTTATGTAATTATTTTTGTTAATAAATTAATAATATATTTGTTAATAATTTAATTAAATATTTATATATATTTTTTTAATTATGAGCAATTAATTTGCTAATAAATTAATTTTGTTAACTAAAATAAATTTTCTGATACAATGTTTTGGAAAAGCTTTCACCCATTCCAAGTTGTGTAATGCCATTGAAATCAAAAGGAAACAGAGTGCAACTAATGTTACTGATCCACGAAATATACATGAAAAAAGACTTAAGAAAAATGCCGCTACAATTAAAAAAAAAAAAAAGAAAGCTGAAGATAAGGTGTTTCCGCAAAAAGTGGGATAAAAAAACTCAAGGAAAAAAACCGAAGGTCAATGAGGATGAGTGCACTGAATGTCTGGAACTGTACCAAGAGACAACTTCGACAACTGACTTGATTCAATGTATTGCTTGTTGCAGGTGATTACACGAAAGATGCACGATTTTCAACAATAAGTGCATCGATTGTGGACGACGACAACTTCAGTTAGCAAAAAAATACAATGAAACTGTGGAAATGGAAATGAAGTAATTTTCAAGTTAAACATGTTATCAACTAAATTAATGTTATTTTGTAATCTTAGTAGGGATTTCTTTTTCTTAGTAGGGCTTTATTTTAATCTCCTTAAATGAAAATATTTAACTGTTGTTAAAATTCTTTCTTTTATTTATTATTTAAACATTTGGTTGAAATATTCAATCCTAATAGAATAATATTTACTCACAAAAACCTTTCAACAATGTCGATTAAATGTAATTATTATTGTTAACAATTTAATTGCAGTTATTATTAATAACAATCACTTCTACCTATGTGCGCAATCTCTCCCACCCATGTGCGCGTTCTCTCCTAGCCTGTAAGGAGAGATTGCGGAAAATAGTTTTCTTGGTTTTATTACTGCTGTTCTATTAAATTACAGTGTAACAACAAAATAACAATGGAAATGCATAAAAAACAAATGAAGTCCAAATTATTCATGCATATTTTAGTAAAATATTAATATTTAGATTTTTTATTATTATTCTTTTGAAATGTGCGCAGACTCTCCTCGCTTTACTAAATAAATATGAAGATATGGCCCCATTTTTTAAATTCCCCTTATGAGCTCTTCAGATGCCACCATAAATAACAAGTGTAAAACAATTTAATATTAATTATAGATGATTAAGTATGTGTTTTCGTAATGTTTGAGTCTCAATTTCTGTCCAAAACCATATACTTCAGAACGTTATATATTCATGAACGTGGTTACCACACTGAAAAAAAATCTGCCTCTGGCATCTAGAAAATAAATTGTATGTCTAGAAAAAATAGTTCTGTGTTAATCTTATAAGTTCTAGTTCCTTTTGCTAAAGATTTCTAGATTTCCCTATTGAAATTCAAGGACGTTTTCCGGTATTATCATGGTCAAATTTATTTAAAAATCTCTGCAAACACATTCGAACACAAGACATGAGTTTTAGTAACTATAATTCTAGTTTATGAATTAATTCTAGAAATCCCGTGATAATTTCTCGCAATTCAAACGATTTACAATATAATGTATCATTGCATCATTTAGAAAATTACAGACTAGAAAATCTCGATCATTTCGTCTTTTCAGTTTATCCATTTATCTTATCCGCATAATTCTGAAATCTATATTTCTAGTTTAGTGATTTAGAAAATGATAAATATTCGTTCTATATGAAGGCGGTGTATTTTTGTTCAGTGTATTTATAGTAAAGTATCTGTGCTACATAAAGTTCACTCATTGCTCCACTTACCGGCAAACTGCAGAGTTATAGTCCGTATCTCGAAAAGAATACGTCATATGACAAAAACACCAATTTTAAAAATGTAGAAGTTCCTTGATTTGGTATAAAAGTTTGTATTACATATAACAATATATTTTGTTCTAGAAGCAATGCAGTATAACTTTATTTTATCATATCATACATGCCCCATGCATCTAATTACATGAAGACGTGCGGCATTAGAAGACAGGCTATGCAATAAACAATTTTAAAATTATAATAAAATAATTATAGGTAATAATTATAAATATATATAATAAAATTATCATTATAATGTAATACTTATATTTTTATTCACCATTCAAATATGTTTCTTCACTGTGTTAATCCTGACCTGTTCATATAATAAGTAATAATTAACAATACGCATAAAAAAATCTTAAATAAACTTTTTTTATTATAAATAAACACATATTTAGATGTAATATCTATTGACATAGTATACACTGATATAAGAATGCATTTTATTCTCGACACTACAAAAACATACTTTATTTAGTGATATTACATAAACACATTTTATCATTTTGTAACGAAAGTTTCCCGCCACAGCTAATACGGTCTGTGCAAACAGTTCACGTTGGCGTGTTTGCTCATATTTTGTCAAACGATTTTTGGCATTTGAAAGAAAGAGACTTGTTTTATAACACTGTGTTTTGAAATTTGTAAAAAATATCGTTATCATTATGTACAAGCTGTCTAAAATGGAACTATCACGGTACCAGATTAGAATCATCATTTCCTTTCAGTTCTGCTGCAAAAAGTCAGCTACAGAATGTCACCGAATAAAGTGCGCAGCTTTAACTACTTGTGTTATATCGTATGCCACTGTGAAGGTTTGGCGGAAGGGTGGTTATATATAAAATTACAGTTAATTATACATATTATAAATAGCATTATGTAATGGGGATTTGGCGGAAAACTTTCGTTACAACCTAATATTTTAATTTTATGTATATAATCGTTCTCGGTTTATTATGAAATATTGTCATACGTGGAATAATAACTTAACTAGAAGCCCGGAAATGGAAATTAATTGTATCCTTTAAATAAAGTAATAATGTGTTAAAAGTGAAAAAAAGTACATTTGTAGGCATATGAAAACATTTTAATCTAGTCTAAATACATTATAATCTAATCATGTTTTTGAAGCGCAATATCAGACTTTATCAAGATCAATATTGATAAATAATAAGAAAAGTGCTCAGTTAAACTGATGGCATTACACTAATTGTATGTTACACTCTTATTTCAAAGAATAATGCCCCTCGAAAAATAACGAAACCGACAAAAAACCCATTTAGCTAAATTAAAGTTAATCTTCACACAAATATCAATCAGAATCAATAGGGCAACTTCATTTGCTCTTTGTGAAAAGATAGACAACTTTTGAAAATAAGCAAACAAAATAGCAAAAATGTGAAAAGTGTATCTTTTTGGCCGACAAAATATCTACAATAAAATGAACCTAGCTGTTATTATACTATTGAATTAGATACTGTAAATAATTATGAAATTATACAAACAATTTAGAAGGATCTTATATTTATAAAATTGAAACAGGCAATTTTTTTGTACTTATCCGTGTTGTTCTTCTAAATGAAATTTAAATTTGTGCTACATGAGATCGAAACAAAAAAAAATGATTTTTAAAATAAAATGCGAAATTTATTTTATCTTTGCAGAAATGAAATACTCACATTCTGAAAGAAAATTAGTTATAAAAATAATTTGAAAAAAAAAAGTTTTAGTAAAGAATACAAATTGAATCCATGTTTGCATTTAATTTTAAACTGTCACCTTTTGCTTCCATATTTTATTGCTAAGCTAAAACAAAGAAAAAATCATTAATATTTTTATATTTCGAATTTTGTTCATCGTCACCGATATAAATACAAAAATAAAGAATGTTACAAAATAAGTTTAGTGGAAACAACGAATGTGAAATTTTCTAGACTTTAACGTGCAGCGGAGAACATTTGTTTACTTAAAATCTATGTGTTAATTTATCTGTTTCCAAAACAAGTATTAGACAAAATTCATTAGACATACTGCTTAAATTTTTAGTGTAATCATATTAAACTCATTTGTTGTTTTAGAGTATTATTTTATTGCTAGAGTTTGTTTTGTACTAATATAAAAGAATAGCTATTAAATTTTGATTTAAATTTATTTTAAATTTTCCAGAATATCTTCCTTCTAGTTATAGACCAAGAGCCGGTACCACAGACAGCCACCTCATGGAGTTCACGGCTGAAATTCCAGAATTAGTTAAAACTCGATTAGCATGTTAAAACGCAATCGGTCTGCAAAGTCATATCTTGGTGGAAAACACCTGAAAATCAGATTATAGTGGTTTACTCTTAGGTTTACCATTGTGCTTATCTGCACTCAAAAGTAGGAAAACATAGAGGACTGGGAGTAGGAAAATACGGAGGACTTGGAAACACAATATGACTTGGCAGACCGATTGCGTTTTAATATGCGAATCGAGTTTTAACTAATTCTTGAATTTCAGCCATGAACTCGATGAGGTGATTGTCTTTTCTACAGGCTACCGGTCAATTATAATTACTGGGTATTTTTTTTTGGTCTTTTTTGTCAAATTTTAAACAAACCATTTCATTTTTGATAGTTTTATTGAACATAACACCTAACACTTTGTTCGAATAATATGATTATATGTAGTTATCCGTCGTTTTTTAAACGTACATCGAATATTTTGCGAAACTTTAGATTTTCAAGAATCTACAGGAATATTGTATGCGAATAATAAAAAAAGAATTCATTTGTGAAATTTACCTCCCACACAGGTGTTAGAACCGTTAAATATCCCAGGTTGGATTAAAAATATTCAAATGAGAAAGAAAACTCCAATAGAATTTTTCATGACTGCAGGTCTTTATTGGAAAGATGTAAAACTTTTAAGCAGTTCCGTGATACACATGGATAGCGAACAGATTACGAAGTGATCAAAACACGGTTAAAACTTAACACTACTTGGCGGACGAAAATACCACCTTACAAAGATTTGGCGACTATGAGTGCTGATCACTGAGTTCTATATTAATACGGAGAGCTAATTCACCGATCCACTTTCTACCGCCACTCCATCGCACTTTCAATGCACGCAAGTAATGACTCCCGCATTTTTCTTAATATTACATGTATTTTTAAAAACTTTTTTGCATACTTTTTATAAATTTTGGGGTGTTTTACACCTTTTTGATAATTTTATGAGCAATACTTAACACATTTTTCATTTTTTTGAGCAATTTTGAGCAATTTCTAAAATTTTATTTTTAACTAATATCAAACAAAAAAATTGCAGTTAATTGAAATATAATCTATAGATTGTAAATAAAAAAATATATCAGTGAAAACTGTAGCAAATTCGTCAATTTTTAAAAAGAAAATCCCATTTGAAAATATCCACTCTATACTATGGGAGTAATTCTATGTTTTGCCAAAAATTTACCTCTGAAAATCTTGGGCATTGTATTTGTTGTAGAACGATAATCATGCAATACCGGTCTGGTACATACCTAATCTGATACATTATATCGATATAAAACGTATCAGAATAGGGAGTTAGCACTTCATTCTATTGCTGAACTCAGTGGCGCTGATAGACAAAGGATTTGATGAGATGAATTGATTCTCTTTTAGAAATGGTTACCGATAGTATGTAGAGGTTCTAGGTTGGACTGCTAAAATACTTCTTGTGGTAAAGGAGTGCCTATGCAAATATAAAGAATATTGAATCATGCGTATTAAAGAACGCTACAGAATGTAGTCAAAATATCCGTTACAATACGAGAGAGAGCAAGTGAGAAGCTGCAAAATTGTGAAAGAGCATTAAGATAAAATAGTATGACCGCGATAGTTTTATCTGGAAGCCAAGCGTGATTTTTATTTTTATTTATCTTTTTATATGTCGTGAAGCAAGGTACTTTCCAATGTACGGACAGGGTACAGGTAATAAATGTGGCTTGCTATTGAAAGAATAAAAGTTCCTTTTACATTTTATTTTCATTTTAACGTAAAGATTTTAATGGTTGATCTATAAATCACTGAGAAGATTAATTTATAGGATGGGAAGCTAGGATCATTTAATCATTCATTCTATTTCATGTGTATTTAAATGTATTAAACTAGTTATTTTATGGAGGAGATACCCTGTAACTAATATTACTTTTTTAAGTACTATGCTAAACATACTAGGGTGAGATAGAAGGCGATATATAACAAAAACACTATCAATTGATCCATAGTTATTAAGAAAATAAAAGAGGTTTAAGCTTATAAAATTTTTATACAGGTTTTTAGATATGTTTCTCTCTTTATATTCATTTCCTTTAAATGTATAAATATATCTCTGATTTATTATAATTATATATTTTTTTGGACCAACTTACGAAACAAATACATTAATAAACTGTCAGAAGAAAGTTTTTATTCATTATTTTTTAAAAGAGACTTTCCTCTTTTCGAAGAATATAAATAAAACATTGATTTTTTGATAGTGATATATTATATGCAAGCGTTTTCTATTTCTTCTGAAGCAATAAATAACATGAATGGATATAACGTAATGCTGCTAGAGTGAACTGCTGTAGGTTATAGGAATATATGTGTCAGAGAAAGGCGAAATTGGCTAAAGTTAACACGATATTTCATAGTGTTTAAGAAGGGGATGAATTTCTGGAAAAACGTTATTATAATAAACGAAGGTTTCATTTACACTAGTTTTACTACAATACTGTCGATACTTTTTGTAAAAAATAAATTGGATTCATTTTGTTTAAAAGGGATTTATTCAAAAAAATTTAAAAATATAAATTCACAACGCACATTATTTATGTTAAACTGAAATTATTATTAATCATGGTACGTAGTTAAAAAGCAAGTTTTCTTTTTCAAAAGAAATGTTTCTTTATATATTCGAAATAAATTGATAATCTTGGAAATTTAATATGATGTATAGAATCGTACTTCAGGTAGATCGTAAATAAATCACCTGCGTTTATTGTTTTGCTCAAAAAGCACTAAAAGAAAAATATGCTTATATTTTATTGTACTTATTTATATATAATGGATCACCCCCAGATTCCGTTAGTAAAAACGCGAAGTGTAAAAAAAACAAATAAATAAATAAATAAAATGCAATAAAAAATCATAAAAATTTTGAAATCGCCGTACTAACTGCACATAAATTTATTGAAAGGATAATAAAATTTACAATATTTGTCTAGGAGATTGAAACTGAAATTGCTTTACTAATGTGTAAAAATCGCAACGAACTGCGAAGAAAACGATAAATGTGGCAAGCATATAGCTAACAAATCGAAGAGGACAATAGTTACTATGTTTAGCTAATATATTAAAACAGGATTTATTGAACGAATGTTAAAAAATCGCAGCGGAACGCTAAAACGCACTAAAAAAGCTGAAAAATTCAAAGATCACTGCATGAATTCCAAATAAAATTTATTGAAAAGAAGACAACGTTTGGTATTCTAGGTTAAAAGATTAAAACTGAACTCCTTTAACTAATATAGAAAATATCGCCTGGTAAAAAATCGCTAAATACTCAAAACCTCAGTAGATAAAATTTGCTACAGTGGGCGGATTGTAAACATTGTAACGGAATTATCTCACAAATTTCAAGAAACTGGCGAAAAATGCAAGAACAAAAATAAGTAAAAATTCTTTTGAATATCGTGGAAATCAAAATGTATCGCATTAGTCTAAATTTTTGAAACAAAATACCTTTTACGAATGTCAAAAATCGCCGCTGAACGCTTTAAAATCCTAAAAATTGCACTGAAAATAACAAATCTTTCATGCGATATATCTATAAAAGAGAATAACTTTTCAATTTTAACATCTAATACATTAACTATTTTTTTAATTAATTAAATAAATAATCTAATATTAATTGTCAGAAAAAATATTAACATTTTATTTTGAGAACCGCTAATTTCGTGTTGCGTTATTGGCATAATTTAATCGCACATATGCTGTATCTAATTAAGGTTAGTATTTTCCTCAGAAGTATTCAAAATGAAATTTTGGTATTTGTCTGACAACGTTGATTAAGAATTAAAAAATATTAGAAGTGTAATAACTAAAATATACATTAAATCGTTTAATTTAAAATAAAATTTAATACGCATTATTTCCATTCATATCTCTTAAAACAATATTTAAATCAACACAAAAAGTTATTTATTTTTATAAAAAGCATTGCTCATTACCAAAAAAATAAATAAATAAATAAATAAACGGTCAAATGCGAATATTACTCGCGCACAGAAGTTTCCGTACAATAATATATGAATTAGTAAGTATATTATAAAAAAAAAAACCGTTGCTAAAAGAATACTAAGACTTTGTAAAAAACTTTACAACGTACGGTTGTGTATAGCTGTATAGTATACAGAAGGCAAAAGAAAGTCCCTTTAACCTGAAAATACTTGCGAACGGAGAGAGCTACAGCTATACAAGAGAGGTAAGGGTACAGTAAAGCGACTACACCCGACCTAATGCAAACGATAGCAACACCCCTAGTGGAGAAATTCGGAAGATAGCCATTGCAAATCGAAAACGAACAAAGGAGAGCAAATTTTCCATTGGAAAGTTTTAGAGCAACCATTAATTAGTACGAAGCGACATTTGGTTCACACGGATAAGATAAATCGTCGCCCGCATACCCAAAAATGTCCGAAATCGATGAGCGACGATTCTATTTCGCCTATTCACATTCCGGAAATGTAGCAGTGCACAATTGCAGATTGTGACGTTGTACTGTGCTGTAATATCTGTAAAAATTTAATTAACAAATGCATTTAAAATTTTAGATTAACCCTTTCAGAAGCAGAAGAATTATGCTCATAAGCTGATGAAATAATTGATTGACACCAGAATATTCAAAGGAATTTCTCAAAAAACAAAAACTCGCTAATTTGCATTTTCATTACAAAAGCAAAATTTTATTAAAATATTCTTCGCGCCATTTTTAAGTTTTGGAATTAAAATTAGGTGGCTAGATCGTCTAGCCACCGCCCTTGAAAGTGTTAAATCTATGTTATCGCACTGAAGAGGCTTGCAATTCCAGGCTGAGAAATGTGCATGTTGAAATACTCTCAAGAATACAAACGTGTATCGTGAGCAATGGCAAACTTTTCGAACATACTGAATATTAACTTTTTATTACTGTGAGAGAGTTTGTCTTTTTTTGTGTGTGATGTTATCAAAATGTATTGAGATAAGTATGTATTTATAGCATAAATTGTACGTATACCTTCATACTTCTGTCTATTCCATTCAAACGTTTACACAAAATGGATTGCATCGATATCGGACATTTTTGGCTAAACAGACGAAGATTTATCTTATCCATGTGAAACAAATGCCGTATTCTACGAATTAATTGATGCTCTAAAACTTTC
Source organism: Maratus speciosus (assembly GCA_963932465.1). Taxonomy (NCBI): domain Eukaryota; kingdom Metazoa; phylum Arthropoda; class Arachnida; order Araneae; family Salticidae; genus Maratus; species Maratus speciosus. The sequence continues at coordinate 44,003,997 of OZ010789.1, forward strand.
TAACTGGAAATTTTGCTCTATCTCTTTTCGTTTTCGATTTGCAGTGGCTGTCTTCCGAATTTTCGCCACTAGGGGCGCCGCTGTCGTTTTCATTAAGTAGGTCGTAGTCGTTTTACTATAATGTTACCTCACTTGCATAGCTGTAGCTCTCTTCGTTCGCAAGTATTTTCAGGTTAAGTGGACACAGTACCTTTTAAACTACTTTTTCGATTTTGAATATACTTAAATACTCTAATATACTTAAATATAATGTCACTACAGATATTAGGTACTATAAAACAAATATAATTTCATATAATTTCAAATAAAAATCTTGTAGAACAGCCTATTTAACTAAAATTTAAATAAAAAAAATATATATATATTTTTTTAAATCCCTACTATTTTTTTTATATATGAATATTTTTGCTTCAATTTCTCTCCATACTCCTTAGATTATACTAAATAAAACTGTGCATGGATTTTTAGATGTATGGGATATTACATTTAATATCAATCTTTTTCTCTTTTGTATAGTAAAAAATCAAGGAAAAAAAATTAAAATTCTTAAAAAAAAACTATAACCTTGAATGTTAAATCCATGCGCAATTTTATGTAGTATGTTTTTAGGATTACGAAAAAAAAATTGAAGCAAAAATATTCATATTTAAAAAAGTAGTAGGAATTAAAAAATAAATAAATAAATAAATAAATTTTAGTTAAATAGCCTGTTCTACAAGATTTTATTTTTTTAATTATATGAAATTATATTTTCTTTATAGTATTAAATATAATGTCACTACAGATATTACAGTGTATTACAGTATTATTGAAAATTGAAAAAGTGGTTCAAAAGGTACTGTTCCCCTTAAAGGACTTTCCTTTCCACCCTGTGTACTAGAAAAGTATAAATGGATATACCATGAAAGATCAAAGATATATGGAACCAAAATAATAGCAAATATAGCTATTCTGTACATCTGTTTTCCATATAGGTTTTTATTTAACCTTTAAAAACATAGTAGGGTATTGGGAGAGCCACTCAATGGAAACTAGTCGCGAATACCATAGTATTTTTGTGATTAATTTTCATAAAATAAGTCTGTTTTTAACAATTTGACGTTTATTGCTTTTATACTGCTACTGAGCATTGCATTACACAAATATATATACGTAAAATTTGTTATCTAGGCTTTAAAAGCCGGTGGAGTATAGAATACGCCGTCCCTGTGATTATGTATGTCCAAACCGCCAGTATCTTTAAGTGTTTATATTTCGGCTAATTACCGACGATGTTTTCCAAAATTCATGATCAACAATGCTTTTTAACTTTTGCTACGATACGTACCTCCAGCGCTGCTCAACACTTTTGCTGAAGCCCGTAAATCGAAATTTGAGTGTAACGGAAAAATGCGATTTTCTCAAAAACTATGTGACCTAGGCTAATCGCTATAATTTTCCTGCAAGGCTTAAATTAATGTCTACTACCTCTATTTTTTTCATAATTTTAGTTTCAATATATTCGGAATTAGATGGGAAGGGGCATACTTTTGCACTACATTTTCCACCATAACTTTGAAAATATAATACCTAAAGTTAAATGAAATATAATTTTGATTTCGGCGTTACGAAAGCTTTCATACGATATACAAAGTAAAGATTTTTTTTCAAGTAGAAATTTTTTGACCCTCTACATTTTTACTAAATATATTTATAAATGTTTAGTATTCGGGAAATATTTGGGTCTATTGTCTTTATTACTTCCCCCAATTTGAACTTTCCAAGTCTCGTAGTTTACGAGTAAAATGGCTGTGACAGACAGACAGACAGACAGACGGAAAGATGCAGGAGTGGCCTTATAATGGTTCCGTTTTCACTTTTTAAGTACGGAACCCTAAAAATGAATAAAGTGTGTGTATTTATTCCTTGAGATGAAGAAAAAATCCTGTATAATTCGCGTTCTTTTAGAAAAAAATTTTAAATGCATATCGTTTTCTTTTAAATTCAAGACATAAATTTTAAAATAGAAAAAATCCCGCTCTGTTTACTTTTCCCCGTTGGATTTTCTTTTATCTGCTGAATCACTTTTCTCTAGGTAGTTTTCATGAAGATAAAGTTCGTGCAGGCGAAATAACTTTATAGGATTTGTTTCTTGTGAAAGCTAATTCTTATCGTTTACAATCCTAGACATTTTTTTCTTCTTTAACTGAGAGTTCTTATCGAAATTATTAGTTTGTGTAAATAACCTACTTTTTAGTCTAGATGTTTGGTGTTTTTAAATTAGTCAAACATTAAATAGAAAAATAAGCATATTTCATAAAGCAAAGAATACCCAGCCTGCAATTTTTTAATAATATATGTTATATTGTATCTTTTTCAAAATACTGGCAATATATTACATTTTAAATTTTGGAAATGATTAAATTTTTAATTTATTATTCCACATGGCAACAAAGTTTTCTTTTTTATTCATTTATTTTTTTTCTATTTGTTTAATCATTCTAAAATGTTATATATATGAGCAGCATGAGATTTAAATAATAAACATAATATTTTTCCTTCGCTGTACATTAGGATAGACATATTACGAATGGATCATTAAGAAAATCTTTAGTCGAAAAGACACATAATACCTTAATCTCAAGAATTTTTATGAACTATATTTGACTACAAATATTCAGATTTCATAAACGCATAGTTAGAAAATGTTCTTAGTGCAGGAAAAACAAAGTAACTAGAGAACGGGAATTCTGCTTTTTCAGAATTTAGTGCCGCCCCCGGCATTTCCATTACTTCATTTTCTTCTGATGGACTGCTGGTGTCTATTAGGTAGCTTTCTTTACAAAAAGCTACCTATTGCAGCCGTTCGGAGGAAAGCGATTTTAAAAAAATTTGGTATATTTTCATCGATCATGACCCCCAGACCCCGAAACCACCCTCCGTTCAAAATTGATATATATATATATATATATATATATCAATATATATATATATATATATATCTGACCTATGTCACACTGTAACTCTCGTATTTATGAACCGATTTCGATGTAATTCGGTGTGTACATAGTACATACCAATGTCTCGACCGAGTTCGTTGGCCAGCTTCATCCGCCATTTTGTATCAAAATGGCGGCCATTTAAAATTTTTTAAAAATTTAAAAATTTGAAATGTGGTACCAAAAAATTGAAAATGGAAAAATACTTTTTTCTTATGTATTTGACCTTTATACAAAGACTCCGTTGCAGTTTTTGTTTCGTCTATATCTTAAAAAATGGCTGAGTTATAGCATTTTGAATTTCTAGCGAAGCTGACATTTTGAAACGTCCTGAATTTTGTCACGCGATAAAAGGCGTATTTATGAACCGATTGGGATGTAACTTCGTTCATACATAGTACAGACCAATGTCTCCACCGAGTTCGTTGGCCAGCTTCATCCGCCATCTTGTTTAAAAATGGCGGCCATTTAAAATTTTAAGAAACATTTAAATTTGAAATGTGGTGCCAAAAAATTGAAAATTGAAAAAATATTTTTTTCTTATGTGTTTGACCTTGATAAAAAGATTCGGGAGCAGTTTTTGTTTCGTCTATATCTTTAAAAAAAAATGGCTGAGTTATAGCATTTTGAATTTCTAGCGTGGCTGACATTTTGAAACGTCCTGATTTTTGCCACGTGATAACAGACGTATTTATGAACCGATTAGGATGTACCTTGGTATGTACACAGTACATACAAATAACTCAACCGAGTTCGTTGGCCAGCTTCATCCGCCATCTTGTTTCAAAATATCGGCCATTTAAAAATTTTTAAAAATTTTTAAATTTAAAATGAGATACCAAAAAATAGGAAAATGAAAAATATTTTTTTGTATGTGTTTGACCTTAATACAAAAATTCCGGAACAGGTTTTGTTTCGTCTATATCTAAAAAAATGGCTGAGTTATAACATTTTGAATTTCTAATGTGGCTGACATTTTAAAACGACCTGATTTTTGTCACGCGATAACAGGCGTATTTATGAACCGATTTGAATGCAACTTAGTCTGTACATAGTACATACCAATGTCTCGACCGAGTTCGTTGGCCAGCTTCATTCGCCATCCTGTTTCAAAAGGGTTGCCATTTTTTAAAAAAATGTAATTTAAAATTTAAAATGAGGTATTAAAAAATTGGAAAATGAAAAAGATTTTTTTTTATGTGTTTGGCCTTGATACAAAGATTCTGGAGCAGTTTTTGTTTCGTCTATATCTTAAAAAATGGCTGAGTTATAGCATTTTGAATTTCTAGCGTGGCTGACATTTTGAAACGTCCTGATTTTTGCCACGGGATAACAGACGTATTTATGAACCGATTTGGATGTACCTTGGTATGTACTCAGTACACACAAATAACTCAACCGAGTTCGTTGGCCAGCTTCATCCGCCATCTTGTTTCAAAATATCGGCCATTTAAAAATTTTTAAAAAATTTTAAATTTAAAATGAGATACCAAAAAATTGGAAAATGAAAAAGATTTTTTTGTATGTGTTTGACCTTAATACAAAAATTCCGGAACAGGTTTTGTTTCGTCTATATCTAAAAAAATGGCTGAGTTATAACATTTTGAATTTCTAATGTCGCTGACATTTTAAAACGACCTGATTTTTGTCACGCGATAACAGGCGTATTTATGAACCGATTTGAATGCAACTTAGTCTGTACATAGTACATACCAATGTCTCGACCGAGTTCGTTGGCCAGCTTCATTCGCCATCGTGTTTCAAAAGGGTTGCCATTTTTTAAAAAAAATGTAATTTAAAATTTAAAATGAGGTATTAAAAAATTGGAAAATGAAAAAGATTTTTTTTTTATGTGTTTGGCCTTGATACAAAGATTCTGGAGCAGTTTTTGTTTATGATAATTATTTTTTTTTGTTTATATCTTAAAAAGTGGTTGAATTATAGCACTTTGAATTTCTATCATGGCTAACACTTTGAAACGATCTTGTATTTGTCACGCGATAACACACGTATTCGCCTATTTCGATGGAAGAAGGCATGTGGATAGTATGCATCAATATCTCGACCAAGTTCGCTGGCCAGCTTCATCAGCCATCTTGTTTCAAAATGGCGGCCATTAAATTAAAAAAAATTATATTTAAAGTGAGGTGCAAAAAAATTAGAAATTGAAGAAGGTTTCTTTTTTAAGTATTTGACCTTGATATAAGGATTCAGGAGCATTTTTTGTTTGTCTTTATCTTAAAAAATTGCTCAGATATAGCAGTTTCAATTTCTAACGTGGGTGACATTTTGAAAAATCTGATTTTTTGCCTGCGACAGCACTCGTATATATCAACCGATTCCGATGTGAGTGAGCATGTGCACAGCAATTACTAAGGTCTCGACCAAGTTCACTGGTTAGCCTCATCCACCATGTTGTCTTAAAATGGCAGGCACTTTAAGAAATCGCCGAATTTTGCAGCTAAATATAAGTTACTTTAAATAAAAGCAGCTTGGATAAAGCTGACTAATTTAGCGAAATTCTCATTGATAATGATTTAGTATTGATAAAAATTAGTATTGAATCTCCTACATTCGGTTTCCACTTAATTGAGCTTCGTGTGTTTGAATAATGTAAGTTGGTTTTTTTTTAAATAAGGAATATGAAAGCTACCTCTTCCTCCCGACACTGGCCGGAAGGACTTTTATTATAAAACAGCCGTTATAAATGAAGTGTTAGGTGAAAATGAAAGAGCAGCGGTAAAAAGTTAGAACTCTGATTTTCTGGTCAGAATGGGGGAGAAACGCCCATATTTTTTTTTTTTCAAAAATAATTTAAATTTCTTTATAAAGAATTTCTAACATTTTTACGGCTGCTCTTTCATCTTCACCTAACGCTTCATTTATAATGGCTGTTTCATAATAATAGAAGCCACCAATCCATGAGAAGAAAATAACTAGGTTAAGCGGGACTCTACTGCAGTACAAAACATATTGCAATTTTAAGACTTAAAGCACACGTTTTATTTTATGTAAAACGACGTTATTCACATCCGCTTAAGAATTCTACATGTACGATCTACTCTTAAGCATCTACAGTAAAGCATGTATAGCACATCACTATCGCGAAATAATGCACAAACGCAGCAAAAACATGCCTTCATTCAAGAAAATCGAGAAAAAAAACCCGGTATCTAATGATTCATAGATACTTAAAATTAAATATAGTTATAATAGCTCCATTGTTTTAACAGAAATTATTCGTTCAGATTGTTTCAAAATAGCACGTATTTTAAATACATTTTCATTCGGTTGTTATCAGAAAATGACACCATAAAGATATAATTGCTATTTTTCAACTATTTTCCTTTTACTTTCTACAGAAATGGAGTACTTGAGTTGCCAAAATTAAACAAATGGCGCTAAAAACTACAAAAAAAATATAATATTTTAAAAATTAACAGAGATACCGTTTTCAAACAAATTGCATTTAAAAGTACTTTTCCCAATACGCCGGTATAAAACTTGAAAATGGGCGCTGTTTAGAAATTTTTAAAAATGCTATAGAGTATTTAATCGTACTGCTTTTTTTACGGCTAGCTTCTGTAAGGTAATGCTATTTTTTTTTGAGATGGCGCAAAATAAGCTGGGAGAAAGAAATAGCATACCGTACCGGTGGCTAATAGATTAAATAAAATAACATTATAAAAACAATGTAACAATTTTATTTTTGATTTTTATAACAGCTATTTCATTCATTATCCTTAATATATTCTTAAATTTTAAATTGGGGGGGGAAATATAAGAATACTTAATAGATGCAATTTTAAAAATACTTAATGTAAAATGTACTACTTGTTTTAACTTCTTAACTTAGAGTATAGTATTTAATTCAGAAAGTTACAATGTACATGTCATTTTTTTACGCAGTTTTACGTATGTTTGTAAAAAATAGAAAATATTGGAACTTGTTGATTTTTTTAAAATTCTTCTCTTAAATGAAAATAAAACAAATACGAGTAAATTAGAAATTGTGATGGGTTGGTTGGTCCAATAGGTTTTAGAGCACAAACTTCGTGTAAGGACAGTCTAGAGCAAACAATATTTAAAAAAATAAAAATAACATGCATGAAAAAATCGCGCATATGCAGCTTTACGCGCGCTTCCTGTACTTTTTGATGCAGCCTGCAACATGTGAGAGTGTTTTTTTTTCAAAACAATTACTGCAAAGTTATACCAACGCAACTGAATAAAAAAAAAATGATACACAAGTTATTATTTTTTCCATTTATAGTAAACAATAAAATTTTGGTAAAACAATACAAATATTTTGTACAAAAAGGTTATATAATTATTATCCACATGAGTCGTTTACTCGATTAGATAATAATTTTTAACGTTCGTATGATGAAAAATTACTAAGAGTATTTATTACATTCTCCCGCTGAATCCTATCTAGATTAAGCTAAAACATAACATAATATATTTGAATAAGGTAGATATTGCGGTCAGAGAGATCTTGCACTACGAGGGTCGTATGGAAAGGATTAGACTGCGCACGCAGCGACTCCAGGTAGTTATACAACAGCAGTAGTGGAGCGTGTGCAGATTGATTGTTTCGTGCTTCTAGGATAAAGCATTGCTGTTTTGTTTGTTTTTCCAAGATACATGCCTGAATTTCCATAACTATTTGTAAGAATTTCTATAGAATGACAATAGCACAAAATATTTTAAACTTAAACTATTTACTGATTATTATACTACTAATCTGGAATAACGATGTGGACACCAACGGTTCGTTTAAATGTTTTAGAATTAGTACGAATTTTTGATTTCATATGTCTTTTTCATTTTAATTTTTAAATAAGATATTGTCATTAACGCTTGTTAAACAAAAAGATGGAAACGTCCGACTCCTACAAGAAATAAATCCAATTTATTTCCGGAAAAAATAAAATCTAATAAGTATTTTAGTATTTAGTTCTTATACAATTTTATAGTTACATGAAAAGTGCTATTTTTTAAAATTCCTGAACTCTTAATTTCGTTTGAATAAAAAAGTTCAATCCTTGCATATATATATAGTACCTGGTACACCGAGCATCACTCGGTGATTTTTTTATTCTGCGATCATATTGCATTGAAAAAAATGTTATTTTTTATTATTTAAGCGTATTTATTTCTACATGAACATGTCATTTCTACTTTCTAAAAAAAAATAATAACACATACTAAATATTCGTTTTTGAGCTTTTTATTTATTTACAAATCTATATCCCTTTCTTAGTACTTTCTAGTAAACCATTTGTTACATATTTCTGCAGTCTTTTAAATACTAAATTGATTGGTTGTTGGTGTATTGAATACTTCTTTCCATACAACATTATGAGTGTGATGAGGATTTTCTGTAGGTAGAAGTACCTTTAAGTTGTTTTGCCTCTTAACCCTGGAAAAAGCAACGTAGAGCATTCCATGCATAAAAAGAGGTGTTTGTAAGTCGACGCTAACACATTCGAAGGTTTGACCTTGAGCTTTATGTATAGTTATTGGAAATGCTGGCCTCACAGGAAATTGATGCATTTGCATCGTGCATCCAAGTTGGCCTCTGCTTGAATCGAGAGTTATTCGCGGAATATGTACTTAGATACCTGAATATTCTCCTGTGATTAATTTTTGATTTGATTATGTTATTGCAAAGATCTTTAACAATTAGCCTTGTTCCATTGCAAAGGCCTTCTGAAACATCTAAATTGCGCAATAGTATGATTATTGTGTTGTTTTTAAGCTTTAACTCATTAGGTGTCAAATCAGCTATTTCGATGGAATTGAGAAATTCCGTCGTAAACTGGACTGCTCCTTCAGGTTGATCTTTGGCGGAATCGTAGCTGTGGTAGATTTTATACTCTCCAGGAAGCTTTTCAATAATTTCGGCGTTAATCTTGCTGACATCTTTATTTAATGGCGTAAGGATAGCTCGAAATTTCCTTTCTTTAAGCAGTTTCCAAAGCCTTCATGAATGAGATGACAATTTGAAAGTATATCTACGGGCAGTTCGATTTCACTCATCGCGTTCTCAGGTAGCTCTCCATTTCCAAGTTTCAAAAGATATTTGGCAAATTCTCTTTGTTCCGTATCAACGCGCATGTTATCTGTTAATGAAATTGAATATAAGTGGTGCCACATCTCGCTTTTTTTGATTGATAAATACAATATTTCACATCTGTTTGCTCGCAGTTGTACGGGTAGACATGGACAGAAGTCCCCTCCTAGGACCATAATCTTTCCACCAAATGGCAAAATTGGATTTCCAATAGAGCGCAGCAATTGATCTATGTTGTGAAGTCCGTATTTTGGCAGCATAGGAGCTTCATCCATGAAAAATACATCAACTCTTCTGAGTTCGACTGCTTTAGCGGATCTAGCTTTAATGTTGGAAATTGAATCCGATGTCAATGGAACTATAAGTCCAAAAGTCTTGTGTGAAGTACGTCAACAGGTAGCAGAACATAAGCAATCCCAGTGGATGACATGCACTTTACTTTATGATTTTGTCCTGAAAGGATGTAATAAAGAGTTTTGTATAAAAAGGCTTTCCAGTGCCTCCAGGTCCATCAAGAAAGAAACATTTTGATCGAGGGGTTGAATCGTTTACTGAATGTAAGATGGTATCAACAATTTCAATCTGTCACCCTTTAAGAAGTTGATACATATGTTCTCCAATAGAAATAGACTCATTGGTGTTCATAGTTTCTTCATTTAGCACGTTCTCGTATCCATCAATATCGACCATACCAAGTTGATGAACCCAGTATAGGAAATTACTACCTTCAGTAGCTTCTGTATTTAACTTGAATGCGATAATTCGATAAGCACGCTTAAGCGCTTCTTCGACAGAATTAACCATCCGTCCTGTTTCTCAGATGAAATCTTCAGCCAAATCTTTCTTAAACATTTCCCGGAAGCGTCTTGGATTTTCAGGAGATCCAAATATGAGAATCTGTGTAAACAGCGTTCTCATGACTTTAGGCATCTTCGACATAGCAGATTCTCGCAGACTTTCAATCCATTGTTGGTCATCGTAAGTTAGTCCACGAACTAAACAAACTTGTTTATATGAGGCATATGCAATGCCATCAACTGTTAGCATATCTTCTAAGCTTGTTGCATTCTTAACATGGTACAGCAACATTCGTAAGTGGTAGAGTTCTGGCTGGGAGATGGAATTTACGTTATGTATTCGACCAATAACGCGTAAACGGCGACTTCTCTGAATCCATTCGCTGGATTTTCCATCCCATTTGAAGTATTCAGGAATTTGCCAATAGTAGTGATATATAACATCTTGAGAAGATTATTTTCTTTTATTTGCTTTAGGCCTCGATTATGCCGGAAATATACATCTAATGTTGAACCTTTCTGACCCGTATCTGCTAAATCTTCTTGTGCTAGATCAATGTTTGCAATTCGAAATTGACCTGGTAAATAGATATCTAAGCGGTTGAACAGAATGGCTTTTCTTTTGAATCTCGTTGCCAAATAATCGCCAACATGCTTCTGGTGGAGTGATACATCGACCTTCAATATAGGTGTCTACTTCATTGTACATAAGTTTTCTTTGGTTTTCAATGATCTTTATTGTTGCACAATCATGCCATTTGTAGATATATTTGTAGAGATATTTTACAGTACGAATATTTCCTACATATTCAACGTTTATATGACACTTGTATCTCTTCAACAGATAATCCTTGTATGGAGCTACGTGACGGAGCTACGTGTCTTGTTATTTTGCAACCATTTATATCCTTTCGATAAACAGCATGCTCGTGCGAAAATTCTAAACTATGTTGATCCAATTGTGGATTATATCTACTTCAATAATTTGGTTTTTCATCGTCCGCTAAAGAAGTGATTTCGTTACACATTTTAGGATAGTTGAAGCGACTTTTCATGCACCCATTTTTATTAATCATACACGGTGCATTTGGGTTTAGTTTCCCACACGGATTGTGAATCATTCATTTTAGCACCAGATTTTGTAATTCAGGATCATTATTAATGGGAATTTCCGCTGAAATCAGGTCATCAAGTTCCTCTGGGTTACGGATCTATCTCCAGGAGCCTTAATCAGCAGCAGATGCACATGTGGGAGGCCACTTTTCTGGAATTCTATTGTATAAAAGTAAGCAGCAACCTTTCCAAATACTTGTTTTTTGTCCAATTCTTCAATAATGTCATCGAATTTAATTTTACAAGCTCTAGCGACGAAATCAGGTCTATCTTGAGCAGGTTGCTCATGTATTATTCCATTTTCCAAGACAACTCTTGATGCCTCTTTAATTTTTGGCCATTCAGGATTTAATGTCACAGTGATAAAGAAATCTGGCAATCCATATCTGTAGACAATTGCCATCGTATCTTCGAACTGTTCAACATAGTATCGCGTCGATCCAATGAATGAAGATGGCAGTATTACTTTTTCACCACCAACAACATTTTTCTTTTCAGCGAGTGCCTTAATAATGTGGGTAACGCCAGAATATTGGTCAGCAAGAATTTGTTTTGATTAGCCTTGATCCATTGGATGCGATAGCGCTCTACTCTGATGTATGTATCAACGAGGTATTGTTGGAAAAGCCGACCACCAAAATGCAAAGCGTTGAAGTGTATTTGGCGCAAATATGCACCTATAATAGCTGTTTCTGGAGGAAGGTATTTAGTAAGTTCAAGTCGAAAAGAAATTCTATGTTGTGCTAATTCTAGTCGAGTAAGATGCTAACGACTTGTATAAGGTGTTTGCAATTGTAGATCCACAGAATAGCCAAATGTTCCTTTGGGGTAAAATAGTGGATGTGTGAATGGTTCTATCCGTTTATCAATATTACGCAAACTGACAATTTTTTTTCCACGTTGATGTACCACCATTTCGTTATCTGGAAAGCTTTGATCGGCGTTGAGTGTAAGCACGGCGCATACATCATTGGTTATAGGGACTTGAATCTTCTGTAATCAGCATTTTCTTGCATTGTAAACAGAAGTTTGACATATGGAGCTTTTATTCCGTCTGCTTTAGCATGTCGATTCACTTCTTCTTCAATTTCTCGCATCATCATAAACGATTGTGCAAACATATTTTGAGACCGAATAATATGCTCTAAAAGTTCCATTAAATTTCGTCTGATTCCATGGTTGAGAGGATATTCGAGTCTTTCGTTAACAGCATTTTCTGAACTTAAAAAGTACATTTGACCATATTGTGGTCGTTCGAATTCGCCTTCACTGTTTTGAGTTGGATGAGCTGCCATATTCATCTTATGATAAACTTGTCCTCCGGTGACAAAGCTGTAAATACCATGGCTGTTAATTGTTCAATCATCATGTGCCTTAAATGAAGCCAAAGCAAAGCATGAATTTAAATTGCGAATTTTTTTGTGGAAATTTTAAGCAAATGGATGTATTTTAAAAAGAGACGCACCAATTCATTTGGAAAAATGTGGAAGTCAAGCTTAATTCGTCCATTTAAGCAGCAGTCGCCAAATGAGTCCTGGTTAATTGGATTAGACACACGTTCTTCTGGAAAATGAATTGCTTTGCAATGAATACATTCAATGTTAAAAGAACCCAATTTTTGGTATATTGCTTCTTTGTTAACTGCGCACTTCCATGTTGGCATTCGTTTCTTTACTAAAATTGGCAGGCGTCTTATGTTACGGCGTCTTTGTTCTTCTAAATCTTGATCTTGTCGATTATTTATTTCATTTGCTATGTGCTGAATGGAACAATGCTTCATTTCACGTATGGGTTGAATGCGACTGTCGTTTGTTTTGCCTACACATTTCCGTCTTTTTAATGTACACAATTGATCTAATTCTTGGGATCCAGATTCATTAAGAAAATACATCGTATCTGCTATCTTTTGTCGGCTTCTTTCTTTAGCAGCACGCGTCGGTCTGGACGTTGAAATATCATTTTCAATTTCAGTATTTCTAATCGGACTCGACATTCTTTCGTTAAAGTTGAATTCTCGTTTTTTTAGGCCGTCCTGCAGACATAATAAATTTGCAATTATACTAACTAAATAAAAAAAAATGAATACTTTAGTTCTAACTTCACAGTATTAGAAACATTTACTTTTTTCAGTAAACATAGATAAGTGATAGTTACTATATATTAGTAGGATATCAATAAGTCATGGAGTTAACGTTTGTACTTACGCTAATCTTAGCGCAGTCAAAAACTAAAAGTCAGAGAAAATGATGTCATATATAGGCAAAAGTTGAGATATTTTACTTTTAAATAAAAAAATTACTTGTTTTCTTTTAAATATAATGTCATTTATTCAGTGGGGGGAAGAAATATAAAATTTAAATATTTATTCCGAAGCATTTATTCGAGTACGTAAATGATATATTTTAAAGTAAAAAAAGGAAAAGAAAAGAAAACTTTGCATATAGCCGGAAATTTGGATTGTCATATATGACAATAAACTATTTTTATATGCATGCGATTATCAAGCATATCCTGAATGCAATACTCCCTGTTTTATAAATTAAATGATTATTAACAAGATACGTTGTCTAATTCAATGTTTGGCGACAAAAATGAGCTATGTGGAAAGATTGACACAGAAAAATTATCTTGCTTTTAAAATTGTTGCTAATTTTGCGCCAGGGTATATTGTCATGGCAACAAACTATACAGATGTTTGTAACAATATGGCAGTTGTTTTAAACTTAGCAAAAGTATAAGCACAGTTATTTATCAAGAAATATTACTAATGTTTATGAAAATATTTAAATTCACGAAATATAATCATAATCAATAATTATAATGAAACATTTTTTTTTGTTCTAGCCAGTTAAAACAAAATTTACCGTATTTTTGATCTACATAAGCCGGTATCTAGAGCTCGATTAAGTGTAGAAGGCAATCTTTTAGTGCCACTTTCGAGATTACCTTTCATTCTCTTGGCGAGGATTCCGATTACGGATGATTAAACATAAAAAAATGCTTAAAATTACATTTTTTTCCGACGTAAGTCGAGACTCAGTTGGAAGGTTGTCTCATATTAGAATAAAGTATATTTCATAAAAATCGTCAGAATTTTTTTCGACTAATACCACTTTTTTGAGTAATGAGCTTCTTTTAACCACAGAAAACGATTTTTCTCGAATTAACAACTTAGCTAAATCGATTTCTTGAGCTCGAATTAGAACAGGCGTCAAATTTTATGAAAATCGTTAGAGCCGTTTTCGATATATAGCAACATTTTCAGTGCTGAGTTTGTTTTAATCGATCAAAGCGAATTTTCTCGAATTCGAAACTTAGCTAGATATGTTTCTCGTGCTCGAATTAGAATAGAAAACACGTTTCATGTAAATTGCATGAGAATGTTTCGATTTATAGCAAGCAGAAGTTTCGGCTAAGATCTTGTTTTACCCTGTGAAAACGAATTTTCTTGAATTCGGGACCTAGCTACATCTTTGTCTCGTGCTCGATTTAGTATAGGACGCAAGTTTCATGAAATTCGATCCAGTAGTTTACGATATCACCCGTAATTGGGAAAATCGCTTGCTCGTTTAATATATATGAAAGTTCGTGTTTGTATATTATCCGTTCTTTAGCATTTTAAATAACGATTCTTCTAAGGTTTCAGCGTTTTTAATTTTGCATAAATAAGTTAACGATTGAGTTTTTTATAAGAATGTCCACAATCATTTTTTAAGAATATGTTAGATACATACCTTAAATAATAATGACGAAAGAAACCCAATGATCAAGCAATAAAAAATGAGACTTGAAAACTGAATTGTTCAACAACGTGACTAGACTGTACTCACGACTTCACGTTTTTATCATAATAAGCTTAACTTACGCCAAAAAAAAAATAATGATGAATTTACGCATTAAAATATGTTCTTTTATTGTGCAAAAACGATTTTCTATATGCGTAAAATAGCGTGTAAATTATCAAATTCACAGCTGGTGCTTAAATTATTAAATGCACAGCTGGTGTGTAAAATATCAGATGCAAAGCTGGAGCAGAAATTTCAAAATGCAAATTGCTCTGTGTATTTTGATGATAAAATGTTAACCTGACTAAATGTGGAAAAAGTTACCTGATATCTTGAACAACATAGTTGAACGCGTATTACGTGTAATTAAAATCCTGGGTTAAGCAATAAAAAGCACTCCTTTGTTAAAAATAAATTTTATACTTCATCTTAATTTCCTTTAACAGCGATACGCTTTATTCAACAGTCCCTTGACATCTGTACACATTGTATATAGGACTGTTTCTCAAGGACCCCAAAAACATTCATAATTTTTTCATCTGACATTTTCATTTGACGCAAATTTCTTACCCTGGCAACACTCTCCGTATATTAAAAAAAACAAATAATAGCTTGTGATTACCAGATTTAGAGAATACGATGATTGGAGGAGGAATTCTGTTTTCAATTCATTTAATTTTCTCTTCACTTTCATGAATGTGCGAGCCGGTACGTTATTTTGGTGAAACGTAACATTTCTATTTTCGCCTTATGTGACCACATTTGCTTGTTTTCTTTGTTCTAATCTACAATAATTCTATATAACATTCAACTCTTACTGTTATTCATTTCGCAGCGCACTCTATGAATAATGTGCCACATGCACCCAGAAAAATACTGATCATGATCTTCCTAGCTGATTTTTGTGTATTTGGTCACATTGGTCGATTTTCGTCCTGTTACAACTTATCAGTATACCTCCTATTGGGCACAGCAGTGTATTGATGGATCCATGGTTCGTCTTTTGTAAGAAACCACGTAAAATCGTATTTGGATTACTTTGAAATTGCGCCAAATTGCGCCATCTATCATACTCAAGTTGATGTTCTCAGTCTTTTGTTAGGAATCGCACACATCTCGCAAAATGTTTGGGTCAATCCATTTCAAGTGGTCCAGAAAATCATGTATTTCTTGCTTGACCATTTTGTAAAAACCTGAATTTTTTTGTACAAGAACCCTAAGATGATGGAAGTTCAAAATGACTATTATTTAAATTTTATTAATTTTTGTTTGTGCATGGCGGCCATCTTTGTTTCATCGTCTGGAGCAATTTTCTCACATGAAGGGTGTACGGAATTGCAAATAACTGCTAAATTTCTCTTCGCTAAAAAAAATCCATTTTTTTCAAAACTTTCAAAAATCGCACTTTTGAGGCTATGATATCTGTGTTGGGGCACGAAATAAAAATCTCAAGATCTGGTTTCTGACAGTATTTTATAGTAGTGTTATGCACAAAAAATTTCAGGATGGAGTTTTGACTACAAAATGAGATATGGCAAAGGCAACATGTCAAAACAAATTTTCAAAATGTCAAAAATCGCACTTTTGAGGCTTTGATATCTCTGGTGGGGTACGAGATAAAAATCTGAAAGTATCGCTTCTGATAGCATTTTATGGATCTCTCTGCTCCCTCATGCAGAAAAAAATTAAAAGTGAAGATTTGACTGCAAGCTGAGATATATCGAAGAAAAGATATCAATAAATGTTATTAAGAGTACCTTAAGATAAATTAGATTTATCTGTTTTATTACAATATTTACACACGAAATATGGTTTGTTGAAAACAGTGTAATAACAAATATATTTAATTTACGAAGAGACTATATATGTCGAACAAAGATCTGAGAAATATCTTCACAGAATGTGGGAGAAATGTTATGAGTTCGCCCAGTTACTGTTGTCAGTTCTATAGGGGTGATTTTTCTCAAAATTTTATTTGTAGGAACCAAGTCTTGTCATCTCTTGATAACTTGATTGAAGGTATTGGCCCTGCTGGCTGATAGAAATGAAGTTTGAAATCACTATATTCCAGTCTCACTTCATTAATCATTCCTACCTTACTTCTTATCATGCAACACTGTCATATTTCTGAAGTATAAATTTTGAAAGGGTTTTGGATATCTTTACTTTCTGAAAGTTATTTGAAACGGATGCATGGTAACATCGTATAAATGTTTCATTTACAAGAACATACTTATGGTAGGAACAAGTTTCCAGGACTAGCAAGCAGCATTAAAATTGTGGTTTTTAAACAAACAAGCAGGAATGTGTTTTGACACGTTTGATCGTCTCAACAAGTATGTCAACATTAACAGCTTTTCTTTTGCCCTATTCTGTTTTTGTCTCGGGTCTTACATAAAAATATTTTTTTTCTTTATGTAAAAGTGCTGCGGTTTCTTTTAGCTACTAAAATTACTTACAACAAAAAATTACTGAAACCATACAAAATGTAGGCCTTAGGCATAATTAATTTTTTAAATAATTGATAAGCTTTACAAAAGGTTCTATTTTCTGTTACTATTATTTAAAGATAATAAAAAATAAATTTAAATGACACTCTGAGATAAATACTTACCTGTGACTACAACAAAACAATAGTTTTGCAGTATTGCCTTTGCCGTATCTCAGCTTGTAGTCAAATCTCCATCCTGAAATTTTTTGTACATAACACTATCATAAAATACTGTCAGAAACCGGAACTTCAGATTTTTATCTCGTGCCCCACTAGAAATATCAAAGCCTCAAATGTGCGATTTTTGACATTTTTGAAAAAAAATGGATTAAAAAAAATAAAAAAATTAAAAAAATTAAAAAAAAAATTTTTTTTAGCGAAGAGAAAGCAAGTCCCAGATCTAGAACTTGGCGTGTGATTACAAGTACTTTCGGTCTATTTGTAAAAAAAAAAAAAAACATTATGTTATGCTGACAGTTTTCCTTGCTTGAAAACTTTCCTCTTGTAAACGGACAAATTTGGAAGAAAAAACTGAAAATTTATGCTTATATTTGACCAATAAGGATTTATTTTCAGAAACTACTCTATTATCAAATTTTTAACCCATTGTATTCTGTATAAATTTCTTTAATCCACACATGAATTGGAGAAACAAACGATGAATTATTTACAATTCCGCAAACCCTTCATGTGAGAAAATTGCTGCAGACGATGAAAACAAAGATGGCCGTCATAGATCATTCGGGATAACAGCCAGGCCGCTCATAGATCCTAAAGCCCCCAACTACCTACCTAAAGATGGTCGCCAT
This sequence comes from Maratus speciosus, assembly GCA_963932465.1. NCBI lineage: Eukaryota > Metazoa > Arthropoda > Arachnida > Araneae > Salticidae > Maratus > Maratus speciosus. The sequence continues at coordinate 44,022,049 of OZ010789.1, forward strand.
GCACAAACAAAAATTAATACAATTAAAATAATAGTCATTTTGAACTTCATTCATGTTAGGGTTGCTGTACAAAAAATTTCAGATTTTTTTTTTAAGTGGTCAAGCAACCAGTGCTGGAACACTTGAAATGGATTGACCCTTTTCTTCTTATGCAAATGGTCATGCAAAATTTTCCTCACAAATTCTACTGATACCTTCAACTTCATGATGTCAGCTATTACGGGATATGGACTTAGTAATAAGAGTACCATCTTTTTCATCTAGCTACAATTTTAAAAGCAGCAATTTCAAATATCGTTACTTATTTTATATACTTTATGAAGCATAGGAAAATCTAGGTATTAAGAAATATGAGAAGTATATTCGGTAGAGACAAGATATTTTCCAAAAAAAAAATGCATTAAGTGTAATGTTTGTTTCTTTCTGCAGGATTGTTCTAATTTATATTTTAACATACATGCTTTGATTCTATCCTTATGAAATTAACACTGTCCCTATGTCTTTTTAAAACTGTTTTTTAGCACGTTTTTTGACTGAATAGTTATTTTTTACGCGTTTAGCGTCTTTCCACATCAGAAAATGAATCGGTTTTAATCTTTTAAACCAGTATAGAAAATGCTGTCCTCTTTTATACATAGTTTATACGGAAGCATAGCTATTTTTGAATTTTTCGCTATTTGTTTACCCAATGTTTAGTCTTTTACCACGTTCCCCAACGATTTTTCATGAACGCCTAAATATTTGTAATACTACAAGATGAGGTAAATTCTACGTCACTTATACGTAATTAGTAATCATAACAAACAACATACTTCTAAACGCACATAAGCATAGAGAAATGTTTTCAACAAGCGTGTAATTAAACAAATTTCATACATACAGTTATCAAGTTTTCCATTTACACATTTCATTTTTAGAGTGTAAAGAAAAATATTGTAATTACTTGTGAAATGCTCGAATGCATGACCACTTCTCGGCATTTATCATATTACTCAAAATACATTTTCTATTTACATGGACTGGACGTATTCCATTAAGTATGACTGATCTCAACTAATATATTGGTTATTAATAAACAATTTTTGGTATTGATTGGGTACTTGCGTTATAACTAATAACTCCATATTGATTTGACATTTAATAAGGTTTAGTGATTTAAAGATATAATAAGCGTTATATATGAAACGCATATTGAGTGGTTCTAACTACTTTATGTATGAGTGATGTTTATTTCAAAAAGATTGTTTGAGTACATGATCCGATGATGCTTATAAAAAAATGAAAATTACATGTATTTGATTAATTTTATCTTTATTTTAATAAAATGAATATACATTTTTATGTACAAATATATATTCAAATGAACAATTGGTTTCGATTGTATATTTAATTACCGAAAAAATACGAAATTAGCATTTTAGAAAGGAAAATATAGTAATTTTCTTGGTATGAGACAGATCATGTTTGGTGCTTTAAGAATTTTAAATTCCTTCCAAATTAGTTTAAAATAGTTTATGTATTTGGCTTATATGTCTGTCTATCTGACAGCAATCTACCTCACGTAAATATACTCAGATTGCTATGTAATTGAGATATGGGGTTTACCATGGCATGCTCTCACGTACTGCAAATAAATTGTGTAAAATTTCTCCCTAAAATCGACGTCAGCATTACTACATCCAATTTTACGGAGTAATTTAATCGATGTAACTAATGTAACATTACACCATGATTAATATTACATTATTATTAATCTGTTTAAATTTCGACAGTTATATTTGTGAAACTTAGTTAATGACGAGCAATTCAAGATATCACCAAATTATGGCGACAAACATAAATCGCTCTAATTGATACCAACTTGGATACAGCTGACTAAGTTGGCAAAATTCTCATTCATATTCAGTATTGAAGAAAACTAGTATTAAATGTTTTATCATCGGATTTCACCAATTTTATCTCGTGTGTTTTTATGAATAAGAATTATAATGAGTTTTTGCATTTTATATGGCAAATTTCTAAATATTAAAAAAAGAAGAATGCTTTTTTTGTATATTTGTATTCATACCATTTTCGTATTATTCATTACACATATTAGGAAAGGAGGGGAATATATGCGTAAAAACACCTTTTAAGCATCATTATAATGAAATATGCGAACTGTCTACATATTTCACGGATAAAAAATAATTAACGCGATGAAAATCATCATTAAATATGCTTTTTATAGTTAAAAATATGTTCTTGGCACATTTACTGCTTTAATTCATATTCGTAGGTCAAAACCGCATAAAAATATGTTCTTTGTTCTAGAAGTACAAAAAGTTAGATTGAAAGTTTATCATCATTTTTTCCTAAACTAGTCAAAAAGCATTATTTGAGAAGTTAAATTAAGACATTGAAATTTATTTTGAACTAAGATATTTTTACTGAATTAAAGATAGTTAATTTTAATGCATATACTCGTAAAATATCAGGGGATAGATTTTGAATTATTCAACGCACTTAAACAAACTAACCAGACAAAACCAATAAATTTTATTTACGGAAATTTATCCAGCTCAAATTCTAAATGATACTTATTATAGATTAGTACTATTTGCAAATATTAATGTAGCTTTCTATTGTAATATTATATCAGTTGCATCACCTTATTAGTGAAATATGTTTGTGTCTCTAGCACGTGAAGGACTGTTCATGTTAATATATATGTGCAGCTATAAGACATTTGTACACAGGTATTAATATTATAAGAACTTTCGTCATGATACTCATTCATGTTTTGCTAGAGACTTGATAATTCTGGTGGATAAATTTCCTAAATATTGTATCAAATATCTTTGATTATTTCTTGTAAACAGTCATTTCGGTAGCTACTGGAAAATTATATGGTCATAGATAATTATCATGCATTTAAACAAATCTTGAAATATTTAATAAAAAGTGAACTTATTAAAGTACAGTGCACGCAAAAAAATCTTGTCAGTCATTAATTTTTTTAAAGACTTCATTTCAAACCACTACCAAAACTGAAAAAAATGGAGATCCCTGTGTCATTTGAAGCTGCAAGGACCACCACTCCACGTGACCAACGACTTATAGAAACTCTCGGCCGCCTCTTCTATTTAAAGCAGGAAAAAGCAAAGTAAAACATCTGAACATTAAGATTATGGCTCGAATGTAAAGATGTTTTTTGCTGGCATTTTATATAAAATACTTAAAATTACTAAACAATCTATTATATATATATAATCCAAACGGAAATTTCGTTCCGAACGCCGAGATTTCGAGTTCTACCGCATGGATTTTGACGGAACTTATACCGTTAGATAGGTATCGTTTCAGGGAATGTTTTAAGCTATAACACATCATTATACCTAGATTAGTTATAGAATTATTACGGAAAATTCTTTTATATTGGACTTTGTAACTTCATATTTCCTTAAATACCTGGGCTCCTATTGGTCGTAGAGCTTAGATCTCGCGCCAAAAGTAGCTCCGCAGCACCCAAGCAAACTTTTCCCCGCGATTATTTTGCCGTCTTCCGATTTCCTCTAACTCTATTAGGGGCCCGCGTAGGGCCCCTTTAACATATTTTTCGTAGTAATTTCAGCAATTATCTTACATTATTCGTTAAGACCGCCACCCTCCCGATTCATGTATCTACGGAAAGTTGCATGAAGGAGTTTCGTTCAGATAAGCTTTCGTTAGGAACAGAGTGCGCTCCCTGGTGGTGGAATGTGCAACTAACATAACGCGATATTATTAAAATTAGGAAATCTAACAATGCGATCTGTTTTAAACTTTGAGATAGTTCATAGCACATAATCTATTATCTATTCTATTATATATATATAAAATCTATTATCTATTCTATTATCTATTATATATATAAAATCCAAACAGAAATTTCGTTCCGAACGCCTAGATTTCGAGTTCTACTGCATGGATTTTTACGGAACTTATACCGTTAGATAGGTATTGTTTCAGGGAAGGTTTTAAGCTATAACACATTATTCTACCTGTATTAGTTTTAGAATTATGACGGAAAATTCTGTTATTTTGGGCGATAAGGTTACCATTTTATTTCTTGGCAAAATTCATCGTTGATAAAAAAAAATTGAAACGGCTATTAAACCTCGAAAAATAAAAGAAAAACTGTTACTAATTTTATTTAAATGAAAAAAAAAGAAAAAGAAAATCCGTTTCAATGAGTGATAATATTAAAAAACGGAAACATTTAATCAAAACCTGAAAGAAATATTTGTAATGCTTAAAAATTAATTTAATAAGAAATATTACACTTGATACGCAATATTTGGCTCTTTATCGCTTGCGTTAGATATGGAAACGAATCAGAAAATTTGATTAGATGAAATTTTAACGACATTTTCTTTCTGTTCTGCTCTTTTCTTTTTTTTTATATCTAATTGTCCCATCACGTGACTTAAAGAAGAAACAAGCAGATGTAATTGTGAGTCACATGTGTAATTACTATTTGTTTCTTTACAATTTTTTATTTTTCTTTTGTCGCCAAACGATGTGATTTTAAGCCAAAAATGCATAAGCGTGACATTAGCTTGAGGATGTTCTCACAAATGGTGTTTTTTTAGGTGAAAGAGATCATTTTTTGAGTACATTTTCATATTCAATTGTAACTTATATAGATATCAGTTAATATTTTAAAAATGGAATCGAATGCTTAAATTTCAGTGTGAATCTCTGCCACACATACATATTGTAAAATAATTTCATACTTTTTAAAATGTTTTTCGCCGTAATTCCGAAAGCATGTGATATTTATAAACTCGAACTCAGATCAACGAATATTAACCATTTTATTTAAGCAAATATTATCTATTTTCTCAAGTCATATCGCCAATTTCACAGATTCGAAATCTAGGAAATAAAGATAATTTTTAAGGAAATTTATGTTTTATTACGTTATTACTATGGAAAAATTCAACATTTTGAAAAAAAAAAATTACAAGTCTTTTGTAATTCGTCATTTCTTCTTCGTCTTTCTTCGTACTTTCTCCTCTGTTATGTAATATTTCAAATGATATTGGACTAATTTTCGATCATCGATTCACCGCAAAATCGCATATCTAATCTAATATAGTATATAAAATAAAGTCTGGATTAGGGGACTAATTAACGCACAGCGCAAACTACTGAACCTAAAATCTTGAAAATCGTGGTAAAAATACTTCTTATGACATAAACTTCTGCTAAGAAAGGATTTTCTAAAGTGTCACCCCTAATGGTTTTTGCACGGGGAGGGAAAAAAAAATCGAATATCAAAATTATTTGTCAAATGATAGCATATTTTAATGTAGTTTTGTATGCTGAATCGAATGCTACCAAATAAATTTTTATAAGTCCAATAGTTCATGACACATTTCATATATTTCTAATTTGGCGGTGTCTTTGGCATCTAAACCTCAAAATATCTATCATTACATCCGTTACTCTAGCAACGGAAAAAATTCAAATCAACCCTTTTGGCTAAAAAATAAAAACGGCTCTATGAGTTTGAAATAAAAATGCAAGCATCTTAATTTTTAAAAAAAATAGTGATTTTATGTAAAATAAAAGGGAAAAAATTACTGAGAATTTAGCGTTATAAAACAAAAATGGAAAAGGTACTACTTAGATATTCCGTCGACCAAAAATCTATCGTCAAACTATAAGATTAAATGCCAATAATGGTTGATCGTAAATATCAAATTCACTTGAATTTAAACAATCTACACGTGTTTACGTCATCAAGTGATTTTAATTTCGACGTTTTATTTGTATTTTTATTAATGTTATACTACTTTATTTGTTATTTCGTTATTTAAAATAAAGATTATGTCAATTTATATAATTTGGCGAATGGTTTGGCGATTTATATAATTTGGCGAATGGTTTGGCGATTTATATAATTTGGCGAAATTGGTCGATGGGATAACAAGTAGTACCAATGAAAATATTTAAGTATGAAAGCAATGTTTGTAACGACTTAAAAATTATTTTCATATATATAAACTCGGTTTATGGCGTCAGATGCCGTCATCCGAAGAATCTACAAGAGTCTTTTTCCATTTTTTCCGGTCATAGGTTCCTCAATGAAAGAAATTGGAATTGGAATAATATTGTGCGATTTATAAATTACTCCTCGATAAGAAGAAAAAATGGGTACATTTATAACATCCGTGCGCACATCTCGCTGATAGCATTTTTAAAATTCCCAGTAGCAGTAGTTACATTTTGCCTATGTAAATTAAAAATATTTTTTTGCTTTTAATTATGGCATTATTTCCTGTTATTGTTTATCTTTTCAGTTTTTTAAATGAAATTAGTATAAGGCATGCATTTTAAATTAAATGAGTGAAAGGTTTGTGTTTTAAATGAAAATAATAAAATAAGAATATGCTATGAAAACAATCTTTATTGATTTATTACCTGCGCCCGGCTGACATAAAAGTATCACAAAAGCCACATATTCACTTTTCTTTGAGTAGTTGCTCATGAAAATTCAAGTTAACCTTCCGTAATCGGATACTTCACATATTGGTGTATTAGCTTTAATGTTGAAGGCATCGTTTTTGTTTGAAGCGAAAACTTTTCTATGAATTCTATTACACAAAATCGCATCATCATCATCTACTAAATATTTACAACGGAAATTTGTATTTCATTCCGATTGTTTATAATACTTTCGTAGGATATACCACAATTAGTTAGGTAATAATTTTGGAAAGGTTTTAGTGTATGCATATTGTTCAAGGGTACTTAGTTATAGAGCAACAGTAAAAGTTCAAAAATTAAGTGAACCTGATTATGAAAGTTTAGCCTTTTAAAAAAAATCTACAGAACATATTTTGTTACAAGTGGCCCTGTTGCATGACTTTTAGGAATGGTGTTAGTATATACGATTTCATTATATGTTGATTAGTTACAGAGGTATTAATTCCTGTTGTCATAACGGTCTCATTACCCGACCATAAGTGCGCTGTTTATAATCAACTAAAACAATTACTTCTTAATTGCTGAATTTTATCCAACGCTTAAGATAACATTATGTCGCAATGGCGTTCGCATCGTTTTCAGCAATGTGCAAGGTCAAGCTGAAGATCCATATTGTTTAAAATACAAATTCAAATTCACCATCCAAGGTTCATTTGGAAATATTGACCAGCGCAGCGGGCATAGCCTGCTAGTCTTTACATAAAATATTAAAAATTCCCGGTGTGTGTAAGATAAAATGTACGCAACAAGTAATACAAATTAACTTTTCTCTTTTCCTTTTAATACATTTTTCCTTTGTTGTAATTCTTCTTTGAAACAAAAAGGAAAGGCAGTTTTATTTAAGGCACAATATACTATTTACATTTTGCAACATAGCGTAAAAGTGTTTATGAATTCAGTTTTTCTTGTCATCTAGCCGTTATCATACGCGTAAGTTAACTCGGATTGTCGTGTAATGTTTATATGATATTGAGGAGGATCTTGCATGTTCAGTATCGGCAAATAAGTGTGTAACATTTATAGTTCGATTACAGAACTACTGAAAACAATTCCTTTAAAATATGATCTATGGTGAAAAATCGTTTGGAGTGTATTTTAATGATGTTACACTGTTTCAAGTATATTTTAATTGATGTACTTCCTTAGGTTCACAACAAACTCCTGCTATAGAATATGGTGTGTACCGCATTTATAGCTCGTTTTTAAGGATACTCTTAATAATTCGTTTACATTACGGTCTGTGGGAAAAATTGTTTGCAGTATAAATTAAATATGTTGCACTATTTCAAAAATATAAAAAATGATATAAATCACTTAGGTGTGCTATAAATTGTTTACTATAGAATATGGCGTGCATAGCAGTAATCGTTCGTTTACAGGGACACCAAAAATATTTCGTTTACAGTACAGCAATAATTTCGGAAGTGTATTTTCAATTGCGGAATGCGCTTTCAATTTAAAAAATATTTTCCGAATTATTGGTGAGTATAACTGCTATGAATCATATACAGGGCTAGACAAAAAATGTTCGAGTTAAATACAACTATGTTTTTGCATAATACTAGATGAATAATTTTTCTATAGATAATATACAGGTCTGCACAAAAAAGTAGTACATTTCGATTTTTAGATGGAAATTGCTGACTGTTAATTTTTAATTGTGTTATTAGTTTTCTAAGTGAGTTAAATTTTATCATACTAAGCTGTATATAGTAAAATTTATAGATAAAATACAAGGCTGCACAAAAGGACTTCAGACTATAGATGGTAAATGTGTTTTTAAATGTGATATACGTTTTCCAAGTTCTTTACTTTTGCACCTTTTTTCACCATATTAAACGGTCAAATTGTGTTAAAATATTCTTTGCAATTGGTAAGTATTTCATAATCTATGCTTGATGCATGGTTTTTCATTCTTGTTTCAAAAATCACTCTACGTATAATATAATGTTTGTTACTAATTGAAATGAAATTATTTCTAAAGTAAAATTAGAACACCCCAAAGGTCACAAATTTATATAAAATATAAAACATAATATTCATTAAATATACATACCATATTGGAAAAGTTACGCTGTAATTAAATATATATTTAATTATTTACTACTTTTTTAAACCTATTTTGTTAACTAGATGAGTATTTTTGCTTAAAGTTTATTTTGTTCTACCCTATCTGAAAAATAGTGAAAGGAAAGGTCCAGGAAAGTTTTGGTATTAAATGTTTTAGTATTTTTGTATTAAATTTTCGTTTCAAACTTTTTTCGAAAATATTAACTGAAAAAAACATCAACAATCTTAAAAAAAAAAAAAAAAAGAATTTTGCTATTTTTATGTTCGAAAATCAGGGAAATAAATTATACTTTATGTAATATCAAGGATTTCTTTTTCTTTTTTTAGCATAATTTATGAATGAAATAAAAATGCATTACCTTTTCTTGAGAAAATCATTTTGCTTTTGCTTTTAAAGTTCTTACTCTTAGAAAAGATCCTGTTTGTCTGAGTAATGTTTTGTCATCTTTTAAATCTTTTCGAAGAGAATTTACGTTTAGAGAAATACCTTACGGATGAAACACACAATTTAACACGAAAGAAATCCTTAGAGTGTCTTTAGGGACCCACAGAAATTTATTGCTACCTTACTTTCAAGACATTCCTCTTAAAGAGAATAAAGACACTAAAAACATGAATCCGTTTTCAGTAATTCTAACAATACATTAGGAATTCAATATTTTATTATGCTATCGCCTTCAAAATTTATAAAGTATAAAATATTTTTTGATGCTTTCAGAATATTCTTTCTAATTTTATGAATGAATCTATGAATACAATTCTTGAATGATTTTTTTTTTATTTAAAAGTAATATACTGTATTTAAGCTGTTTTAGAAATATCTCATTTCCAATATGAACTTTTTGCATATGAGAAAACAAAACATTGTACTAAAGATCTTTGTTTACAGTTGTGTTAGTAAATATTTAATTAATTAATTTCAATCCCCGTCATTATTTTAATACGTATAGTCAATTCTATGTTATCTAGCTTTATGAATTATCCCTAAATTTCGTTTACAGTGCCTTACATAAATTTTATAATTAACCTAATATAGTCAATTGAACTATAATAAAATATTTAAAATGCAAAAAAAAAAAAAGTTTTTTTCTTTAATAATCAGGAGTCACATGCAACAGTTCAAAAAGTATCTACATACAAAAGTATCTTATTCATGAAATCAATTATACGTTAGGTAAAGTAGAGTAAGTTGTATTAAATTCCAAATGAACATTTATATAATTAAATGAGTATATTTTAATTACATGTAACACAATCAAACCATTGTAAAATATAGCAGTAAAATTACTACTCGTTAATAAATAAAATGTCCATTAATCGATTACAATGTCTCCGAAAGTTAAAATAAATATTTAGAAGCAGCACACGTTACTCTTGTTAAAGGTCGAGTAGTGTTTGATTATAAACGTTATAGTTAATGATGACAATTTTGTGCGGGAACTGAAATCTAATTTTTTTCTCTTTAGACTGTACAACGTAAGAACAAACTCGAGAAATTTGGCTGAAACTTTTATTTCTACGTACTTATGTTAATTAATATATTGTGGTGGTGGTGGTGTACTTATGAATACAGAGGAATGCATCACAGCAAGAGAATATCGCTTAGTTCTTAAAGTGAAATTAATCTAGACTCAGTGAGAATGTCTCCATAGAAATTTCAGAGCAGGAAGTTTTTGTTATTCGGAAAGAAGGTACTCTTTTTTTTAATGTTTCAAAAACAAAGTTATGTATATTCACAAAATCTCATTGTACTTTAATTCACCATTAAATGAATTGTGTGATTTGTACAAGAATTTTATATAGTAGTATGTTCTGCAATTCTTAATATTATAGGCCATTTTTTTTTTAGTCTGAGTTTATAATTTGGAAAAATTTACAATGTTTTTCCACTTCGTTAGTTCGTTTTGTATTTTAGTTAATGTTACCTAACTGAGTGTGAAACACTCATTGTGAAACACTCTTTTATTCCTAAAATAAAATTGGTAATTATTTCTTAAATTTATTGTAATTGCTAAATAAATAGCAGATCTTTCCCTCAGATATTCCATTGCTTTAATGTAATATCATTTTAGGTGACGTATTGTGAGGGCATACATAAAAATTTAGAATTTTTAGGTATACATTGATAGTTTGAAAATATTAAAAGATTAATCTCTCTTCACGTCAGGAAGATCTTTGGAGATATTCTGCATTTTAAACATATAAAGGTCATTACAAAATGCAGTTATTGAATACATTTTAAATAAATATAATAAATTAATAAATAGTAAATTAAATATAAGCATAAAAATTTTTTGTGCCAAAAATGCCGCCTTTGGAACCTGGTCCTTTAGAAAGAAATTTCATTAGAAAGAGGAGAAATTTTACTACATCTGGCTAAAATGATGTAACCGGATTTTTTTTTTACTAATGTAGAAAAGTAGCGTTGAAAGGATAACAAATTTGAAAAATGGCGCACAAAATTAAATAAAATCTAATATAAAATAATGTAAAATAATAACCTAATAATAGAGAATTGACATTAAGCTGCATAAATCCAGGCATACAAAAAACTTTAGGTCAATTCTTGTAGCTCTGCGTCCACCAGTCTGTTTAGAATACAGATACATACAGACAAAGAAACAAAATTCTTTTTTTTTTATTATAGAATTTTCTTCATCCTCAAGTACTGATACAGAAAAAGTTAAATATATTTTAGGAAATTTATAACTGTTAAATTCAATTTACTGCTAATAAAAAACTTTTCTTTTTAACGCAAATAATTGACTTTAACTCACACAAAACAATCAATCATAAACATCACATCAAAGTCTAATTTGGAAATATTAAATCTATTACATTAATATATAACACCAATGTCTAACTTGGAAAAATTAAATCTATTATTAATATATTAGTCAGTTACATTTATCTTCTATTATTTTTGTAAAATCTAATGGTTCAAATGTAATATAAACTTTAAAACATTATTTTGCAGACATTTCAAGCTGTAAAAATTTCACACAAAATTAATTACTATTAATAATAGAATTAACATGTTAGTTAGGCTTCTAATCAAATTGATGAAATTTCTTGTGAAACACTATTCTAGTTAATGCTTGCATATGATTGCTTACCTGGAATTAAAAGCCCATTTCCACTTATATATTACATCAACCATGTGTAATATCCCTTGAAATCATCTAGGTATCGATAATCTATTTCCATACTTAATTAGGTACTTCTTTTATGTAAAATATCGGCAGAATATTTCGAAATTTGGGGAATTTCCTCGTTTGCCTAGCTTAAATGAAGTGACTCATGGAATGGATGATGAGGTTATTGTCTTTCATGATAAAGATTTTATGTTTTTCATGACAGTTTTTATGTTATTCATGACAGAGATTTATTGGAGTTTGAAAATATCAGAAAAGTATTTTGTATTCGGTGCATTGAACTTTATTTGATTATGAAAATTATTTTTCAGCAACCTACTTCTTTTGAATAAATTAGAAAATATATAGCTTTTTTCTAAACATTGTATGCCCTCTATATAATTCTATTCAATATAAACGTGAAAATAAAAATATCAAAATTACTGAATGGCGCTTATAAAATAAGTTAAAAGCTAAACAAACATTAAAATAATCAACGTTTCATTTATCATCGATGACCATCATCAGGAAAGAGTTTTATATTAACTTGTAAAGGAATGTATATATAGTTTTTATTAAATCTATTTATTATACGGTTATATTTTAGTCATTTATATAATATAAATTTCAATAATAAAATACATACTAGAAGAAATATACAACAAAAAATATTCATTTTAATGGTATATAAAAGCAACCCGTATATGATATAACTTGCTAAGGTGATTACGCATAGAACATTAAACAAAATTCCGTTTTAGTCAGCATTTCGTACTATATAATGTGCATACACCCCTTTGAAATTCAGAGGAGTATGCAATACAATTCCAGTTTACAAATATTTGCAAATGTTTTTAATTAAATTAAAAAATATGTCTAAGAAAATTCGCAGAATTTTAATCATTTATTTCGATGCAATAAAGTGAAATATTCTATTCATAAAATATAATAGACCTGCACGCTTTCTGGTTTTGGTAAGTAGTATTTTTTTATTATTTTATTCTAGTCTATTCGTTGCTGTGTCATGTTATAGGAAGGGGTCTATTTAAGGTTTTATGCTTCTAATATATATCTGTACTCATATTCATAGAATATTAGAAAAAAAAAATCTTATTAAACATTTGACATTTCAGGCCTCAGAAATAAAGCATTAAAAAAATTACAAATTTTAAATGATGAATTACGCCTTAGAAATATTAATCTGAATGTTTAATTCGTGTATTTTAATTCACATTCATAACAACGCGCAACAGAGTGAAAATTATCATTTAAAAAATCCATTTAAACTTAATTAATCATTTTTAAAATGCTCCTCGCAAATAAAAATCCTAAATATTACAGAAAAATAACTCTTATAATTTTTCGAAACGTTGTAGCCTTTTTGCAACTGCTGTTGTTTTTGGCTATGGCAAGTAGATCCTACACGAATTTGGAAATATTCCGTCTGAAGCTTGCGCTGTAATAGCGATTTTTGTGAAATTTTCATTATTATACCATCGAAAAGTGTATGAAGTTATGCATAGAATTAAACCAAACATTTTGTATGTTTTTGACTATGTCTTGAAGTTCATCCTTGAATTTGGAAATACTCCTTTGGAAAGGGGCGCTGTAATAGCGATTTTTGTGCAATTTTCATTATTATACCATTGAAAAAAAGTGTATGAAGTTATGCATACAATTAAACCAAATATTTTGTATGTTTTTGACTATGGCTTGAAGTTCCTCCTTGAATTTGGAAATACTCCTTTGGAAAGGGGCGCTGTAATAGCGATTTTTGTGAAATTTTCCTTATTATACCATTGAAAAGTGTATGAAGTTATGCATAGAATTAAACCAAATATTTTGTATATTTTTGACTATGGCTTGAAGTTCCTCCTTGAATTTGGAAATACTCCTTTGGAAAGGGGCGCTGTAATAGCGATTTTTGTGCAATTTTCATTATTATACCATCGAAAAGTGTATGAAGTTATGCATAGAATTAAATCAAATATTTTGTATGTTTTTGACTATGGCTTGAAGTTCCTCCTTGAATTTGGAAATACTCCTTTGGAAAGGGGTGCTGTAATAGCGCCTTTTGTATAATTCCCTCGATTTTCCGTAATTCTGTTGTCCGTCGGTGGCTCGTGTAGTGACGAGAACTCGCGTCTTGATAAGCCGGCTACTACCAAATAGCTGATTCTATTAACGAAAATCTATTAATTAAAAAAAAAATCTTTAAATAGATTAACTCGCTTTTACTCCGATTAATTGACTGAAAATGAAATTTAAGATGAATGTGTGTTATAGTAACTTATAGTAAGGTATAGTAATGTTTTAGTAATGTATGTTATAGTAAGTAAAAGAATGCTGTAGTATTGAACTAATTGAAGTATTAACATATGTAACTACTTTTTCAAATATTAAGATGTATGAGTTAGAAGAAAGTTTTGGGATTGGTACATTCAACTATATTATTTATAATTTTCTTCGTAAAATAATTGTTGTGTGACATTTTCCATTGTATTTACTCCATTTAAAATGTATTCAGATTAGGTTAGCCTTAACATAAGAAATGACTAGTTCAAATGCTGCAAAGGTACACAATAAATACTGTTGTTATTTCTAGTTTCTTTACATTAAATAGTGACGTTATTTCTAATTTAGATATTTCTATATCTATCAAAGCATGCTGTATAGTGAAAGTAATAATGTTCAACACTCACAGCCTCAGCAATTGCTCAAACGTTTTATATTTGATATTTTACCATAATACACTTTTCATCCATAAAAACGGAGTATTTTTACGAGGAATCGTTTTAAACAAAATATGATAATTGAATGAATCGTTTTATTTATCTAAATTTTATATAACACAAATCCAAATTTTTAATATTCCGAATTTTATATACGTAAAACATATTTAAAGATTGATTCAAATATTTCAAAACAGCAGTTCCCATGCTAAAATTAGGTAAGACTCGTCTTTTTGTTCTTTCTGATTCAGAGAAAAATTTATCAATAAGGCAAGGTGTCCTATTTCGTCCCCCGAGTCACTTTTAGGGCCCAAATGTTGTAATTTTCAGTGAATACCTACCAAATTTGGTTTTTACATAGACTAATGACCCACGCACATAAAAACATAGGCAAATATTGTGCAAAAAAAATTAACAGTGCGAAAAATTGCTTTTTCAAAAGTATCTATATATGGCAAAAGAAAGAAAATGGTCCAGATGTCTTCTCCTCAAAATATCCAATACGCCAAGGCTTAGCTTATAACTAAATCAAAACTTATTTCTAAATGAATAAGTAATTTAATTTACATTAAATTAAGGCACAAAGAAATGTACTAATAATCAGTAGAATAGTAACATAAAAAATCATTAGCCATCGAAACATGAGGAAAAAAATTGAAACAAATTCCATGATAAGGCATTCCTAAATTCGTCCGCGGGAAGAAATAAGAACTGCAACGGCGGCGGTATTGAGACCACGCTACTTCCCAATATGGAAGAGCTTCAATCCTCGTAAGATGAACTGAGCGTCCTTAAACTCACTGTATACTACTTTCAACATCTTACCTACGTAAAACACATGCAATGAATGAAAAATAAATATTTACAGTACAGTAAATCACGTTCTACAAACGACGTAATAGGTACTCAGGTTTTCTAAAAATAAAAAGTTCGGCGTCTTTAATATATGTATGCGTCTTGGCGAGCGAAACTTTCAATACTGTTCCCTTTTAACTCACGTTCCCTATCCCTTGCATGATAAGAGGCTCCACTTTCGCAGAAGCAGAGAAGGGAAGTGGGACGAAATTAGGAAATAAGTCATAAAAGTCATAAGTCATAAACTTTCTCATAAGAATAAGTTGAAATAAACAAAAAAAGTTTAATAAGATGTGTAATGTAATAAAAATATATATGGTGTTTACAATTATATAAATACATTCTAATTATAATTAAAGCATAAAATCGATCATTGAAAATGAAATAATGATATGAATAAATTTAATTTCACACTCTGATGTGCATTACAAATTTAGGATATTGTTCGTTAATAATCCTTAAGTACATGCTTATACGCTGTTTCTTAACTCTATGTCAAGAGTGTATTATGTATATGTATATATTAACAATGTATATGACGTTTACAATGATATAAATACATTCTAATTATAATTAAAGCATACAATTGATTATAGAAAATGAAATAATGATACGAATAAATTTAATTTCACACTCTGATGTACATCACAAATTAATGAAATTGTTCGTTAAATAATCCTCAAGTACATTCTTGTACGTTGTTGCTTAAATCTATGTCAAGAGTGTGTTAAGTATATGTATATATTAACAACGTATATGGTATTTACAATGATATAAATGCATTCTGATTACAATTAAAGCATAAAAAAATCATAGAAAATGAAATAATGATATGAATAAGTTTAATCTCACACTCTGATGTACATTACAAATTAATGAAATTGTTCGTTAAATAATCCTCAAGTACATGCTTATATGTTATTGCTTAACTGTATGTCAATAGTGCATTATTTGGCGTTTTCGTCAACCATGGCTGATTTCACTTGAAATAATCTGGTTGTTGATAGTCTTTCTTTATATTGATTATGTACTTATTTATGGACAGCAACATTAATTTACGTTTGGGTGAATTTTAGTGGTAGTAGATAATAATTAAAATGATGTATAGAGGAGTTTATAAACTGTGAGGGTGTATTGTATGTTATGTTAAAATTCATGTATCATTATGAAACATGTTTTGAAGTTTAATAATTAATTTTATAACACAAACACATAATTATCACTAAAAGCTAATCCATGCTAAAAGCGATAAAAATACATTTAAAAGGCATGTAAATGTATTTTTCTGTTTTACATATTTCACCCATCAAACAGCAACTCTTTCAAAGCCTATATTGATACAAATATAGAAGAAAAAATGAAATTAGTAAATAAAAATTACGAGATCACATGTACAATGAAACCAAATGTTATAATAAAATTGGATATATGTGAACGTGAATTATTTTATGCTATTGTTTTTTATTTTACAAAGAATCGTTTTCTAAATTTTAGGTAACATCATGGTAGCATTTAAATATTTTCTTTATTATTTTTAGCATGAATCGGCTTAGCTTGTCGAATAAATATATTTAAAAACTTGTGTTTAAAGGTACTGACTTTTGGAACTCGATTATATAGTGATCCTATAACAAATAGTCTGATACTTGAAAGATTTTTCGGAGGATAAGTCTTTCGTTCACAATAAAGTATTTTTTGTAGAAAAAACTCCCTAAAAACTCATTAAATTAAATTATACTAAAAATAATGCCCAAAAAGGCAGATGACTCTAGATGCATCTCTAATAAATTTGTTACGAAATCATAATTAACGTACTTAACGTATCTAAAATTATATTCTTGAGACGTTAAAAAAAAAGATCCTGAGCACTCTTAAAATAAAAATATTTGCTGTGAATGTTTTGAAAATTTTATTTTATTGGGAAATTAAGTGTAAAACTGAAAATTAAAAAATATATATATATCACTGTTTTATATTTTTAAAAGTATCATAAAGACGCGTAATAACTTCTGCCACAGCCCATATCAAAGAGTGTAGGGGAAAATTATAAATACAGTCTTAGACTATATAAGAAATTATATTCCATTTTTTCAACAGTTCGAAAAACTTTAAAAAATTCCTAATGTATCCTTTCCTTTCATATACATATGCGTATAAACCAACAGAGCATAATAAAATGGATAAGAATTAAACATTCAATTTTTCACGAAGTTTAAATATAAACACATATACTGTATAAATATATAATTTTAAGTTATTGTTGTAGATAAACTGAAAATGAAATCTTGTATTCAGAAACATAAATTTGACAAAAGCATGTCTAGCGCCATATGATAATATAATATAAAATTATACTTATGAATTTTTGTTAATAAATGCTTTACTTCGCATGGTAATTTAATTAACAACAGTCTTGCATTAGCAAGGTTTTGTGTGCTTATTTCACCTAATTAATTGTATTCACTAGTTTAGTGTGAAAACAATAAAAGCATCCAGGAAACTCACATATGTTATTTAATTAACTTTTCTATACCAAATTTCTGCGAACCTTTATTAAATACCTTTCGGCAGTTTTCAGTGGAAAAAAAGTATTATTTTCTGTTTTTCAGAATTAGGTAAGATTTGCATGAAAATTTGCGAGTTACATAAAAAATTACGTGAAAACATCAATAATAGAAAAACAACTAAGATACATATAAAAGCACACTAATACACACAATATAATACGCTTATTAATATATAAAATCTTATGCATAATAAAATAAATTGTTCTATGAAAGCTAGCTATGATGATTATTGCTCAATAAAAGCATTTAACATTCTTGCTAAAAATTTTGTATTTTCAAATATTCAAATTAAATAATAATTTTAAAACATATTCACGCGAGAGGCCTGTATACGCATCAGACCCTTTGCGGTCACATTTGCCTTACACCCCTAAGGACGGTTCTGTGTATCTGCAGTTACTATATATCTGTAAATATATGCATTCTACACTATTATAAAAGATAGCATTTTGCATATGTTTCAAACTTTGTATTCTTCTTATATCCAAGAAAAATATTACAAGTCAGTATTATTTGTAGATTTATTTTCATAAATTCTAATTATATTTTATAGAAAGATGCTGTAACAATTTTTTAATAACAATTAGACATTTTCAAATTATTGAAACACTGCACACGACTTAGGTAACTGAAATAAATTTATCACTTATAGGCTGTTGAAGAATATTTGAATTATAAAAGATATATAAAAATATACATTTCTAATTTTCTTTTATTTAGGCAATGTTGGAAACGAGTTCAATCTTTCATTCGCATGCTTTAGATTTATTTGTTATGCAATGTAAGGATTAAACATAAAATATATCTCTTCTAAGTTAGAAAAAAGCATTACTTGCTTGATATATTTTTTTAAGGACGTATTTTTCTTACACAGAATTGTATAAACTTGAAAAGATTAAGTAATTCAGTGACCACTATAAAATATCTTGAGGATAAAATGGACAATTTAACATATAATATATTCTTTGATTGTTCTTCATTACCACAGAGAATTTTATTATCATTTTACAATTACGAATCTTCTCATAAATTGAAGAAATACGAAGGATCATAATTTTTTAAATCTTATATACTTAAATTGATGCACATTTTTAACGGTACGATGTATACATTTTTATAATAAAATTGCTCTTTTGGGAATGAACAGCTCATTAAATATTTCATAAAAACCTAAAATGTTTAAGGCAAATTTTATAATACGCTAAATTTACGCACGTTTTATAATAGACAACATATTGTATTATAGACAACACATTGTATAATAGACAACACTATTTTACCATTTACTGGTAGATTGTTTAACATGTTTTATTCTATATTTTGTTCCTTTACAACTAAAGCAATTTCCACATTTTATTATTTCTCCGTTACGATTTGATTGCGAAAGCTGTACAATAATGTTAGAGGTTCTGGATTTGAAATATCACTATTTCAAAATTTTATATACAATATTTTTAATTATAATATTTGCCTGCCATAATTACAGCTATCCTTTAGTTGGGTAAAGAAAAGAATTATATTCGGAAATACTGGTACTCCAAATGAGGATACAGTCGGATCTATGAGTATAACTTTTTTTTTCTTTTGAGTGCCATTCTGTAAGTAGTTTTATTAATATAAATTTTCAAATATGATTATAACTATAAATGCCTCGTGGAAGGGAACTACACTGTGACTTGTTATTTTCAATCAACGAAATAATTTCAAAAGCGTAGTGTAAGCCTTTTAGAAATTATTTTTCTAATTCTATTAGAAACAGTCTATATATATTTTTAGAATCTAATAAATATAATTCATTTAATGTCGTTCGATAAACTTATTTAAAGATTTATATATGCATTCATTTTTAGGAATAATGTGTAATATTATAATTCAATGAAGTATAAAGCATAATAGGTTAAATTTTGATATATATAGAAAAATATATTTATGCAATTTTATATACATTTTCTTCCCGGAAATATGTACATTTTCTGGGGGAACACAGCGAAATATGCATTCACATAATTAAATTTTATATACCAATTTTACTGGTGCAAAAATATATTTAAAACAATAAGTTCTCTTGTATATTTTTATGAATGTAAATAGATAATAAAGAACTTTGGAAATATTAAAATGTATTTCTTATAAAACTGCATTCACAGAAATTACAAAGAATTAATTATTCTTTTTTTTTTTTTTTTTGCTCTACTACATAAAAAAGCATACTTTATTTCGTACTTCAATTGTTTTGTATGAAATGAAATAAATTTTATATTAAGACTCTTTCTGCGAATAAGGATCATAATGCATTTGTACATTTTTGGTGGGGAAGTTTATTAGTACTAAAAAAATGAGAGTATTATTCATATTATATTCGTGTAATTCAGTATGCACACACTCAGAAAAGGATAGAAAATAATACATATTTAAAGCTTCATTTTAATGGAATATGCAAATATCTGCATATTAGATAAAAATTCATTAACGTGACGAAATATATTATTAAGAACTTTTCTTCTTTTAAAGTAAAAATATGTATTTGACACATTTTCTATATTTGTCGGTTCTAAACCGCAAAAAAGGAAGTATTTATTTATATAAGAACAAAGACCTTCAAAGGGAAAATTCTACAAATATAAATTTACCCTAAACGCGTGAGAAAGCATTATTGGATAGCTAAATTAGGCCATTAAAATTTATTTGAACTAGAATATTTTCACTAAATGAAATATATTTAAATTTAAATTAGATAAAATTTAATCTTAAACAAACTAATCAGACAAAACCAATAAATTTTATAAACGAAAATGTATCCAACTCTAATTGTGAATAATACTTATTTTATATTAGTCATATGTGCAAATATTGATGTTGCTTTCTATTGAACTAATTATATCCCTCTCAGCACCTTATTAGTGAAATATGTTTGTGTCTCTAGATCGTGATGGACTGTTCATGCTAATATAAATGCGCAGCTTAATATATAAGACAATTAATTGTACACATGTATTAATATTATAAGAGCGTCTGACATGACACTCATTCATGTTTTGCTACTGTATTTGTTTGACTACCAACTTGATAATTCTGGTAAATAAATTTCCTAAATATTGTATGAAATGTGTTCAATTATTTCTTTTAAATAACCGTTTCAAATGATGTTGCAAAAGAATATGATTATAGATATTCATCATGCATTTAAAAAATATCTTGAAAATTTTACTAAACAACAAACTTACTGATTGCAGTATGGGAAATATTTACAATTGGTAACCAAACTTAAAAAAAATATTAAATAGCACAATTTGTGTATAATCAAAGGTATACAATAAGAAATAAAATTTAACTTTTCTCTCTTCTTTTTGAGATATTTTTTCACTGATTTAAATATTCTATTTACTTCGAACTTGTAACAGTCAGCAAAGAAAATTTTGTTGACAGTCCAGTCAAATTTTCTTTTTTGTCGACATAAATCCCACAGATTTGAAACTTTTTATTATTGTTCGGGAAAGTCTACTAATGAGCATACCAAAAGTTCTGAGGGATAAAGAATGAACGGGAGGAGCGGAGAGGTAAAAAAGTTAAGTTATTCTAGTTTTTTGTTAATATCTGGCAATCAATATCTCCTACGGAAAAAAATTGTTCCCACGAAATTTAAAGACAAATGAATTCTCTACAAAAGAGTTGCTTTTTTTTTCTTCTTCTAGAGACTGTAGTTCTTGCGATAATCGCATTCAAAAAGGAAGAAATTAGCCAGAAGTCACATCAGCACAACTTACATTGTACCTACTTAACCCTTAACCGGAAACGTGAAAATCCCGTGCACAAATAGAACACTTAATAATTTACCAAATAGTGAACTTAAACATTTAATCTTTAATAGTAATGCATAAAAAGGACCAATTTTTTAATATAACAACATAAAAATAATTTTGTAATGTCGGAGAGAGAAAATATTAAGGGCAGATATGTAGACGCTTGCATCTCACAGACGTACGTTCCCGGTTAAGGGTTAATATAAACTTAAACGAGCGACATAATTCCCTTCCTGTAACAAGATGATATTGTGTATAGCCAGTGAATGAATGAGCAAGTCGTATGATGTGTTCGAGGCACTTTTATTGCTGTTGTGACAAAAACACCTAAGTTTCTACTTTCTCTTGGCCTGGTTTATATAAGTATACATTTTTATCTGAAGGAGTTTAGGCTGTGAGCAGAACAAGTATATCCACATCCTATCCCACAATAGTAACGTTGTCTCTCTCACTCAGTGTATCTATAGCAGTCTAAACAATCAGAGTGTTGGCGCCTATAGGAAATGAGACTCTTTTGTCATTTAGTTTAGAGGATAGAATGTGAATCATATTTTTCTAGTTGTTCTTATTTGAGAGAAACTGACCTTGGTACACATTGATGACAGACTGTTATTCAAAATGTAAATCAACTGATGTTTGCACTAAGAACCTTCTATTTCCTTCAGCTATTGCTTACTGCTCCTTCCACACCACTTTACGCAACAGGAAACTACCATTCACAGCAATTGTTTCTGGTGGAGATATATTATTTCTTCACATTATTCAAATATTTAAAACAAAGCACTATTCTCTTTCTCATTCCGCAATCATTGAAAAGGGAGAGAACATAAAGGTGCCAATTTATTCTGTTGGCAATCTGCCAGATCATCATTGCTACTTTTGCACGAGGAAATCTGGTGGAGTACAACAAGAGGTCCCACTGTTGTAATGGTATTATGAATTTGATTGAATTTTGAATACTGCTGAGTGGTTTTGCTGGATTTTTCCGAGTTAGTTTCAAATCTGAGAAGTATTTCCAAAGCACCTATATCATTTTTCTATTCCCAATTAATAAATCTTCGAAGCATGTGACGGTTTCATCTCCCATAACCTAGAATTTATTGATAAAATTTTATCTTTCTGTGAAAAGGGCGAGTGTTTTTTAAGCCAAATGAACAGTTTGAAGCTATTAGCAGCATATATATTTATTCGAACTTCACAAAATTCTCATTCTGTTTATCAAAGATCCAAACCACATAATTTTTCTAGTGAGGTCAAAATATAAAAGTTAGCTATGCATCAAGAACTCACTTAGTCAAACCGCTGTCACTTAATATCGGTCAACGCGTGAGACCCTACAGCATTTCCTAGATGACATTAGTGTTTTATAATTAATAATTTCAGACTAAATTAATCAGAATTTTTGTTTTTAAAATTTCACAGTCCTCTATTGTAAATATTATTATTAAGAAATTATATTAAATGAGGGGTTTTTGGTGTATTTATGGTTTTAATTATAATACTATATTATATAATATTATAAATACTTAGGGTAAAATTGTCAAACAATCATTAGAATATTAATGACTGGAAGACCGCTGTTAAAGTCGAAGTTACGAGTCAAATCGAACCGCATCGTTAATCGAGCATGGTAAACTGGATGAGGTTTGTCCTTGAAGGGGGCTGGACCCTCCTTTTGGTGTTTCCAATCCCATCGCACTCCTTCTCCATCTTTTTTAACCCTCTGACAGTCTTAGAAAAGGGAAAAATTGTAATGTTGTTTTCTCTGCATTTTGTTTAAATGCTAAAAAAAGATGATTCTTTCAACATTTTATAAAAAACTTACAAACTAATATGAATGCAATCCTTGGAAGTATTAATCATTGTTCAATGTATTAAAAAAAAAAACAGTAAATCAATAGAATTATCTTACTTTAAATATTGCTTGTATTGCAGTGAAACTTGGAGCTTAGTGAACGTATTAACACGGGCTTGTCACTGAGGGGGTCAATATTGTAATTGGGTGACGAACCGCTACCTGGAACAAAAGAGGTGGAACTCACTCACCCTCTTTTGTAAACAGGTGTCGCCAGGAGCTTAGCGTGCAAATTTTATGAAACCACAATTTACCCACCCAATTATCTCGTAAAATAAGGACTTTAAAGAAAAAAAAATGAATAGGACATTTTCGTAGAGTTTTATTATGTTTTTTTTGTTTGGTAAGAGCATTTTTCCTTAGGATTTACATATTACGAGATTTTAACAAACTATCAAACAAAGGTACCTTCTATCACCTCACGCTATCCCGTTCTCCTCCTATCCATCAGGACTTTTGGTATGTTCATTTAGATAACCTTCCGAACAATATTGAAAAATTTCAAAACTTTGTGATTTATGTACCAAAATGACCTAAATCTACCCAATTTGACTTGAGTATTAAGTCACAGTATACTCTTCACACTTTTCAACTATGTTGAAAATTATTGATATTGGAAAACAAGTTTATAGCATTTATAGTTCGATTACAGTTTCACTCAAAACAATTCTGTAAAATTATCGTGGATGGTAAAAATCGTCTGGGGTGTATTTTAATGATGCTGAACTATTTCAAATTATTAAAATTCATACAAATTACCGGGGTGTACTATAAAATGTTTACTACAGAATATGGCGTTGGGAGCAGTTATCATTTATTTACAGGGACACACAATACACATACCGATCAATAATTTCTGGAAGTATATTTTCAATTGGGTAATGCGTTTTTAAATGATATATGTTTTTGAAAATTACTGGATGTGTATTATTACTACAGATAATTGATAATATACAGTTCGGCTCAAAACAATTCGAGTACATTTCGGCTTTTTGATACAAACTGCTGAAGGGGAATTTTAAACTGTCGTCTGAGTTTTCTAACTGAACTAAATTTTTGCATTTTTAGCAGTATATATACAAATCTATAAATCAAATACAAGGATAAACAACAGGATTTAATATATTTCCCGAGTATGTAATGTTTTAAATGGGTTATAAATAGGCTATGCGTTTTCCAAATTCTTTATTTGACACCATTTTTCACCATATTAAAGCGTGAATTTGTGTAAAATTATTCTGTATAGTTGGTATTTTATAATCTATACCTGCTGCATGATTTTCCTTTTCTTTCTTTTTTTTAACTCCAGAAACATAAAATTTTAGTTACTAATTGAAATGATATAATTTCTAAAATATAATCAGAATAGTTCGAAGATCGCAAATTTATATCAAAAAGGAAATTCAACGTTCATTAAATATAATTACTATATTGCAAAATTTACATTATAATTAGTTATATACTGCATTATTTACTGTTACGTTTATTTATTATTTCGATAACTAGATGTATATATTTGCTAAAAGTTTATGTTTTATTAAACGTATCATAAAAATAGTGCATCTAGGAAAGTTTTCCTATTCAGTATTTTTGTATTTTTCGTCTTAAGTTTTCGTATCAAACTATTATTAAAATTATTAATTAAAATAAAGCGCCAAGTTTCTTCGAACAAAAATATATTTATTTTTTTCAATTTGTTTGTGTGTTCGGAAATCAGGGAGAAAATAATATTTTATGTAATATGAGTTTTTTTAGAACAATTTATAGATGAAATAAAAATACATTACCTTTTCTTGAGAAAATCATTTCTCTATTGCTTTTAAATTTCATCCTCTTAGAAAAGATCATGTTTGTCTGAATAATGTTTTGTCATCTTTTAAATCGTTTCGAAGAGAATTTACATTTAGAGAAACACCTTAAGGATGAAACACACAATTTAACAGAAAGAATTCCTTAGAATGTCTTTAAAACCCCACAGAAATTTATTGCTGCCTTAGTTTCAAGACATTCCACTTAAATAGAATGAAGACACGAAAAACATGTATCCCTTTTCTGTAATTCTAACAGTACATTAAGTATTAATATTTTATCATGTTTTCGCATTTAAAATTTATAAAGTATAAAATATTTTTTATTGTTTTCAGAATATATTTATTATATAGAATAGAATATAGAATATATATATATGTATATATTAATTTGGATGAATTATTATATAAATAAATTTCAGTAAATTTTTATGCCGAGTTGAAAGGTGCTGTATATTTCATTGATTCTATACACAGGAGAATATGTGTGATCTTGTTGTATGAATAAAAAGTAAAGCGATATTTAGGGATTTTTTAAACACTTCAACAGGCTTAAAGCTTAGGCCTACCGTTCGGATTTCCCCTTCTCTTTCATAACTATTATACAAAAAGCTATAATTAAGGAGTTATACGCATCTCTGATATTCCAATCTACATCGTTCAGCTTATAAGAAAACCAAGTGTTATACTAAATAACTTTGTTTATAGTAGTGTTTGTAAATATTAAATTTATTTACTGCTAAACTGTGTCATTATTCCATCACATTTTATCGATGCAATGTTATTTATGTTTGATAATTGAGACTAAATTTTGTTAATAGTACCATACATAAAATTATAACGAATCAAATGTAGTTAATTGAATTCAGATAATAGGGTAACTTGAGGTGAGATGCCATGTTGTGTAAGATGCCGTATCGCGTAGTTTTCATATGCGCAGGCAATGTAGAGAAATTTTGCTTAGTTGTAAGGAAGAGGGTTCCCTAGTGATACTTTAATTTCCATTTGTGTTCTTAAAAAAAAGAAAATAAGTGGTACTTTTTTATTGCTATTTCGTCTTAGCACTTCTGCTAAGTGTTCAAAATCTTTTACGTGACTTCTAAATTTGCCTATATAAGTCTTACTTAAAACACCAGAGAAATAAATCTGATCTTTTTAAAGAGTACTGGTACCTGGCTATTCTGCCAAGCATAAATGGTGGCCTGTTCCCGCTTATTTACGTTAGTGAGGGCACCGGCGTCTTTCCCAGTACTTACGGGAGAGTCCAAAGAAAATTTTGTTGGTTAAGATGCAGGTTGTTTTCATTTGGGAAAAGATGCCGGTTATTTTACATTGCGCTCAAATTCCTGATTGTTTCTTCATTGTTTAAAATACGCTTGGCTGATAACTGACTCGTCAACAATTTTAACCAGATAATTTAAATCAGTGATTACATTGTGATTTTAATCAACGGATTAAAAAAATTAATTGATTAAAATTATAAATTTTCTAAATGATTAAAATGACATAACGAAATAATAAAATCTAAGGTAAACATAATTTGAAAGGTTTCTATATGTATTCTGCTTTATAAATAAACTTTATTGATCTTATAAATAATTGTTTAATAACTAGTAAATTTGCGGATCAGGAGCCTCAACGTCAGCTCTGCAAGTCATTATTTTAAAACACACTTTTGCGTAATAATCAACTCCCTGCAAACCGCAATTTAAAGTTTTCAAATTACGTAATTATGTATAAGAATAAAAAATATGAAGTTTTCAGACATTAGAAGCGGTAATTTAAAAACGTTATCTAAGGATATTCTGAAATTTTCATGAGCTGCTAATTCTGGAATTTTTTTAGATAACAAAGTTTTTTTCGGAGGGCTCCGACCCCCTGAACCCCCGTGATCTCATTAAGTTTACATATGTAACTTTTTATTCGTTGTGCTAGTGGTTATCGTAAATATTAGATTGATTTTTACACTTCCGAGCCTTATTTTTTTTAATACAGGTGAACAGAAGAT